>JAZGUH010000047.1:0-1200000 GCA_037893225.1 Hippasteria phrygiana | reverse complement strand
CACATTTAGTGCATGTATGTATTTTTTTATTCCTCCATGGTACATGTACATCATGATACCATTATATACTATTTTTACCGTCCAATAATTGGAAATAACTGTAATTTCGAGCAAGGTAAACTGGACAAATCCACACTTAATGCGGCCAAAAGGAACATATGTCGCGATATTCTTTGGTATATCGAATTCCCCGATATTCCGGTTTTTTTTTAAGGGGCCGATACGATTTTCGATATGAAAGAAATATCGGGAAATATCGTCATATCGAACAGGCTTAGCTAAAACAGAACGGTTTTATCTTCCAGTACGATGTCTGAACGGTTTTAGCTAGAACGCTACCTGGTGTTACGTGACCCCCTTTTTTGTTGAACACAACGTACATGTAGCGCAAACATGGTCCAATCGCCATCTTTGCTCCTACAGTAAAAGCCTTCACGTGCGTCTTACTGCTCTTGCCCTTACAGTTAGTTCACTATTCCATTTTTTTAAGCAGTTGTTGAAACTCTAAAATCTACAAACGATTACCTCAGAAATTAAAAGATATGACAAATGATGACAAATGCGGAAAGCGTACATGTAACAAAATGAAAGGATGGTGTATTCTAATAGGCGCAGTGGTAGAGGATGATCCATTTGTGAATTCTTTGACAAACTCGTCCGAGTGCTCGGGTCGAGACCGGCTGTGATCGTGGACACGTTAGAAACCAATGGCTTCCTCTTGGGAAGCGATCATTTGCTGAATTGTGATAATTATTCGAACAAGAATCTCTTGTGACAGCACCATGTTGACAGTAATGCATGTAATGGTGGTGCGTGCAATCCTAGTGATGAATTATCAAGTGTTAGGAAGCACGTACGCCGGCAACCAGTTGAAAGCTTTGCGTGCACATTATACGATGTGCATGATGCATCGCACACACAGAATTTGATGATGTACGCACGAATTAGCGCGCACTTTATGTAAATGAGCGAAAGTTCTATGTGACCTCAAAATGGAGATAAACCACTTCATGTTGAACTTGCTGTACTTAACCCCTTGCCATTTGACGCCGTTTGAGCAGTTTCAATCCATTGTTAGATTGTTTGTTACGCTTGACTGCACAAACACATTGTAGCGGTTCGCTTGGCTGCCAGAACCACCGCGACACCCCGATGTCTCCCGTAAAACCGTACTCAAGGGGTTAAAAAGGTGTCTGGACACTCGGTACGTTTAAATTTTATGACCGGCCTTTCGTGGTGAGCGACCGTTTGAACTTTTACCGTTTGTCTAAACATAGCCAGTGTGGTTTAAATTTGCTTAATTTCACTACATCAGACCTTGTTTGTGTTGTAGGTTGGAAGTGTGATCTGCCCAGATGGACAGTCCGAATGCCCCGACGCCAACACATGCTGTAAGCTGGTTAGTGGACAATGGGGCTGCTGCCCGTTGCCACAGGTAAATATGCAAATAGGATCCCATACATATTAATGCCATCAGAAGGGGAAATTGGTGAGATGACCATGGACAAATCATGTTTTTATACCAGATCACAGCTGTTCCCATGCTTACTGATGCATAACATTTTTTGGCTTTGTTTAGGTAAATTGCTTGAAAAAAGTAGTTTTCTATTTGATGACCAGTTGCCCATTGACTTGTGCACAAAAATCAAGTCATGTTTATCCAGAATAGCTTCTAACAAAATGGCTTTATTTCAAATACACAGGTTTTATTAACTCATTCTGTCCAGCTGTTATTAATGGGGATGTGGGTGTGCTACATGTAATACAGGCTTGTGCACCTATCCAAGCATAATGTACACAATAGGTGAACAATGGATTGAATATGCACAGAATGCGCATATATAGACAACAAGCCAGGTGGTCCTTTTTTTTCTATGGCTGTTATCCGTATTCAATGGGTTAAATGTAGTGTACACGATTGGTAATCCTCATTTTGTTTTACTGAATTATTACGAAATGCCTTTATAGACTGTAAGTTAATAGTAGTCTCAATCATCCTGTGAAATGATGGCACCAGGTGTGCTGTCGTTGTCAAGAAAAGTGGAAATATATATCGTTTTCCAACGATTTCCAGCTGGAAATCGTTGGAAAACTGCCCTGTATCCATTAGACAAGGCGTGCGCGGTTACCAGGACGAGTGGCGTGCCCCGGACACCATGGCATATCTGGGGCGTGCCATGCGCGTCTTGACTAAAGACTATCATCCCCCTGCCGGTTGAAAACGAGCGCTGTTTTTCTCTCGTTTTTTTCCACCATTCAAGAACGCAAAACTTTGAACAGGTCAGTGGAACGATATTTCCTATAAAATACTGACCCCCAAATCCGCCCATTTCTGAAAATTGCAACAATGACCAATCATGTACACTGCCTTTAATTAACCCTAACAGTCCTGAATCCTCCAATTTCAATACGATTTTTCACACCACCTAGGGAGTTAGGGTTAATCATGGTGGTGTTAATTGTAAACAATTTTGTGACATCGCCAACATGGATTGGTAGACCATAACTCGGTATCACAGGTTCATATCCCGCTCCGTCATTCAGTCTGAAAATTAGAACAGTTGTAAAAGAAATGGTTTCAAATGGGAAAAGTATCACGAGGTGGGAGGAAAACGAGTTGCCCTCCTATTTCAGATGCTTGAGACTCAGCAGGCGTGACACAACCTCGCCATTCCATCGTGAACCGCATTACTTTGTCATTAATTTGGCAATTTGGCAGATGGGATAATAAAAATATTTAAAAGAATTTCCATAAAATCTTAAAGGGTTACAAAAAGCATTCGGTTGATGCAAAAAACTTGGAAAGATCTTTGAAAAGTAACATGTACATTGTATATGACCACCCCTTGAAAATGTTCCCCTTTGTCTGAAAATAATTCACAACTAATTCAGATTCCAAAATTTGGTTCGGAAAAGTAGTACCGTTGGAAACCAGGACTTGTAGTTTTTCATCAATTTCAAGAGATTTTTCAAGAGATTTTGGTGTACACTATGTTTTACCTTTTTTATGGTCTTTCCAATTTTGAGGCGAACATAAACTGCCCCCAGGCAATTTGTTCAAATGTTTAAAATGAGGGTCTCGAAATTTTGGAATCTTCTAAAACAAAATAGCTAAGTAGCGTCAGCCCCAACCTAATTTCGGCCCGTTTCTGAAACACTCCTGTACTTAATGGTTAGCACAAGTGAAATTTACTGGAAGATGCCTTTTTCTTCTTTATAATTGAACATGCAGGCTGTGTGCTGCAGCGACAAAGTGCACTGCTGTCCCCATGGTTACAAGTGTGACGTTGGGGGTGCAAGGTGCCTTAAAGGAGAGTTGACTGTCCCGTGGTCGGAGAAGAATATCGCTGCACCAGTCCAGGTACTTGCATAACAATCTGTAAAAAGCTTCACGTTGCCATTCTTTGTAAAGTGATCTAAATGTCACACACATGACCAGACTTCATTACAAAATTAATACATAAAATTCTTGTAAGATTTATCCGATTTATTTCTATTTTCTAACCTACAGATCTATAATGTGTGCCTAAAATAGATATAAACAGTCCTGCTTTTTAAAATTCAGTCTTGCAGATGAAACTAAAAATTGGCTTTCGTGTGTCGCCAGTAATATTTGACCTCTGACCCTAAAAAAAAACATGGTCGGCAAAAACATATAAAAATTCCACTTGATAAACTCGGACATGACTAAGTCCTATTTATACAGGGGAAAAGATTACACCTGTTTTTAGAATTTGAAAAGATACCATTTTCCATGTTTTTGGTCACACACATGACTAAGAATAGCCCATATGTGTTGGGCACGATTGATGGATCTGCGAGATCCAAGAGATCGTGCTGTGCTATTTGTCTGTTGTAGGAGTAGGATATAAATTCGGATTTACCATTCGGTTTGATTTCCACTATTCGGTTTCGATTTTGGAAACCGGATATTCAAAAACAACCTTAACTAAAGTTCCAAGTTTCCCATTTTCTAAAATCAAAATTCAGTTTTCTTAAAATTGAAAATTCAGTTTTCTTCGGGTTTCTTTTAACATACCTTTCACTTCAAGCTTTCGGTTGCATGTTGTTTTATCCCACCCAGCTTCGAGCTTGGACTCCTTTTCGGCCTGATTTTTTAATCGTATTATTTATTCACAAGTAATCCAAATCCGAAAAAACGGACACCGCGATCACACAAGTTGAAGTTTCGTTCGAGATGTCAACGCATGCACGTGGTAGCCTGCTGGCTGCGGGGCATACAGAAAATCATGTACCATGTACATACATATCCATGGCCACAATGGATGCGATGTTGTTCTGTGATGCATAATTTGACGGACGGCTTGCCTGTGCACCAATCCGGGACCACTGTGCGCGTGCGGTGAGAGCCCACAGGTCGTGTATGTAGCGCTAGCAGTTGTGAATGCGGGCGATGTGTTAGTCTAGGTTTCAAGACGTTCTTTGCAGTCATTCCTAGTGCGGCATATTTACCGGCTTTATACCACGCGCTGCATGCAGCGTGCTTGTCGCATGTTGAATCGCACTGCGAAAGGCGTCTTGGAACCAAGACTTCAATTTGCATTTTGACACGAACTCCGCTGGTTCCCAATGAAATACGAATCCCTGCAGTACTGCCGTGTTACCAGTGATGTCACAGCACGTACGTACGGACGTGCGTTTGGCCAGCAATCGCTTCAGTACCGGTACGATGTGCATATTTGGTAAGAAAGAAATTAAGACGACACTACGAAAAATCACAAATATATTGGGTTCCTTTTCAAGTTTTCATGCATTTTTTTGCAGTTAATATGGAATTCCATGTTGTCCTCATTTTCCGTGAAATTCCGTCCGTTTTCTGTATCACGGAGGACTTCGGACTTTAACCTTAACAAAATTGAGGCATTTTTTGTGACACGGGCTGAAGAAAAAAACTTGATCATCCCCCATTTGCTCCATGGTCTCTGATTGTAACTGCATTCACTCACCAGTGGTCTTCTTGGTGTACAGTGGTGTGCAAAATTATTCGAACACTCGACATATCTGAAGAATTTGAATGCCTGGTTTAGATTTTTCACTTGTATTCAATAGAAAAGGTAATTGTTGTGAGCATACATGTAGCTTTACAATAGTATCTGCCAGTCCTACCATCTTTTTTATCGAACTTTACTCTAATATTTGGTGTGTCCACCCTTGCCAGCAATCACTGCGGCACATCTTTTCGGGCATAGTGTCTATATATTTCCTGGCAGTTTCTACACTAATGCTGTTCCAAGTCTTCTGAAGTTCATTCCAGAGGGGTTTCATTTGAATGTACATTAGTATATTGATTGCCATTTCATCACAAACTAAAGTACCTAAATATGCCAAGTATTCAAATCATTTTTCATGCGGCACCTCACTCGTCACTTTTTTGTTGGCATGACTAGGAGTTAGATGGGAACTTCCAGTGAAATCAATAACTGTAATTCAGTTTAGATAAAAATTAGGATAACCAGATTATTGAATCTGATTTCTCCCACCTCTATTTTGTTGTTGCCGCAATGAAGCAAATATTGCCGGATCGCACAGGACAGTATTGTCGGGGTGATCTACTAATCATGCAGGCATAATAATAATAATAATAATAATAATAATAATAATAATAATAATAATAATAATAATAATAATAATAATAATAATAATAATAATAATAATAATAATAATAATAATAATAATAATAATAATAATAATAATAATAATAATAATAATAATAATAATAATAATAATAATAATAATAATAATAATAATAATAATAATAATAATAATAATAATAATAATAATAATAATAATAATAATAATAATAATAATAATAATAATAATAATAATAATAATAATAATAATAATAATAATAATAATAATAATAATAATAATAATAATAATAATAATAATAATAATAATAATTAGAAATCTCCTGGATGCGGCAAATGGGCGACTCTTCCCGAAATAACCTTATTGGGGCGACACGAGTGTCGCCCTTTTAGAGCACTTTCCCAACGCGCCTTACTAAAAAACACTCCAAAGGGGCGACTTTCACAATAGGGCGACACCAAATTGTCGCCCTATTCGACCAGGTCACCCTAACCCACTCTTTTCCAGGATTATGTGTCGCCCTAACCGGCAATTGAGGAAAATAATAATAATAATAATAATAATAATAATAATAATTTTCCTCAATTGCCGGATAGGGCGACACATAATCCTGGAAAAGAGTGGGTTAGGGTGACCTGGTCGAATAGGGCGACACATAACTGTCGCCCTATTGTGAAAGTCGCCCCTTTGGAGTGGTTTTTTAGTAAGGCGCGTTGGAAAAGTGCTCTAAAAGGGCGACACTCGTGTCGCCCCAATAAGGTTATTTCGGGAAGAGTCGCCCATTTGCCGCATCCAGGAGATTTATTATTATTATTAGCGACAAATCCATAAAAATGGTGCTCAAGGCGCTTAACAATTTAAAATTTAATATAAAACCTTAAAACTAAGCAATTTACATTAAAAAAAAAAAAAAAAAAAAAAAACCTGAAGCGAACAAACGGAATAAGAAGATAACCGCAATCAAAAATTCATGCAAAACAAATACACCATTTAAGAATCATTAGTGATAAATTCATACAAAATCATTACATTAAAAAATCACTAATGATAAAGGACTAATACATTAAAAAAAATTAGAAATAAGTTTGATGACAGGCCAAAAAGATCAACGGACTTCCAACTAACCCGATTAAAAACAAATAATCAAATTAAAAATCCAGTTGTAAGAGTAATAAACCAATCATTTAAAACATAAGGGAGTCTCTGAAAGTAACATGATTTTATTACAATACCCCCCTCCCCATGGTCCAACAAAAATCACAGAAAATAACCATCCTAATGTTTTTGTCTCGGCAAACAGTACGGTGCATGATCACACATCCTTATGGATGGTGTTTATGGAGACATTGAATTGTCCCTAATCTGTAGAATTTCTCTTCTAGTGGGCCAGCTTTACACAGACCAACTTGTGGGGCTGCATTGTGTACGGTTTTTAGCAACGCCATTCAAATCAAAGGCCTCAATGCATTTTTATTTTCTTCAAATCCTGCCCCTTGTAGGGGCAGAGCTTACTGGATCAGTCTGTTGGTCCCTGGTCTTTGATTAATGGTGAAAGAAATTGATACCGTACATGTAGGTTGGAAATGTGAATACGATCTGCCCAGGTGGTCGATCTCAGTGCCCATCTGGCAGTACGTGCTGTTTGATGACTTCTGGAAGATACGCCTGCTGCCCATTGCCACATGTAAGTGTTTTTTCTTTGTTTTGTTTTTGTTTCCGTTTGTGTTTTTGTTCAACCCTCGTTATTCACGGGTGCTGGTATGGCAATATGGGCTTGTATGGGTGTGCATTTATGGGTAGTAAAAGAACCGGGTACCGATTGAAAAAAAAACAACAAAACTTCCAATCCCGGAAGTTGTAATGTCTTTCTCTGAGATTCAAAAGTCTGACATCTCGTGCCTGTCCATTAAACATCACTACTTCGGCACGTGCATGTGCCGGCATATCACAAAAGACTAAAGCTTTATACAGTATTTATTGTCGAATGAGACATGCTATTATGTCTTGTCGAGGCTCTTTATCCATACCCAGACTACAAAAACCACAACCGGTAAATTCCCTTTCTCAACTTTTGTGAGCTCATGAACGTGAAATCTGTGCTGGTTTCCCATGTAGTCGGGTTTTAATTATGAAAATTCCCAACAAATAACGTTCAAAACCTTTCCTTTTTTCGTGGTCTGGGAAGTCACTACATGTATGCGATGAAGTAAAACTGTACGGGTACTCGATTCCATAAGCTGGGACCGATTCCTGACATGAACGTTCGGGTATCCGGTTCAGATGCACACCCCTATGGGCTTGTGCAACTAAGTGTAATGCAAACAATGGGTTGAGTATGCACAGGAATGCGCATAGCATCAAGACATTTTGTAAAAAGCCGAGATAAATGCTAATTCTGTATTTTTAAGTGCAGTTTCTTTAATTTGAAGTTTTGTTTCTCAAGTGTCCTGTGAAATAATGGCACCTGGTGTGCTGTCAATTTCAAGAAACATGGGATTTTGTATGTTTCTAATGAGTCGGCCAACCATCGTTGGAGAAGACCAGACTTTTTTTTCAAAAACTACCCCCAATTTGGTTTGTTGGGTTCTATATCTATATTTTCATAATTTATTAAAAACAAACATCAAAATTGATGAATAAAGATTGATAGAAATTACTCATTTCTTTGCACTTTTTGTGTTTAAAAGCCGTTCTAAACGCACTTCCGTTAAATTGGAAAATATCAGAAGACAAATTGCCACAGGGGTCAAACCTACACCAAATTAAAGCTTAGGATGTGACATTCAATTATGTAAAACTTTTTTATGTTTTTTATTTTGCGGTGTAATACTAATTTTTGTAGAGCCGGTCACATTTTTTTTTTTTGCAATCAGTTATATATCTGCCAACATTTTAACCTAAAACCAAATCTAGAATGCCTTCCGATTGAATTCCTTTTGGATTTCAGGCCGTTTGCTGCAGTGATCACCTGCACTGCTGTCCTCAAGGCTACACCTGCAATGTTGCCCAAGGAACTTGTCTACATGGAGACCTGACCGTTCCATGGGAAGAGAAGACCGTTGCCATGCCAGTCGAGGTAAGCAGAAAAGATTTAGCCTATATGGGGAGGTGTAAAGGGTAGTGGAAGTTACCCAACCTGGGTCTGTAGTTCTGAAAGTTGGGATAATTTCCTTGGTATTTATTGAAGATTTATCCTCTTTTTAGATCTGGACCCAGGAAAACCATAACAGTGGTAGGGCTGGCAAAGCCTTGTATTTGGGTGACTTCCAAAAAGAGTCGTCCAATCGTTATTTGGAACGTAGTTGCACTTTGATGCGACATAGTAGGAAGCTATACTTATGTTACTAGCCTGGCCATGATTGGGGTGGGTGTTGTGTGCGTGACTGAAGATTAATTTAAATTATCTGAAAGTGGCATGGCGAAGCTTTGAGTATAAAAGTGAGCTAGCACCGCCAATTTCTGATCCTAGAGTTGGGGGCTGACTAGCTCCAAATCTGTAAAGGTGGGGTTAAGTTGTTCCCCAGTGAGAACCAAGTGGAGTTGGTTAGTTTTCATGCTACCTCTGGAGCTGTCCCCAGTCTGAACACACCTTATGGAATGTTGGAGACAACATGGTTGATACGTCGGTAGAGTATGTTGAAAAAGATAGCAAATTTATTTTATGTTGCATTCAAAATCAGTGCACTTTATCATCATTGCACTGTGACATGTATTGTGCTTTGATGAATACACTGATCATAAGGCTCAGTCCTTTGACATATTGTCCTATCGCAGCCGCGGATGCCACGCATCAGTCACACGTGTCGGATTTTGTCGGACCATAGTGGTTGTGTTTGATCAATACGACAAACGGCGGAGGTTAATGGGATCGGTATATTTGGCTCACTTCATATGAATGCAAGCTTTATTGTAGTAACATGGAGTCATTACATTTTGATTTTCACATGTAAGTATTTATTGACTTGGAAGCACAATCTCATCCCGGTAGCTTTTACCAGCCGGATTTGGTTCACGCTACGTGTAAAATATTTTCTTTTAGATTGTTCTCATCTTTCATATTGTTGCACTGACCTTGACAATTTGCATTAGTAACTTTCTTTTTCAGGTAAAGAGTGGGGAAAATTCTTAAACTGATTTGGCTTGGGAAATTCCTACATTTTTGGAGTTGTCGCGACCCCAAGCAGGAATCACGATTCCTGTAAACCATGAGGTCTTGTGATATTGAATAGTCTACAAAGAATTGTCGTTAATGACTTGTATTAATGGAGATTTTTATATTTGTTTTCCCATGAACTGTTGATTTATTTGACAAGCTTCAACTTTTAACAATTTCGCTTGAGTTATGCAAGTTTTTCATTTATCCTGTGTTTATACCTTCACAACCTTTTTTAGCTCTTTGATTTATGAACTGTGACTCAATGAAAGTGTAATGTAAAGAATTCTTTTTCCTGTTGAGTTCCATCAATTCTTCGCAAGGTTCTGCTCCGTCTACCTCCCCCCCCCCCCCCCCCCCCCCAAGAAACGCGTTAAGCCATAACTGTAGTTTTCATGGTTTATGTGGGAAACTTTCCCCTGAAAAATGTCATGTGGAGAAAAATCTTTTATTGATTTTTTTTTTCTCTCTCCATCCTCAACAGGTATTTTCTCTTATGAAACTGCAGTATTCAGCAATGGATGTTCTTGCTGGACTTTCTTTGACCTTAACATTATCCATTCAGAGTTCCGATGCAGATTGCTGCGAAAACCTCCCCCTCGTTAACACATAGCAATGCACCCCCATTGTCTCATCGCTCATACATACCTTATCCCTTTTTTAGGGAAGGGACCTTGTTGGTTTTGTACATTATTTTTAACCATTCAACAGTGGACCCTACATGTATAAAGGTCTACTATTGGAATACATATACAAGTACACATAAATGAAATGGTCACCATCTTCTACTGTATTTATCTTACCGTTGCGTATGGTCGACTTTTAACTGGTGTGCTTATTTTCAGTGGCTATTTTTTTTATTTTTTTATTTTATTTTTTTATTTTTTATGCACATCGGCCATCACAAGCCCTAGGGCACTCGAGGTGTGGGCTACTTAAGAATATGTGGAAGAACCAGCCCCCTCATACTGAAACAAGATAATCTAATCTCTTCACAGCATGAATAGAGTCGGGATGGGTAACCAGTCCACTGCAAGGCATTAATAATGCCTCTACCCATATTAAGCGTAGAAGTGCCAAAGCCCAGGACTGGGCTCGAACCCACAACCTGCAGAATTACCCACAGACCTTGAATTCAATGTGCTAGGCCACGGCACTTCCCCTATACACTGTTGATGTAGCTCGAACCGGCATTGGCAGACCACCGCCTGCAAGATAAGTCGGAGCTTGTTCCTCCTGTGGTCCAAGGGTCGGATCGACAAAGATGCTTATTGGAAATTTGACCTGCTTCTATTGCAAAGCTTTCTCAAACAAGTAACCTGGGGCCAATTTCATAGAGCTGTAAAGCACAAAAATTTGCTTAGCATGAAAATGTCTTGCTTAGTAAAAACAGGTTACCAGCCAAAAGTCCATGTAATTTTCATGCTAAGCAAACAACAGCTGAATGCCAGTCAAAAGCAATATTCCACACACGGAAATCTGGTTGGTAATCCGGTTTTTATCAAGGAAGCATTTGCATGCTAAGCAAATTGGTTTGCTTAACAGCTTAATAAAATTGGCCCCAGTAAACATGTGTAGCTTCCCCGCCCCCTTCCCTCTTTCCCCCTCATCCCCAGTTACCCAGTGACACATTACACATGTATTTGTTCTTAACCCCTTGCGTATGGATGACGCAAATATGCGCCAAAAAAACAGTGCCACCAGGCCGGATGACGCCAATGACCACTGTTTGTGCAGTTTCAATCCACTGTTGGATTATTGTGTATAGGTTACGCTTGACTGCACAAACACATTGTAGCGGTTCGCTTGGCTGCCAGAGCCGCCGCGGCACCCCGACGTCTCCCGTAAAATACCGTACTTAAGGGGTTATACATCAAGCACCATGTAGAGAAAGTGACTGGCTTCTATTCTCTGTCCTTCAAAATCCTTCAAAATCCTTCAAAATCTAACATTATGCAGTTACCCGATTGACGCATTCTTTATACTTTCAAGGGACATCATGTCGAGTATTAGGGAAATAGCAGCTGGGCTCGTCAATCGTACAAAATCCTTCAAACCTTCCAGTAGATTGTGAAGAGCTAGGGTGATTGTTTTGGGATTTTAAATTTGGCTCGACAATCAGCAATGTGAAGATGGCTTCATTTGTTGATAACACTGAAAATAACACTGAAGTTGTTGTATTGCAGGGCTCAGATATGAAGAATTCTACGATATGTCCTGGTGGAAGATACCATTGCAAGACAAATGAAACGTGCTGCAAGTCCAAAAAGCCGTATGTTTACGATTGCTGCGTCTATAAAAAGGTTTCTGTTCAAGTATTTTTGTATAATTGGAATAAACGTGACTGAATGATCCTAAAGTTTCAATTGTATCAAAAGCAAGTTCAGCTTTATCCCCTTGCGTACAAATGACGCAAAAAAAATTGCCAACAGGCCGGATAACGTCTATAGATGCCATTTTCTGCATTTTCAATCCATTGTTGGATTATTGTGTTCGTTATGTTTGGCTGCACAAGCTTTTTGTGTCCATTTTGCTCGGCTGCAAAGCCAACACGGAACCCTGGCCGCCTCAGTTATGACTGTACTCAACGGGGTTATTCAGTTTTAGTAATTGGCACTAAACAGTTTTGTATGTGTTTATGAGAAACATTCCAATTTATTTCAGAGTATTTTTTTGTTTGTTTGTTTTTTTTTTTGAAAGTATGGTATTCCTTAACACACAGTATTATTAACTTCACTCTTTTAGACATCCTCTCGTGTTAAAATTACATGCAGCCAAGTAGAAAACATTCAAACCAAGTAATGTACAGTTAACTTTAATAGTTGGTTGTGCACCAAGTGGATAAAATGTGGAGCAATATGCTTCTATCTGTATTCCGAGTTTTTTAAGAGGATTCCGAACTTGAATGATGGCATTTTAATACAAACTAGGATTCTCAAATTTGACAATGTTGTGCAAATGTGAAAACAAAAATGCAAGAATGCAAATTTAAAAAAAAAATGCAAACTTCCTAATTTGATAGCAGGCATTGGGGGAAAAGGTAAATGTAACGATTGTCTACATTGGTTTTTGTTCTGTTGAATCCTGTCGTTTTTTGGCTCTTTTGTTCTTTTCCTGCAGTTTAACCAAAAAATTGAAAAATTGTTAATTTTCCTGGATGTTTTTAGGCTGTGTGTTGCCGTGACCAAGTGCACTGTTGCCCAGCTGATCACACGTGTGACATTAAAGATAATAAGTGCGTGAAAAACTCGGAGTCGGTTCCGTGGGAAGAAGAAATCGAAGCAGTGGAACTGTCCGCAAAGGTTTTAATCATCTTCTCTCGTATTGCTTCGTGGCCGCTGGCAGTTCATTCGCTGCTTCGCCTCTTGAATTTGTTTCCCAAGCACAATTGCTCTTGTCGCACGATGGCCAGAAAAGCACACAAGGATGGATTAGTTTCCCTGTACAAACTTTGACAGAGGATTTCATGTTGGTCGTCTGTGCCCATATCATGTGGTTCGGTGCATCAGCACATACATTGTACACATAAATTAAGTAGTTTTTATTTTACTATTGCTCGCAGATTACTCTTTTTTTTTTTTTTTTTACGGCCCACTTGATAATGGACAAAGGTTGACTGTGTTGACTTAGCACACATTTCAATTAAATTACTGCATGGTCAATAGGAATGGAATGTACATGTACATGTACGTAGGCTGTTCCAGGATTACTTTCCAAAATAAGGCCAAATAATTAACATTTTGCCCTCTTTTCAATCTGTATCGTGCGTTTCCTAACTAGTTAGTTTCTGTGCCATTTAACCTCGGAGATGTATTCCCACTAGGACTGAAATGTTGGGTCCTCCTAATCGGTCGAATTTAGCAAGCTCGGTGGTCGAATGGTCAAGTTGTCTGCACTAGTAAGTAGGAGTTTGTGGGTTCAAATCCTACTGGAGTAAGCCTTTGATTTATGTTTTTCCCCCCACAGGCTCTTGGGAAAACACATCGGGAAAGAGCAAAAATCCCTCCAATTTTTATTTTTTTATAAAGATTTTCAAACCAATGTATGTGAAGGTGGCTTTATTTGTTTATGCACATAAAACTTGCAGGAACCAGAAGCGAAGAATGCTACAATCTGTCCTGGGGGAAAATACCAGTGTAAGGCAAACGCCACCTGCTGTTCTGGCAAGACGGCCGCTTACAATTGCTGCGCTTATGAAAAGGTGTTTGCTGCAGTTTAGTCCTTTATTGAAATTGGTGTTACTCAAATTTCTTGGCATGTTGGACAAAGTTAACCCTCTTGCGTACGGATGGCGTCAATAAAAAAAGTGCCACCAGGAGCCGGGTGATGCCATTTGCCGCCGTTTGTGCAGTTTCAATCCATTGTTGGATTATTGTTCATGTTATGCTTGACTGCACAAACACATTGTAGCAGTTCGCTTGGCTGCCAGAACTGCCGCGACACCCCGACGTCTCCCGTAAAATACCGTGCTCAAGTGGTTAACACCCATGTTGGTCTGCTCCATACACATAATATTGAAGGTAGCGCTTCAAAGACAAATTCATAAATACCTGAGGCAGTTTACTCATTCCTATTGGTCGAGAGCCTGTCACCTGGGTTTTAAACACTTCTTCCGGTTTCACACAATTGAGACTCCTATGAAATGTGGTTCATATTGGTTGAACACTCGCACGACCAGTAACTCTCCCAATTACACAAGCGTAATACTACCGTTCCGTCTGTATTTAGTCCATAATTTCGCCACATGTCGTGCGCGCGTCAATTTCCATACAAGGACATATTAAGCACTACTCGCGTGAGGCACGAACCATTTAAATAGCTAAAGGGGTTTTACAAACCAAGGTAAAACAAAAAAATTGAACAAAATCATTGGAAATTTATAATTTTCGGAGGTTTTTGCAGAATACAAAAATGTATTTTATGAATGAGAATAATTACGTGCCAGGCCGGTTTTAAACAAGTACGTTTAAAACCGGCCCAGCACATATTCATTCCCTTATTAAAATTAGGGCATTATAACCTTTCGTAGCTACAGCAATGAAGAGACAACCGAAGTTAATATATTGTCTGGGAGAAGAGTTCAAACAAAGGCTGGTGGTGACTCGGAGTAGCCACCAGGCTAAATTTAAATTTTAGTTAAGTCTTTAAAGTGCTAAAATGTACCTTCAATATTTATCTGCATCGAGACAGTACAGTACAACTTTGCTATAACAAACACAGGGTTCCTGCGGCATGGAAAAGTCATGGAATCAGAAATTTATACCTTAATAATGCATCTTAAAATTTGTCTTGTAGTCCGAGTAACTGGGACGCTACAGTTTTGATCAGCATTTTGATGAGAAAAGTCATGGAATTTTATTGTCCTAAAGGTGCAGGAACCCTTCAAACATTTGGCTATAACTAACGGTAAGCACTTATCCAGAACCACCAAAATGACATCGTCGCGCGCTTTGTGCCTATTCAATAAGGCCTGGTGCATTTTCAGTAATACATGACGATGTCATTTTGGTGGTTCTGGATAAGTGCTTACCATAACTAACATCCCCTCGGCTCCCAAGTTGATGTATTCAATACATGTCATTATTCACTATAACGAACGACCATTATAGTGAACATTTTTTGTGGATCCCTTGATGTTTGTTCTACTGTATATACAATTAAACTTTACTCTTGATCCGTGTTTATAAGAAGTTCTCTCAAAATACAATCCCTGATCCCAGAATTTGAGATTTGGGGCAAGATCTTATAAATATATGAAAACCCGTCGACAAATGTTCAAATTGTTTTCTCTTCTCTACCAACTGACTATCTTGGTTTTTTTTTTTTGTGGTTTTTTCAGCAGTGATTAGTAATTTTGATATGCTGTGAATTTTTCAGGCTGTATGTTGCAGTGACAAAATCCACTGCTGCCCAACCGGGCGCACATGCAACCTAACAAACCGTAGGTGTGTGAAACAAATGGAGTCGATTCCCTGGGATGAAGGAATGGAGGTGGAACTGGCCAAAGAGGTTTTCATCATTTTGTTCTCTTACTGCATTTGTGGCCACTGACAGTTCATTCCATTTGCAGGATGTCATTGGGTGCCTTTCTGAAATCATGAGATTTAACGTCAAAGCTTTTAATTTTTTTTTACACGATGGCCCTAAAGCGTGGGAGGCAGGATTAGTTAGAGCATGAAAGGTGTAATTTGCCATCTGTTTGCAAGTAGCACACTAAGTCCCTCTCAGAAAGCACCGAGCATAGTGTTTCATACACTAAGTCAGAAAAGGGCAAACAAAAGCTGTCTTATAATTTACGTCATCCCCGACACAAATTTCCACATGTGCCACATTTTCCCTGGTCATGCTGGTGTCTCGTCTGATCTGTTCTCTTTAACGATAAGTTTCGGTAGAGTTGAGGTCTAACAATCTGCTCCTATAGGATCTTGTAGAAATTGTGTGAAAGCCATGTGCGGTTACAGAATGCATTTTTGTGTGATTTGGAGAGTACATGGACAGTCAATAATTATCTCCCTGGGGTATTATACAAATACTACATGGTTAGAGGGGAAATGGGGCAATCTATTTTTTCCGAGGTACTGGCTACAGGCCAACCACCCCAACACAAACCATGTAGTATTTGTTTTATTGCACCTTCTAAATATCCATTCTGCTTCCGTGAATTAGCATAAAACTTGCCCAATAATTCGCCCAGTTCTGTGTCTGACAGCGCATCTGAATGTACATGATTGCATTTTGACTCCGGGGATGAGGTTGCGGGGAAAACAGTAAAAAAAAATAACACCCCAGGAGATTTTTTCGAAAACAGCTAAATTTGTTTTGGTTGCGTCATTCTTGACTGACCAATGAATTGGTACCATTAGCTCATGAATATTTAGAAGGTGTAATAATAGAAATTGACAAAGTAATTCTTGAGGTAGTCAAGGGAACTAGTTTGTAAGTAAACATCCGACAGTTTGAGGACTATATCAGCATGCCATCAAACAGTTTACAATTTCAGATGTCGTTTAGACCTCGGACAGTTGGCTTCCCCCCCCCCCCCCCCACACGATTCAGCTGCCAAACGGTAGCCTATTCTTCACAAACCATGGTTGAGCAAAATGGCAGCTTGAATGCCAGACTTCTGTGGTCATGCCACTGCTCCACCAAGTGTCCACCATCTTGTTAGATGGGTCCCACAACATGGCCACAAATGAGGCAGTTTATACATAATTAAGTTGTACATGTAGGTCATTCTGAACTGTAATGCACATTCTTAAATTATGTATCCCTGGGTTTTGTTACGTCTATGTTCCTGTACTTAAGCATACCCCCATAGATCTTGTGCACAAATCTCACTGTTTAGATGACATCCTCCTTTTTAGAATTTCCTTGCGGAGATCATTTCATTATCCCTATTGTTTCCCTTTCTCTAAAGGGTACCGAAAGTTAA
Organism: Hippasteria phrygiana; assembly: GCA_037893225.1. Taxonomy (NCBI): domain Eukaryota; kingdom Metazoa; phylum Echinodermata; class Asteroidea; order Valvatida; family Goniasteridae; genus Hippasteria; species Hippasteria phrygiana. Next base: position 1,182,805 of record JAZGUH010000047.1, on the reverse strand, counting down.
GCACACTTTTGACTAAAAGCACCGTTTCCTATGGACCGTGTACGAAGACATCAGTCAACCTTCGCTAACCCTATATCCCGAAAGGCGTTCTTGCAAGGATATTTCCTGAACCCACCAATGTCAAACGCTGTACAGTAACTTTGAAGCACATTCTTTGTATCAACATGCTTTGTAGAATAGAGGCTGAGCTCCACTGTTCTCAATCGAGCCAAATCCTCCAGTGCCTCCTGTACATTTTTTTTTAATGATCTTTGAGAGTTAGGATTAAAACCATCTATATTGAAATGTGCCTGGTGTTTGCACACACATTGTTTGGCATAAAATTTGGGTTACGAGTGATGTACGTCGCAGGTCCGATCACCTTTGAATTACGTGACCTTTGATGTCACTCCTGAACCAAATTTATGTAAAACACGATGCGTGCATATACCACCGGGCACATTTGAAAACAGGGCGGATTAGATTTAAACAAAGGCAGGTGGTCAGTGTGTATGTGTGCGTTTGTATAGCTATTCAGACCGTGGACCTTTTACAAAGAGGACAATGGGGTCCGCGATTGTGTCAAGGTCCACGATTGAAAATCGTGTACAAAACCAATGGGAGGCCTTCCGAAAAAGTTAAGAGTATAAACAAAAGAGGGACAATAGGTCCGCGATTGCCGGTGTTTACACACTTGTGTGTATGTTGCATACGCTATCTCATGCACACCAAGTAGCCAGCTTCACACACGGGGCCCAGTCAATTAGCACTTGCAGATTAGGTCCAAAGTGGGCAAGTTTAATGTAAAATACCCAGCTCTACCATTAAATAATGCATGGGTTTTTGCCCACTTTCAAAATTGGTCCTGTTGAGCCGGTGGATGTCATATATGCACCCTCCAGTTTCATATTAATGTAACAGAGTAAAGTGGATTTCATGATCCAAATTGATATAGGTCAAATGGTTCTACCTTTTTAGAATCGGGCTTAGCTAGAGAAACTGACCCCAAAATGGTTCTGTTGTACCAACTTGTAGCGACATGTGTTCCCCCCCCCCCCCCCCCCCACCACCGAGATAAGTCTGCAGTGTTGTGCTGTTCATGTAGGTGGTGTAAAAAATTGTATTGAAATTGAAGGATTCAGGACTGCTAGTGTTTGACTGAAACCCCTCCACCTCCCGTGAAAGTCGTATCGGTCGAGGCCATGCATGGAAACCCTTGATTGGCATTCGGTTTAGTATGCATACAAAGCCTTGGTGTTCTGTGAGCATTTCTCCGTCGCGAGTAAAGAACAGAGTGAAATCCCCGTCGTGCGATTGCACGTAGGCTGGGTTCGATGAACAAGTGCGCGTCAACCTGTTCTCAAAGGTGTGCTTTTTTGCCATCGTGTGAAAAGGGCATTGGCTCCATTATCTTCCTCCAGTTTGACCCATGTCCTCGTGCCATTTTAAACAGTGTTCTCCATTCTCGTGCTTAGCTGCTGACAACCAAACCATTCACAGGATTCCATCAAGACGACATTTCTTTCAGATTTATCAAGAATTTTTTTTTTTCCTACAGGCTTGAATCCAACCAGAATGTGCTTTGCATGTGTTTTTTGTTTTTTTTTGTTTTATCAAAAATTGTTCCCGCAGCTAAAAAATGTTACTTGGATATTTTGACTTATATGGTGATCCATAGATGTTATGTCTCTACTTCCAGTTTGAGATTTATTTCAGTTGGAATTGAAAGTGAAGGAAGGCGAGTGTACATGTACACATTAGCAGATGAACCTCGACATGTACGTGTGAGGTTGTTGCCCCCGTTTTTCCTTTTCACTTATGAAACGGTTGTCTAAAAAACAAAAAAATTCAAAAGTTTCTATTTGCATATGAAAATTTTCCAAAATATTTTGAAATCGGCTAGTTTTGAAAATGTGTTCATTTTAAGATTTTAAAAAGTAGACTGTGCCTGGCCATACGGCAAGCGTATTTATACACTTCTGTGGCACTAAAATGACTGAGGATATTCAATTCCCCTTGGACAGGATGCCAGTCTATCGCAGGTTACTCCCCAATTTTTACTCGTACCCATTCAAATTCCTGGGTGGAAAGAAGCAATGATAAAATGTCCTGCTCAAGGACACTAGCACCACAACCGCCAGACCAGGGTTTGACCCCTCCTTCTGATGACACTGCCACCGGAACTTAGGTCCATTGTGCTAGACGGCTCGGTTACGATACTCCACATTTTAGATACCGTTTTTATGTAAAAAACAAAAATATAATAAATAAAACTAGAAATAAAACAACAAATATTCCCGCATGCAATTTATGCAACACTAGAATTTTCGCATACAGGAGCCACAGAAAGAAAAAAAAACTTTTAGAGAACTCATCATGACCAAGTCACATGACCAATTTCAATTCACGCCATCATCCTTAAGCACAATTGTACCAGATTACTGCTAGCCGCTCTTTCATGTCATTGTGTACAATCACGACCACCACATTCGTTGACGAGAAATCGTGTCATCCACATGAACGTGAGTACAGTTTGTAATTTAGAATTCGATTATTCGAAACTGGGTTTGACCGAATATTTGATACTAAAAGTTTTTCGGCTGCAACTGCCAGTGTTTTACGTGCGGTGATTGATATTATGGACCGTCTGATCAACATTACTATTATGCATGACGCTCTGATAAACTCCAGCCTGCATCTTTTCAGTAATTATTTTCAAGTGTCGTGGGTTTCAGGGATGGGAACGAATCGACCTCCGTCCACATGTTACCGTCGACACGCATGCATAACTTGACACTAAGCGCCGTAACTTTTCTCTTCAAATAGCATCGGTCGTATCTGTATGGTCATATATAATTTTTAGAATATTCGTACCGGCAAAAAGGTAATTGAATATTCTGTTAACGATCAAATATTCGGGACAGCCAGAGTTCAAAATGCATTTAATTTTCACACATGCTGTGCACCTCTTGTCGACCTATTCATCTCCGACATCCCTTTACATCCAGTAGAGCTTTTCTGATGCCATACCATTCAAATTCGTAATTAGTTTTTTTGCCCGAGATTCCTGCGAAGAGTACTGGGTGTACAGCTCTCCTCTGCCAAGCCCTGAAGATATTGAACCATGGACCCATTTCATTGACCGACTAAGCACAAAAATTGGACTGCTCGGGATGGTCCTGCTTAGTAGAAACAATTGACTATCAAAAACTCCATGTGATTTTTATGCTAAGCAAACTGCTGAATACCAGTCACAAGCAATATACATTTCATGAAAAGGGTTGGTAATCTCATTTTAGCCACGAGAGCTTTTTTCCCTGCTAAGCTAATTTTTATGCCTGGCAGCTCCATCAATTGGCCTCGGTCTTGAAATATACCAATGAAAATATTAATTCATTAATACCTAATCTTTAGTCATTGTGTTGGTGCATGATATATTTTGTGTCTGTCAATAGATTACACCAGAACCGGACATCACGTGTCCTGGTGGTACGGCTCAATGTCCATCCGGTAGCACCTGCTGCAAACTGACCACTGGACAGTGGGGCTGCTGTCCACTACCATCGGTGAGAATAATTCAATTGATTTATATGACACCAAATTATGTAAATGCTGGTTTAAAATGTTGGTTTAACATACTTTGGTCTCATCCTTGGTCAGGCCGTTTGCTGCAGCGACCACCTCCATTGCTGTCCCAACGGGTACACCTGCGACGTTTCTCAAGGAACTTGTACACTAGGAGACGTGACTTTACCTTGGTTTGAGAAGACGGAGGCTACAATCCTACCAGAACCAGACATCACGTGTCCTGGTGGTACGGCTCAATGTCCATCCAGTAGCACCTGCTGCAAACTGAACACTGGAGAGTGGGGATGCTGTCCACTACCATCGGTGAGAATAAATCAGTTGGTAGATTTGTAAGGCTTGAAGTATTCAAACCCATTACCTACCCATTTTGTAAATGTTGGTTTATTGAAGTAGCTTGGTCTCATTCCTTGATCAGGCCGTTTGCTGCAGCGACCACATCCATTGCTGTCCCAACGGCTACACCTGCGACGTTTCTCAAGGAACTTGTACACTAGGAGACGTGACTCTACCTTGGTTTGAGAAGACTGAGGCCACTTCCCTAGCTACCCAGGATTCACCAGACCCCAACATCATATGTCCTGGTGGGAGATATCAATGCCCTACTGGTCAGACCTGCTGCAAGAGTAACACTGGAGCCTATAACTGCTGTCCTTACACAAAGGTTCGTTTGACTGTAGATTTATCAAGTTCGTTGTATTAGATCTTTTGCAATCCTCTGCTGTAACCGATGTATTCATCTCTTAGCCTTTCACTATACATGTGTAATGAAATGAATCTTGTGTTGTACAGGCTGTGTGCTGTGCTGACTATATACACTGCTGTCCACATGGCTACATTTGCCACCTTCAAACGGCAACGTGTCACCTAGGGAACATTGTTCTACCATGGGTATCCAAGAAGGAAGCCACAGCCGTAAGCACTCCAATGTTGCCTGAACCGGACATCACGTGCCCTGGTGGTACGGCTCAATGTCCATCCGGTAGCACCTGCTGCAAACTGACCACTGGACAGTGGGGCTGCTGTCCACTACCATCGGTGAGAATAAATCAGTTGATAGATTTGTAAGGCTTGAAGTATTCAAACCCATTACCTACCCATTTTGTAAATGCTGGTTTAAATGTTGGTTGATTGAAGTACTTTGGTCTCATCCTTGATCAGGCCGTTTGCTGCAGCGACCATATACATTGCTGTCCCCACGGCTACACCTGTGACGTTTCTCAAGGAACTTGTACACTAGGAGACATGACTCTACCTTGGTATGAGAAGACAGAGGCTACAATCCTACCAGAACCGGACATCACGTGTCCTGGTGGTACGGCTCAATGTCCATCCGGTAGCACCTGCTGCAAACTGACCACTGGACAGTGGGGCTGCTGTCCACTACCATCGGTGAGAATAAATCAGTTGATAGATTTGTAAGGCTTGAAGTATTCAAACCCATTACCTACCCATTTTGTAAATGCTGGTTTAAATGTTGGTTGATTGAAGTACTTTGGTCTCATCCTTGATCAGGCCGTTTGCTGCAGCGACCATATACATTGCTGTCCCCACGGCTACACCTGTGACGTTTCTCAAGGAACTTGTACACTAGGAGACATGACTCTACCTTGGTATGAGAAGACAGAGGCTACAATCCTACCAGAACCGGACATCACGTGTCCTGGTGGTACGGCTCAATGTCCATCCGGTAGCACCTGCTGCAAACTGACCACTGGACAGTGGGGTTGCTGCCCTCTACCATTGGTGAGAACAATGAAAAACGGAAAATATTCATTACAGTACATTTTTATATAAACGCTGGTTAAACCCCCTTGCCTATTGCTGTTATTAATAAGGTGCTGGTGTGCCATGAACGTGGCAGTGCAGCCAAGCATAAAGGCAAATAATAGACACCATGCTGAATAGTGGTCCTATTCATCACACTTGGAGACCCTCCCTTCCTGTAAATGAAAGTTTTGTTTGAAAAAGCATCTATATATTACACTCCCATTCAACAATATAGTTGAAATGTGAATAAATTAAGTATGCACGTATAAATTAAGTATAGCCACGTGGTTTTTTTCAGCCACAGCTATGGCCATCGTCTATATTCGAAAGGTTAAATGCCGATTCATTAAAGTACTTTGGTCTCGTCTTTGATCAGGCCGTTTGCTGCAGCGACCACTTACACTGCTGTCCCAACGGCTACACCTGTGACGTTTCTCAAGGAACTTGTACACTAGGAGACATGACTCTACCTTGGTTTGAGAAGACGAAGGCTACAATCCTACCAGAACCAGACATCACGTGTCCTGGTGGTACGGCTCAATGTCCATCCGGTAACACCTGCTGCAAACTGACCACTGGACAGTGGGGCTGCTGTCCACTACCATCGGTGAGAATAAATTGAAAATATGAAAAGCAGAAAATATTCATTCCAGTACATTTTTATATAAACACTGGTTAAACCCCTTGCTTATGGCTGTTATTGATAAGGTGCTGGTGTGCCAAGAACATGGCAGTGCAGCCAAGCATAAAGGCAAATAATAGACACCATGCTGAATAGTGGTCCTATTCATCACACTTGGAGACCCTCCCTTCCTGTAAATGAAAGTTTTGTTTGAAAAAGCATCTATTTATTACACTCCCATTCAACAATATAGTTGAAATGTGAATAAATTAAGTATGCATGTATAAATTACGTATAGCCACGTAGATTTTTTCAGCCACAGCTATGGCCATCGTCTATATTCGAAAGGTTAAATGCCGATTCATTAAAGTACTTTGGTCTCGTCTTTGATCAGGCCGTTTGCTGTAGCGACCACCTCCATTGCTGTCCCAACGGCTACACCTGCGACGTTTCTCAAGGAACTTGTACACTAGGAGACATGACTCTACCTTGGTTTGAGAAGACAGAGGCTACAATCCTACCAGAACCAGACATCACGTGTCCTGGTGGTACGGCTCAATGTCCATCTGGTAGCACCTGCTGCAAACTGACCACTGGACAGTGGGGCTGCTGTCCACTACCATCGGTGAGAATAATTCAATTGATTTATGACACCAAATTATGTAAATGCTGGTTTAAAGGAACCATGCTTCTCAAATTTGCCGGATAGCATTTTATTTCATAAATACATTCATTTATATGTATTAAATGTGAATTAAAAGCCAAACTGGTTCAAGTGAAGTTTTAGTGTGATTATTTGCCGCCCAAAAATTCCCCCCCCCCCCCCTTTTGGAATTTGTTGATACTCAAATTGAGGGCGCTGTTCGTGACGTAGATCGAGGCACCGAAATTCATGAATGGACTCGATAGTCTGGACCCGTTAATGACGCCTGGGTGCGAGACGAGCATCAAAGCATGTCCGCGTGGGTACGCGTACCCGTACGGTATACATATACGGCAGAGCACGTGTATACTATGTAGAGCCTACACGTACGTATACGTACACCAAGCTGTACACCCTTGTACTGTACGTGTACAAAATGTATCCGCATGTACGTACACACTAGGTCTACACGTGCAATTTCGTACATTGTAAGTTGCAACAACTATACATCGAACTTACCCTGATTTTCTCCCTTTTAGCGACAGCTCCTCGGGGAATGGGCTGTTTAACTGCTTTCGCCTGTACCTTACCCACATCTGGGAACTTTGTTGGGATGGCAGTGGACTTGAGCATATTTTTAATGGCCATCCCAAAGGAGTTGAAAATACCAGTATCGAAACACGACTGCTCAAAGTGGTCGCTACATAACGCTGAGAAGCTGCTGGGACCGGACCACTTCGCTCTTGTCACCTTCACTTTCGCCGTCCAAATTCTCCGATATTTCGCATCAGTTGGAAATAAATGAAGGCTTACTCCATCCTTCGTTGTTTTGCTGCATCCAGCAGCCACACACCTTGTCGGCATGGCCGAAAAACGCTATATTTTGCTTAGATTTTGGACGAAGAATGTACACTCAATTTATGCGTGATGAATGGTGCTGGCTCGAGCAGAATATGTAATGTTCCTCGATCTACGTCACTCACTTATGTTAATGAGGGTCCCACTCAGGGGGCGGAGTAGCTTGGACAAACATTTTCAAAAAATGTTTTTTCATATTTAATCTGGGAAATAATTGACTCTGGTAACAATATCATTGTCAAGATAATACTTTATTGTTTTAAGCAGGAATAATGCAATGTAAATCCTATATCATGGTTCCTTTAAAATGTTGGTTTAACATACTTTGGTCTCATCCTTGATCAGGCCGTTTGCTGCAGCGACCACCTCCATTGCTGTCCCAACGGCTACACCTGCGACGTTTCTCAAGGAACTTGTACACTAGGAGACATGACTCTACCTTGGTATGAGAAGACGGAGGCTACAATCCTACCAGAACCGGACATCACGTGTCCTGGTGGTACGGCTCAATGTCCATCCGGTAGCACCTGCTGTAAACTGACCACTGGACAGTGGGGCTGCTGTCCACTACCATCGGTGAGAATAATTCAATTGATAGATTTGTCGGACAATCTTGAAAAACTCGAACATACTTGGCGTGAGAAATATTATTGTAAATGTTGGTTTATTGAAGTACTTTGGTCTCATCTTTGATCAGGCTGTTTGCTGCAGCAACCACATACACTTTTGTGAACAACTGAGAATTATTATTTTTTTTTTATTCAATAACCACACAAACCACAATTCTGGACTAGAAATGCAACTGAATTAACTTTACAATTTTGAACTTATTTTGATAATTTGTTTTATTCAAAATATATGCCAGCCAACTCTGGCAAAACCGGTGGTCGGGTGGTTAAGACGTCTGCACTAGTAAGCAGGAAGTCATGGGTTCGAATCCCACTGGAGTAAGCCTGTGAATTTTTTCACACAGGCTCTCGGAAAGCACTGAGTATACAGTGCTTCATATATTACGTCAGGAAAGCGCAAACAAGAAAATCTATTGTAATTTGCACAAATATATGGAAAAGCAGACGATATTTTTACAACTTTACAGCTGTGGCCAAGAAAATTACATTTATTGCTCATCTTCCTAATGGTTTAAAATTACAATTCATTTAAAACTTGGTTTAAACATAATTATTCTCTTGCTCTGATTTATCAGCTTCAAAGCTTACCCACTTTCTGGGGAACGTATATAAACATTAGTTTATTAGTTTGAAAAAAAAAAAAATTGAATTTTGGCTAGCGTAATGTGATTCTGTAGTGCCGAAATAACATTTGCCTGGTTCAGGGGCCGCGTTTGTTGCAGGAAATTTTTTTTCAAAAGGGTTAGTGTTTTATCAGCCGTTTAAAACCAGCCACGAGATGGGCTCTCGACCACTAGGAATGGGTAAACTGTCCAAGGTATTTATGAATGCAGGTTTTAAATGTCAGTTTATTGAATTACTTTGGTCTCATCCCTGGTCAGGCCGTTTGCTGCAGCGACCATATACATTGCTGTCCCAACGGCTACACCTGCGACGTTTCTCAAGGAACTTGTACACTAGGAGACGTGACTCTACCTTGGTTTGAGAAGACAGAGGCTACAATCCTGCCAGAACCGGACATCACGTGTCCTGGTGGTACGGCTCAATGTCCATCTGGTAGCACCTGCTGCAAACTGACCACTGGACAGTGGGGTTGCTGCCCTCTACCATTGGTGAGAATAATTCAATTGATAGATTTATAGGAAAAACAATTCTGTAAATGCTTTTTTACAATGTAGGTTTGATGTACTTTGGTCTCATTCCTTGGTCAGGCCGTTTGCTGCAGCGACCACCTCCATTGCTGTCCCAACGGCTACACCTGCGACGTTTCTCAAGGAACTTGTACACTAGGAGACATGACTCTACCTTGGTATGAGAAGACGGAGGCTACAATCCTACCAGAACCGGACATCACGTGTCCTGGTGGTACGGCTCAATGTCCATCCGGTAGCACCTGCTGTAAACTGACCACTGGACAGTGGGGTTGCTGCCCTCTACCATTGGTGAGAATAATTCAATTGATAGATTTATAGGAAAAACAATTCTGTAAATGCTTTTTTACAATGTAGGTTTGATGTACTTTGGTCTCATTCCTTGGTCAGGCCGTTTGCTGCAGCGACCACCTCCATTGCTGTCCCAACGGCTACACCTGCGACGTTTCTCAAGGAACTTGTACACTAGGAGACATGACTCTACCTTGGTTTGAGAAGACGGAGGCTACAATCCTGCCAGAACCGGACATCACGTGTCCTGGTGGTACGGCTCAATGTCCATCTGGTAGCACCTGCTGCAAACTGACCACTGGACAGTGGGGTTGCTGCCCTCTACCATTGGTGAGAATAATTCAATTGATAGATTTATAGGAAAAACAATTCTGTAAATGCTTTTTTACAATGTAGGTTTGATGTACTTTGGTCTCATTCCTTGGTCAGGCCGTTTGCTGCAGCGACCACCTCCATTGCTGTCCCAACGGCTACACCTGCGACGTTTCTCAAGGAACTTGTACACTAGGAGACATGACTCTACCTTGGTTTGAGAAGACGGAGGCTACAATCCTACCAGAACCGGACATCACGTGTCCTGGTGGTACGGCTCAATGTCCATCCGGTAGCACCTGCTGCAAACTGACCACTGGACAGTGGGGTTGCTGCCCTCTACCATCGGTGAGAATAAATCAGTTGATAGATTTGTAAGGCTTGAAGTATTCAAACCCATTACCTACCCATTTTGTAAATGTTGGTTTATTGAAGTAGCTTGGTCTCATTCCTTGTTCAGGCCGTTTGCTGCAGCGACCACTTACACTGCTGTCCCAACGGCTACACCTGCGACGTTTCTCAAGGAACTTGTACACTAGGAGACGTGACTCTACCTTGGTTTGAGAAGACAGAGGCTACAATCCTACCAGAACCGGACATCACGTGTCCTGGTGGTACGGCTCAATGTCCATCTGGTAGCACCTGCTGCAAACTGACCACTGGACAGTGGGGCTGCTGTCCACTACCATTGGTGAGAATAAATTGAATATATGAAAAGCAGAAACACATTACCTACAAATTTATAGGACAGAAATGTTTTTTCCTTATTTCAGGATTTTGGGTGAGACGTCTTGCATATCGCCGGAAGAACTTTTGGTCCTGAAATCGTTTTCAATCATTCCAAAATGATCTTTGCAACCTAAAACAGTCGTCTTTTAATTCTGATGACCCTATATTTGGAATTTTAAAACGTATCTTTTGGAAGAAAATGCAGTTTTCTTACACATTTTTCATCAATGCTAAGCAAGTCAAACGCATCATTGTTTTGTGGATTTTTTCATTTTCCTAAATTCTCAGCCCACCGCTGTTCCAGGAGTGCTGCAGGTATCATTAGGTTTTATGCGCATGCATTAGTTTGTGTTTTTTTGCTGAGGTCACAATGAATTACGTATTCATGAGCATGACCTTAACTTTTTGGGTTGTGATCTCAATCAGAAAAATGTCCGTTACATCTTAATTATTTAGATTTATGGAACAGTTTGACTAATGGTAGATAGAAAATACACTAAAATTATCATCATCATCAGAGAAAAAATGTTTATAAAATGATAGGGAAAAAATATGTTGAGCACCATTTTGTTATGAAATAGCCGGGCCGCGATTGGAAAATGTCATGATTTCACGGCCAGTTTTACATATGACGGAGTTTTCGTAGAATTTTCAACTATACCATCGTAACAAGTAGGCTTTATTCCATTAAATAGTCATTATTTCCAATGAGAAAACCCCATAGAATGTTTTATATCGCTGTGAAATTTTCTGGCAAATTCACTGCACGGGAGTGGATATTGGAAACCGAAACAAATGCTAGCCCTGAATATAGATTGTCAATATTGGTTTATTAAAGCAAGTTGGTCTCATCCTTGATCAGGTCGTTTGCTGCAGCGACCACCTCCATTGCTGTCCCAACGGCTACACCTGCGACGTTTCTCAAGGAACTTGTACACTAGGAGACATGACTCTACCTTGGTTTGAGAAGACAGAGGCTGCAATCCTGCCAGAACCGGACATCACGTGTCCTGGTGGTACGGCTCAATGTCCATCCGGTAGCACCTGCTGCAAACTGACCACTGGACAGTGGGGCTGCTGTCCACTACCATCGGTGAGAATAAATCGGTTGATAGATTTGTAAGGCTTGAAGTATTCAAACCCATTACCTACCCATTTTGTAAATGTTGGTGTAAATGTTGGTTTATTGAAGTAGCTTGGTCTCATCCTTGTTCAGGCCGTTTGCTGCAGCGACCACCTCCATTGCTGTCCCAACGGCTACACCTGCGACGTTTCTCAAGGAACTTGTACGCTAGGAGACATGACTCTACCTTGGTTTGAGAAGACGGAGGCCACTTCCCTAGCTACCCAGGATTCACCAGACCCCAACATCATATGTCCTGGTGGGAGATATCAATGCCCTACTGGTCAGACCTGCTGCAAGAGTAACACTGGAGCCTATAACTGCTGTCCTTACACAAAGGTTCGTTTGACTGTAGATTTATCAAGTTCGTTGTATTAGATCTTTTGCAATCCTCTGCTGTAACCGATGTATTCATCTCTTAGCCTTTCACTATACATGTGTAATGTAATGAATCTTGTGTTGTACAGGCTGTGTGCTGTGCTGACTATATACACTGCTGTCCACATGGCTACATTTGTCATCTTCAAACGGCAACGTGTCACCTAGGGAACGCTGTTCTACCATGGGTATCCAAGAAGGAAGCCACAGCCGTAAGCACTCCAATGTTGCCTAAACCGGACATCACGTGTCCTGGTGGTACGGCTCAATGTCCATCCGGTAACACCTGCTGTAAACTGACCACTGGACAGTGGGGTTGCTGTCCTCTACCATCGGTGAGAATAATTCAATTGATAGATTTGTCGGACAATCTTGAAAAACTCAAACATACTTGGCGTGAGAAATATTATTGTAAATGTTGGTTTATTGAAGTACTTTGGTCTCATCTTTGATCAGGCTGTTTTCTGCAGCAACTACATACACTTTTGTGAACACCTGAAAAAAAAGAAAATATTTATTCAATAACCACACAAACCACAATTCTGGACTAGAAATTCGACTGAATTAACTTTACAATTTTGAACTTATTTTTGCAAAACCGGTGGTTAAGACGTCTGCACTAGTAAGCAGGAAGTCATGGGTTCGAATCCCACTGGAGTAAGCCTGTGAATTTTTTCACACAGGCTCTCGGAAAGCACTGAATATACAGTGCTTCATATATTACTTCAGGAAAGTGCAAACAAGAAAATCTATTGTAATTTACACAAATATATGGAAAAGCAGAATATTTTACAACTTTACAGCTGTGGCCAAGAAAATTACATTTATTGCTCATCTTCCTAATGGTTTAAAATTACAATTCATTTAAAACTTGGTTTAAACATAATTATTCTCTTGCTCTAATTTATCAGCTTCAAAGCCCACCCACTTTCTGGGGAACAAATATAAACATTAGTTTATTCATTTGAAAAAAAAAAAATTTGAATTTTGGCTAGCGTAATGTGATTCTGTAGCGCCGAAGTAAACGTTTGCCTGGTTCAGGGGCCGCGTTTGTTGCAGGAAAAAATTGTTCAAAAGGGTTAGTGTTTTATCAGCCGTTTAAAACCAGCCACGAGATGGGCTCTCGACCACTAGGAATGGGTAAACTGTCCAAGGTATTTATGAATGCAGGTTTTAAATGTCAGTTTATTGAATTACTTTGGTCTCATCCCTGGTCAGGCCGTTTGCTGTAGCGACCACCTCCATTGCTGTCCCAACGGCTACACCTGCGACGTTTCTCAAGGAACTTGTACACTAGGAGACATGACTCTACCTTGGTTTGAGAAGACGGAGGCTACAATCCTGCCAGAACCGGACATCACGTGTCCTGGTGGTACGGCTCAATGTCCATCTGGTAGCACCTGCTGCAAACTGACCACTGGACAGTGGGGCTGCTGCCCTCTACCATCGGTGAGAGAAAATTTACAATTTAAATAGCAGAAAATATTCATTCCAGTACATTTTTATATAAACGCTGGTTAAACCTATGCCTGTTATTGATAGGGTGCTGGTATGCCATGACCGTGGCAGTGTAGCCAAGCATAAACGCAAATAAGACACCGCACTGAATAGAATGGTCCTATTTATCACACTTGGGGACCCTCCCTTCCTGTGAATAAAAGCTTTGTTTGAAAAAGCATCTATTTATTACACTCCCATTCAACAATATAGTTGAAATGTGAGTAAATTAAGTATGCACGTATAAATTTAGTATAGCCACGTGTTTTTTTTTTTTCAGCCACAGCTATGGCCATCGTCTATATTCGAAAGGTTAAATGCGGATTTATTAAAGTACTTTGGTCTTATTCCTTGTTCAGGCCGTTTGCTGCAGCGACCACCTCCATTGCTGTCCCAACGGCTACACCTGCGACGTTTCTCAAGGAACTTGTACACTAGGAGACATGACTCTACCTTGGTTTGAGAAGACCGCGGCCGCATCCATAGCTACCCAGGATTCACCAGACCCCAACATCATATGTCCTGGTGGGAGATATCAATGCCCTACTGGTCAGACCTGCTGCAAGAGTAACACTGGAGCCTATAACTGCTGTCCTTACACAAAGGTTCGTTTGACTGTAGATTTATCAAGTTCGTTGTATTAGATCTTTTGCAATCCTCTGCTGTAACCGATGTATTCATCTCTTAGCCTTTCACTATACATGTGTAATGAAATGAATCTTGTGTTGTACAGGCTGTGTGCTGTGCTGACTATATACACTGCTGTCCACATGGCTACATTTGTCATCTTCAAACGGCAACGTGTCACCTAGGGAACGTTGTTCTACCTTGGGTATCCAAGAAGGAAGCCACAGCCGTAAGCACTCCAATGTTGCCTGAACCGGACATCACGTGTCCTGGTGGTACGGCTCAATGTCCATCTGGTAGCACCTGCTGCAAATTGACCACTGGACAGTGGGGTTGCTGCCCTCTACCATTGGTGAGAATAATTCAGTTGATAGATTTGTAAGGCTTGAAGTATTCAAACCCATTATCTACCCATTTTGTAAATGCTGGTTTAAATGTTGGTTTATTGAAGTAGCTTGGTCTCATTCCTTGTTTAGGCCGTTTGCTGCAGCGACCACATCCATTGCTGTCCCAACGGCTACACCTGTGACGTTTCTCAAGGAACTTGTACACTAGGAGACATGACTCTACCTTGGTTTGAGAAGACGGAGGCTACAATCCTACCAGAACCGGACATCACGTGTCCTGGTGGTACAGCTCAATGTCCATCTGGTAGCACCTGCTGCAAACTGACCACTGGACAGTGGGGCTGCTGTCCACTACCACAGGTACAACATTGCCTACAAGATGCTTATCACAGCTTCAAGAATGTGAAGCCCTTATAACATTAATTTTTTTTTCTATATTTTCCTGCAGAAGACTCTTTGATTTTGTTCCTGTATAAAATATCCTGTTGGTAAACCATTTGGGACGAAATATTTTGAGTTCTGTCGCTGTTTTTGACATTTCTTCATTAACCAACAGAGGATCAAATTGAAAAAATAAAATCCACCCCTTCTTTTGACTTCAAATAAAGAAGTCTTTTAAATCATGCTTGTATTGTGATAAGCCATGGTTGTATGTGTGAAAACAAGTTGGACTAATTCGGTTGATTCACAACTCGGTGCGCTGCCAGCGGCAAGCCGGGAAAGGCCAATTTCCCACTTTCGGGGTCAACATCGCATCTATCGCGTTGTATTAGATGGTGGACAGCACAGCAGTATTGATTTTGCGCGAATGCGAGTGGATGATTTAAAGCAATTTTTGACTAATTGGGGAATACCTTGTGCGGGGGAAAAAAGAGGAGTTGATAGATTTAGCGGAGAATGGGTGTAAGAAGTACGGTCGATGCATTGGCGATACCCACTTCCGGTTTTGCGATGTGGACTTTTCCCATGATGCACTGCATAATTTGTCCTCTCCCCGGTTGCCGCTGCCGGCGCACCGAGTTGCGAATCGACGGAATTGTATGGTTCCTTTAAACAGTAATTATTCCCAATGGGTGTGGCAGAATGAAAAGGGATTTTCCAAATGGAAAGGATGGGGGGAAAAAGCAGTGTTTCTCGGCCTCTTGAATAGACAGCCATAGCCGCAGTTTGAAAAAGACCACCTGGCCCGTTTTCCTCTCAAGCGCATTCCTCTGCATAATCAATCCATTCACGTTTCAACTATATTCTTGAATGGGGGTTTAATGAAGAGGTTTTTCAAAGCTTTCATTCACTCGAAAGTGGGCTCCAAGTACGATGAATAGGACTAATATATTCAGTGTGGTGCCTGTTTGCAATTAAGCTTGGCATACCCCCCTTCCCAATAATAACAGCCAGGCAGAAGTAGCCTTGAGTTAAGGCTGTACGTGCTGCCTGGCAGCCTGCGGTAACCCGGCCCGCACAGCGAACGCCGATCCGTTACACGCACGATCTGCCCGCAATGTATGTACACGCATAGAGCATGGTAATAGAGTACATACGCTGCACACGCACCACTCGGTACCCACACACATGAGTCTTCTGTCGGGAGCGCAGCCTTGATGAATCTGTAACTTCCGGGTTTTATGTTTTTCTTTATTTTGCGTTGGAATTCCGGAGCAAATGGGGGGGGTGAGTGGATATGTAAATTATCCAGTGTGAATAACGTATGTTTCCCAATGGCCAATAGCTTCTTGGTTTGCGCAGCTGAATCTGAATTATTCATTTACGAATGTCCAATCAAATACCTGGAATGTTTTACCGTTGACCTTTTTTAAACCAACGCGCATTCATCGCGCGATGATGCAATGTTTTTCACGCGCGCATGTAGCATGAATTATTCAACGTGTCGTTCAATTTAGGACCAATCAGATCGCGCGCGATTAAAAATAGCTTAATCATTAACATACCGGCAAAACCTGGAAGTAAATAGTTTCATCAAGGCTGTGGTCCTGGCGGAGCACGGATATTACGGGGCGGTGCGTTTACACAAGCACTGCGGGGACTGTGCGTGCCAGGGATCGGCATTCGCCGGTATGTGTTTTGTGGAGCTTGCTTGCTGCACTGGCCAGGGCGGGGACATGCAGGTCAAGACGGCACTCACAGCCTTAATTCAAGGCTAGGCAGAAGGGGTAAACTTGTCCCATTCTATTTTTTTCTCTTCCTATGTAGGCCGTTTGCTGCAGCGACCACATCCATTGCTGTCCCCACGGCTACACCTGCGATGTGTCGCAAGGAACCTGTACACTAGGAGACGATGTTCTACCGTGGTTTGAGAAGACGGGGGCCACATCAGTAAATATGAAGCTTCAGCATCACCGTCGCCAATCGCCTCATTCCCGGACGCAAAGCTTACAAGATTCTTCTCATTTCATCTTCTCATCTTATCCTTTTTTTTTTCTTTTTTTTCTTTTTTTCTTTTTTTTTCACACATTTCAAATGATCAGCTTTTTGTGTGTTTACATTTTTACATTTGCTGATAACATGTAACATGGATTTCTGTGTTGTTGGACAAATGCATTCTCTTATGTTCCAGAATTTGAATTGGTTTTCTGTTGAGGAAAGCTGAAGATTTTTTACCACATACAAAATGTTCCTTTAGTGAATTGACTGTGTAAAAATACATTCCGCTTTTTTGCACGCCTCCCCACAGATTTTCTCTTTTCCAGATTTTTACCAATTGTCATTTACAGGATGAAACGATTTGATGCCTCATGGGATTAGCTGAAAACGGTTCGCGAGGACACTAAAATCGAATCCCGAGTTTGTGTACACATGTTTATGTGAAAGTGATCAGTTGCAATTGCTGTTTTGTACTGTACAGTGCACGTCTAATTCTAAATTTAACTTTTTAAATTTTTTTTTTAAGTTTTGTCCGAGTATAGGCAGACTATGCATGCTGTGCCAATAACGTATTAACCATTTTGGCATTCACATCGGCTGCCTTTAACATTTCTTGAGATTTGCCAAGGACCAAAGTTGTCTTGCCATCCACACTGCGTAACGTACTTCATTCATCCATACACGTCCATTCAAATGGTTCATCCACAATTAATTTTCAGGACTTGACATTTCAGATGTTTTGGACACTGCTTGATTTTTAAATTTTTTTTTTAAATCTATTAATGAAACTTGTATTATAATTGGTTTATTCTGTAATCATTTGCATACTCATCCACAGGTGGACTTGTGTGCGTGTTGATAATATCCACTATTGGCATTTTTTTTTTTTTTTTTTGGTTCATCAGCGTGTGAACAACTGAATCTGCAAACTAGATTCTTTGAAAACTAGATTTTTAACAAACGTATTCACGAGCAGGTTGATCGGTATTTGTGGATGCATCAACCACCATGACAACTTATCAGTTCATCAACAGATATCAGCAGTTTCACGGCTCCACGAACATCCACCCCATTGCTTGAATTGCATATTTTTTGGCTTTTACTTTTAGGAGTACACCGATCCTTTCTTTGGTAGGCCCCCCATTTCTCCGCATGGGCCATCAGATTTGTCATAGGCACTTCTGTGCCAACAGTGACTTGGATAGCCAGGTACTGATAATGACCGATTATTTCTAATTGTTGGCTCATGTGTACACGCACTCTCTTGTGTACAGGTGCACAGCGAGGGTGGCCAGATATGCCCCAACAGCTCCTCGATATGCCGTGACACCGACACCTGCTGCAAGCTGACCAAGACCACGTGGGGATGCTGCCCGGAGCCTAACGTGAGTTGAAAAATATTGGCTTTTTTTTTTTTTTTTTTTTTTTGTCTGTCACGCACACATTTATTTTCATGTTGGCATACAATTCAAATACATGTAAATTGATAAATAATAATTCATGAAGTTAATCATCCATACAGTTAATTGGTTGTTATAATTAAATAAGTATGAAAATGAATAAAACTGCTGCAAACTGCTGACTGACTGAATGGACCTGAAATATACAAATCAAAAAATTAGCTGGCCTGACGTTTCGAACTTAAGCAAGTTCTTTCTCAAAGGTGAATGACAGAGTACAAGAAACAAACATGTAGGGAACACACATGCATGAGGGGGTGGGTGGAGAAACACAAAAGAGGGATGCAAAGGAGCATGGCAGATAGGCAGTGGGTAAACATCAAAGGGAGAGGAAAGGACAGCCAGGAAGACAGGAACAAAGAGGTGTGATTAGGGTAAGGATGGAGGAGGGGAGGGATTAAGATGAAGGTTGAAGCTGGGGAAATGGACAAAGGAGTGTGGTTAGGGGGGGGGGGGGGGGGGGGGGTTTGAATTGAAGGTGGTAATAGGGCAAGAAAAGGAACAAAGAGAAGTGGCAAGGATAAACAGGAAATGGAAAGACAACACCATTTGGCCAAGAGACCCCAAGAGGGTTATGCCAGGAGGATAATTTGTAAACAAATGACAATGGGGGAAATTTTTATTAATTTTCATTAATCACATTAATTCCTTCCACAGGACCATCAAGTTTACATCAGAGTATTCAGTGCATCAGACCAACTTCCTGGATGTCACCATCCGCAAGGAAGACAACTCGGTAACCACTGATCTGTATTCTAAACCCACAGACACCCACCAGTACCTCCACTCCTCCAGCTGTCACCCCAGGCATTGCAAGACAGGCATAGCATTCAGCCAGGCACTCAGACTCAGAAGGATTTGTTCTAATAATTCTGACTTTTCCCATCATGTACAGGTACTGAAGAATAACTTGGTTGCCAGGGGCCACAGCTCCCGCCAAGTTCAACGTGCTATCACCAGAGCCAAATCTATCACCAGAGATTTGGCTCTCAAGGAAAAGACGCCTAGCACTAATGCCGACCCCAAGATTCCCTTGGTCACCACCTTTCATCCCAGTCTCCCTCCCCTTCGTAAAATAACTAACGACAACCATCATATCCTTCATACTTCAGATCGCCTTGCCCGTGCCGCCCCTGACAACCCAGTATTGGCTTATAGGCGCCCCCGCAATCTACGAGACCTGATTGTTCGAGCCGAGGTCCCCACCTTGGCTGCATCCCCTCCCATACAGCATGGTACTTTTAAGTGCGATTCCAGGTGTGTTGTTTGCCAGACTCACATGCAGGAGTCCGACTCCTTTTCTGGCCATTCATCTGGAACTACTCACAGAACCAATGGCAACATCACTTGCAACACCTCTAATGTCATATATCTCATTTCTTGCAGGGTTTGTGGTATCCAGTATGTCGGGGAGACCAAGAACACGCTCAAAAAGCGTTTCTATGGCCATCGGTCGACTGTGAACACCAAGAAAATGGACACCCCTGTTGGTCATCACTTCAACTTGCCTAACCATTCCATTTCTGATATGATTCTACAGGGCATAGAATCACTTCGCCACCGCAAGGACTCAGTTCGCCTCAGCCGAGAGAAAGTTTGGATGAAACGTCTTCGGACTATTCAACCACATGGTCTCAACATCCAGGAAGGAAATGATTAACTTAAAAAAAAAAATTTCCCCCATTGTCATTTGTTTACAAATTATCCTCCTGGCATAACCCTCTTGGGGTCTCTTGGCCAAATGGTGTTGTCTTTCCATTTCCTGTTTATCCTTGCCACTTCTCTTTGTTCCTTTTCTTGCCCTATTACCACCTTCAATTCAAACCCCCCCCCCCCCCCCCTAACCACACTCCTTTGTCCATTTCCCCAGCTTCAACCTTCATCTTAATCCCTCCCCTCCTCCATCCTTACCCTAATCACACCTCTTTGTTCCTGTCTTCCTGGCTGTCCTTTCCTCTCCCTTTGATGTTTACCCACTGCCTATCTGCCATGCTCCTTTGCATCCCTCTTGTGTTTCTCCACCCACCCCCTCATGCATGTGTGTTCCCTACATGTTTGTTTCTTGTACTCTGTCATTCACCTTTGAGAAAGAACTTGCTTAAGTTCGAAACGTCAGGCCAGCTAATTTTTTGAATTAAATAAGTAATCTAATATAACAATATAATATAACAATTATCATACACTGCAATACCAACATGTAGGAAGAGTGAAGCAAGCTTTTATGCTCTCGCTGTGAGGACAGGACGAATATATATTTCTACAAACGTGGGACGAGGAGACAAATATTAGGAGACCAAACTGAAGTGACAGTATATGTAAAATGATACAAACATTATTAATGGTAACAATATTCTACTGACAAGGGACAAGAAGACGGAACTTGACTTAAATAGTATATAATGATAGAAATTATCTTGGGAGAGTGTAGGACCGGCCTGGTTTTTAACCTTAAACCAGGGGGAGGTGGGATAGAGGGGATTAACCAGTTCACGCCGGGATTATTTTTACATTCACCGGACCCAGGCACGGGATTATTTTTCACTAACCTCGATGCCAGTCGGGTTCAGGTGGAATCGGGCCGTAATCTGCGGGTAGCACAACCCGATATTGCCAGCCTCTCGCTGCGAGTTGGTCGCTGACAGATATTACCAGCCTCGATCAAGTGCGTGTTGATCAGTCATCTGTTCTGAATACCGCAAAACCTGTGTGTGTGTGTGTGTGTGTGTGTGTATACACGTCATCTGACTCGAACTGGTTTAAATAGGAGAAAAGGCTGTGTTATTTTAGTGATGAGGGCACTAAGTGCAGCATATTTTGGGGAAAGAATTTCGGGCCTTTAATGGAAAAAGAGCGGAGGAGTCGGTCACTTGTTTCCATCATGTATAGTCCTACACTATAAACGATGGTTTTTGTGTAAATATTTTTGTATGTGTAATATATATATATATTTTTTTTGTTTTTTTGTTTTTTTGTTTTTATTTATTTGTCTGAATATTCATTTTTGTATGCGTAAATGTTTTTAATTAAACATTTAGGCAGGGCCCCAATAAAAACCAGTTTTATAGTGTTTGGGCACACCCTGGGTAAGGAAATGTGATCAATGAATACATTCTCATGCACAATATCGAAATAAAAGGCATGTGTAAAGTTGGCACCGACTCCCTTATACGTACAATACTGTGATCAGCTCGGAGACGTGCATTCTGGTGGCGTCGCTTACATCGACTGCTTCCGATTTTTATTTCTCTCTTCAGGCTGTCTGCTGTTCGGACATGAAGCACTGCTGTCCTCACGGCACAAAATGCAACAAGGGGGCCTGTGTCGGTGAATCGGGCACCACACCAGCACTGACCAAGACCCAGGCCAAGGAAATGGGCCCAAAGGTTGGACCAGAGCGTTTTTGTGTTGCTCTTGTTTGATGTGTATTACCCTTTTTTGCGAGGTCTCGGACGACTGTCCACACGTGCAGGATGTGGTGTAGTGTATATATCGGCACATGACATACACGAGTGCTCATAAAGCGTGAAAATATTACACAAGATGACAACTTACCTGGGGCAATTTCATGGAGCTCAGTGCTAAGAAGAAAAAAAATGCTTAGCATGAAAAATCTTTCCTGCTAAAAACACTATTAGCAACCACATTTTCATGTGATATATTTCTTGTGACTGGTATTCAGCCGTTTGCTCGGCATTGAAATCACATGGTAATTTGGCTTGTAGGTTGCTGTTAAGCAAATGTTGGTGCTTAGCACCTTCTTGAAATTGGCCCCTGGTGTTTGGACCACACCATAGAGGAATCCCACAACGACGAGTTTAGCGCCGATCTGCGCACTCCCGCGTTTGAAAACAAGGATCTCAATGTCACAATAAACAACTTTATGCTGACCGTGCGCCTGCGCTGCCTTTTATGGCCTGATTAATTCATGCATGAATGAATGTGCTGAAAAGCGTTGTTTTGTTTGCCACTGGCATTCTCGCTTTCAACCTGGAAGTGCTCAGAAGGGGCTAATGTGAAATTTCTCTATTGTGGTTAGAAGATTCTATACTACATAATTATGCTAATTTGGTGACATCAGATTATTATGGGATGTACTTGGATTCAACTCGTATACTCTTTTTACTGGGTATTAAAAGTGTTACATTGTAAACTGCATGGATGTGATTTTCTGTTCAGAATGGAAAGGGAGGTGACTGATCTTTTGGAAATGGTGCGCCCAAAAATTCACAACCTGCTGTTCAAAATCACATTTGCCGGCAAATTAGAAGGCAGATTTGTTTGCCCTTTCGCAACGTAGTGTGAAGCACTGTGCTTTCCGGGAGCCTGTGGGAAAAGAATCACAGGGACTCGAACCCACGACCTCCTGCTTACTAGTGCAGATGTCTCGAGCTTGGTGGGGTCAGCTGTCTGGTTCGAATCCAATATAGCAGCGGATACCGCGTAAAAACGAAGATGGAATTCTCAACCCCGCCATGCTCGGTGGTCGAGGGGTTAAGCTTTTTGTAGTCTAGGCCATCACAAGGCCAGGCACAAGACCAGCTTGTTACAGGCACAAGTAACGGGCATAAACCATGACAAAGGAATGCTTTTATTACAGTTCATTTGAAAAGCTTGAGACTTGAATTAAGACTGAAGGTCTTGTGTGGCCCTTGTGATGGCCTCGACTACATCACTGTTTAACAAAGAGTGCATTGTGACTCCTGGGTTTGACAGCTTAAACTTCATTGGGATTGAGTGCTCTGGGGTTGATTTTGATTTTGGACCCTTGTCAAAAAAGAAATCACATCCGAATCCTTTGCCATTTTTTGAAAAGAAATCGCATCCAATGGTTTCGAAACTCTGTTATAGGTGGAGACAATTCCGTGGTTCACTAAGACCTTGGCTCGTACCAGCTCTGGCATCAACGGTGGCGATATTCCGTGTGACCAGAACTACATCTGCCCCGATGGCAACACCTGCTGTAAGCTGGCCAGTGGACAGTGGGGATGCTGCCCTCTGCCGGAGGTATATTCCTCAAATTCTGCAAAGTCCTGCATTTGCCGACAATTTGTCGTTTTTTTTGTTTTGTTTTTCCCACTGAACACTACCTGTGGTCTCTCTGGTCATGTTGACTTTTTAAATTCATTCATCACTATTAAAGTTCCCTTGCACTTTTGATAGAAAAACACCTCCCGTTTGTCTGAAATGCAAACTAAAGGGACATTCATTTTTCTTTCTTTTATGGAAGTTGGCCAAGACAACTAAAAAGCCATACCAGGGCTACAACAGAGGTGGTGGGGTTGGCCACATTTTAGGTTAACCCAGCCCTATAGGCCATCAGCCTCGGTCCAAACATTTGGGCCACGTGTATCAAAT
This sequence comes from Hippasteria phrygiana, assembly GCA_037893225.1. Taxonomy (NCBI): domain Eukaryota; kingdom Metazoa; phylum Echinodermata; class Asteroidea; order Valvatida; family Goniasteridae; genus Hippasteria; species Hippasteria phrygiana. The sequence goes on along the minus strand of JAZGUH010000047.1, from coordinate 1,159,070 downwards.
GATCAAGAGGAGTAATGCTCATAGCGATTTTTGGCAAGGTGGGTATGCACACCCAGAGTTGGAAAATGTGTGATAGCATTGCAGCGTGAGCGGTGGCAGCTTTTTGGGTGCTATCACTTTTAAATTTTTGTTTTTCAAAATGGCCAATAATATGCTCATTACCGTATTAATTACATGTGGTAACGAGCATTTTGGCGGGCATTTAAAAAAAAAAAAATAAAAAATAAAAAAAATAAAAAAAATTAAAAAAAAAGGGGGTGATAACACCCAAAAAGCTGCCACCGCTGCAATGCTGTCACATACTTTCCAACTACAGGGGTGCATACCTTGTAAACAAAAATCACCACGAGCATTATTCCCCTCATTTGATACCGACCAACCCCCCAGGCTGATGGCCTCTACCACCCTTACACCTTTCCTGCGTCCAGATCTTAAGAGGATAACTCAACAGATACTGAAGATATTTTCCCAATTTTCAGACCTACTTGTATTTTCATACATCCATACATGAGCTTGTTGCCAAATTCCGATCAAAATTGTGACCCACTCTGCAAAAAGGGTCATTATGTTGCAAAAATTTGAATAGTGTTTTTTTATATATAGCTAGAAAGGCCATTTTATAAGTTTTCATATGGTATATGTCCGAGGCTTGTAGCATTTTGCATTCGCGAGATATTTGGAAATTTGCATGTTTGTTTTAAAATATTTCTTGAAATGACTTCAGGAGAAACGAGCCATTGGGGGGGAAAAAAAAAAAAAAAAGCAAAGCAATAGAACTCGACAAAAACATTCCTTTTCCAACTTTATTTCCAACCAAAATCTTTGAATCTAGGATAATATAGGTATCAAAGATGCCAAAAAATCCCTCCCTTAAAAATCACTTGTTTGAAGAATTGTTCACCCTCTTCACATAGAACGGCCCAGTACGTGTAAAAGCATACAGCGACTTATGTGCCCTTTTTGCAGAGCGGGTCATAATTATCGGCACTTATGTGGTACGTCAATGCCTAATGATGTCCATTTCCAACAATATTATTTTGCCATCATATCCTTTTTTTTTTTTGTTTTTTTTTTTTTTTTTTTCAAAAGCCAGTTGCATCTCAAGAAAAGGGTCCCAAAGTACACCCTTGCCATAAAACATCCCTTTTTCTCCGCAGGCTGTGTGCTGTTCCGACGGCATCCACTGCTGCCCCAATGGTCAAACCTGTGATGTGGAAAGCGGCAGCTGTAATTCCAAAATGGAGGCAGTCGTGTGGTCCACCAAGACCCACGCCCTGGCCGCGTTTGACGGCAGCGTCCAATGTGATTCGACCTACTCCTGTCCCGACAGCAACACCTGCTGCATACTGACGAGCGGAAGTTGGGGATGCTGCCCTATGCCCCAAGTAAGTTCCTACCCAACCAGTAAAAAAAAATAATAATTTTGATCATTCTCGATTGATATCTTGGGAGACATTCCCATAGACATACATGTAAACTTTACCTACCTATTCTTAACCAGTTCACGTCGGGATTATTTTGACCGGGTCCAGACACGGGATTATTTTTCACGAACCTCGATGCCAGGCGAGTTCAGGTGGAATCGGGCCATAATCTGCAGGTAGAACGACCTGATGATGCCTGCCTCGCTCGCTGCGAGCGGGTCGCTGATAGATATTACCGGCCTCGATCGAGTGCATGTTTATCGGAGTCATCCATTCTGAATACCGCAAAACCTTTTGCGTGTATACACGTCATCCGACCCGAACTGGTTAACCCCTTGTAGCCAGACAACAGCCATAGTCATGGTGTGAGGCAAGAATCCTGCGCCTGTTCAATGAACAGCCGCATTCCTGCTCATACACAACCCATTCGTTATTCAACTGTGTTGTTCTTGAATGCGAGTGTAATAAATATATGATACTGTTCAAACAAGGCTTTCGTTCATATGAAAGGGACTTGGCTGCACACAGCCCTTTCAGTGAGAGCCTGGCACCCTAGTATTCCAACAGCTGACCACAAGGATTAAAAAAGAAAAACTTTGACCTTTGAACTTTGGGAATCTTGAGTATTTCCGCCTATGTTCAGTTTAGAAACTACAAAACCTGCCCTCGGGGAGACACTAATGTCTCTTGTCAATTCAGTAATTTAAGGGGACTGTTTGCTAAGCAAATTGCTAAAAAAAAAATTGAGGTTACGTCATAGGGTGCTCCTTTAAAGTATAGATTGTGGAAAGGGGCTCTGTACTAACTTAGATAATGTTTTAAACTTTAAATTACAGTTGATTGTATGTAAAAGATGTTTTACTTTTCCCATAAAACTTGATTAAATAATTGTACTGAAATCCAATATGGCCGCCATTACCATGGCAACAGCGGATTTGCGGACAGTGTTTTTTTCTTGTAAATTCTGAAGACAATATATTGGTGATAATATACATTAAAAAATAACTTTAAAACAAAAAAAATAGTATGCTTAGCTAACAGTCCCCTTAATACTAATATACATTGAACACATCATCATGAGGTCTAGGGTTTCAAAACTGCCACATTTTCAACCTGGTGAATTTCAACTTGGTATTTTTGGAAACTTTGCAGAAACTTTGGGAATTTTCAAGAGTTAAAAACAAATGTTTAACAAATTGTGGTCAGTGTTGGACTAGGGTTTTCAAGGTAGCTCAGCGACTGCTTGTTGGGAAATTCCCATACGTTTTTAGGTGTAGACTTTACCGAAAAGATTGTTTCATCATTTCGTAGGCGGTGTGCTGCAGCGACAAAGAGCACTGCTGTCCCCACGGCACCACCTGTGATGTAAGCGAAGGGAAGTGCAACTCGAAGACCAAGGCGGTGGGCTGGACAACCGAGACTCTGGCACTGTCCGTCGGTGCTGCGAGTGTGCAGTGCGATGCCACTCACTATTGCCCCAGCGGCAACACGTGCTGCAGGCAGATCTCTGGACAGTGGGGATGCTGCCCTCTACCAGTGGTGGGTGCAGTCATTTTCAACTTGGGATCAAGCACCGAATGGCAAATTTTATACGTTTGCTTTAACCCCATAAATATGGACGACGGCCATAGCTGCGGTTTGAAAACGACCACCTGGCTGGTTGTCCTGTATATGCACATTCCTTTGCGTTTTCAAGCCATTGTTTGCCTATTGTTCGCTTGGCTGCACAAGCCCGTATTGGTACACCAGGGCCCAATTAACAGATGGGCCTAATTTCATGGCTCTGCTTACCGTTAGCGAAAAATCCCCCTTACTGTAGTAGAAAATTCTGTGCTTACGGCAAGCGTATTTCATGCGTTAGCGGGGAATTTTTGCTCCTGAGCATGCGTACATCCCGTAGCTTAAAGGGTTAGCGCAGAATTTTTCCGCTAGCACTGTTAGCGCAAAATGGTGATATTAAGTGCGGAAAGCTGTGGTTAGCAGAGCCATGAAATTGGGCCCTGGACAGAACGGATAGTGGTTATCGGAGCACGTGACTGATGCAACGTACACAAATGCGGTCTGGTCCAAGTGCCGTCCATTCAAAGAAGCCGTACACTGATATATACATGTATTGACGCAAATTTTATGCGGCACTCCCGCACACCAGCCAGATGGAGCCAACTTCAGAAACTTCATGTCATTTTGTGCAGAGATGTGAACATTGTTGATTGGTCGATAGCGGTCAGCTGAACCCGTTGTATTGAATTCACACATCCGTTCAACGAAAAACAAAATTGAGAAAAAAAAAAAAAAACTCAAAATGAACTGTAGCCTAGACCATACAGCACAGCAACCGCTATAAAGAAAAATAGGGATATGAAAGAGGGTTTTTGATGTAGAACTGTTGATATGAAATCGACCACTGCCTGCAAAATCCTCCAGTGGGTTTCTGACCAGTATCCCCCAGTAACCATCATCAGAAACAGACAATTATCATTCCTCCTTTTGGCAAAGAGGATTTTGGCGGATTTGGGAAGGTTAGGGTTATAAAATCGGAATGCCACGGAGTAACTTTCCACCTCCCTTGAGTAATCGCCAGCAGCGCCGATCATAAAAATGTTCCGTTTTTAACTGGCAGAAACGGACGATAATTATCATTGCTATTTTTGGTCATCTCCCTGTAGGCCGTCTGCTGTTCAGACAAGCTTCACTGTTGCCCCAACGGCTACACGTGCAATGTCGCCACTGGTTCTTGCCAGAAGTGATTGTGAAACTCTCCAGCATCCGACAGCGCCTCGGGAAATTCCGTAGAAGATTCCCAAGTGAATCTAATTAGTTAAATGCTACTGTACAATCAAGAAATGGTGATTTGTTTGTTTCCCCCGTTTGTTAAATAGTTTTAGGCATCCAATAAAAACCTTTTAAAAAGAAATACACAGAATTTTGTATGAAATTGATATGAATAAGCGATCCTTCGAAAAATTTTCTTCACAGAAGAGTTAACATGTTACTTGGCAAATGCAACGTTAAAGCACAAATTGGCAGTGAACCATCTAAACGTAGTACAAATCACATGCAAGTTTAGCTGGTAACCAAATTTGCATGCCATTAAAATTTATCTCAAATGTTCCATTCAAGAAGTAGTTTGTGAGCTGTGCATTATATAACAAGTACCAAGTGGTACAGACCACGGCAGGTATACGTGTTAAAACTTCACTGGTCCACGAACCGTACAACCGCGAATTTTGCAATGCAATGGGGCGTGATCTAATATGCAGATTAGACGTTAATTAGATGCATGCGCATCAGTGTTAACAAAAACACCATTCCCAACTGACTTGCATAGGCGTGATACACACGGAGCATGGAAACATATACACCCGAGTAAACTGTCCATCCACCCACCCACCCACCACCCACCATCTAAGCAACCCACCCACCATCCAACCAAGCAACCCATGCACCCACCATCCAACCAAGCAACCCACCCACCGAACCACCAGCATAAGCAGCAGTAGACCACGGCGCATTTCATGCCGCTGTGGCAAAAAGTTGTGTCAGAAAGGTCAAAAGTGGAAATGGCACATGACGAAGGGGTTATCTCAGTTGACCCAATAGACTAAATTGACACCCTTCATAAGCATTGGCGAATCATAGCGTCTGTTGAATATCACATGACATATTCTAAATCTCAGACAAACACAAACTTCAAAACACGTGCAAGCAGGCCGTACGTATGTGCCTTGTTCGCTGGGAACGTAATACGCGAACGCACTTCAGATGAGAATGCGATTCAACTACATTCATGCACGTAACCGCAGGGAAAAAAAGTTTCCCCAGACAAATTCTAGACGACTCCAGTCAAAGATATGTGCAGCAAGCCTTGCGCCTCTTTGCTATTGCGTGTGTTGCGTGTACCAAAGTTGTCCAAGATGTCAATAGATCAGTTGACCTCCAGTCCAGTGCACGAGTCAGTTTTGCCTCGACCCTTTAGACTTTTCTGAATCCACCCTCGCTACTTCTTGAATCGTACAACTTCGATAGCAAGACACGCAAGTTTTACAAATCAAAGCATTGCGTTTATTCTAAATGTGATATAATCAAGATCGTAACTGTTTAGTGTAGAAATCGGTTTACGGTTAGGAGTAGATCGTTTGTAATGAAATTTTTATGGTAAGATTTTTTTGTATATTCAAGACAAAAATACCCATGCTGGAAAATGGTAGTTATCAGAACAGTGACGTTTGTGCAGAATTTCAGTGTGGACGGGGTCACTTTGCCAAGGGGTGGCAGTGATGATCTCTCTGTGAACTTGATGGCTATTCAAGTTGAAGCCGCCGTCCACCATATTAGTACTCAGTAGGTTTAACAACCTTGTTCTCAAGGTCTACTTTTATTCTCATTCCCATAGTACACATCAATCACGTCATTGATACAGAAACGATCCCAAATGACGGGAGTGTTAACATGGCCGCTGCCGGCTTCAGTTTTTCGTTCAGTGTGCAATGGAAAATGAGTATCCAATTTACATAGAGATCATTGATAGAAATAAGTGGTTCCTCAGTCGTTCGCATGCACCAGACTGATCACAAGCCATTCCTTGGATCTGCTTCATCTCTGTAGGAAACCAACTGTAGGCTTTAGATATCGTGCATTCTACACATCCGTTTTATACATTAACTTCTTGTTCACCATGTTTGTTTGTGTGATCATGGAGGAAGGATATATCCTTCCTCCATGGTGTGATCAAACTTTCAAGAAACTTTAAGTGTGATTGTTTCGGTCTGTATTATTTTGCACTATTGTTGATTTTTATATTGGAAAAAGTGGTTCATATTTCCTGCAGCAGCAGAATAAAAAAAAAATGCGGTGGTGGAAATGTTTGATTCCATAATTTATTTGTAATATCGGTTTTTTTTTGGTTTTTTTTGTTTTGTTTTTAGTGCTCGTATCTTTAGGCGTGCAAGTATCAAATGGGTTAGAGGGAACCCCCTTTTTTTGGGGGGGTCATTGTGTTACCGGAATCTCGAATTCTTTACAAGAGGTCTATAGGGATGTGTTGGGTAACAATAGTATGGAGAGTGTATAGGGTATAGATACAACGGGGTACCCCTCTGCGCCATATCGTGCTGGGTATAGCAAGTATGAAGGAATTAAGCTTAGTCTGGTTACCTTGCCTAAAGATCCCCCGACGTCTCTTGATAAATCTTAAATCGGGCAGTCACAACGGTTTAAAATAGATCATGACGTAGTCAGAGTGACGTCAGTAGCAACATTAACACAATCGTATTGGCAAAGTACTCCGGGGCTGCGTTCCACTCAATCGAACAATGCAAACGTTCGCCAAATGTGTGCACATCCAGTGGAGAATTGTTCGCGTAGTTGGCAAACGTTCGCGTCAGTGGAACGCAGCCCTGGAGTATGGCATTGATTTTTTAGCTTAGATTTATTAGAGTTCAATTTCCCCTCGCATGATTTTCGATGGAAATCCACGACTGTCTCACGTCGTGACACTTGGTCGTATTGTTTAGACTTCTTGCTATCTGCGTGGTCACGAGTTTGAAAAGGGGTTTTTAAAGGGTAGTATACAACATTTGCTTTTTGCAGTAATTTTCAGAAATAAATGGATTTGGGGGTTAGTATTTTACAGCATGCTAACAAATGTTGTAACACTGACCTGGGGAAATAGATGCTGTGAAAATGAGGGAAAACATTATTGTTCTAGTAGTCTGGTTCGCCAAACATACCTTGGACAAAACGGGGCAATTTATAGACATTAGGGAATTATCGGGTCGAGGAACTAGACTATATCCAACCATTGCCGGCCTACAAACACTGGAAAACAATATAAATCGGCTGCCATGATTTCACAATGCTTGAGACTGCTGTTTACGTAGTCTAGTACGATAATTCGGTAGTTTCGTTTTTCGAGGTTTGCAAATGATGTATACTACCTTTTTAAAAAGCGCTTGCGCGTAGGGAGTCACGAACTGACGGATGTTTGCTTACCCTTCCGAGACCTTTTGTCGTGTATTCCTTTTCCTTGTCCATTTGTGGATAAATATCTCCTGTCTGAAACGAAGCTGAACTACAGCTCCCTCCAACGCCATGCACGGCATCCTTGTTCCGGTAAAATGTGATTTTTGATACCTTGTATTTTATCACCGTGAGTTTAAATCGCTACATGTAGAACTCGAAGTGGCGCTTTGGAGGACTTAATTTGGCTTTCGTAAAAATAATTGTTTTGAAGAGGGAGTGGCATGTTGACTATTATAAGGACATGATCAAAGGACCGGTACACCCCACCCCACACACTTTTAGGCACACGTCACAGTCTGCAGATTGTGGGGTAAACACCGACCACTCTGGTTATAGACCACTGACCAAAACTATAAAGTTATGGATTTTAAATATCCGTTAATAAGTTTCAAAGATGATGTCACTTTCTTTCACAACAAGGGTCATTTAACTTTTGTGATAGACGGTCACTGCAAGCATCTCGGAGAAAAGCAGGTTTGGGTATACAGTCATGATCATTATTAGGGTACACAACCATCGAGGGATAATTTACTCGCACAAAAGGATAACGGACAATCGTGTACGGTAAGATGACCAACGCGTAACGTCTGGCTGGCGTCTCAATTCAGCACCCCAAAAATGTATTTACATGTTGACCACACGCACACAATGAAGGAGACACGCTTTTTGTTCGTTCGTGTTATATTTTATTTTGGCATGTTATAAAAATATCAAACTAGTATGGGCATCCAAATTATAATAAATGTATGGCATTGTTATTATTTACACTATGTACAGTCATGTTAATCTACAGATTTGGTAAGTTTCAAAATGGAATTTTGTTTTTGCAATTCCTACGATTGAAACAAAATATTTTCGAAATTCGGATTCTCGGAAACTGGTTTATTCTAAATTGTTGTAAACCCTCTGCAACATTTTCCGGTCAAAATTCCACCAACACTGCACTAATTGTTCATGAAATAGCGTTAAATATTTTCTCTTAAGTTGGTTCAGACTTCAGAGTATAGTCAAATGGATTATGTGCACAGAATTTGGACGGTTGTAATCACGTGATTTGTTTTTAGAAGTTATGCTGGGGAAAAAAAACACCATCATAGGCCAGATATCGAGTTTGTTAGGTTATCTGTCCAACAAGGGTTAAATGGGCCTAAGCATTCGTCCCTATACAAAATGTAGAAAAGACGGCTTTATTTTTCATGAGCAGCGAACACGTTCAGTTTAACTGTCATTTTCCATTTGTCATTTTGTATTGAAACGCAACTCGTGCTTTTGAATGCATATATTACAGGCTTTCAAGTATTCCTACTTTTCCTACTTTTGTTTTTACCTTGCTCCTACTTTTCCTACTTTCTCCTTGAAATTCCTACTTTTTTCCTACTTTTTTGTCCCAGAACTCCGAAAAATGAAATCTCATTGAATATTTTTCATAAGTGTTACACACTGTCATATGAATGCACTTAACGGATTGGGTGCAGGAGTAGGCCCTACCGCAACTTTGCTTCCAAGAAGAGCTTAGTTGAGGATGGAGCATAAGTGTCGTGAGTACAGAACATGCCAAATGAGGCTTGTGATGCTGTGGACTTGGGTGAGTATCAATGAAAACTACTCCAGAAAGCCCACAAAAGTCCTACTTTTATATTGATTTTGTCCTCCAAAGTCCTACTTTAGTCCCTTTTGTTTTTAATTTGATCCTATACTATTATACTTTTTCACCTGGGTCTGCTTGAAAGCCTGATATTAGTTGGGGGCGAATTGGGGTTCATTGCAGGCAATCGATTTGCAGCTAAGAATTTGAGTGGTTGTTTGGGTTTTTTTCGAACAAGTAGCCGCATGTGCTCTTACATCTATTTTTAGGACAACAATTGATGGTTAAATTTGAATTTGTTTTGGCTTCTGATATCGTCAACACACTGTAATAGGGAATTATTTCTTTTTCAAATTTTAATACTCAAGTTTTTCTTGAACACGTGAGGGAGATACCGAGTAGGCCCCTTCTTTCAGGTTGAATTTTTACCTACTGTATAACTAAGATCTATCACCTCCTTTCAAAATGTACTCCCCAAGGCCCCGCTCCTTGACGACGAATAACAGCCGTGCTATGGCCCGACAAAAGACGTGCGTGCGCATACGTTGGCGCGCGGTGCTGTGATTGGTCAATACGTCAAGGGGCGGGGCTTAATGGCTCGGTCCATTGTTGTGCATTCGTCCAAAAGACTTTCATTATGAAACACCATTTACAGATATAACTTATAAGTAAAACAGAACCAATACGGTACAATATTCAACTTTTGAAGTTAATTCTCTGACCAAAACTTTATAAGCTCAATATACACATGTGGATATTTACAAAATATTTTCTTTTAAAAAGATTACAGGGAATTTGACTCGGACGGATCGTATCCTGTGATGTCAGCATGACGTCATCACTGTTCGCGAGGTGCATGGATTGGCGAGCATCGCATGTGGTCGTAGTCGGTCCAAAATTGCCAGACAAGCTCCTCCCTGGAAAATGAAATGGTGGGGGAAGATATTGATTAGAATTGAACGGATCATTATCAATTGATTACGTCGATTTCATACTGTGGAGTGCCGTGGTTAGTGCTCTGGATTTAAGATTGCTATTTCGAGTCCGGCAAGAGTCCAGCTTGTGTCCTTGAGCAAGACACTGTCACAAATTGCTTCTCTCCACCCAGGAGTAAACGGGTACCTGTGAGGGCAGTGGTGGTTAGCCTATGCTGGGGCTGTATACTCCCCCCCTGGGAGCTGAGAAGGTGTCAGAAATGATTGATGGGCCTGATGGACAGGTTAGTGCCGTGAGCGTCATGATTGGTTGATATGTGTGCTTTAAGTACGCATTTACTACAAACAAAGACTTCGTATTGCCGGTTCATAATAGATAGAGTTCTCTTATTTGTCTTCACCAAACCTGATCCAGTGGTTGACCAATAGGATCTGAGCGCGTTGTCGGTATCTTCTTCGTGAGTAGGCTACTGGCGTTAACTTCTTGTTCTAAGTACAAATACGCAGATCTAGGCAGCACGTGAAGCTTCGCGCATACGTATTAATTAGCTTACACTCATTTACAGTGTACTTCCGGATCTATGACGTCACCCTTAAGAAGATTTCAATGAGGGGTTAAATGCTATCATATTGAGGAATAGGAGCTTCCTGAACTAATGTGTACGTTTATTTCCCTGTTACAGTACCGTATAAGGTATGATGACTTACTCTCTCTTTTCCCGCGCTCTCATGCACGTCAGACCGTCCAGGCACGGACAGATGCTGTCAATCGTGTACTCCACCCCGCCCGCCGGCACGTAGCATTTGGCGTTGAGGGGAAGACGAGCCTTGCACACCAACTCGCCGTGTTGCTTGGCGCAGCACATGCTGTCGCCACAGTCCTTGTCGTTCTTGCAGCGCGCCCCTGTAGCCAAAAATGGAAGAGTCGATCACATTAATCAAAATACCAAAGATTTTATTTGTTTTATTTTATTTGATGGCTGGACATTTGAAATGTTGTTTTATTGTGTGATGCTGCAAACAACGGGACTGTCGGAATGCAGTCGAACGAGGAGTTTTCAAGGATATGTTCGTCAAGTTTGCGGTGATTAGCCTAATTGGGTCTGACGTGCAAAGACACTCTAATGCACTCAAGTGTGTGCATGTGATTGGTTGAAATCTAACTATTGCTAATTATAACTGCAGTGACCCAACACTGAAATGCAGCCAATTGCTATTACTGCAGTGACTCAACACTTAAATGCGGCCATTTGGGACATTCTTACAGTGGAGTCGTAAGATCTTTTGACTCAAATAAAAATTAATGTTTTGATTTCAGTAATTTTATTGGATGCATTTTGTTAAACGGTACGACCACTTTGTGGATTCTGTTATCAAAAGTCTTAATTTGTAATTGCTGGGCACAGTAGGCATATACTATGGGTCTTGTATGCAAGAATGTACATGCGGTTGGACAACATTGATGGAGAGGTCCTATAGGTCGGGTTGTCCCAAATGCGAAGCCATACAAGTTCAGATTTTCTCGCGGGGTGATGCTTTTCAGGGACACACTTATTTGGGCTCGTTGACTGCCAGTCAAACCGAATGACAGCTCAGTCGGGGGACCCCATACAATGAACGCCGTGGGTAGCCGGCCGCCAGCGATCTCCACCGACAATAACAAGACAATGGGAAATGACAGTCGGGATAGTGTGTGCGTTCCACGGGGAAAAAAAATCAATGTGTGTGTTCTGATTATTTGCTTGGAATTTGAGTGTTTTCCTTGGCTCTAGCCGAGGCTCTAACCAAAATCCGACCCTTGGGTTTTTTGGGGGGAATATTATCATTGCAGGAACGTCTGGGAGAATGGACCGAACACCACAAGTCTGCTGTTTGTACTACGGGTGGTTCTGTCTGAGTGGGAATGTGGGAGTTGGGAATAAGGCCCCAAATTTGAAAATGTGGCTACATCATCCTGAAAATCATTTCATTATACCGCCCCGTGTGAACTGTGTATAACAGATAGCGACAACTAGTTTTTCTCGGTTTCTGTAAACCCTGCTTGGTGTCTCGTGTATATAGGCCTAACTGACTTTTTATAGTTTTAACTTCGCCGTACAGTATCTTAAATAAGACATAAAAGTCTAGTCTATTACATTATTTGGTGGCGTCTTGTCTCTCTTTAAATATACCAAAAATTCAAAATTAACTATTGAAATGTCCCCATCGCGCATAGATTGGTACCGCTCGATCCTTACACTCCCATTCCTTTGCATGCGCTGTCACGTCAAACCTAGTCACAGCCATACAATCACAGCTGCATCCGCGTAAGAAAGCAACATTAATGAATAAGGAAGGAACTGATATTATGGATAATTATCATCTATACGGTGTGCCTTTCACAATGCAGGTGCGGAGCCTCTTGTCTGGGACCAACGGTCCTAATCAAGACCAAACACCCTATACTTCAGTGAGCCATCGAAAAGACAACAAGACCCTAATTGCGAATCCACATGCTTGCCACACCTCCTCCGATCATCCTAAGCAGCGCCAACAATACCTCCACTCAAGCGATACTGGAGGGGAGGAGTTGTTTATAGCGTGGGCGAGGACGTGCATTCATGCCACACAGCTCCTCCATCCCAGAAATTAAACTCGGCCATCAGCAGGGCGCATGCAGATTCCAAGATTTTCGCCAATTATTTTTTCAAGTATGTGAATTTGTTGTCAAGGACTTGGCGAGTCCCAATGCACATGGGCGCAATTTTGTACCTAGTTTGCACATGTGATTCTTTTCTCTCGAAGCATCTCAATCTACGAGAAGGGAACCATCGAAATGGCAAAGTTCCCCCAACTTCCTCAATGAGTTCTGGTTTATTTACAGAAATGGCTCACCTGTACACGATGGTTTTAAAAGTAAATTGCTCTTTAAGTCATCTTTCAAAAATCAGACCATTTTTTTTTGTCAGTGCTAGCTGTCAACGTCTGCATTATGTTCTACGCCGAAACTCCTGTAAAGATTCACGGGATTACAGGTCCATATACATGCACAGCCACAATGTATGTATACCAAGAAGGGTGGGTTTAGCTAAGTGCACGATGAACACATTCATCTAAGTTTTTATTTATACCTTTGAAAGAGCACAGTGTGGCTAAAATTAATTACGGTACCTGCAATATATAGGCACCGGTAACGCCCAATAGCAAACCCGCGATTAGGGCCTACTTAACAAACAAAAAAGGGACCGATGACAGTTAAAAGTAGTGTACACGATTGGTAATCTTCAAAATTCCTTTTTACTGAATTATTACGAAATACCTTACTAGACGGTAAGTTTATACTAGTCTCAATCATCCTGTGAAATTATGGCACCAGGTGTGCTGTCGTTGTCAAGAAAAGTGGAAATATATATCGTTTTCCAACGATTTCCAGCTGGAAATCGTTGGGGAAAACTGCCCTGTAGCCTTTAGTCAAGGCGCGCGTGGCTACCCGGACGAGTGGCGCGCCCCGGACATGCTGGCCTTGGCGCGTCACACGCCCAGATAGCCACGCGCGCCTTAACTAAAGGCTATCATCCGCCCGACAGTTGAAAACGAGCGCCGTTTTTCTCGCCACCCAACAACGCAAAACTTTGAACAGGTCAGTGGAACGATATTTCCTATAAATACTAACCCCCAAATCCGCCTATTTCTGAAAATTGCAAACAATGACCAATCATGTACACTGCCTTTAAGTTACCAGGGTTGAGATTGTCTGAAAATGAAAAATCCACGAAAAATCCACGAAAAATCCACGAAAAATCCACAAGGACCCCAGGTCAACATATAGTTTGTATTTAAAGGCACCCCCTTAAAACCCTTTGAAGCTAGATGGCACCAATAGACGCAAAACAAATTTGCCACCAGGCCGGATGACGTCAATACACGCCGTTTTCTGCATTTTCAATCCATTGTTAGATTATTGTTGTTACGCTTGGCTGCACAAACCTCTTGTGTCCGTTTCGCTTGGCTGCACAGGCCGCCCGGCACCCCGGCGCCTCACTATAAATAACCGTACTCACGGGGTTAATATCCCTTTTTATTGGTCTATGTCCACCTATACGGGTAAAAACACCTTTACTTAGGACAACACCTCAGGAATTAAAGATTGCAAAAGATATTCTTTCAAAATTCTGAAATCCCGACAAAGGGCTGACATCAGGACAAATCCTGACAAATCTCATCCCTGAGTTACTGCCTTTTAGTGAATCATTTTTAGCTGTTTCGACACTTCAGTCGAAAAAGCTTCTGATTTTGGCTTATTAGCTATACTTCTATTTACCAGAGGTTTATCAGTTTTATAACGGCTATCATACCCTGCTTCTTTATACAAGAAGCAAACATTAATCCGCTTTTACAAATCCACAATTTAACTCGAATACTATTCCGTGAACTCACCAACCGATCCCGTCTCGATGGTCCGCTGGCAGGTACCAAAGCGGCACTCCAGCCCCCGGTCACAGTGCCCGTCTCGCCGGCATGGTTCCATCTCGCGCTTGTGGGGTCGACAGTAACCGTAGTGACGGTCGCAGAAGAATCCCCTACCACAGGCTCTGTCGCTCTTGCACACTTCCAACATCTGTTTTCATAAAAAAAATTAAAAAAAGAACAGGTAATGGTCAACTTCCATTTTGGTTTTCGCATTGTGTAGGCCTACATTTTTAGAAATTAGTTTAGCCTATTTAAGATGGCAGTTTATGCTAAAGACTATAACGCTCTAAATTTGCATTTTCTAAATAAAACCAGATTATCCATATCACCTGATAGAATCTAAACAAAATCATGTAATATTCTAAATAAGAGTTAAAATGTGATCGTAATCATTTCACTGGCTTCAGACTCGATAGGCCTAATTAGGACAAACATCCTTTCACAAAAAGGATAACCATTTTCTATATAATGGCTCAAATAATTTGACCCGTGAGTCATAAACATACAACTGTGTATAGTACTCGGAAAAAGAATAGCCTAAGAAAAGTTTCCGTTTTACTCCTTACTTCATTTAATGTCGTTCCGTTGTCATCCCCTGTTTGGGAAGGTGATGCCGTGGGCCTGTTGTAGACGTTTCTCGGGTGGTTTATCATGGTATCGTCCTCGACTGAATCACCGGTGAGCGACCTTCCCTGTGATGCCCAGGCCAGGAGATATCCCTCAACGGCTGGTAATACGGTAAACAAGACCAGTCCAATTGCAATGATGGTGTTTGCGGAGAAAGCCATCGTGTCGGGGGCGCGAAATCCTGAAGTATGAAGAAACGATTACTGAGTAATCTTTAATTTTTAAGTAATCAACTTTTCTCAAGAAATCCTGGTCTTGTAGCTTCAAAATCGTAAACTTTCCGAAGTTGCAAATTCGGGTCGTATCAGAATAAGGTGTTGCTAGGTCGGGTCGCTTTTTCAAAGTGATCTGCGATCGCTTCTACTGGTAGTTTTTTACTGGCTCGTGTCCATAACCAAATTCCCTTAGCCCCATAATAAAAAAAAAATCAATTGGTGAAACAAACAACTATAGCGACCTGATTGAATTCATTTTGACTGGCATGAGACAGTTTACCCAAACCCTGCAACGTGTTTACAAAAAGCAACAAGCGGGGGCTCCCTCTCTTACGAAGATCAAGTGAGACCAAACGCCTGTCAATCAACCGTCTCGAGACGCTCGTTAACGGTATTGTTGACGAGTTGTGAATCGGTCGAGGCGGAGTAGTCGGATGAGCCGGCATTGTGCGGTTTTACCTCCGTCAGCCCTTAATTCAACCCCCTGACAGGTACACAATGAGAAACCCCACTAAGGAAACTGTCAAGAACTCAGCCAACCGTGTCCAGATTTTGTCGACTTTTTAACGTCTGCCCTAGTCTTGTTTGTATGTGACTTGGCACCACACAATGGGTAGAGAGTAGCAAAACTTGAGATTTGAGATTGTGGTATTTCCTGAATATACATTCAATAAGCTTTAATTTGATGTATTGTGTGTTACTGTCTATAGCCCATTCCTGCACCCTGCTATAACCTTTTGGAGCTGAGTTTTGACCCCTCGTTTGAGAAAATTCACATTAAAAAAGAAATCACCTCGCATTTTATTTTGGGATTAAATCCAGTTTTAAAACATTGGGACATGATAGAATGTTTTTGTTTGTTTTTTTATTTCAAATACAAAAATGTTGAAATCCCAAAATTGACTTAACAGTGATTTTACTTGCAACTTGTCAAAGTGCGACTTTCCGCTCATGTTGTGCTGCTAGGTCACACAAACGCACACACTACATGTTTGCTACTCTTGTCAAGAATCCCTAACCTTCAGTGGCCTTTGCACAGTCGTTCCAGTATATATAGGCCTATTAGTTTTCATATTTGGTTGTTGTTCTGTTTCATCCATTTATTTAGGTTCTGGTAGGATATTATTTCCAAGCTTCGTGATGGACATCCCAGTGGTTATAGTCAGTTTTCGAGACCTGTTTATTCCATATGATGCACGATATGGGGCAGAGCGAACCCCCCCCCCCCCCCCCCCCCCTCTTTTGTGTTGGTCATTGTGTTCCCGGAATCTCAGGAATTCTTTTCAGAAGTCTAGGGGGGATGTGTTAGGTAACAATAGTCTGGAGAGTGTATAGGGTATAGGGGCAAAAAGGGGGGGTACCCCTCTGCCCCATATCGTGCTGGGTATAGTATATTCGAATATCGACTTATCGAAAACCTCGTTATAACACCGACAGTAAACTAAACCTCGGGAAACCGATTAGGTTACATCACGGGCGTAAATTTCGGGGCAAATTGGGAGTATATACATGTATCCCCTACTTATTTTCAAACGAAAATAGGTGCTCTGTTCATGGATGCTCTGTTGTAGTTTGTTTGATGAAAATGCAATACGTTGCGCGTACATGTTTATCCCCGGATTTTTTTCCCAGCCTCTTCAGATTCTTGCGACGTTCACTTGACAGTTCAATTCAAACATGCACCCAGTGGATTCCATCTCCTATCGATATTATTGCAGACCGTCCGAATTATAGTTTATTCAGCCGAGGTTCTACAGGCGGAGCGGGCTATCTTCTACCCCATCCCCCACCCCCCGCCTTGGAATTTAAATTGTCCGAAAATTGTCGAAATCGCATAAATATTCCTAATGATTTAGATCAGGTTAATAGATCAGTTAGTTCCCTCTTCCCAGCCCAACGACAAAAAAGGTGGCCCGTCCCTCCCCGCCACACCTCCAACACTCCCAGCTGTAATGATGGGCACGGGCGGACCGCTTTTTTCTCTCTGAGCTGCTACCCTGACCTCGGAGCCTGCCCAGCAGTAGCAAGTGCTCCACCCCTCTCCCATCCCGGTGGTAAAAAGCGGAGCTGGCGTGTCCACCACCACCCTCCCTAGATGAGGGCTTTATTTTCTCCTCAGTCACATATCAGCCCTTTTTGTTGCTTGGCGTCAGCACAAGCTTCCTCACTGCACGCGATTTGCGGGTATACCTCTATCCAGTCTTGGAGCCGCTAGACTCTCCATCAATGGCTATTTGCTTGCCCGGCAGGAGTTAACCGAAATATGTAGGTTTACAGCACCTCTCTGACTCTAATCATAATTAACCCAGGAACCCGTAGATAACCCAATTAACTCCTAAATCCTTCGCACGCCCTGCTAAGTGATCCTGGCATGCGACCACTGAACAGACCAGGCGTCACGCCATACGCGGCGCCGTGGCCACAGTGGCACAGAATTGCCTCACCGATCACCGTGCTCATGCAAAATCCAACTCTAGACGCAGACCACACACTGAAGTAGATGATGACGCCGGCCTAGCTACCGCTGCCCGAGTCTGACATCAGTTGGCACGACAAACTGGCTCCAAACAAATGGAGATTTCGACTGTTCCTTTGTTAATTAACAGCTAGTCATGCAAACAATAACAAAAGTATTCTGGTTCCAAACATTGCATTAACGTCATCACTTCGGTAGTCCTAGCCTTGTTGCCATGTTGTGATTGGCTTAATATTTTCTCGTGAGTATATCATTCCTTTAGTGTGTAGTGTACGCGTTTAATAAAATAAATTAAGCCGATTTGATTGAGCTGCTCGAGTGGTGTCTGATTTTGAAGCAAATTCACCGAGTTCGATTCTGAAACTGTGCAGTTGTGTATTTTGGGGGTTTTTGTTTAGTTTTTGGTGTTTTGTTGTGTTTGGTTTTTTTTTTTGGGGGGGGGGGCAAAATAAGTTTATAAAAAAGAGGTTACATTAAACCATAGACCAAGGTTCCTTGCTCTATGATTAAACTTAAAATATTCGTGGTTTGGAGGTTTTGGAGGAAAGAAAAGCCCAAAGTACACAGAATCTCCGCTAGCCAATCACAAGATGGCAACAAGGCTACGACCAAATACCAACTTGTAGCGCAACTGTTGTATTTATCCCCGTTTTCATTTCTTTTCATGATTTATAGGCCTACACAAAAATATATTTTTACAACACTTAAGAAATTAATGATAGAATGACGAGTTCGAGTGCACGGTTGAATGAACCCGGTGCCACCGCAGTTTCCTGACAGTGGTCTAATTAGTTTGTTGACCGGTTGGTCAAGCTGAAACGGTGTTGGCCGGCAGGTTGGCTCCGGCTCCCGGTCTCCCCCTCCCGGCCCCGCACGAGCCGGCCGGTTTATTCAACTATACTAGGCCTATACAGTTGGCTTGTTGGTTGGATAACTGGACGGCGGGGACTGGTTATTGGCTGACGGTTGGTTTTTGGTTGGTTTATATTTTGTCACTTGGCTTGGTTTGGTTTGTTGATTGCATGATTGGTAACTTACACCAATTTCTTTCTTCCTCGTTTAATGTTTGTCCTATAACGCCCAAAACAAATCTACCCCTTGACTTTCAAATGTTGGCAACTTGGGGTGGGTTGGGTTGGGTTGGTGGTTGGTTTAGGCCTAGACAGTCGGTCGTTCGGTTTGTCGGCTGAATTGTTGGTTGGTCAGTAGGTTGTATATCTGGCTGGGCATGTACCTTCCCTGCCTTGCTGTTTCGCTCACAAAATGCAAATTGAAGGATTCATGGGTGATGTTTGAAGTCCGCCTACAATCACAATGCTCCTTGAAATAAAAATCACTTGAACACTTGTACAGATCCAAAGAGGGCGCTATTTGTTATTTACGTGCGGTTGCTTTTAGACTGGCTCCATTTCCAAGACGTGCCAAGCCTCTTTAAATCCAAATGAAATAGAAGTCCATAAACCAGACATTGTTAGATGTGTGTGCAGAAACGAGGAAAAATTTCTTTCGTCAGTTTTTCTATTTTTTGGTGATGAATATTGACCCAGATGTACTTGTGAGCCGTAAAAACGTTGAAATATACGTAAGTTAATCGCGGAGGAAAGAAGTATTAATTATCCTGATGTTCAATTGTTCATCTTTGGGGGCGAGAATATAATGTCCATCCCCTTCCCGAAAAGCTTCATTTGCATAGTCCGGGCTACTTCCAAAAATGTAAGGCTCTCCGTTAGCCTTACAAGGATATTCCTTTTTGGACCCCGTAACTCAATGGGATTTGCAATACGCTCTCGTTAGATCAGTTACAATGTTCTAGAATTCCACTTTCCCAAACGTTAATCTCCCCAGAAGGTTATCCAATCCCTCCTACAGATCTTTGAGACTTTTGCGGCACATTTGCGGAACATTGAAACGGACAATTTATTGAGTAATGGAGTTTTTACTCACCAACCGACGTATTCAGCCGAGATGAACATGGCGTCGCACAGCTGACTAATACATGCGCGTGGAGTTTTCGAAGAGATTTGGGGCTCGACCATTTTTTGAAGGAGGGGGGCATCTTGTCTACATCGCGCAACGGTGATGTGTGCATGACGCGCTTTACAGTTGTTGTGTGTGTTTAAACATTCCTTCAGTTTTAAAATGAACATTTACGGAATATTTTTTGTGATGATTAATAGTCGGTATTGGATCATTATAACGTTCAAAATTTGCTGACATTCAATTTTGCGTTTGTTTTTGTATGCAGTATCTAATCTGGATAAAAACATACATTCCACACATCACCAAAACGCGATGTAGACAAGATGCCCCCCCCCCCCCTTCAAAAAATGGTCGAGCCCCAAATCTCTTCGAAAACTCCACGCGCATGCGCAGTCTGGTGGACTGTATTAGTCAGCTGTGCGGTAGAAAATGCAATTTTCTTGCGCGCTTTACATCAGTTGCCATGCGAATCAACGCGGGTTTGGGTGTTTACTGTGCGTCGCGGTGATCGGCATCTTTATTTTCGTATGTGCGTTTTGTCGTCTTCATCGTCGCTTTACCCCAAAAATTTCCCTCAAAAACTAAAACCCTGCCCTTTATATCCACAACATACCTGTTGGTTTGTAATGTCGCTAACTAGTCTGGCAATTCCAATAACCTAAAAGTGGATTTTTGTTCCCTTATAGGGAACAGGGCCCTACACTACACAATCGCCTTATTTTTGACATGATCTAGTGGTGATAGGGTCCAAGGCCGTGTGCCATACATTTTCAAACGGGACCGGACTACTCGATTGCGCATTAATACATTATTACGGCATGACATTGGACTCCAGATCCTGTGCACCACGGGGCTTCCCGGCAACTTTTTCCTGAAGAGTACAACGTAAGTTCGCAGTACGATCATGTGTTCGCAGTGTCGATCATGTCGATATCGGTACAAGGCTGCGCGCATGACTCCTTATGGATTGTAAGTGAACCTTAGTGAACCTTAGTACTTCCATCTTAATCCTCGAACTCTACTTGTACCTCAGGTGGCATATCTAGTATTTTGGTGGCCGTTGTAAGGGTGAAATCTGATGTTTTTGTTTGGTGTTCAGACATATTTTGTAAAATACCAATTTGTTTGTGCACACGGCCTTGGATCCTACTATCGCCAAATCATGTTCAAATGTTAAAAAGGCGATGAAGGGTCCAAGCATGGTCCGAGTTACTCGGACTACCATTTGCATAAGGTATTGTGTTTGAAGCATCTCCATGCTTGAACTGAAGGCCACTGCTTCTTTTTACAATCCCCCATCGAATAAAGAACATTCTCAGTAGCCTATAGTCTTTGACAAGTCTTTTAGGAAAGATTTTACTTAAATCCCCCCCCCCCCCCCACCAACCAAAATGGGTCAGGAACAGAAAAATAGGCAATGGTTATTTTGCCATGAACTGGCATCAGCTTTTGGTATGGCACTGAACATGCGCAGTGAGTGTTTTGGGGAAATTTTTACCATAACAAATTTTGCATATCTGTGACTGCATAGTTTAAATCGCGACCCGACTCGACCTTACATACATGTATCATGACGTCACTCCTGTGCACGCATAATGCACCAAGCAGTTTCCCATATGCCCGCGACTGTTTCCTGAAGGGTACAATGGACGTTCGCAGTACATGTTGGTCACACGCGTGCAGAGTATTTAATATGTCTAGTCAGGTCAGGCTACATGTAGTTGCAGTAATCGTAACGATATTACCCTACTACTAGGCCCAGTAAGGTGTGGACCTAGGCTTTGGGTTATAAACACTTAGTGCATTCCAGGTATTTGTTCCTTAAATTTGGTTGACATTTTCCTTTACAGACGGCCATTACAGAGACCGGTGACACGTCCAGACCTACAGTAAGGTCTACAGCCAGGATGGCAAAAGTAAGTGCACAGCAGCTCATCAAACGGGTCCAGTTGAGACGAGTTGTACTCCATCCGACACACCACAATGCAGAGTTGTATTCGAGTCCCTGCAAGTCCTTTCACAAGTCCTTTCACAAGCCCAGTCAGAAGTGATTTCATAAAGCCGGTCACAAGTAACTGGATGAACAATGACAAGGGAATGCCTTTGTCACAGCTCATTTCAATAGCTTGCGGTGATTGGGATTAGGACTGGAGGGCTTGTGATGGATATGTAGGGACTTGTGAAAGGACTTGCAGGGACTCGAATACAACTCTGCCACAATGGCACAAAAAGTAGAAAAAGCAAAAAAGGAAATCGGCCAGCCGACCCCGGCAAGCTCGGGGGCCGAGCGGTTAAGACGTCTGCACTAAAGCAGGAGGTCGTGGGTTTGAGTCCCGCCCGAGTGAGCCTGTGAATTTTTTTCCCCAAAGGACCATGGAATGCACTCATACTTCATACACTACGTCAGGAAAGGGCAAAAATCTCTCTTCAAAAAGAACAATAGTCTTCGAGGGCTAAGCATAAGATGAGTGGATATGTACCCGTAAGGCTAGGCCAAGTAACAAAAAAAACATGTTTAGTGTCCAGGTTTTTTTCAAAAAGGAAGGAGGAGGGACTTTTTATCTTTTTATTTTCCAGATGGCCGCCATTCTTTTGTAAATTTCCGGCAACCATAGGTTTTTCAACTGTTCAAAGACACAAAAATGAAAGAGACATGGGCGACAAGAGAATTGAACATGTTTACAAGTTTTAGTAAGCTTATATTTTATTTTCCGATGGATTGGTTGACATTTTGGGGTTTTTTTCACCTCATTTCCATAGGTAAATAAATTTTAAAAATCCAGGCGGCCTCCCAAAAGGAAGCGGGTGGGGACGCTAAACATGTTTTGTTTTTACTTCGCCTTAACGTCTCAGCTTTCAGAGGACTTGACATTACAAGAGTGACATAACAAGCACTTTCATAAGACGGGGACAAATTTGTTTTGGACACTTTCAGTGAGGAACCGATATGCAAAGATGGTTAAAAATCTTCCTACAAATTATCAAAATGATCTCTTGGAATTGGCCAGAAGTCCTTTCTGACCTGTGTACATTTTCAATCCATTATTGGGGTATTGTGTACGTTATGCTTGGCTGCACAAGCCTCTTGTTTCCGTTTCGCTTGGCTGCGTAACCCGGCCTGGTGCCCCGGCGCCCCATGAAATTCCCGGTTTGACCCGGGTTCAAGGGGTTAAACGGTTAGCACAGACAACCGTAGTTAGTGGTAATTCCTTGCTTAGGGTAAGCAGAGTCAGTAAATTTGGCTCCAGTCAGCTATCTACCGTGTGCACAGTGCTACAAGTATGTTTCGCAGATAGCAAAACTGGGTACACTTTTCCTACTTGCTGCAGTTGTTGAGTCGTACACGCCTGGTGAGTTACCTGCCGGGTCTGAAGGCGCTCCGTCAGCGAGCAACCTTAGCCTTGACCTCCAGGGCAGCATTCTCATGCAGCAGCACTGGAAGTGAAGAGAACGTTAAAGGTTCGTGTAATTTGGGTGGTTGTGTCTTGCGCAAGTGTGTGGGGGTGGATGTGTGGTTGTGAGTTTGTTTTTGCATTCATTGGGGTAACTTTAACAACAGAGGACAATAGGGTCCCCGATTGAGAAAGGTCCCCGTTTGAAAATCGTGCACAAAACCAATGAGGGTCCTTGCCAAAAAGTTATAATAGGAGGACAATAGGAGGTCCCCGATTGCAGGCGTTTAAACACTGGGCTGGGCTGGGCTAGGCTAGGCTGGGCCTTCGGAGGAAAATGAAGGATCCAGGTCATCAGGCCCAATCTGATGCTGGAGGATTTGCGAGGATTGAGGTTACTGGGGTGTTTATCCAAAACCCACTGGAGGAGTTTGTAGGATTCAGGCAGGATTTTAGAATCAGAGGATATTGGAGGATTTAGGTTACATATAGGAAAAATGATGCATGGAGTTGGGGTTAATTCAGTGTTTTTATATCAGTGCATAAATAACAAGGGATACTCGTCGTTTTTCTTTGTTCATTCTCAAAATTAATGCAAATTTTTATTTCTTATTGATGACCTGCAGATGTCCAGTATTCAACCCGTTCGTCGGGAATCTCCGACGAGGACCTTGGCCCGCTCAGCCCACCCAACCATCAGTTCCCCCTACCTGGCAACACGGGCTTCGCATCTCGTGCGAGCGCTCACAGCCGAACATTCGTCCCAGCAGCCCGCAACGTGGTTCCTGACATCCTCACGAAAGCCCTACCTCAGGACCGGCACGCCAGTGTCCTTGCTCAGTTTGTGAATACTGTATCAGAGGTGGGTTCCCAGGTGCTTGCAGTGGGTGTGTTTAGACACCGTACTATCTTGGACCTAAACCAGAACAGTGCATTAACGGTAGTGTACATGATTGGTCATTGGTGCGATTTTCTGAAATGGGCGGATTTGGGGGTTAGTATTTTATAGGAAATAACGTTGCACTGACCTGTTCAAAGTTTTGCGTTCTTGGATGGCGAAAAAACGGCGTTCGTTTTCAACGGTCGGCATTTGTTATAGCGCCCGCTTGTAAAATAAGCCCAATTTTTGTAAATGGGATCGTTTTCAATTGGTCACATATGTACATAGGCCGAGGGCCGAGCGGAACGTCCAAGATAAACAGCATGCACTGGTTACAACGCGTCGCTTCGGTACAGCACGCGTGAGCCCGTTTTCGGATTGTTAACCCATTTTAGACACAACACAAATTAACTACATTCGGTCAATAGAGGGCAGTTTTCCAACGATTGTTCGGCCGAACAATCGTTGGGAAACGATATAAATTTCCACTTTTCTTGAAAACGACAGCACACCTAGTGCCATCATTTCACAGGATGATTGAGACTACTATTAACTTAGTCTAGTAAGGTATTTCGTAATAATTCAGTACAACATTTTTTGGAGGATTACCAATCGTGTACACGACCTTTAATTATTTTTTTATTTTTTACTTTTTTTAATTTTTTTTTATGGAAGTCGCCTAATACAAGGCTTAAAAGCCACTCTTGGTAAAGGGCTACAACAGGTGGTGGGGTGGGCCACATTTTAGATGGTTAGCCCTGTACCACCGTTCTTGTTTTCCTGGGTCCAGATCTAAATAGAGGAGTAAATCTTAAATAAATATCAAAGAAATTATCCCAATTTTCAGACCTATAGACCCAGGCGGGGTAATGTCCACCGTTGGTGAGACCAACTCACCTCCTCCCATAATTGAAGCAGAAAAGTGTTGCATTCAGATGAGAAGTGGTTAGTCTAATCCAGTCTATTTTACAAGTTCAAAGGTCACACGTGACTTCCGCTCATTTTTCATTAACTGCACGTTCCATATAATAATGCGTGGAAGAGCGTGCATGTTCAGCACACATACGTAATGCTATCAGGGATGTAGTCGAGTCCATCAAAAGTCCCTGCAAGTCCATCACAAGCCCTCCAGTCCTAATTCCAACCACAAGCTATCCAAATGAGCCTTGACAAAGGCATTCCTTTTGTCATTGTTCATCCAGTTACTTTTGACCGGCTTTATGAAAGGACTTCTGACTGGACTGGCGAAAGGACTTGTGAAAGGACTTGCAGGGACTCGACTACAACTCTGAATGCTATGCTACTTCTCACGCAACTGATTTAAACCAAATGTGATGTTCATATAGCCCATTCAGACAGTTTACTAAGTGGTCTAATTTAGACCGTTTTGGCACAAAATTTGACTGTTTTGGGACTAAATTAGACTGTTGATTTCTCTGAATGTTTAGTACTCTGTTTTGATTTCCATCACGCTTTAACTGTTTTGCCTGTATGTTCTGTAAGTCCCTGCAAGTCCATCACAAGCACTCCAGTCCTAATTCCAATCACAAGCTATCCAAATGATCTTTGTCAAAGGCATTCCGTTAGTCATTGTTCATCCAGTTAATACTTTAACTGTTTGCCTGTATGTTCTGTTCTTGTGCTCTACAGGAGCAAGATGTCCAAGACTTTGCCAAAGATAAAGAAAATTTCAAGAACCACCCTCAGGCACTGGAGTGCATCGCTCAGGACTGCCCGGAAAACCTCAGGAGAGGTAAGGAAACCTGGGGCCCAATTTCATGGATTCTGCACGGCATAATTTTCCTGGTATCGCATCGCAGTTTGCGACGCATTAACGCACCGTTTGCGATGCATTTTCCAACATGGATCGCATTAAACTGCGATACATCAAACTCGCTTTAATGAAGTAGTCAGATCTTAAAATGTAGCCCAAAACAACAAGAATGTTCTGTTAAAAAATGTGCAGTTTCGGCTCGCAACTTCTGCCCTGAAGAGGGAAACTGATGCCTGCAATTACCGGTACGATATTAGCAGTAGTCCAATGCTGCGTGTTTGAAAGGCTACGAGAATCCAAACCTCTTAATCAAAGATGCCCGCTACAAGCAGCAACCTCGGTCCCATCTTCCTGGATTGCGTCACAGTGTTGTTTCCATGCATGCGCGATGTGGTTTACGCTTTAGCGAGAGTGAGCCTGAGCATGCTTCAACTGGGTACTGCAAAATGGACCTTACCAACAGAGGGCACTGTGAATTACAGTCATAATTCGAACTTTTTTACGCTGAAAAAAAGTCAAGAACTCCACACCAGTTAGAAGAAAAAAATTCCACAAACACCATTTTAAAGCCCAAAAATATAGAAATCGCTGAAGAAATGTTTTTTCCTTTTTATATAATAGTGCATGTGATCGACCAGAATTGCCACGAGCGCCTTGATTTAAGGCTAGTCATACGGTGCACAGCGCCCTCTCCTGAAAGCTTTATACCAGTAAACGGCTGTGAGATAAAATTCTGTTTCTTTATTAAGCACATGTGCCACTCCGGACAACTGCTACGCATGTATAGCAAACTGCTACGCATGTATAGCAAACTGCTATGCAATATTAATATTGCGTAGCAATAACTGCTACGCACATTTTCTTTTTCAAATTATGCCCTGAATTCTGTGCCCACATAACATTGCATTTGAAAATTAACCCCTTGAGTACGGGTGTTATAATGGGGCGCCAGGGTGCCATGCCGGCTTTTGCAGCCAAGCGAAACGGACACAAGAGGCTTGTGCGGCCAAGCGTAACACACACAATAACCCAACAATGGATTGAAAATGCAGAGAATGCCGTGTATAGCCGTCATCCAGCCAGGTGGTCATTTTCTATAGACGTCTATAGGGGTCAGCCGGATTCAAGGGGTTAACGTGGGAATGAGAATTTCTCTTCACACTTTCTCTTCACAGAGAAGTCATTTTCATTTCACAAAATGTGAAAAACAAATTTCCACAGTGGGAAAACTTTTTTACGCCTTTTTACACAAGTGGGGAAGAATTTTCAGAAATGGGCGGATTTGGGGGTTAGTATTTTATAGGAAATATCGTTTCACTGACCTGTTCAAAGTTTTGCGTTCTTGGATGGCGAAAAAACGAGAGAAAAACGGCATTCGTTTTCAACCGTCGGGCAGCAGTTAACTGGATTTGTTATAGCGCCCTCTTGTAAAATAAGCCAATTTTTTTAAACGGGATAGTTTTTAATTGGTCACATAACTAGGCCGAGCCGACTGGTTACAACCCATCGCTTTGGTACACTACACATACACACATGTACTATACTTGCAACCTTTTGCCCGTTTTCGGATTGTTAACCCATTTTAGACACGAGGACTAACTACATTCGGTCAATAGAGGGCAGTATTTTTATTTTTTTTCCAACGATTGTTCAGCCGAACAATCGTTGGAAAACGACAGCTCTCTCCAGGTGCCATCAATTCACAGGATGATTGAGACTGCTATTAACTTACAGTCTAGTAAGGTATTTCGTAGTAGTTCAGTAAAAACAAATTGGACGTTTACCAATCGTGTACACTACCTTTAAGCCTGTAATTTGTTTTCCACAGGCTCTCAGAAGGCAGAGCATACAGGGCTTAATACCACATTGGGAAGGGCCAAAAGTCTCTTTGAGTTACAAACTAAATAACGTAATTGGGGAATATGCTAAACAAGTTATTTTGCAACTCCCTGTCTCTTTTCACAGATTTCCTTGGCTTGTTCCCAGGGATAACGTTGGACAGCTCGGATAAGTTGACCGTGGTTACACTCTGTCAGAGAACCAGAAACAACATGACGGGCTGGAGTAACGAGGTTGAAGAGGAAAGAAATGAACTCTTGGAAAACGTAAGATTTATTCCGTCTTCAGTCGCCTGCTTCATGGTCGTTTGTAAAATACTGGGCGTATTCGAAACCCCCATTCTCGTGTTCCCTGAACACGAGAACGGGGTATGGAATGTCAAAATCCAAAATGCGAACACCGTTCGCGAACAGGATTTTCACTCCCCGCTATCTGGGGAGAAGAAGAACAAAGATGGCTGACAACGGAGGACATTCGTGTATCCTCTGGATCATGGAATAAGTTTGTTTTTTTCGAATAAGAGAAGTTGTAGCAGAAGAATCAAACATAAAAGCTGTGAAGATTGTTTAGACTTTTGCTGCATCGTTCATGGGCGTCGCCATCTTAAGTGGCACCACCGAGCACTCCGACATACACTTCCTTATTCAAAATCGGCGACCCGAGAACACTGTACTCGAGTCACTCGAGAACGGTGTTTCGAATACACTTATTGTGGTGAAGAGTGACCCAATTCACACTTATGCATTTATTTTTAACCCTTTCTGGCCGTCTGTTATTAATGGGGTGCCGGTATGCCATTACGGGCTTGTACAGCCAAGCTAATGCAAATATTAGGCAAACAATGGATTGAGTACGCACAAGAATGCACATTTAGACGACAACTGGCAAGATGGTCTTTTTTCAAACTGCACCCAAAGCCGTCATCCGTATTCACGAGGTTAACAGAACCACGCAATAAGATTTGTATGCGTGATACCTTTCTTGCTTTGTTGTTATGGGAAACTGACTAGGTAATTTTGAATGAATTTTCAAAGTGAACAAAGAAAACTGGCAGGAGTGGGATTTGAACCTGCGACCTCCGGAATACTCTACCAACTGAGCTATCTTGCCCTATGTTGGTGGTCTCCCAAATTGTCAGTATCTTTGTTCAGGGGGCGCTAGTCAGAAGTCATAAACCCAGAATGCCGTATAGCCAGGGATCATGCCTCAACTTGACAATACAACCTGGGAAGTGACTTTGTGGGGATCACGATCACTCAACGAGGATACAAATTATTTAAAATTGCGAACTGTCCCAGAAACAAATTGATAACAATTACCACACACAAATGATCAAAGTAAATCCTCCCGCATCCCCATATCCACCAAAATACGACGCCTGGTTTCTCTTGGCTTTACACGTAAAATGGGCTTGTTGGACCCCCGAGTCTTGAAAACTGAAAGTTTTCACATCATCCTTCCAAAACTGTTCTCATTTCAAACTGTTCTCATTTTGTGTGTGTGTGTCTTGCCCATTCACCACCAGTTTTTTGAGAGTGCTAGGGAGATGTGCAGGGTGCTATCTGAAGCGGGTTACTGGGCAGACTTCATTGATCCTTCCTCGGGTCAGGCGGTAAGTCGATGCCTTGTTTGTTTGGTTTGTTTGTTTGTTTGTTTGGTCTGGTTGAGTATGTATATACCGGCAATCGTGGACTAGGGACAAAAGGGTTAAGGCATAGACAAAGGGTCCACGTTTGACCGAACGTCCACGATTGAAAATCGTGTACAAAACATATGGGAGGCCTTCCGAAAAAGTATAAACAAAAGAGGAACAATGGGAGGTCCGCGATTGCCGGTATTTGGGTCATTCCACCAGGTTGGGACACAGTGTGTGACATTTATCCATATCTTTAAAAGTACTATTACATTTGATTCAGTTATTTCATGTAACATCAGTCTTTGGGTGGGAAATATTTTAGAAAGTTTTAAATCATGTTAATTATATTTTACCAAAATTATGATTAAAAAAATGTGTCAGTTTGACGTAACAGGACACGTCCATATTTCCATTTGTGTGTTTTTTCAACACTTTAAATATAAATATGGGAAATTCACAATGTGTACTAATTAAAAGATATACTATGCAACACAAGAACACCTTTTTATGGTAGTCAGTGTCCAAATATAGCAGAGACAGCAAGAACAGACGTGAGAGTGGACGTAACATGGACACTGTGTCCACTGTTACGTCCACACATGCATGTTTTTATTGTTCTTGCTGTTTCTGAGCTATTTGGACACTGGCAACCATGACAAAAAGTGTTTTCTGATAGCATTGAGTGTCTTTTAGTTAGTACATATAGTAAGTTGCGTAATTATTTATTTAATGACAAAAAATTAGGGCAGTCTGGACGTAACATTTAATACTAACATGGTGTGACATAAAAATGCACATTTCCATTTTGTAACATTTTCAACTTTTATATAAATAATTATGCAAACTCACTCTGTATACTAATTACAAAACACAAACTGCAACAAAAAAAACATTTGTTATGATATTCAATATCCAAATGCAGCACAACAGCAGAAATATATGTATGGTCATGGTCTAACATGGTGTCCATGTTACATCTGCACCGATTTTTCCTATTCTTGCTATTTCTGCTATATTTGGACACTGACTGCCGTAAAAAGGTGTTTCATTGTTGCATAGTGTGTCTTTTAATTATTGTACGTAATGAATTTCCAAAATGTATGTATTACAGTGTTGAAAAAACACAAAAATTTTAATGTTGGACAATTTTACATACAAAAAGACACACTTTTTATCATATTTTTGTTAAAATATAACTTACATGATTGAAACTTTCTCAAATAATCTCACACCCAAAGACGGATGCCACATCAAATAACTGAATTAAATGTAATGATGGTTTGAACGATATGGTCATATAACACACTGTGTCCCAACCTGGTGGAATGACCCATTTACACACTTGTGTGAGTGAGTTTGTATATGCCGGCAATCGTGGACCTAGGACAAAAGAATTCGAGCGTAGACAAAGGGGTCCACGTTTGACCTAACGTCCACGATTGAAAATCGTGTACAAAACCAATGGGAGGCCTTCCGAAAAAGTTAGAGTATAAACAAAAGAGGAACAATGGGAGGTCCACGATTGCACCCGTTTACATGACTGTGTGAGTTTGTGTTAACTAGGCCTGTTCCGGGTATCCGGGTACCCGGGTACCCGAATGCCGGCGTCAATATCCGGTTCCATTTTTCCGGTTCGGGTACCCGAAACTTACGGTGAAAAATTCAATGTAAGGTTTCATACCAAAAATAAATAAATAAATACAGAGAATTCGATCTATTTCAAACTCTGTTCCGACTCGAAAGACCCGAACCGTCCGGCGGTGTTTTGAAAACAATGCGTCAACAAAAATGCAGTGAATGGAAAGTATCAATAATGTGGCTTGTTGCTTATTATAGTCTGTCAATGGAAGTGAACTGCGGTTTACGCTGGGGCTAAACTAGCTCCGCGGTATGATCAAAGAGCGGGCGGGAGTAATATTGATCTTGAGAGAGTGAACGTTGCTCAGACACTGGGGCAGCGGGAATGGGAAGCGCTCTCCGTATTAGGCCTACGGGTATACGTTAAAACAAAAACAATAAAAGGCTTTGCTTGGAGGAGGCTTTGCTTGGAGTATTAAATTTGTTTTATGGTGTGTGATTATTTTGGTGTCAACTCGTACCCGAGTCAACTCGTACCCAGGTTAACTCGTACCCAGGCATGCCAGGTTAACTCGTACTCTGTGGATGATTTAATATTTAACCCCTTGCGTACGGAAGACGCCAAAATGGCGCAAAAAACAAAAAACAGTACCACCAGGCCGGATGACGCAATTTGCCGCTATTTGTGCAATTTCAATCCATTGTTGGATTATTGTGTATGTTACGCTTGACTGCACAAGCAAAGGCCGGCGCGACACCCCGGCGCCTCCTGTAAATAACCGTACTCGAGGTCTTTTTAAATATCTGAACCTTCTAAACGATATTTTTATAGAGACTGGACGACAGGTAATGACTGCAGATGTGAAAAAGTCTTCAATGGAGAATGTCTTATATAATAGGTCAAATTAATTGTTCATAATTAATGTTCAACTTCAAAGGTCCTGGTGTCCCTGAAATAATTGAAATCAGTAATAAACACAAAGCCAAGATCGTAACTTTGCCTTAATAAGGCGGTTACACTACATGACCCCCCATTTTTGTTCTTGTGCTGGATATTTTTCGCCGTCCCTGCGACAGAAGAACCGCCCCAGAATAAAATCGCTTTGGACAAGGCTTTACCTCTTTTTTTTACCAAGAAGATAGTGGCACGCTCCGTGCAGTCGCCCAATCACAGGCTATTACGAACGTTGTGATATCTGGCCGGCGCCGAACAACCAATAAGTCCATATGAAGAGCCATAGTAGACCAATCACGCAGTTCAGTGAGTCCACCTCGCACACGTGCCGTCCAATCAGCACGCGGCACTCGCTCCCCGGCCCCTGTGTGCAGTGCACGTGCCGCATGCAGCGCATGCATAGACTGGTTGCCGCATTTCCATCATGCCTTCTTTGGCACTTAGTGGGCGGCGCGGCGGGAACCAGTACAGCATTGCTGCATTGAGCATGACGCGTGTTTTCATCACGGTGATAGGAAATCACGCACCGAAAGGAACTTGTAATCGCGAAGGGAACTTGTAAAAACAACGGAGGTTTCTTTAAAAAAAATAGCGAATGTAAGTAGGCAAACAAATTACAAGCGTTTTTGACGGAAATATGTTATTGAGAGGCGTTTTGTGAAGACGGAAAATACAACAGGATTATTTTTTTTATTTATTTTTTAATGTTTTTTGTTTACTTGCCGATACAAATTTTAGGGTCGCAGCCGTAAAATTAGAACGGGTAACCGGAAGCAAAACTATTTTTGCGGGGGCCTTTTAGCGGCTGCACGGTGCACACAAGGACATTACAAACCTTGCTCTATGATTAGACAGTGTTTTTTTTTTTTTTTTTTTTTTTTTTTTTTTTTTTTTTTTTTTTTTTTTTTTTTTTTTTAACGGTCCACTTCCGGGTACCCGAGAACCGAACCAGTGTGGCGTTCGGGTACCCGGATCAAAAATTACCCGTGAACGCACAGCCCTAGTGTTAACTTCTGATAGCTGCTTGTAGGAGTCTAAGGTGGTTATGGGCCGTCATTTCAGTTTGTGTGTTGCTTCACTTACATTTATTTATCTTTGAGCTTGAGCTAGCTGGGACCAAACTCCTTGAGCCAAGTGGGCAATTTCATGAACTTATTTTGAGTTCATTTGTTTACTAGTTTTTTGTTTGGTCTTTTTTTTCTCTGTTGTTTTTTGTTGGAATTGATGTAAGCAATTTTATCATAACAAAAATTACCAGTATTTTAGGCCTTTTCGGGGGGGGGGGAGGTGGTAACCAAAATTGTTCTTTTTTTAATTTGAGGATATCTTGAATTGTTTTTAAACAATTGCTTTAGTTTTTGTAAATTCAATAAAATTTGCCGAAACTTCAAATCCCCCGTCCCCCCCCCCCTCTGCAAAGTTTTCAAATACCAGGTTCTCACAAAAAGCATACCTTTTAAAACAATAGTTTAGCACCCCCACCCCAACTCCCCCTCCCCACCCCCCGAAAAAAAATGTCTCCACTTTTCACACACTATCCTTCTATTGTTTGTACTTGAACTTTTTTGGAAGGGCCCTCATTGGTTTTCTACACGATTTTCAAGCGTGGACCCCCATGGTCCTATTTGTTAAAGGTCTACAGTTTGAATAGCTATACAAACTCACCCAATTCCAATACATCTGAACAATCTGGGCATTGGTCAATTTGGTCATGTGTAAACTGTCTGCAAAGCCTCAATGAAAGATCAGCAAATACGATTGTGTCACGTGTGTCTGGCCACACTCTCGTCTGGAATGAGATTATCAAGCATAGCCGACTCACAAGGCACAGAGGGCCTGGCTGTTAGCCATTGCTTGGATACCACTCAGATTACTGGGCAATTAGAGGTGGTATTTCTGGGGGTGCGGTTTAAATAGGGCTGTGCATCCGAACCGGGTACCCGAGTACCCGACCGCTAATGTCAGGAACCGGTTCCAGATTATGGAGTCAAGTATCCATACCCGATATGAACATTAACCCTCCTATGCAAACATGTATTCTGAGCCATGTTGTTGTATGGGTCAAAATCAGTCAAGGTGATTGTTTGTGACCCTTCTGCCACATGTACAAACCACATGTAATCTGACCCTGTCTGTGTACAAAGTAAAGGCAGGGGAGGCGGAAGGAAATTTTGACTGATTTTGACCTTCTAAATAGCACAAGGGAGTTCTCAGACAATGAAAAAGAAACTCATTTGTGGGGAATTTTCAAAATGAAAACTAGGGTACATGCATAGAACAACAAAGCAGATTAGCCTTTATGATGCTTGCGAAAATGTAGTTTACACTGTAAAGATACATGAGCCTACTCTACACACTTGCATCTTGCTGCATTGATGTATTAATGAGATTTTTCAATTGGGTACCCAAGTCAATACTACCTGTATTAAAATGCACACCCGTAGGCTGAAAGGTAGTATACAAAATTAGCTTTTGCTGTAATTTTCAGAAATGAATGGATTTCGGGGTTAGTATTTTATAGCAAATACTGTAACACTGACCTGTTTAAAGCTTTGTGTGCATGGATGCTCGGAAAACAAAGAGATAAAAAATAATATGCTGTTCTTGTAGTCTGGTTCCCTGACCCTACTTCAGACAAAACAGAGCAATTTATGGATGTCGGGGAATTACCAGGTCGGCGAACTAGATTATTTCCAAAGAAGTGAATATCGATGTTTCAATGAAAAATAGAAATGGTTATTTTTGTCCATAGACTTTGTCCAAACCCAAATCCACACTAGATATTGCCACACCTGTGATCTTTGTCAGTGTTCCCAACATTCAGACAATATCAGGCAAAATACTTGAAATATTCCCATCTGAACGTCAAATGATGCAATTTTATTCAGGAGTCAAAAATCAAAGTGTAGCACAAAACTAGATGTGATGTATCTTTGCATTGTCAATATGTGACCCGCTCTGCAAAAAGGGCACATAAGTCGCTGTATGCTTTTACGAGTTATGGGCCGTTCAATGTGAAGAGGGTGAAAAATTCTTCAAACAAGTGATTTTGAAGGGAGGGAATTGTTTGCATCTTTGATACCTATATTATTCTATTTCATAACAAAAATCTTTGATTTCAGTAAATAAAGTTGGAAAAAGAATGTGTTTTGGTCAAATGCTTTCATCTATTGCTTTGCTTTTTGTTTTTCTAAATGGCTCGTTTCTCCTTAAGTCATTTCAAGAAATTCCTGAAAACAAACATGCAAATTTCCAAATATCTCGTGATTGCAAAATGCTAGAGACCACAGACATATACCATATGAAAGCTTATAAAATGGCCTTTCCAGCTATATATAAAACACTATTTTCAAATTTTGCAACATAAGTGCCCTTTTTGCAGAGCGGGTCACATATATAGCGTCGGCTGCAGCATTTACCTATGTAGGTGATCCACTATCAAGTACACATGAACCAAAATGCATGTTCACATATTTTATTTATCCTACAAAGGTACATGTACATAAGTGATATTTGCTATTTATGTTCTCAGTGTATTTTTATGCTATTCCTGAGTCTATTCATCTTCATCAGATATTCATAAATTGGAAAAACAATTGTATTAAACATTTCCATATCTCAAGGCCCCATACATGCTTGCATAAAAAAATTTACATGTGAGGTATACATGTATACAATTTAAGGGCATTTTAAGCTTTAGAGGATCCTTTTTGCAAAAGTCTTTCCCCCCCCCCCCCAATTTCAAGCATTGACTTCAACAGTGTAATGAAAAAACATGTATAAATTGTGCAGTGAAAGTTGCTTAGATCTGAAAATTGGGATAATGTTTGTTTTTGTATCTGTTAAAATATCCTCTATTTAGATCTTGCCCATGAAACCCACAAGGGTGGTACATGTAGAATTGGCAACCTAAACTGTGGCCACCCCAACCACAACTGTAGTCCTTTACGTAGTTAGTCTTGTTTGAGCAACTTCCATAAAAGAAGCATTGGTAAATGACTTATCAACACATTTTTAAATTGTTTATTATAAGATAAAACATAATGACATGCCACCTGCAATTCCTCCCCCACCCCACCCCCCCCCCCAAAAAAAAAAAAAAAAAAACAACAGTAAAAATTAATTTATAAAAATCTAAGGGCATAATAAAAATTCTACACAGATCCCATATTTTGGGAGTCAACAGCTGTGTATGAAAATTAAATGAATTTTTACAAATGTTGAACTAGTGGAAAACTGGGATTTCTCATTGCAGCTCCCGAACCTACATTTTACATGTACATGTGTGTCAGTTTGTAACCCCACCCAGTTGTGGTATATTTAACATTCATAAATGCCTCGGCCAGTTTCACTCTCCCTATTGGTCGAGAGCCTGTCACGTGGGCGTGTTAAAACGGTTGTTTAAACACGGCTGGAAGTTGTTTAAACACGGCGCGTCATAACCAGCTGTTCTCAGCCGATACGCAACAGGGAGAGCGTAGTAGGTGCGCGCACAAGATGTACTGAACTTCATAATGTAAGACAACGCTAATGCATGCGTATAAAATGCTGCATCTTGTGCGTGTGCGTATGCGCATGCGACAGGCAGTCACGGAGCCGAGACGTACGCATGTGTTTTGTACTGAGCAAATGGGAGAAAAAGTGGGGAGAAAAAGCTTCGCATTTTGTCAATTTTACGGGAGGTTTTTGCATTTTTCGTAAGAAGGCATTTATGAATGGGGATAAAAATGTGATGACCCAGTCTTTACCAGTCAATAATAACCTCGAAGGGTCGTGACCGCTGTTAATGGACCTCGCCTTCGGCTCGGTCTATTAACAGCGGTCACGCCCCTCCTCGGTTATTATTGACGTGGTAAAGACCAGGGCCCAATTTCATGGCTCTGCTTACCGTTAGCGAAGAATCCCCGCTTACTGTAGCAGAAAATTCCGTGCTTACGCAAGCTTATTTCACGCGTTAGCGGGGAATTTTGGCTCCTGAGCATGCGTACATCCCGTAACTAAGGATTCTGTGCTTACAGGGTTAGCGCAGTTAGCGCAAAATGGTGATTGTAAGCGCGGAAAACTGTGGTTAGCAGAGCCATGAAATTGGGCCCGGATCATCACACTTTTATCCCCTTAATTGTGATCAGAAAAAAGTAATGGCAGCTGCTCAGTAAATGTTGAGTCGATTTCACACAGCACTGTGACACATTTGAACTCTCGTCCTTGAACCCATTTCAGTGCAGTGCAGTGACTACATGTACTGTACATTGTAAATTCCTCAACAGAACTTGACTATGCATGTATTGTCAACATGACTAATATTCGTAACTTGAAAAGCATCTTTTCGAAACCAATTTCACAATGTCACAAGTACAGAAGCAAAGCCAAACACAACGTTTGTAATAATTCACTGAAATTACATGATAAATAATTTGACCAAGATAAAAATAGTCACAGTTTTGAATTGGATAGTTGCAAGCCAATTTTCCGGCTGAATAACCGCTGTCATTTTGGTCACAAATGTGATGTCAACATTTTGTGAAAGAAAATTTGACTTGTCTTTGTTAGTTACATTTCTACCATGTTGCATTTTACAGAGAGTACATGAGCACGCATTAAACAGCATTGTAATGTATTACAAAATGCACTTTGCGTCGTCGTGTCCGGTTTCAGAGTATTATGAAATGGTTGGCAGGTGTCACTGCAGCTGTGATGCATTATAGGATTAGACACATTATAAACACAGGGTGCTGCTGCTAGCCATGAAAAGATAAACCTCTCCTCTCTCTCTCTGACTGATTATATCCCTAAAAGATTGTCACATTGTCTCCTGTTTAAACTCTCACTGAGAGACTGATTATTGTCGGTTCGGGTGCCTTATATAGACCTATCAGAATCTGAGACAAATAAAATTTACTGCACAACATTCCATAGGGTTGTCTCAGGGGCGTGGCTGGCATTAATGAGCAATAGGTCCATAGACCAATTGATTAAACCCCACCCCTTGATGTATCGACCAATCAAAGCCATGACGAGGCTCCAGCTATTGAAGTCTAAAGGGTGTTGCTGTGTTGCATGCAGCAGTGATTGGTCAGTATGTCAAGTTCCAGAGCTTAATGGGTTGGTCTATGCAATCAATTTAGTTCCTTTAACCCCTTGGGCACGGTATTTTACGGGAGACGTCGGGGTGTCGCGGCTGTTCTGGCAGCCAAATCGAACCGCTACAATGTGTTTGTGCAGTCAAGCGTATCATAAACAATAATCCAACAATGGATTGAAACTGCACAAACGGGGGCCAATGCAGTCATCCGGCCTGGTGACACTTTTTTTTGCGCCCACAGGCGTCATCCGTACGCAAGGGGTTTAGCACAACAATTTTGGATCCAATGATGTTTGTTATTGTGGCATTCTACTGTTTAGGTGGTTTCAAAAATCAGTCTCTGTTAAGGGCCCACATTTTCCAGAAATCCCCAAAGTTCCATCTGTTGTAGTTGCTTACCTCGACTATTTCCAAGGTCTGAGTAAAAATTCTACAATAATGTGTAACATTTGCAGAGAAATAAAAAAAAATCTGACATGTTTGGCACTGCACATAATATTGTAGCCTGCATACGCAGCCAGAACGCTACAGACCACTCTGAATTTTCCCGACCCAAACTGGTTTTCCAATTTGTTTATCTACTCGAAGGGAATGGGATATCTCCACAGGCAGTGGCTACTCATGTCCAAAGCCACCAGAAACCCAGTTCTGGTGACAGTGATCCGTCTTGTATACGGCGCGATCAGATCGACCAGCACGCTTCCCACAAAACGTCCCGTGTCCAGATTGAGAATCTGGACGTAGTTGTCTGACTCGTTGTGGACCAGGAGGTACCCACTGGCCGTGGCAATGATCGCCCCTGGCTGGGGCAACTTATCGGGGGATCGCAGTTCCTTGATGTACTCCCCGGTCCTCTTAAACATTTGGATGCGGCAGGTCTTGGCCTCTGTGACAAAGACATTGTCGCTCGGGTCAATGAAGATGTAATTTGGGAAGTCAAACTCTCCATGGCTTGACCCATGTTTTCCAATCTGCCGCCAGAGCTTCCCTTCCATGGAAAAAACAAAGATGCAGTGCGCTCCGCGGTCGCTGACATAGACTTGGTTGTCTGAGTTGATGGCGATGCCATAGGGCTGCACAAAGCCAGCATGACCAAAGTCCTGGACTTGCTGCCCTTGGAGAGTTATGATCCGGACCCGCTTGGCATTGAGTAAGAGAGCTGCTATGTTTGTGTTGTTGGCTGCAAGGAGTATTGGCTCCTGGCCAGGAAAGGGGAAGTCGTACTTGTGCAGGCCATCGGGAGTCAGGCACTGCACTCGCTCATTCTCAACGGTGTCGGCGACCAAGAGGTCGCCCTCACAGGTCACGACGACGTCTGTCGGATTGTCAAAGTGGCCCTTCCCATGGCCCCGCCTGCCGATCTGTTCCTTCTCGCTCACCGGCATCACCATGTGGGCCAAGAGGACGTCATCTTCCCCCAGCCGGCTGACCTTGATCTCATGAAACCCGGGCACCCTGGGTATGTACTTGAGCGTGTAGGTGCAGATGACGCCCCTGCGTTTGACACTGCCGATGACGGACCCTTCCACATCCTTCCCCTCTGGATCCAAGATGGCAATCTTCAGGCTCTGCAGGGAGAGCTTCTGCGTCTTGCTAAGTTCCTTGCCATCTTTGCCCAAAGCCGGCAGATTGTACTCCCAGGGCATTTCCATGGCGACGGTGCAGTTTCCCCCGATGAATGCTTTGCAGGGTTTGAGGCGAATGGGTTTTACCTCTACCTCCAAGGGACTGTTGCTAATTGGATCCCCGCTGATTGTGACTCTCAGGAAGTGAATCCCAATTTTTTGTGGAGTGTAGATGATCCGGTAGACACCGTTGAGGCAGTCTTCCATGTGACACTGCGTAACAGTGCCCTCAAGGTCCTGCAAGGAAGCACTGATATCAGCTCCTCCGCCCGTACATTCCTCACCCCTCTGAGTCAGCCCTTTCACTTTGGCTGTACTCTCGGCGAGAACAAGTGCAGGATGAGCATTGACAATCGTCCGAGACGGGTCCGCGTCCCCCAGATATACCAATCCGAGGTGATCCACAAAGTCATCGAACTGTCTGAGGATGGCCCCGTCACCACGGGAGAAGTGAAATGGAGTGTTGGCCAATCCCAGAGCTCTCTGGATTGCTGGCAGCATCTCGTCCAGCTCAGTTTCCCCATTGTTGTTCTCATTAGCTGCCAGGGTGACCGCATCTACTCCGTTTTCCCCCTTGGTCTTTGTGGCACCGTCATCGGCACCTACCGCCTCTCCCTCGGAGATGGTTTTCATGCCGCCGTTCAGGCTGGCATGGTTTACGTTGACGGCCATCCGTTTGGGGGCCAGTAGGGAGCGCTTCAGCCGCCGGTGCTCCTGGTGCAGCTTACTGAGCAGGGCCTCCTCACGCTCTTTCAGCTTCTGCTGGCAGTGCTGGAAGCAGGCCAGTACCTCTTGGCGAGTGGCATCCACGCTGGCATCCAGCTCCCGTTCCCGCCGTCCAATCTCCTCGTGGAACTGCTCCAGGTTCTTCAAGGCTCGCTTGGCCCCTCCTCCCATTGCTTCCTGGCCCCCTGTCCCGCCAGGCGCCGATTTCACGGTGTTACTCATCAAGCCATGTTCGTCAGCCTCTGTGTCCTTGCATCCGGAGCTGTTGGGTTCCACCGCTGCGCTGCTGCAATCCATTTTACATCACTGCCAAAGGGAAAAAAATGATGGTGAGAAACAGTGTTATTCAACCACATCCGATTAATATACTCCACTTTTTTTTTTTCTTTTTTTTTTCTTCTGTAAAATGCCTCACAGGCTTTTGCAGTTATCCGTCTGGGATTATATATACCACATACATTCTATTTATGCACAGTGTGCACATATTTCATAACTGGATTTGCATTTTGTCCTCCGCATGCATGTGCATGTAGGTGTGAAGTGAATGTCCACAGATACATGTATGTAACTGCAAATATGTATTTCTTTTCTGTAAGTCTGATTTGACACGACAGATGATATTAACATACAGCGCCAATACTACATCATAGAGAACGGCTAAAGAGTTCATGAAGGAGAAATGGTGATGCTGGGAACATGTGTTAATGTGTGAAGGTCGGATAGGTTAGTCTATTCTTCCACAGCTGTGGACTATTCTAGACTTTCCTGAACATTTGATACCAGATTATTTCACACCATAGTTTTATATAAACATTATAAATATATTAATATAATGAAGCACAGAATTACGTTTAAGTGCATGCATTTTTATACCCGGCTGTCATAAAAATGTGTGGAAAAGTAGTAAAACATGAATTTGTTTTACAGTATTTCCTGAAAGTACATGCAAAAAGCTTTAAATTGATGTTTGTATTGTGTGTTGCTGTTACTCATTCCTGGGTCCCGCTATAATCTCTTTAAGTTGTTAGTCTTGACCCTTTGTTTTGAAAAAAATGAAGCTCAAAGTTTGTGACCTGTGCACACCATAACCCGAGTTCCAAAAAGATATCCACCCCCCCCCCCCCCCCCAGGAAAAAAACAAAAAATCTGGACATTGAATTTTAAAGATTGAATTATACAACTTGGGATGTGACAGAAAAGGGCTTCTCAAATGTAAAAATGTTAAAATCCCAAAATTGACTTTTCAGTGAAAACTCGTGTGAAACTCAGAAAACCATAGCGTGACTTTCCGCTGCTTTCGTGCTGCCAGGTCACGATGAACAGCGCACTTGAGTCCTTACGCAAAAATGTCCCATCCCACATTGATCTCTGCAGTACCAGCCTGTGGGAATTAACATCACCCCCATGCTATTGTAAAATCAAAGTTTGTCTTAATTGCCGTCCAAAGGTCGGTGGGGTTGGAAGTTTGGGAGAGGATATGGGGAGGGTATGAATGTGGAGTGTTTGCGAGTTAGAAATGTTGATTCGTTTCTATATTTTTTTGTTTGTTTAGACCTCCGGTGTGCTGTGTTTGTACTTAAAGGTACACACCGGCCTCTTGGGCGATTTTTTGGCGCTAAATTAGATTTCACCATGACTGGAAGGGTTTCTATTAATTAGAATATAAAGGTCCAAGCGCGACAACTTGAAATTTTCCCATTTTAGTTTGTATTAAAAAAAGAAGAAGTTAGTCACGTGACTTTCTTGCATCAAATTTTGGTTCACGAAACTCACGTGATCATTAGGGCTAGTTTTACTTCCAGCCGTAAAACCTTTCAATAACTGAACCAAATTCCAGTTTAATTTAACCATAATAATCATGGCTATTTTTCCAAACTGTACCTATTGTTTAATTGTTGATTATACTTCAATTTGCCGAAATGTTTGCGAAAGTCGTAACACTTTTCCCAAAGACCGGGCGACAGACCCATGTTTCACGAGACATGGCGTGGGGCCAGCGCGGCATAGCCCCCGTGGCCGGCAGGGCGAAGACCCAGCACAGCTGCCGCATAAATCTGTCAACACTGCGCACTACTGCACTGTACATATCGGTACGGCGATCAGTACAGTACTGGCGCCGGCTGTGTGTACTACTGGTCGGTGGCTTGCGTCGACGCATCGCAGAGCTGGTCAGCACTGCAGGCATGGGACCCCGTTGAAGGCATGATCCCCGTCGTTGACACATGCAAATTGTGAAACAGCGAAATGTCTACTACTCCAGTGGGAGGTTGTTGCGGCTGGAAAAGCGTATACGTTAACCTTTGATCTATTTCGGTTTTTTGACCATTTCTCGTTAATGAAAAGACATTTTGGTAAATTGTTTTCACAACCTTTTAAATAGTATAATCCATGATTCTGAATTGATTATTTGAGGCCGGTTGAGGCCGGTGTGTACCTTTTAATCTGATAAATGGGGAAATGTGTTTGCTCAAGTCAAATCACAATTTGTGGGGGGGATTTGTTTGTTTTGTTGTGAACCAGCTTCATTCAAAGATGCACTGGCAGGAAGTGTTTTTTGTTTTCACTAAAACTTGTTTTTCCTGTGAAACCACAAGTATGTCCTAAATGGAAGATATCTATTTCTGTGTTATTGTTATGTTTATTTATTTGCGGAGGTGGTTTAAAATTCTCATTTTATATCTCGGACGAATTTCACATTAGCCTCATCTGTGAACGCCGGGTTAAAGCGAGGATCTCAGTGCTAAACAAACACGGTGCTATTCAACAAATTTATTCATGCACGCATGAATCACGGTATAAATGATAGTGCAATGCACGGTCACCATGGTCGAGCAGTACTGGTTTATCGCGACACAAATCATCCAAATTCATTGTTAATCATCAGGATGTTGAACTATTTCACAGAGTCATGATTCTCAAATAAACTTCAGCGCATTACATTAGCGATGGGTTTTAAATCCAGATTTTTTTCACATTCGGTTTGAATTCCACTATTCGGTTTCGATTTTGGAAACTGGATATTTGAAAGCAATCTTAAAAACAAATTGAGCCTTCCATTTTTTGTGACACAGGCCAAAGAAAACTGGAACATCCTCCAGGTTGCTCCATGGTCTCTCCGAACTTCATTCACCTATTGCCCATACATTTTTTTTCAACATTACAGCTCTGGTGTGTTTTAAAAACGGCCCAGTGGGCACTGAATCCTGAAAACTATGTGTATATCCAGTCATTGGGAAGGCTTTTCATGCGGCACCTCACTCGTCACTTTTTATTGGCATGACTGTGAGCCGGATGGGGACTTGCGGTGCAGTCAGATTCGGTTTGAATAAAATTAGGATAAGCGGATTTTGAAATCTCTGATTTCTCCGACCGCTGATTACATTATGTTTTTGGATCGGTGACAAAATTCAAAGGATTTCCAGTGTATAAATGAACACGAATGAATGCAACGTTGTTTAACAACCCTAACCCCTTAGAGAGTATGTAAAATCATATTGAAATTGTTGGATTTAGCATGGTAAGGGTAATATACAACCAAAAAAAACACCAAACTACCAAATTATGAAATACTGTACTAAGCATGGAGGAAGAATGCTGTAAGTAATCTCAAGCATCCTGTGAAATCATGGCACCTGGTGTGCATGTGCTGTCATTTTCAAGAAAAGTGGAATTTTTGTATCAATTTCCAGTGATGGTGGGCTGACAATTGTTGGAAATAGTCTAGTGCCCCGACCTGATAATTCCCTTACATCTATAAATTGCTGTTTTGTCTGAAATAAGGTCAGAGGAGCCAGACAGCATTTTCTCTCTGTTTTCCCAGCATCTATGCACACAAAACCTTAAACAGGTCACTGTTACAGTATTTGCTATAAAATACACCCAAATCCATTCATTTCTGAAAATTACAGCAAAAGCTAATGTTGTATACTACCTTTAAGCAATGAGAGCCTCACTTTCAAACCCAGAAGTACACAGATCGGTGTTATTTTCGTCGATTCGGGATTCGTTTATCAAAGCTTTTACAAGAGACTATCAAATATTGTTTCCTTAAATGATTCTCATGCCGAGTGCATTCATGCCTTTGAAAATAGAATTTCCTGTACTCAAGAAACCGGGCAGTAGGATTGCTATGACTAATACATTCTAGTTCCACTGCAAATTCTATATTTAGGGGTTAGCCTTGTGGAAGTACTTTTCAGTTGATTAAGACTAGTCGTCGGAACAGAAGGGCATTGTTAATTTGGTTGGAGAAGAGTTGGGCAAAATCCTTATCACTCTCTCACCGGAGATCTGTCGCAACCCTTGGTCTGTGCTATGGATATTTTCATGGGTGAATGTTCCACCAGTTTGTCCGGCTT
The DNA here is from genome assembly GCA_037893225.1 of Hippasteria phrygiana. NCBI lineage: Eukaryota > Metazoa > Echinodermata > Asteroidea > Valvatida > Goniasteridae > Hippasteria > Hippasteria phrygiana. The sequence goes on along the minus strand of JAZGUH010000047.1, from coordinate 1,114,513 downwards.
GGTTCCTCCAGTTTAGCGTGAAACTTGACTTTCCACTTGTTCTCTGAGCTATATTTAAATGCAGGACAAAAAAACTATGCTTGTACCTCTTCCCTCGTTCTGTATCTCTGTGGAATTCTTTGCCTGGTGCATGTTTCCCTTCATCTTATGATCTTGTAGCCCTGTCCCTCTAGTTGCTACCCTCTATGTATTAGCCCTGCTCTGGGTGAACTCACATAAAAAAAAGAAGCCTGGAAAAGCCTGGAATTGCGATTCCGATTCCAGTGTTGTAGTCGAGTAGAACTGACACCTGCACAGATTCACCCAAGCCTACATTAGGGCCAATGATTTTCCGTTTTAGTGGAAACCATCTTCAAGGTGAACAAAGTGGAAACCAAACGGAATTAACAGAATTGGTCTCTTTCATTGTGCATTCATTTACATGTATGAAATAATGTCAAATGGAAATGATACAGATTTTTGTACACTGTTCTAATGGGCGAAACGGAAATGAAGATTTGTCAAAACGGAAAATTGACTTTTCTGGACCGGAAAATCATTGGCTGTACTACATGTATTTAATACTGGTGTTTGTTATTTCCCATCTTCAACTATGTGTATCTACGACAGAAAAAGTCATGGGGTACCCTCAAACATCGCTAACATAATGGATTTTGTGGAAATACTTTTCAGTTGATTAAGACTAGTCGTCTGAACAGAAGGGCATTGTTAATTTGGTTAGAGAAGAGTTGGGCAAATCCTTATCACTCTCTCACCGGAGATCTGTCGCTACCAAAAAGTCATGGGGTACCCTCGAACATCACTAACATAATGGATGACTCATAATAACAATCTTAATGCTAATGAAGCAAGGAAACAAAAACAGCCAGACAAGGAAATGAAATAAAAGTTGTATCAACAAGAATGAAGTTGTATTTAAACAAGATGAAACCAAAATAACAAAGCAAGGAACACATGGGAATGGAGTGTGTGCTTGTTGGACCTACCCAAGCCTAAGGGAATTGGAAGGATAAAGAACAGTGCAATATATCTAAGCAAATAAGAGAGATTTACTCAAAGAAATACTGAGTAGTTAGTATCAAGGGGGAAAAGGTGCAAGAAAAAAAGTAATGATACATGTACATGTATGTTTAACAATTATACAGATAATATTTAACAGATAATAATTAACAGATAATTTCTCTCCAAATACTCGCACACCAACTCTCCAAATACTCGCACACCAAATTTTCTCCACTTGTACACTAAACTTACTGATGAATTTCTAAAATAGTCTTGTACAAATGTATGTAACTAAATGTACTGTGTAATATTTCATCTGTTGTGCGTATGAAGTTTCTTTTCTGACTAGAACCAGTGTCGTGTAATTAAAGCTCTCGATAGAAGTGATATTGATGGTGATAATCCGCAGTATCAGATATACGTGTATCAGGAATACATTTGTTGCAAAATTTGCAATACCTGTGGTACATGATTGTATAGGTAAAGGAGCAAGTACTATGGTACATGTAGTCAGAATTGTGCATTTGAAAATTATAGTACAAAAAACACATTCAAAAAATGCGACATTGTGTAGACTAAATGCACAAAGTGTACGCCTGTGTCGCCTATTGCTTTCTAGTGTATTTTGTTTTTATCTGTTTAAAGCATTCATCAGCAAACTTGTAACCAAAAAATAGAATATTTTCCAAAACCTGTCAATTCTCATAGGCTTTGACCATTTGTTTTGTGTGTTATGGATGTTTTAAATAATCGCGATTTTTTACAAAAGTCCATTATTTGAATGTCGCATTAAATGACAATGTTGCATAAAATATAGTTACACTATGACATTCTAAGCTACAAACAGAAACATTTTTGTTTTATCTGGGAAGTCCTTTTTCGGATATTTATTAACATTTTTACAACGGAAAAGCCCTTTTCTATCATCCCAAAATGTTCAAACTGAATTTAATCTTTCTTTGTTCACTTTGAAAATGAATTTAATCCTGAAATATTGTTTTGGGGAGATGTCTTGTTTACACTGAGACTATACATGTAGTGTGTACATTTTATTAACTTTGAGCTTCATTTTCTCAAAACAAGGGGTCTAGACTACATGTACAACAACTTGGTGATATTTGATGAATCAGTCAATTGTTTGCTGCACATCGATTTATTCCTGATGTGATCTAGGCCTAACACTATTTCTCAGGCTTTGTCATGCAGTTCTGCATACTAACACATATACAGCATTCAGTTGCGTCCTATGGAACACTAACTGAATCATTTTCTTTATCCATAGATTCGATTATGGAAACACCAACTGCATATAAATAGAACTAACAGGCTAGCATTTTCATAAACTGTACATTGTCTTGGAGCGATAGTTATGATTATACCAAATGACATATTTGACCATTTTTCTTTTGATGATACTTACCAAATGTTTTTCACATCAGTCCGTTGTAGTCAGTTGTACTTTCATACTCGTCATGGTTGGAACTCTCTGTCGTTGTGTGCTTCTTGGCATTGTACACAACACAAAACTGTGATTGAAGTTCCAAAGTGCCTTCAACATATATGCTACCCAAGGCTTCCACAGCGTGGTCTTATTAAACACAACCAGTTGTCATTTCTGTGGTTGAGCACACACACAAATGTCCACATTGCAGGGCCCTTATCCCAGATACATTATTTGTGGCCAGTCAGCAGTCAAGGCCCCTCCCCCCCCCCCCCCCCCTGGGTTTTTGCAGGAGGGCGGCATGTTGCATTTTGATTGGCCTGTTATGCCTTGTAACACACTGGGTGCATTCCTGTCATATTTATTCAGATATGACATCTGCAGGGGCTATTCAATTCATCCCTCGTGTGGACTGGATTGTGCATGTGCACATTGTATGTATTGTACTGATTATTGATGGAGAATATTGATTCTTAATGGTGACTGAGTGCACGTGAGTGTACAGTGTCGGCTGAATGACTTTAAACATAGCCTAGTCAAGTTTGAACTGTATGATTTCACCTAAATTGTTTTCCGTTCGGGTACATGTAGATGGCTCATTTTGGTCTCAGTCCACTGTGCATAATGCATGTGCAGTGTACAGTAAGATAAAATACAAGTTTGGAAGAAACAAAATTAAGGCTTCATCAAACCCAAGAAAAAAAACAATTTGGAATACAAAACCCGATATTAACCCCTTGGGTCCGGGGCTGTTATTGATGGGGTGCTGTATGGCAAGATCCGGGCTGTGCATAAAATGCAAACAATAGGCACCACCCTGAATAGAGTGGTCCTATTCATTGCACTTGTGTGAATGAAAGCTTTGTTTGAAAGCTTCATTGTTCACTTTGAAAAAACTGTTAAATAATTATACGTTTTGCCTCCCGATTGAGTTACACGACATGAAATATTGTTTTCATGGATGGTAAAAAAAATTCGACCGACTGACCCTCCCGATTTTTCCCATTTAAGGGCAACACAATTTGTTTGTTTGCCGTGTTTACGACAAGTCAACAAATCTTAAACATCCTCTTATATTTATTCAGTCTATATTTAGATTCTGGAATTGAATTGATAATTTTTGTTTAATCGTCTGTTTCCTGGTAGTAACCTTCAATTTTGGGGTCTTTATTTGGATTGTATCAACAATGAATGGGATGTCTGGAACTTCATACCTTTGTATGTGGAAAGTCCCTCCGTACATGTAGTTGTGTCGCACTGTTATACACTACCTCCATATTGGGAACCCCTCTCTTTACACTCTTTGTAATTGATGTGTCATGCATCACACATGTAGTTTAGACTCTGCATTTGACCCAGAAAGATAAAAATATCACATACCAAAATGATGACTTGTAATGTACAAATAATGTACAAATATGTCTCTGTAGTAAAAATGCAGGGTGATTTTCTAAAGAAATCCTGAAATAATAAATTAATAATAAATGTCCAGGGGTGGTTCTTTAAAGGTGTAGTATGCAACATTTGCAAACATCAAAACAAAAAAAACTACTGAATTATTACGGACGGAAATACCGTACTAGACTGTAAGTAAATAGCAGTCTCAAGCATCCTGTGATATCATGGCACCTGGGGTGCTGTCGTTTTCAAGAAAAGTGGAAATTTATATCGTTTTCCAATGATTGTCGGCCAACAATCGTTGAAAAAAAGTCTTGTTACCGGACCCGATAATTCCCTGACTCTATATTGCTCCGATTCGGCTAAAGTAGGGTCAAACTACTAAAACAGAATTTGTTTCTCTCTGTTTTCCCAGCATCTATGCACACAAAACTTTAAACAGGTCATGTTACAGTATTTACTGGCACGCTATAAAATACTAACCCCCAGAGGGGGTTGTTGACATTGTGTACACCATGCGTACATGGGGAAGGGGGTCCAAGCCAATGCGTACCGTACGCAACTGACAATTTGCTTTTAATGAATTGTCATGAAATATATTTTTAGACCACAACAAAAATACTGCTTTAAACCAGGCAGTGTACACCAGAAACGTACAGGTGTACTTGTATCAATTTCACCACAGCAGGTGTACTGTGACGTTTAATGATGCTAGAATAGGTTAGTCTGAGAAGTCAAAAAGAGATATGGAATACGTATGCGTACGGGGTGGGGGGGGGGGGGGGGGTTGGAGCCACTGCGTATGCCATGCGTACAGAGGGGGAGGGGGGTCCAAAAAGTCAGCATTTCGTGCGTACATACTTTATGGACGGCCCCCAAGTCCATTTATTTCTGAAAATTACAGCGAAAGCAAATGTTTACTTCCTTTAAGGATTGGTCTGTTCCTTGATGTGCATTGAAATGTTCCCAAGGGCAGTTTGATTTTTGTAATTGAAGTGCCCCTTGGACTACTCAGTGTAGGAGTCGACTCTACTCGACTCTGACGGTGGAATCAGATTCGCTGCTCGACTCCTTGAAGTAGCTAATTCCTGCTTCCTTGGCGTAGATTCTAGGCACCACCCGACAATTCTGAAACTCGCTGACTCCAAAAAAAAATTCAAAGTAAAAAAAGAAAACTGGCAGGAGCGGGATTCGAACCTGCGACCTCCGGAATACCGTATCGGCGCTCTACCAACTAAGCTATCTTGCCCTGTGTTAGCGGTGCCCCAAATTGTCAGTGTCTTTGTTCAGTGGCTGCTAAAAAAAGAATTTAATTCCTGAAAAGACTGTTTTGTTGGCGCTGTGTAGATTAAAAGGATATGCCACTGATGCTCATTTTGTGCATGATGTATGGAGTTGATTCCAAATGGAGTCGCGATTCCTGAAATTGTCCTGCCCCTCCAAAACAGGGTTTCTTACCTATTCTTGCAGTTTAGTTACTCAATGTACACAGGTGTATGAGTACCAATTCATTGCCAAAAATTGTTTCCTTGTACGAGTCATTTTCTCACTAGAAGAATTTCGTTGTCTCACTCACTGAAAAAAAAACATTCCGAGCTGCATGACAAAATAATTTTTGTTTATATTTGAGGGACCTAAGAATTTGTTTCCCTGACATCAGTAAATGTAAGGCAATTATTTTGGCAGTGTACTGAACAGTTGTGTGTTCCATTTTTCAGGACTCATGTGGGAACTAGGTTTGTAGTGTCAGTATCCCCATGACTTTGACCTAACTTCAGGGTTTGCACAGCAGGGTGGCAGCCTGCGTGGGCTCAGTGGCTGATGACCACATGCTATCTGGAAATACTAGCCGCATTTCGAAGCTCACAAATGTGTACCTCCGGCAATGAAGGCAAGATTTTGCCAGTGGGAAATACACGTAACTAGGCATTTACTTGACATGCCATTCCTTGTACGTATTCATTTTATTTTTGTTCATTTCAGGAATAAAATGGAATCAAGTTGAGAGTATGTGTAGAACAAACATAAAAATACCAAAATGAAGATATGAAGCCAGTCTCTGCCTATATGGATTATCTAAAATAAAAATGATCAGTTCCCGTCATCAATACTCAATACATGTATATTATAAGTTTTTGAATTTATTACACTTAAATTGAAAAACAGAAAAGGCTAATTAGAGCTACTCAATAAAATGACTTTGAAATATCAAACAGTTTTTTGTAGAATGGAGTGCAGCCATTCGACAAACATGGAGCACGTATTGAAAAAGATCGGTCTCTGTAAAAGCTTTAATTTATTGAAAGAAACTACAGCTCAAACTAAGCAACAAGGAACAAAACCCAATAGGCCATGTCCGAATTACATGGCTACAGCTTGAAATTACACGCAAGTCTATGTGATGTGGCTGCAGCCACTGCCATAGTCTTGTGTGTAATTTCAAGCCGCAGCCAAGTAATTCGTACACGGGCCTTACTACCGGTACCTTACATTGTGAACTGCACCTAATCACATTTCCTTAAAACCCTAACCCTCCAGGGTATTTTGGCTAGAAACCCTGCCAGACGCATCAGAATTGCATACTTTGTCACATTGACTTGTGTGCAGAGTGCAGCAAAGTGGAGCTGTCACCACAGATGCACTGTGCTGCGTCTGTTAGGGCATGGAGGAAGGGGTTAGGAAATTCCTTGTTATTTATTGCCAATATTTCTGGAGTAAACCAGCTGCCTTTTGAGAACTGCTGTAGATTGAGAACTGCGGTACCCCTGTGGGAGTCTCTGATCTAAATTCAGGGTCGGATTGTCGAAACTGTTTAACCCTTTTATCTTGTTAGTATACATGACAGTGTGCTGCATGTAAATGTGGACCTATATCCTGTCTGTTCCTGTGACAGAACCCCAGTGGCTGAGAGGTGACATCAAACTGTGTATGCCCTAATTTTAGAAACAGTCATTTTTCCTGCTCCATAGGGAAGTTTTCTTTAGTTTTCTTTTCTTGTCCCAAATACTGCAGGAGTTGGAAAACCAAACCCAAACTCAATATATACAATTTCAACCCCCTTGTACAGTACAGACCATCTTTTCTTTCATAAGATTAGTTATTGCATGTTAAAAGAGAAGTAAGGTAACTTTCGGCCTCTTTTGCCATAAGGAGAGGTAATAAAGACAATAAAGGTTACCGTCTGCAGTCTATTAGGTCTGAAAATTGGGATAATTTCTCTGGCATCTGTTGAAGAATTATCCTCTACAGTGGAACACTGCTATAACGAACATAGCGGGATCCACAGATTTTGTTTGGTATAGCAATAATTCGGTACAGCTATTTTCAGCTGCCGTTTACTTAAGGATGACTTTGAACATGTGCCGGCCATTCATCAATCATGTAATTACAGTCGAAACCTGATATAAGAGCACTGTTAATACAACATCATGCTTACAACAAGGACAAAAATAGGTCCCGAGTCTTTGTTTTTCTTTGTTTTCCATTACTGATAATACAAGGTACCTGTTATAACAAGGTAAATTGTAAAGTCCCAAGGACCTTGTTATAAAGGTGTTCGACTGTACATGTTCATACTTTCTAAGCTTACCGAATTCTAAAGCAACAGTTGGCTTTCCCCTTCTATTCCTTGGGGAAATAATAGCCACCTGTCACTCTTCAACATAAAGCTGCGGCCGTTTAAGAATTACAAACAGCCAAAATACCGGGTATATTTTTAAAAATCTGTTGCCTTTTTTTTCAACAACAATGTTCGGTAAGTTTTGTACACAAAATTTGGGAGCCAAAGATGGTGTTCGGTATTGCCGAATGTTCGGTATAGCGGCGTTCCACTGTATTTGAATCTGGACCGAGAAAAAACGTAAAGGTTGCTTTTAGCCTTGTATTAGGTGATTTCAATTTTTTGTTTTTAAAGAGCATACACATAAAAAGTGATCATCAGCCTTTTGGGCCTCTTTTTATTGGCATATTCTTTTTTTAATTTCTGGCACTGAATCCAAGCCTTTTTGAAAAGGGTTTATCTCACTTTAGCTCGCAAGCCAGAAAAAAATAAGCTTGTGAAGAGAAGGCAAAAAAAGCCAAAGTTCTTGAAGTGGGAGGGAAATTAAATTCTGGGGAAACGCAGGGTATCAGGCAGGAACTGAAAACCCAATCCACCTGTCGGTCCTGGTGGGATTTGAACCCAGTTCAGGTTTGTAAGGTAAAGTGCCACTAGGCCAAAGTGACTTCCCAAGAGATGATGGATGCAGGCTTTCAAGTATTCCTGCTTTTCCTACTTTTCCTGATTTTTTACCTTGCTCCTACTTTTCCTACTTTTTTCTTGGAAAATCTATTTTTTCCTACTTTTCCTCCCTACTATTTCATTGAATATTTTTCATACACTGTCACATGAAAAGCACACAATGAAGGGCTTGGGTGCAGCAGTGCAACTTTACTTCCAAGAGCTTGGTTGAGGATAGAGCACAAGTGTCGTGAGTACAGCACATCAGAGACTATGTATTCGAGTCCATCACAAATCCCTGCAAGTCTTTGCAAGTCTCTGCAAGTCCATCACAAACCCTCCAGTCAAATCCCAATCACAAGCTTTTCAAATGAGCTTTGACAAAGGCATTCCTTTGTCAATGTTCATCCAGTTACTTGTGACCGGCTTTATGAAAGGACTTCTGACTGGACTTGCAAAAGGACTTGTGAAAGGACTTGCAGGGACTCGAGTACAACTCTGCAGCACATGCTAAGTAAGGCTTGTGATGCTGTAAAAATGGATGAGTATCAATGAAAACTACTCCTGAAAGCCTGCAAAAGTCCTACTTTATCCTGATTTGGTCCTCCAAAGTCCTACTTTTGTCCTGTGTTTTGGGGGTTTTTTAAAGTTTGATCCTACTATTCTCCTACTTTTTCACCTGGGTCTGCTTGAAAGCCTGTGATAATATATTTTGTCTTTAGATGTTGCCTTACAGTTCTGTTTTCTCATTATCCCAATTCAGTTCATTGGGGACTCCAATCCAAACACCACGCTCTTTGAGACGGACGAAAGGTATCGCTATCTGGGCTTCGAGATCGAGGACCTTGGATGCTGTAAGTGCATCCGGCATTCGGAGTGGGGCACGCACACGTTCGTCGGGACGATCTTCACAACGGCGCCGCCAGACAGCAAGCTTATATGCAGCATACTCAGGGATTCTAATTAATGTGGGGCGATATTTGTGTCCTACAAATTCATGTATATTATAGGAAATGCATTGTTTGTTGTTCAAATATTCAGTTTTCATTCATCAAACAAACGACAAGGAAAACTGACTCGGTAAATTTGAATGAATTTTCAAAGTGAACAAAGAAAACATGTGGCCTCTGGGATACTGTAGGGTGTGATCCCTGTCTGTATGCTATTCTGGGTTTTGACTTCTGACTAGAGCTCCCTGAACAAAAAAATATTGACAATTTGGGAGACCGTCAACATTGTGCAAGATAGCTCAGTTGGTAGAGTGCCGGTATTGTATCCCGGAGGTCGCAGGTTCGAATCCCGCTCCTGCCAGTTTTCTTTAACCACTTTGAAAATACAGTTTTCTTCTCGAATTTATTAGTTGGGGGAAATCCGTTAAATTGAAATTTTTCAGTCAGAGCACGGACATAGCAGGAAGTGTTCAAGCTGATAAGTGGGAAAGGAAGTATAATCATCTGCTTAGCAGTTTGTACTCGTTCCCAGGAAATTCGTTGCAAATGGCTGCCATTTTTGTTGCTGGCCAATTTTGCCAACCTTTTTCTGCATATACAGAAGGTTTTGAAATTAATATTCAGTCAAATTAGAATTTTTTTTTTACTCTGCCCCAAAAAGTAGGAAATACTAACTGAATTGGGACAGTTAAATGTAGTGTACACGATTGGTAATCCTGCAATTTTTTTTTACTGAATTATTACGAAATACCTTACTAGAATGTAAGTTAATAGTAGTCCCAATCATCCTGTGAAATGATGGCACCAAATGTGCTGTCGTTGTCAATAAAAGTGGAAATTTATATCGTTTCCCAACGATTTCCAGCTGGAAATCGTTGGAAAACTGCCCTGTAGCCTTTAGTCAAGGCGCACGTGGCTACCAGACGAGTGGCGCGCCCTGGACATACTGGCATTCGGGGCGCGTCACGCGTCCAGGTAGCCATGCGCGCCTTGACTAAAGGCTATCATCTGTCCGATGGTTGAAAACAAGCGCAGTTTTCTCTCGTTTTTTCGCCATCAAACAGCGCAAAATTTTGAACAGGTCAGTGGAATGATATTTCCTATAAAATACTAAACCCCAAATCCGCTCATTTCTGAAAATTGCAACAATGACCAATCATGTACACTACGTTTAATTTTAGTTTTGGTGTACAAATGTTGTGGACTCTCCAACATGTATAATCGGGGATATGGGTGTAGAAAAGCATTTCTCGGGGGAGGGTTTTCTCTTATTTTACAATTTGTTTTTATCTCAGACAAAAATATACACACAATGGTGATGGAGACACAACTTGCACATTGTATGACTGGCATGCAAGGTAGCAAAGGGGCGACAAGAAATACTATTAGAAATCAACTTAAAAGGTTTTAAAAGATTACATTTGTCAGTTGGATGATTTGTTTCCTCTGTCTGACATACCTGGGGGAAAAAATGGTTATCTCAAACTTTTCTTTAAGACATCTTGACTCTCATTTTCAGCGAGTATTCTGCATTCAGCATGGACTTTTATTTGTCCTACCTTCATTGATTCTACCAAGTTTATGAGAAAAACTTGAAAAGGGCATTACTAATTGTATATTATGCACATTTGCCAAAGTACTGTACTTAATGGGAAACTTCTGAGGCTAGGTGGCAGCAGCCATACTGGTTCCTTTGCTGAGAGAAGTCTGCATTATTTTGTAGTTTTATGAAGATTGCGTATTGCAAAATAAAGCAGCAAATTATTTCTGCCATGAAACTATTTCTGCCATGACTTTTGAGAGCTATTTTTATCGAGGCCCCTCAAGCCACCTGGTGCCTTTTGTTTAAAGTCGTCGCTGCGGGTAGCAAACAAATCTGACGTCATAGGACGTACTCCCCTTTTGTGTCTAGCAATCTACATAAAACTACAAAATGACGCAGACTTCTCTCAGCAAACAACATCCTCTTACAACACCCGGGCCTAATTTCATTGGAATGCTTAATGGTTAGCAGAAAAGCTTTGCTCAGCATAGCAGAAAATGTTTGCTAGCTTAACCCTAACTCTCCAGGGCATTTTTGCTGGAACCCTGTCAGACGCATCAGATTGCATAGTTTGTCAAATTGACTTGGCTGCAGCAAGTGCAGCTGTGAGCATGTGTGAGTTTGTATATGCCGGCAATCGTGGACCTAGGACAAAAGAATTCGGGCGTAGACAAAGGGGTCCACGTTTGACCTAACGTCCACGATTGAAAATCGTGTACAAAACCAATGGGAGGCCTTCCGAAAAAGTTAGAGTATAAACAAAAGAGGAACAATGGGAGGTCCACGATTGCACCCGTTTACATGACTGTGTGTGCTGTGTCCGGCTGGGTTAGGGTTAACCCCTTGAAGACGGATGACGTCTATACAAGTCCCCCCAAAAAAGACCACCTGGCCAGATGAGGTCTATACATACATACCTACATGCAGTCTCTGCAGTTTCATTGTGTATGTTGTGCTTGGCTGCACAAGCCTCTTGTGTCTGTTTTGCTTGGCTGCACAATCTGGCGTGACGCTTAATTATAAATAACCAGGTTCATTGGGTTGAGCACTCTTCGAAACCAGAATACATTCTAAACTGCATGTGTTTGGAACCAGTTGCCGCGGCAACTGACGTCAGACTTCGGTACTCTATGTCTACAAGCACGTGGAAATTTCTATTGTTGCGTCACTGTTTTATGAAACAAATTCTCCCTCCGATGAAGTTAGGCGTTCCTGTGCTTAAAGCTTACCATCTCACCATCTCTTTGAAATGGACAAGAGGTTCCGTTAGCAGAAAATCATATGCTTACCAACCCCGGTAAAATTAGACTCTGGTACATTAAAGAACAAGTTGTAGGCCATCAACCTCGGTCCAAAAATTGGGCCACCGGTATCAAATGATCGAGAGGAGTAATGCTAATAGCGAGTTTTGGCAAGGTATGCACACCTGGAGTTGGAAAATGTGTGATAGCATTGCAGCGTGAGCGGTGGCAGCTTTTTGGGTGTTATCACTTTTTAATTTTTTTATCAAAATGGCCGCCAATATGCTTGTTACCGGATTAATTATATGTGGTAACAAGCATTTTGGCGGTCATTTTTTTTTTAAAGGTGATAACACCCAAAAATCTGCCACTGCTGCAATGCTATCACATATTTTCCAACTACAGAGGTGCATACCTTGCCAAAAATCACCATGAGCATTATTCCCCTCATTTGATACCGACCAACCCCCCCAGGCTGATGGCCTATTTTTGATAATTAAGTGATATTATAATTTATTTTTATTCAGCATATTGACTTAATTTTGCAAATTGTTGGGGTTCAAATTTTGCAATTGCAGTTGGGATACAAAGCATGAAATAATATAAATGGTAAATTAACCCTAACAGTGTCAACTCCTCCAATTTTAATATGATTTTGAATGCACCCGATGGGTAAGGGTTAAGCCATCCAGTCATCCCCTGCATGTTATTCTGGGATTCTCCTCATCTCCAAAGCTGAACACAAGCTTTTTTTCCCCAGTTTTTTGTCAGGCTGTTGCAATTGAACACTCGTGAATTATTAAACAACACCAGTGGTGAAATTACAGTGAATGGCGTATGTGCATTTTTGCAGTTTTTATGTCCCAAAATAGTCTTGGGTATAATCATAGAGCAAGGTTCCTTGCTCTATGGTATAATCATAATGGAATAGACAGGGGAACAAGTTAAGAGGGAGAAAGTTGAACATGGTCGAACCAACAATGGAGAGTTTTTATTTCTCCATGGTCGAACTAAGCTAAGGCTTGGTGGGGGTGGGGGTGTGAGGGGTGAGCATCAAGAAGTAAATGAAGGAATTTTAAGGCTTGTCAGAAATGACAAGTCCACGTCAGAAATAAATAAATAAAATAAATAAATTGATTGTGGGTTTCCAGTGAAGGAAAGCTTAAATACAAAAGCTAAACAAGTTGCTTTTGTATTTAATGTTTTATTTTGGAGGGCTGTTTTGTTCAGTTTTGCTGCCTTCACCACCTTTCGTACTGAGAAAGCATTTCCATAAAATTTCGGCCAATGTGATCATGTAGGAATTCCCTTTTTGTGGCAAAATTTAGGATAGTTATGAGTGACGGCAAAATGCCAGTTAAAACCCGGTGCACCCGGCCGTGCGCGCATGTGCCGAAGATTTCTATATTATAGAGGGCGCTGTTTTCTATCAACACATTGTGCAAAGAAATGTCAGCCCCCAGGTTGTGCTGCGCTGATTAACAACATTTCTTGGCCGCGAAATCGGTTCGATATGCCAAAAAGTAATCGGAACTGCGCCGTGGGCGGGTGTAGCCACACCCAGAAGACGTGCCCGAGGGGCAGATTCGTGGGTTTCCCGAACCAGGTCAAACAGCCGGAGAGGAGAGCGTTGTGGGTCCAGCTTGTGCAGCGAGGAAGGTGGAGTACTTTCATGATCTTTACTTCATTCGTACTCTGAAAGATTTTACAAAATACCCACCAGTAAAATGTGTCAGGAACAGCAAAATCATGTCAAATTCCTACCTCCATGGTCAAATAAACAACTCTCCTTGTACCTTGATAACAACTTTCTGAACATGCTGTTATTTCAATTCAAGTTGTAGCCCCCCCCCCCCCCCCCCCAATAGGCCTATCCGTGAAAAATGAGGCAGATATTAACATGATTACCCCTGGCCCTTTGGCATGGTATTTTATGGGAGACATCGGGGTGTTGCAGATAGAACCGCTACAATGTGTTTGTGCAGTCAAGCATGAAATAAACAATCCAACAATGGATTGAAACTGCACAAACGGCGGCCAATGGCGTCATCAATGGTAGCACTTTTTCTTTTATGCCATGGCGTCATCCGTACGCAAGGGGTTAACTTGCATAGGCCCTAGCCTAGGCCTGTCATGAACACTTTCAGTAATCAGTAACCGCGCACCACAGCATTTACACCCTGCATTTGTACACGGCGCCCGTATAGTGTTCACAGAAAATTGAATTGGGGAGTGACCTTCGTGCAGAGCATGCTAAAAATCGCAAAGCTAGGGAGTAAAAAAAAATAGCAAGTGAGGTTAACAATTGATATCTGCTGCGACGAGTGCAGCACAAGTTCTTGCGATCTAGATCTAACATCGTAGAATTCCGAATATGGCACCCGCTCGAACTTTGCAATAAACTGGTCGATTTTATACATATTTGAAAGAATAAATCTAAAATATTTGAAGTTTATGTGCACAAGGCCTATAAGTGATACAACATCTGATCGTATTTTCCTAGGAAAATCAGAATATTGAATTATACTGCGTTGTAAATGTTTTTCCACGATTTTCCCTGCCCAATGCCCATGTACACATTTCTTGTATAGCGTATTGACTACACATGCAACATTGACCGCTGGATCAGAATAATTAAATGACTCGTCTTACGAATGATGCAAAATTGCGACGAATAAAACAATATTTTCTTCCCTTTCAAGTAACCGCCTTTCAACTCGCCACTGAGAAAAAACGATACAACCCACGCAATTTATTACAGTTGTCTAGGCGGCCCCATATTTTTGCCATCTCCTGAAGTTCAGGCTGAACTCTTCAGATCAAGCCTGCCGATAGGTAAAAACCGTAATACATTGACATTGCGGAAAGTATTTTTTCACGATTTTTAGCATGCCTTTTAACGGTAGCTTGGAAGTCAGCTGGATTTAACACAACGTCATCGTGTAGATTTTTTATTGCTGGCCAATCAGCGATGCGTATTAGCTTTGTGGTGGCGCTGTGGGCCACTGTGCAGGGTGAATAGGCAGTGTAAACCCTGTGGTAGACTGTGGCACGTGCCAAGAACTAACATACAGTAAACACAAACTTTTTCCCCTATATTGCATGAAATTTTCCTGACAAAGTTTTAAACTTAATGGTTGTTCCAAGTGCTCTAAACATAAATGGATGGTTATTTTGTCAGTTTTTTCTGTTTCTGACCCATTTTGGTGGGGTATCAAAGTCAAATCTTTCCGATTTGAAAAAAAAGTTCTTGTAAAGGAGCTTTTTATACATGGGCGTTATTGTTGTCCTCATGATTTTATATCACTTTTACTTTGCAGCCAATGGGTGCCCACAAAGAACAGCCGAGTCTGCGGCTGTCACTTTACCGGTGGCTACAAGGTCGACGACCCCCATGACCCAGCCTATAACCCCAGCATATTCCCTCCAGCCCCGGAATTGGACAGACGAGTCCAAAGGCAAAAGACAATGATGGAAAAAGTGTATCGACTACAGGTATGATTCTTGTTTCCACGTGTAATTTTGTGTAGATTATTGTTCCTACGCACTAAATATTCAGCCAATTTCATGGAGCTGCTTAGCACAAAAATTAGCTTGGCACAATAAAGTCTTCTTAGTTACAACAGGTTACCAGCTAAAACTCCATGTGATTTTCATGCTAAGCAAATAAAATGCTGAATACTAGCTTTTTAGCAACATATATGTGTATCGCATGAAAGTTTGGTCGGTTATCCTGCTTTGTACCAAGGAATGAGCACACTATGTTCTAGAGCAGCCAATGCAACTTGTGGACATTCAGCCAGACATTGCCACCCCTCAAAAATAGCCTAGCCCAGCCCAGCCCCCCTCCCCCCACCTGTTCCTCCCTCCACCCGTCTACCCACCCTAACCATTGAATATGGATGATGGCCATAGCCATGGTTTGAAAAAGAGCACCTGGCCAGTTGATGTTTATACCCGCATTTTTCTGCATATTAATTTCATTGTTCACCTATTGTCTGCGTTACGTGCGGCTACACAAGCTCGTATTTGCATACTGGCACCCAATTAACCCTAACTCCCAACATCATTTTTCCTACATGTAACCTGAATCCTCCAATATCCTCCCATTCCAAACTCCTCCAGTGTTTGTTACTGGGGACCGCTGCCTGAATCCTGCAAAGTCCTCCAGTGGGTTTTGGAGAAACACCCCTGTAACCTCAATCCTCCAAAATTTTCCAGTATCAGATTGGGCCTGATGACCTGGATCCTCCATTTTCCTCCAGAGGCAAAATCCCCTAATGCCCTCGATCAATCCTGGAAAATCCTCTGAAACTTCAACTTGCAAAGACTTTTAATCCTCTAAATTTCTCCATTTGGCAAAGAGGATTTTGGAGGATTTGGAAAGGTTAAGGTTAATAACAGCTGGGCAGACGGGGTTAAACCTCCCCCCCCCCCCCTGTTCCTCCAAAAAGAATACTTCTCAAGTTAGAAATGCAGCATTTGTTGCTTTGTTGATATAGTTTCATGGTGACATTTTCTTAAATGGTGTTTTAAAGTGATATTCTTTCATTCCAGAATTTGTGTCAATTTAGTTTTCAGGCCGTCTTGCACAATAGAAAGAGTGTCCATATTTTGTCACCGTTTTAATGAAGTGACAAATTAAATTAAATGTATTTGTTATGACAAGGGCATTCCGGAATTAGTGTAATGTGATTCATCACTTTGTGAAAACAGTGACAATTTACGTGGAGCCTTAAACATGGAATTTCTCATGCCATTTTTATCTTTTTTTTTACCCTGAAATGCATTCTCAGACATACCAGCACCAGAGGCATCCTACAGGTGACCCGACATTTGGCCTAACTTCTCAACCTTCCAGTAACCAAGACAACAGTGATGACATCATGGAGATTGTGTCAGCAGCATTGGACCTGTCCAAAGAAGCCGGGGAAGAGTACGAGACTGCTATACAAGTTGAGACTGAGGCTTCAATGTCGAAACCACAGCCTCTGGATACCAGTTCATCGAGCATAGCAGGCGGTATGAAGGAGATAGGTGGTCATCAGCTGACCACTGGACACCTGGAAAGCCCCTCATCTACAGCTGACAACACTGCAGGCAGTAAGCTAAAGATGAAGGCTGAGGGTCGGATGGCATCTGATGGTCAGAGGACTACAGGTGACCAGCTGGCAATGAATAGCTCTCAGGGTCATGGTTGGTTGTATATCAACCAGTCCAGGCCATCAGGCAGTGCAATGAATCTAGCTTGTGACAGCCATGAGTTGGCTTGGAGAAGAAAAAAGCTGCTCCGTAGCAATAAGCCGCAGGGCACTCTGCGCATTCAGAGGTTTGTAGCACCAAACCGCAAGTTGTCAGGGAACTTCAGTGCAGCTAAACATTCGAAGAGTCTACAGACAAGACACTTTGTGAAGACAACGAGCAGCAGTGAAGTAAATAGAAGCAGAGCCACTGATTTGGCTGTGTGTTCATCGGGACAAAATGCAACAAGGGATAACCAGTCCCAAAACCACATACATGTACCATGCTGGAATGGCAACCGTCGGTCTCAAGTGTCTGTGCAAACAGTGTTGAGCATGGCCATCAGCGCCGATAACAATTCTGTACTTGGTTTGAATAGTTTCCCTCCACAGACCCACAGCAGATGTTTCGGATTTCATGGGTGGAGTGACATTTGTTTATCTGACACAACTGTTAGGAGTGTGGCCGGGGTGACTCCGGAAATCTTCAACCTTCTCGTAGGTCAACTCCCAGACGTCATGCCCGGACTACCATCACACAACTCTCTACTGCTGTTTCTGATGAAACTGAAAATGGCTCTGCCGTTTGAGTTTCTTGCCAGCGTGTTTGGCATCACAGCTCCCACTGCGTGCAATATCTTTACTCATGTCTTGTCTGTCCTGATAACGCTTCTCTCAGATTTGGTCAGATGGTCATCTGATCCATCAAGTTACCTCAGGGAAGATATTCCTGAATGTAGCATCATCATTGACTGCTTGATAATCAGAACAGAATGCCCTTTTCCCGAGCACCAACTTCAGATGCTCTCTAAAAGAACATCACTGGATGTTGTCAAAGTCCTTGTAGGATTTCGCCCAAATGGCAGCATTTTCTTTGTGTCCAGTGCATATGGAGGATGCGCAAGTAATATCGATATGTTCATTAACTCAGGGATACCAGATTTCTTGGAGAAAGGTAACAGGGTACTGCTTCTTTACCAAGACATGGGTCTCCAAAAGACCCTTACAGCTAAGGGGTTCAGAGTGTTAGCTCCACCATATTCCAGTCCTGTTCTAGGACAGGCAGCTCTAAACCGAAGTACCTCCACATCCAAGGAAGAACTACAACCACATACAAACAAGAGCTTGTCCGAGCTGTCTAAGCATCCTGAACAGACAGAACTGAGCACTTTTTCTGCTACGGATTTTAAGGATAACCTTCCCGGGTCTGTCGACAACATTCTTGAATCAGTTGATGGCCTTCTAGAAGAAGAAACTCCATCATCTGATTTCAAAAATCCAAATGCGTCTCACCCCAAGCTAGGAGATACTCAACCTGTTCGGGTCTATGCTGGAAAGATAGCCAGACGACTGCGATCTTTCAGTATTCTTGCCAACATGTTTGAAAGCACACTGTTGCCGTTCATAGATGAAGTGGTCTGTGTATGTGCAGCATTGAATAACCTTCAGGAGCCTGTTACCTGATAATGGTTATGCATCCATAAGCAGATGTAAAACCTGAGTATTATGATTGCTGTTTGGCCCAATTTCATGCCTCTGCTTTCCATGAGCAAGGAATCTCCATTAACAATTAGCATATTTCACGGATCAGTAAGGAATTTTGACTTGTTTCCATGCGTACAACCCCTTAATTATTATGTGGCGGCCGCCACTTAATTATGTGGCGGCCGCCATTTAATTATCTGGCGGCTGCCACTTATTATGTGGCGGCTGCCACTTAATTATGTGGCAGCCGCCACTTAATTATGTGGCGGCCGCCACTTAATTATCTGGCGGCCGCCAC
The DNA here is from genome assembly GCA_037893225.1 of Hippasteria phrygiana. Taxonomy (NCBI): domain Eukaryota; kingdom Metazoa; phylum Echinodermata; class Asteroidea; order Valvatida; family Goniasteridae; genus Hippasteria; species Hippasteria phrygiana. Next base: position 1,095,696 of record JAZGUH010000047.1, on the reverse strand, counting down.
TTATTATGTGGCGGCTGCCACTTAATTATGTGGCGTCCGCTACTTGTTTGGTGACAGCTACATACTGATGGAATTCAGGCCACAGTCAACTCGTGAAATCAGAACGACAGGAAATATGAATCCCCAAAATGGACAACCCTATTTTCCAATTTTCTGCAAGCAGACTTTCGGACTTTTTAAGTCGCGGAAACTGTTTTCAAAAATGTCAATTATACCCAGCAAGATATGGGAGAAAGGGGTACCCCACCCCCTCTTATCCTGGTACCCTATACACATTCCAGACTTTTTACTCACTTTTTACTAATAAGTGGCGGCCGCCAGATAAACGGTACAAAAAATGTTTTCGAGCGTTTGCAAAAAATATATCCATCCCTTTTCAGTGGCACTATCCGGCTTCCATACAAACGGCTTACTTAACTAGAATGACCTCAAATGTACACATTTTACTTTTTTTCAGAAATGAATAGATTTTGGGATTAGTATTTTATAGTTAATACTGTAACGCTGACCTGTTTAAAGTTTTGTGTTCATAGATGCCAGAAAAACTGGAAAAAATGCTGTTCTAGTAGTCTGGTTAACTGACCCTACTTTGGACAAAATGGAGCAGTTTATAGACGTCAGAGAATTATCAGGTCGGGGAACTAGACTATTTCCAACGATGGTTGGCCGACCATCACTGGAAATTGATACAAAAATTCCACTTTTCTTGAAAATGACAGTAAACCATGTGCCATGATTTCACAGGATGCTTGAGACTATTATTTACTGACAGTCAAGAATGGTATTTCATAATAATTCAGTATTGTTTTTGATGTTTGCAAATGTATATTACCTTTAAAGAACACAAAAAGTCTGGAAAGACAGACTTGTCTGTTTTTGTGTCATTTTGCCATTGAGAAGATAATGATGATAGGGTAAATCTTTTATCACCAGTATTTCTCAGTGCATTTTCACATTGCATATAGTATTTATGTACAGTGAAACAAGAATTGATTTTGTTGAATATACATCAGTGCTTGACAAATCATCGACCCATCTCGTCTAAACCCTCGGAGACACCGTGTGAAAAAATATACACGGTTGCACAAAGGTGCTCAAGCGGAAGGCGTTTTATGTTTAGGGTAAATAACTGCGTTTTTGGGGACACAATTCCTTTTCTAATGGTCTGAACAGATGAATAGAACTTCCCTGGACACACACACCAAAGATTGAAGCATTCTGGCAATTTACACATTGGTTCACCACTGATTTGCAAAAAATAGTACGTCTAAATCCGCGCTGATTTGCAAAAAATAGTACGTCTAAATCCGCGCTGATTTGCAAAAAATAGTACATGTCTAAATCCGCGCCCCAGCCCTCTGCGAACTGCCATCACAAAACCACTCAGCAGGTGTCTATTTACTGTTTGATTAGGCCACCCAGCTGTTGACGACACTCCAAGGGTAAACCACACCTATAATCCCCCCCCCCCCCCCCCCCCCCAACAACCAACCAACCAGGCCAGCCTGGATCGACTACTAACGGCTGTTTGTTTGCATTCATTCAGCCTCAGGGCCAGAGGCAGAATGATTGAAGGCGCGCCGAGAGGCGGCAAGATGGCTATACACAAAGGGAATAAGTTCCTACACAAATGAATGGGCTTGGCTTGAAGCGCAGAGTTGTGAGGGTTGGCTTGAAGGGTGAACGAACTCTTGTGTGAACACTGCCCATGCAGTCTTCACAGGTGGGGTTCAACGTAAGTACAAAATGAATTTCAGCGGAATTGGCCCAAAGACGTCGTAGTAATACAAAAAAATAAGAAAAAGTGCCTCTCGACCGAGTCGCTCGGTTTGACGGAGGGTTAACATGTGACAAAGTCTCTTGTCAAAAATGTTGATTTAACTGCAAAGTTGTAAATAAAGAATATAATTCTGCATTTGTAATGTCTGAATTTGTTTCTTTTGTAGTGGCCAACGGATGAGTCATGGCTGCCAAGCTGTATTATATTAATGGTTGTATTGGTATTTGGGGGAGGGGGTGGGGGATGGGGGATGGGGGATGGGGATGGGATGGGGGATGGGATGGGATGGGGGAGGGGATGGGGGAGGGGATGGGGGATGGGGGATGGGATGGGGAATATGGGGGATATGGACGAAGTGACCGTTGTATAAGCCAGTTTGATGTTTCTCTCGCGCATGCGCCAACTCCCTGACGACCGGGTTTTTTTATAAACAAACCTTTCGGCCCGAAAGCAACGTCTAGCACGCGTTTTTCCATTTCAGCTTGGATTTCTTCATATATATATTACAAGTCTGAATTTTCCAAACCTGTCGAAATGTTTGCCATCATAGGAAACCCCATTAAATAAACTATAACTTGGTTTTGGAATTGGCATTTTATCGCTCAGAACAAAAAAAGTTGTGATTTTTCCCAAACCCCCGCACAATGTCCGACGGGCCACCGGGCCCACCGGACGTCCAAGCCCGTGAGACACGGGCAAAATTATATATTTAGTTCCAATCCTTCCTCCATGGCTAGACTAAGTCGGGCAATGGACTTATGGCATCCACACGCAATACGCATACGGTACCAGTCTGGTTTCCGCCACGCAAGATGTCGTGGGGGTGGGGGTGGGGGTGGGGGTGGGGGTGGGGGTGGGGGTGGGGGTGGGGGTGGGGGTGGGGGTGGGGGTGGGGGTGGGGGTTGGGGGTTGGGGGTTGGGGGTTGGGGGGTGGGGGGTGGGGGGTGGGGGGTGGGGGTGGGGGGGGGGGGGGGTGTTACAAAATCATCGTTTTGCTTCTGTACTCGATCTATAAAAATACTTGTTGAAAGTGCGCCTGGTTTGTCTGATTTTCTTTTTATATCACCCTGTTTATAATAGTTTGGACTTCATGTGTACTAAGCCTTGGCGTTTTTTGGCGTTGCTTTTATTTATAAAGTTACATTAAAAAAAAGTTACAATTTGTCAAAGAGATGCATGTATAGAGTTTTACATGTGATTTCAATGAACGTTGCGGCACCGATGCGTGAAATGCGCAGGGTTGATAGTTCGATTTTTTTAAATATTTTATTTTCCTGCCAATGAGAATGAAGTTTCTATATAAACACCATGGATCGTAATAGTTAATATTCCTTTAGATATCAGGGCACTTGTTAATTGATTTAGAGCCATGCTAATACTTATTATCACTGTTTGAAATTAACTACTTTTGAGTACGCTATGCACAACGAATGGCGCGCCCACGTTTACAAAACAATGTACATTGTTTTTATATATGTTTATCCAATTTTTGTCCCTGCGCGCCTGAGAGACAGCAAAAGCCCAGGGGCCAATTTCATAAAGCTGTTAAGCACACAAATTTGCTTAGCATGCAAATGCTTCCTTGATAAAAACTAGATTACCAACCAGATTTCCATGTGTGGAATATTGCTTTTGACTGGCATTCAGCTGTTGTTTGCCTATAGCATGAAAATTACATGGACTTTTGGCTGGTAACCTGTTTTTACTAAGCAAGACATTTTCATGCTAAGCAAATTTTTGTGCCTAACAGCTCTCTATGAAATTGGCCCCGGCCGGCCGCGCCGGCTAGCTTGCTGCGCTGTAGAATTATTATTTAACAACGCGTTGAAGGCATCATGGCAGGACGGGTTGCATTGGTGAGGCTCCATTTTGTTTTTGCTTGTTTGGCTCAGGTTACAAACCATTCAACATATTTTTTCTTCTAGGCCCATCAAGTTTTCAGCTGAAACATGATATGTGTCTAACGTTATTTCGGGGTTCTGCAGCCCTCTGAAAAAGGGACTAACGTTAGGCCCCTAACACTGAACAGTTAGTTAGGCCTGGCGCGGCCTAACGTTATTAATTATCCGTCAAATAATTTGACATTTTTAGGCCCTATAAAATAATAATTTGACAACTATATTATGTAGGTCAATTTTCTCAAAGAAAGCAAAAAAACTTTCAGGTTGAAATTTACAAAAGAGCAGCCAAAATTCCTTGCTAATTTTTAGCTTACCGTTTCGGATTCCATGAAAATTAATTGGGGCATGATGTGTAAATTTGGGTGAAAATGAAGCATTTCTTGTTTGTTTTTTTATATGCAATTTGTTTATATACTTAAAATAACCTTGTCTTTTACATTTTTTTTGCCCCCTAAAGATGGCGATATTGAGAAAAGATGTCAGTATCTGTGAAATGGCTTAGGCCCAAAAAATATTGTTGTTGCCCTCGGACAGGAACAATTAGAAAACAGGGTCGGTCGTTGTTTTTTTTCGTATTCACGCTCACCCGGGCATGTTTAGGCCTAAACATTGAACACCCCCCCCCCCCCCCCCCCCCCCCCCCCCGGTTTCATGTTTTTTTTACATGAAGTAAAGAAGGTACATGTACATCAAAGAGAGGCTGAGTTATGTTTAATATTTATTTAAAAAAACAAAAAAACGCCAACTATGAATTGTTCGATTTTTACGGTCGGTCGGTCCGAGGGCAACACAAGAATGTTTTTCTTTTTGCCTTATTGAAGGGCCAGTGGCATGTTGGGGGGGGGGGGGGGGGGGGGGGTGTGCCCTATAGCAATCGATGTCTGTGAAAGTTTGCACATTAAGTCTAAAATGACCACTTAGTATTATTAGGTAAGTAGAGGTGAACTCTTTCCAGTTTTGGATTTTGTAGGATTATGGTTAATCCAGGTATTCTGCATCATTTCTCAGGTAACTGGAGCCAACAAGGGCATTGGTTTTGCCATTGTGCGAGCGCTGTGCAAAAAGCTCGACAATGGAATCGTTTACCTAACTGCCAGGAATGAGGAGAGGGGAAAGGAGGCTGTGGCTAGACTCAATCAGGAGGGCCTCCAGCCTAAGTTTCTCCAGTTGGACATCACCGACCCGGCCAGCGTGAGCAAGTTGAGGGATTACCTGAAGGAGACGCACAGAGGCTTGGACGTACTCATTAACAATGCTGGCATTGCTTTCAAGGTACTGAAGCCTTTCACCAGAAATTTATCAGCTACAGCATTTTCATGAGGATTTGGAAAGATTTTACTTTAATACCGGATACCCCCTACCAAAATCGGTCAAGAACAGCAAAATCTTGGAAAATAACCAACCCTCCTTTATAACAACTGTCTAAACAGGTGGCACAACCTGTTATTTCAAGATTTATGTCAGCAAAACTTTTAAAAAAATAGGCAGAAATCAACATGTATGTGAACACTTTGAGTGACTTTACATGGTGCCAAGAACTTCTAACAAAAAAGCACAAACTTTCTTCCCCTATATTGCAATAAAATGTCCCAACAAAATTCTCAAAATTAAAGGTTGTGCCAAGTGTTTATACATTTATTAACACAAATGGATGGTTATTTTCCAAGATTTGCTGTTCCTTACCGATTTTGGTGGGGGTATTGAAGTAAAATCTTTCCGAGGATTTCACCATTTTCACAAAGGAAAACTCTAAATTTTGTAATTGTACCAACTGACAGTCGCAAACATTAGTAGAAATGCCTCCATAAGTCTGGTTAAGTCCGCACAATGGTCAAAAGAAATTGTGGGAAGGAAAAAGGTACAAACGTTGCACTCCATATTCCATCCCACAATCCCTTTTAACCATTAAGCGGACTCAACAGGTGGTATTTGCGATAATCAAGGCTTATGGAATTGCAGTCTCTGATTACTTTTTATTTTTAAGATTCCCCTTCCCGGCATAGCTTGGAGCATGCTCAGTAGCTTTTAATTGAAAAGCCTGTGGAATTTCACAGCCTTACTCACGCGGGAATAGAGTACCGAAGTCTGACGTCAGTTGCCCCAGCAATGGTTCCAAACATATGCAGTTTAGAATGTATTCTGGTTCCAAACATTGCATTGATTGACGTCATCACTTCGGTACTTTATTGAACCCCCAACTCCTCATCCTCAAGTGCCAACATCCCAACCATTTGCTCGCCGAACCAGCAAGGGCCAGCTGGCAAATCTGAATCTAGTCTTTGTCCAAGACGTTAATGTTTGATACATGTTGATACATTTGATAAATGAATGTTCCTTTCGTGCAAGTAAAAAAAAATAGAACATGAAGGTCTTGGAACCAAGACTAACCAAACCCAATGTGGCAGTACCATGCAGTCAATGTGAAGATGGATTTTAAATGTATTGGAGATGATTGAAAGAAAGGGGCAGGTCTCAGACTGGTGACAAGTCTATGGTTGATTAACACTCCTTTAATTGATGATGATTGTCGGAAATTACAATGGAGATCAAGATTAAGTCTGTGTGCCGCAGAGCCGTGAAATGGAAGCTTGACTGTGGCTGAATGGCCATAGAAGGAATTCAGGCTGTGTAATGGATGCCGTGGAGGCCGTGTAGTGAAAGCCGTGGTTCTACAGGAAAACCAAAGTAATACAATAATAAATACCGGGACCTAGTACCCATAAAGGTGACATGAAAACATACAAGATTAAACTGAGACATAAAGGAATTTTCCCATTATCAACTAACTCATCTGATAAACTGAGAAGTTAGGCAAGCTATTATAAGCCCTAAATTACACTAAATTAACCTGCAATGGTGGTGGAATGCAAGAGAATAATCCTTTGTCAAAGATCAATGAATTGTACATGCATGTATGTGTACGTATAACACGATGGAAAAACCCACGTTATTTATACATTACAAAACCCACACAAAATATCCCTTAATATCATCCATATAAATGTACTCACTTCTATTATCTACGCACGGCGATGTGGAACGGCACACAGATGATTGGGAAATTATGTTTAACCTGGGATTTTCAGTAGGATTTGGGCAATAATTAAGAGGTTTATCGGACAAATTCTACGAATGAGTAAACGAAATGGTAATCACGTTGGAATTTCTCTAGAATCAGTCACGAGAGGGCGCTATACACGTTTCCAACTTGGACACTTTCGTACAGCCACCCCTAAATTTGAGCATCAAATTTACTAAATCAGGAACGTTCTTTAGAGTTACATGAGTCAGAACATAGAACAGTTCAGGTGTTGGCATCTTCACCATCAGGGAGGTTGTCGTCACTGACCTCGGGAAGCCGTATCAGTCGTGCCACTGGGCGAGTGTATGTTTTACCTCGAACTCTCACGCTGGCGGTGCGGACACGACCGTCAGAACCCGGATAGGTCTCTGCAACTCTTCCGATGGGCCACTGAGCTCTGCTGAGTGCTGGGTCGACGATCATAACAACGTCATTGGAAGTCAGGTTGGGACGGTCCCTCTGCCACTTTTGGCGCTCCTGGAGAGTCGGCAAGTAGGACTTGATGAACCCGGACCAAAGTGATCAGCAAGGACCTGGCTGTGCTTCCAGCGTCGTCTTCCAAGTACGATCTCTTGCCGGATAGACGACCTGGGGTAGAGACGCATCATGCCGCCCCATCAGCAGCAGGTTTGGAGTGACTGGATCGGGATCTGCAACGTTGGATGAGACGTACCCCAGAGGTTTAGAGTTTAGGATTCCCTCTACTTCAATGAGCACAGTGCGGAGTACTGACTCAGGAACAGACTGCTCATTCAGGGCAACCCTCAGGCCAGCTTTAACAGACTTTATCTCCCGTTCCCATGTTCCTCCAAAGTGCGGGGCCTTCGGAGGGTTGAACACAAACTTGACCTGGTGCTTGGCAAGCTCCTGCTGTAAGATGGGATCCATGGCAGCAAACGCATTGTGTAACTCAGAATGACCCCCTTTAAAATTTGTGCCACAGTCACAGAGGATCTCGAATGGTTTCCCTCGTCTTGAGATGAACCGTCTTAAGGCCATCAAAAAGGCGTCTGTATCAAGGCTGTCTAGTAGGTCAAGGTGAATGGCTCTGGTGGTCATACATCTAAATATGATCCCCCAACGCTTCTCCCTTCTTCGCCCAATCTTGCACATCATTGGACCAAAACAGTCTACCCCTGTTGAGTAGAAGGGAGGCTTGAAGAGGCGAAGGCGTGCTGGAGGCAAATCTGCCATCTTTGGAACTTGAGGGCTAGCTCTCCACTTCTGACATCCGAAGCACTGGCGTTGATGCTTACGAACAGCTTCTCTTCCACGTAGTATCCAAAACTTGCATCGGATCTCTGCCAGTATACGCTCGGGTCCGTAGTGGAGCAACTTCTCATCGTAGTCACGGATGACAAGTCTTGTGATGGGGTGAGTTGGATCCATCACGATTGGATGCTTGGTGTCCTTTGGTAGATCTTGGGCACGACGAAGACGTCCTCCCACCCGGATAAGGTCACAAGATGTGTCATACTCTGGAGCAAGCTGCAGGAGTCTGCCACCACGAGGAAGCTCTTTGCTTTCTTTGATGCAAGCAAGCTCCTCTGGGAAGGAATCTTCCTGAGCACGCTGATAAAGGTGCATCTCGGCCTTAACCCGTGAGTCAACCAACTTGGCAGGATCAGCATCATCGGCCACCCCGTGGAAATGCTGGATGGTAGCTGTAACAAGGTCACTCCAGGTGTCATACTTGGATGGGTCAGGTAAGTTTTTAGGCTGAATGATGACAGCACCACAGAAGGTTGACTTCTTTAGCTCAGATGGGTCTTCTTTCTTGGTAGATGGGTGAGCTGGCCACATGTCAGGGGACAACCAAAGGAAGGGAGGACCATCTCTCCATCTGTTGGCTTGGCTCAGGTCAACCAGGGTTTTGCCTCTTGTAAGGTCGTCTGCGGGGTTGTTTTTTGTATCAACGTAACGCCACTTGTCAACATCAGTCATGGTCTGTATTTCTGCGACTCGTGTGCCAACAAACACCTTATACCGGCAGGATTCCGATTTCAGCCAGGTGAGTACGGTAGTGGAGTCACTCCACATGATCACATCTTTTAGAGGAAGGTCCAACTCTTTCTGGACAAGATTAGCCAATTGGGCACCTGCTAAGGCTGCAGAAAGCTCTAGACGAGGCATCGAGAGTTGCCTTTTGGGGGCAACACGAGACCTTGCCATGATGAAACTAACATGGACGTTGTGCTCCTCATCTTCTGTTCGGAGATAAGCTGCAGCTCCATAAACCCTCTCTGATGCATCACCAAAAACGTGAAGTTGGCGATGGGCAGCCTCTGGCTTGACATCTGGAGGCGTGTAGCATCTGTTGAGCTTCACTCCAGTCAGCTGTGGAAGTTCACTCTCCCAAGCTTGCCACCGGTCTCTGATATCACCCGGCTCAAGTTCATCATCCCAGTTGCGCTTCGTCTTCCACAGGTCTTGGACAATGACTCTCGCTCGGGCTGTAAATGGAGTTAAGTACCCTATGGGGTCGTACTGGCTCGCAAGGATCTTATACATGTTCCTCATGTTGAGGCAGTCGTAGCTGATTGGCCTGTGACGGTACAGCAAGGTATCCGAGCTGCATTCCCACAGCAATCCAAGGGTGGCTTCAGTGGAGTCTGTCTCCCCGAAGGTTAACCACAGCTCACAGCTATCAGAACGAGCATCTGGTGGGAGGTCTTCTACCACTGCAGGAACGTTGCTGGCCCACTGTCGTATTTCAAAACCGCCGTCAGCTAGCAGGTCTCGCATCTTCTGGACGAGAATTTTGGCGTCTTCCTTTGCTGGTAGACTCTCTAGGCAGTTGTCAACGTAGAAGGATTTGTCGACTGCCTTTGCAACTTCTGGATAGTCCTTCTCGTGATCAGAGGCGTGCTTTCTTAGAGCAAAGGTAGCACAGCAGGGACTGCAAGTTGACCCAAAGGGAAGAACCTGCCATTCATAGATGTCTGGCTCAACGTCAACTTGTAAGCTGCGCCACAGGAAGCGGAATAAGCATCTGTCTTCTGGTAGTAGGCGTACTTGATGAAACATCGCTTTGATGTCTCCTGAGACTGCCACAGCATGTTGTCGGAAACGGAGTAGTACACCTATGAGTGACGCACCAAGGGTTGGTCCTGGCAGGAGGTGCTCATTAAGGACTTGGTTGTTGTATCGAAAGGAGCAGTTGAATACCAGTCGAAACTTCCCATTGTGGTGTACAGTATGATGCGGGATAAACCAGGACTCTTCGGACTTGGCCGCTTCATCCTTTGTCAGGATCCTCACATAACCCGCATCCACCAACTTGGAGATTAACTCGTTGTGCTTCTGGGCAAGCTGCGGGTGTTTGACGAGTCTCTTCTCAGTTCCCTTCAGAGTCGGTAATACTGCCCCCTTGGGGGCATGGAATTTTGTCTCATCCCTACGCCTCAGAAGTGGTGTAGCATAGCACCTTATCCCGTTGACTTCAGTACGCTGGGTTTTGACTTCAAGCATTTGGACTGCTTGCTGGTCATGCTTAGAGCGGGTAACATGCCTATCATTCTGGTATGGTAGCACATCTGCTTGCCACAGCCTCTCTACATGCTGCATGATATCAGCGGTTGGTGGAAACAGAGAACTTTTGAAGACCTTCTGGTCTCTTTGCTCCTTTAGGTTCCCTGCGGGTCCTTGAAGGGTCCAACCTAGCTTAGTGTTGATGGCAACTGGAGCCCCCCGAGGGCCAGACTTGATCGGATGTCTTGCCACGATGAGATCTGCCTGATCGGATCCAATGAGGACATGTGGAGAAACGTTGACGACTACAGGCAACTGAAGGTGACGGAGATGAGGGTAGCGGCATTGCAAGGCATCAACAGGATAGGTGTACTGAGAAAGGCACAGGTTACTGGCTGAGAAGGCTCCGGTTACAGTGTACAACACTCCAGGTGTGTCTTTGGCTGATATCCGGAAGGTACAAGACTGGCCTCGACATTCAACGATGTCTTCATGAACTGTCCTCAGCAACATAGTCTCTGGGTTGCTATGAAGCTCGAGTTTGTCAGATGCTGACTGAAGTAGCATGGTTCTTTCCGAACCGTCATCCAATATGGCGTATGTGTTGATGGATCCCCCTGGACCATGGAGGGTCACTGGCAATATCTTCAACATGACGTTGTGGGGACGAGTTGGTTTGTCCACGAAGACAGCTTGGTTGGATGTCTGGAGCCTGTACACATGGCTGGTAGCCTTCTGGGCAGCATCATGTAGAACAGTGAGGTGAATTTCCTTGCAGGTATGACAAGGCTTCTTTAATGTGCACTCCTTGGGCTTATGGGTCCGCCCACATTTCCAACAACGTCCCTTATCTTTGATCCACTGGACGATCTGGTCAGTGCTTAGCTTCTTGATCTCTGGACACCCACCAAGGTAGTGTTCCTTGTTTTCGCAGTAAGGACAGTATGGTTTAGGTGTGTACACTGGTTTGTCCTTAGCGTTCGGTGAGGCCATAAACATAGTTGTACTTGTAGAAACCTTCTTTGAAGCTCGATACTGGCTTTGTTGGTGTGTTGGTTTAGAGCCTGTTGAGTCGTGACTTGATACAGCTCTACTTGCGAAGCTCTGGGACTGAGACTTCGTGCGAAGCCACTCAGCAAACTGGGGCAAGGTGTATGTCTTGCTGCAGTTAGGTTTCAGTATCCCTTTATTTAGGCAGTGCTCCATGAAACTGGTCCGGTGAGAGGGGGCCAGTTTAGCCAGGAGTCGATCAACATGTGATCCACATCTAAGTTCAACTCCATCTGCACCCTCCAAGGCTTGAAGCATTCCAACGAGGGACAGAACATCGAGGGAGAACTCGTCAAATGCATCGGTGTCTCCATACTTGACTGGAGGAGTTGACATGATGGTTCCAATTTCACTCTGCACAAGTTGTCGGGGTTGTCCATACTTGCCGGTGAGGGCTTGGAGGGCTTGGGTGTATGGTTGACTGGCATACAGGAACGACTTAGCAAGCTTCAGTGCTCGGCCACCAAGTCTGTCAATCAGTATTTGGAACTTATACTGTTCGGTTAGATGAGGATGAACATCAATAAGATTGACCAAAGCCAACTTGAGGAGGGCGAATTCTTTCCCCTTCCCATCAAAAAAGGATGGTAAGGTAGGTTTGGGGATCCCATGTGCTGAGGCGACAAGGAGATCCATGACTGTCGGTGTCGGCGACACAGTCAAGGAGGGTACAGGAACCATATGGTATGGCAAGTGCGGAGGACAAGTCCTTGGAGGAGGAATGTCTTGTCCGAAGGTGACGTCACTGGTTACCACTGATACAGGCATAGTGGCACTCACTGGTGCACCGTGACAAACAGAGGATGAAACACATGGGGGTGTTTGCTGAATGTCTGGTGGTGGAGTAGAGGAGGGAGCCCTCTGTGGAAGTGGCTGATTTTCTGTACCTGACGGGCGACTATGTGTCGGAGTTTCGGTTTGTGGCGATTCTTCATTAAACATGGCACTGATAGCTTCAGCTTCAGCAAGCTCTTGTTTGGCCAGACGGAGTCTTCGTTGCCGTGACAACCTTGTGCTTAGGGCCTCACGCTCTCGTAAGGCTTGCCGCTCCGTCTCTTCTGATTGAAGCCTGGCAGAGCGAGCCTGGTCATCCAGCCTGCGAAGCTGTTGATCAGCTGCCTCATCCTCTTGTAGTTGGCGTTCTAGCTCATCATGGCGCATTCTCCTTCGTAGAGCTTGCATCTTGGCTGCACATTTATCACTCAGACCAGACAGGTTTGAGAGGCGGGACCTGGATGAGCTCTCGGTACGCTGGCTGCCTCTGGAGGAGTGTTTACTTCGGGGAGGACGCTCATCACCGTCATGACCCTGGTCCAGAACATCATCGGTATGGTGTTGAGACATCCTGGTATTGCAATTTTAGTCTGAAAATCCATAGGTCGCTGGTTCGAATCCGGCTCGAAGGACCATGAAAGAAAGGGGCAGGTCTCAGACTGGTGACAAGTCTATGGTTGATTAACACTCCTTTAATTGATGATGATTGTCGGAAATTACAATGGAGATCAAGATTAAGTCTGTGTGCCGCAGAGCCGTGAAATGGAAGCTTGACTGTGGCTGAATGGCCATAGAAGGAATTCAGGCTGTGTAATGGATGCCGTGGAGGCCGTGTAGTGAAAGCCGTGGTTCTACAGGAAAACCAAAGTAATACAATAATAAATACCGGGACCTAGTACCCATAAAGGTGACATGAAAACATACAAGATTAAACTGAGACATAAAGGAATTTTCCCATTATCAACTAACTCATCTGATAAACTGAGAAGTTAGGCAAGCTATTATAAGCCCTAAATTACACTAAATTAACCTGCAATGGTGGTGGAATGCAAGAGAATAATCCTTTGTCAAAGATCAATGAATTGTACATGCATGTATGTGTACGTATAACACGATGGAAAAACCCACGTTATTTATACATTACAAAACCCACACAAAATATCCCTTAATATCATCCATATAAATGTACTCACTTCTATTATCTACGCACGGCGATGTGGAACGGCACACAGATGATTGGGAAATTATGTTTAACCTGGGATTTTCAGTAGGATTTGGGCAATAATTAAGAGGTTTATCGGACTAATTCTACGAATGAGTAAACGAAATGGTAATCACGTTGGAATTTCTCTAGAATCAGTCACGAGAGGGCGCTATACACGTTTCCAACTTGGACACTTTCGTACAATGATGTTTAAGATTAGATGATGTTGTCCTCCGTGGCATAGTGTATTCAGCACTGCCGGTATGCTCAGTGCTTTACAGTGCATAAACAATACCTAATATGTTTTACATCACCTTTGAGAAAGAACTTGCTTAAGTTCGAAACGTCAGGCCAGCTAATTTTTTGATTTGTATATTTCAGGTCCATTCAGTCAGTCAGCAGTTTGCAGCAGTTTTATTCATTTTCATGTTTTACATCTATTTACTTCATAGGTTTGTTTTCTTAAATAATGCATAGTTTTCAGCGTTTTTGTCTGAGGGATAGGATTGTTTGAAAATCGTTAAGGATTTGCCCCAGCATTTCAGGTGGAATCTTTGACATTAGTTGTGGAAGAGTCGCGGGAGTATAGACCAGACAAGGATACAAATATTTTTAAATTGGGTAATGGTTGCACAGCATTGTGCATTTTGTTATAACGCAGATCATTTGTCAAACCTTGGCTTTGACTAATCATAATTTTAGGTCCTCATCAGATCAGGCCGTTGCATGCCCTGAGACTGGGGTTTGTCAAACCCCAAAGTGGAACTTTTGGCATATGCGCAACATATTGTGAACAAATGTATAAATACGTACCATGAAATGCTTAAGCGTCGAAAAATCATTTTAATTTACCGTCTTAAAGTAGAACATTTGGTGATACATGTACTTTCAAGTCAAAATTTGTAGTAGGCTAGCCTGAATTATAGGCCTAGTGACTTACTGATCGTTTTGGATTTGTAATTTTGTTTGGGTAATTTCTGAGCAGAACTCGTTGCAAGATCTAGGGGCTCATGTATTGGAACCCGGGCAGAGCCAGAGCCTCCTCTTTTTTTTCAAGTATTCAAGACTTCAGATTGGCAATGGAGCTGGGGAATAGCTGGTGACAAAGCATAAGTCAAGATTTGAGAAATGGCCCTTTTCAATTGTGCAGCATTGAAATTTCATTATTTGATATTATTTTGACTGAGTGCTTTTAATTCCTTTTTTTGTTTTGTTGTCCGCTGATGTTGATACCCAAAGATGTTTTTTCCTGCCTTACTTACCGTAGTACTTACTGTAGAGAGGCCATGGAGTTGTCAGTAACTGGCTTTAATTTAATTTTTTTTTGTCTCTCTTCATCTTTAGAATAATGCCACTGACCCGTTTGATGTCCAGGCATCAGTTACCATGGCAACCAATTTTACAGCTCTATTGGACATCAACAGGGCCCTCCTTCCTCTCATCCGCCCCCACGGGAGGTACCCAGCATTTTCTTTACCGCATCACAATTAATTGACCTATCGCCATTCATAAACATTAGCCGATCATGGTGTCTGTTGAACATCATGTGACACTACATCCAAGACAGACAAAAACTTCCAAGCATGTGCATGTATTACTACTGCGAACACAAGGATAAAGAAACAACATGAAATGATTTTTCTTAACCCCTTGAGTACGGTTTTCATAGTGAGGTGCCGGGGTACGATGTGTATGTTGAACCACACACAGCATAAAGTCTGCCTGCAACTATGTTCTTAAAGGGACACATTGCCTTCAAATGTCATGAATTTTTGCTGTTTGGAAATGCTCCTTATCTTTTATAAGAGTTGTTCATGCAAAAAAACATGTATAATGTATTGTAATTAGTGAGTAGTGATTACAAAACAAAAAATTGGCCTCTGACCTCTGACTCGCGAAACATGGACTTATTTGCAGTAGTAAATACGCTGTAAGAGTCTTTAGGCTGGCGCTGTGGCCTTGTAAATCAGATGATCGCCAGGTACCATTCTCTACCTCGCGACACATATCGCCAGTGCTGCGTGCCGTGCCACAGTACATCAAAATGGATCAACAGAACGTACTTCAACCAGCTGCGACTGGAAATACGACTGGTGAACACAGTCCGCCATTCTGTGGAGTCAAAAATTTGGTTCTACAAAATGGCGGACCGTTTTTTTGTCACGAAATTAAACAAAACTACGCAATTTAAAGGGATAGTAATGTGAATCTTTATATTCTACTTTAAAAAAAGCTTCCCCGACCATATTCATTTCAGTTTTATAGCCCAAATCGCAAAATCCAAAGCAATGTGTCCCTTTAACTCTACTAACCCTCCTATACTTATAACTATCACAGCCTATCAAAAACTCTAAACACCAACTCTGACAGTTTGTGTGTGTTTCAATCTGTCATTTGATAGGTTTTGATCTGTACAACAACTGGGTCGATTTTGGCCAGGTGCATAGGAGGGCTAATGCTGAATGATACATTTTATCCAATAGATCAATGGCTATTGTAACTGAATTCTCTGCATTTCAGAATTGTCAATGTAGCCAGCCTAGGTGGGAAGTTTGCTTACGACAAAATGAGTCCAGAGGTGCAAGGTCGTTTCCAAGCTGTCAAGACTGTGCAGGATGTCGTGCAACTCATGAAAGAATTTGTGGAGTAAGTACAAATAACTGAATTTGATAAAAGCTTTTTGTTTTTTTGGGGGGGGGTGGTTGTGGCAAAATGGAAGGGTACAATCAAGTGGTAAAAACAGTCAGAAGCATTAGACAGAGGAAGAGTACCAGCCCCTACCCCCCCCCCCCCAGCCCCCCCCTCCGCCCCCCCCCCCCCCCCCCCCCCCCCCCCGCCCAGCCCCCCCCCCCCCCCCCCCCCCCCCCCAGCCCCAGTGCTCCCCTCCTTCCACCCCCTCTAACATCTTAAATTTGGTTTTTCAGACGCACTAGTGCAGGTGATCATGAAAGTAAAGGTTGGCCCAACATGGCGTATGGGACAACCAAGATGGGGGTCATCGCACTTACAAAGGTCATGGCCGCCGACATAGCCAAGGACAAGACCAAAGAAGATGTGCTTCTGACTTGTGTGAGTTTCATTTTAAAAAAAATGCAAATTCATCTAAAATAGTTCAGCCAGTTTGGGAAATTTACTGTACAGAATCGTATAGTGGTTGTACAATCGAGTGGTTGTATTGGAGAGTAGCCTTGGGCAATTTCGCGCAGGAGTCGACTACTTGGAATCACGATTCCATTTTTTTGAAGAATCAACTCCTTAGAGTAGATTCTGGAGTAGATGCTAGTCACTGCCCGATAATTTTGAAACTCGCCAAAAAATATAAAAAAATAAAAATTTAATAAAACAAGATTTAAAGATTGCGGATTCCCTGAAAAGACCACAGGAGGTACTTTACGGAGCCAGCTGTTTCATCCATTAAATCAACCACAACGCTGTGCGGATTCAAAGGATGTCCTGTGGATGCCCATTTTGTGCATGATGTATGCAGTTGATTCCGAGTGGAATCGTGATTCCTGCTCCGAGTCGGAGTCAAATAAAAAACTGCTGGAGTCACACAGGCCTACTGGAGAGGCCTTTGTCTAGTGGACTAATTAAAGTACCAAGTCTCGAGTCAATTGTTAGTAAATAACAATTCTAATGACAATGACAATGCATTGGCTAGCACGCATGCACTGTACAAAATCAACCTGGTGTGTTATTTCGACAATTCTCCATGCAGCTCGGCCAGCGCTGCGGCCCTGCATATGTACTGGACACCCAGCTTGCTATATATGCGCTATAGGCTTGTTTTTTAATTGATACCTGTATGTTTGTGTTTATTTTAACAGAAGTGTTAATGTCAGCAAGTCAAATATATTCAAGTCAAGTCGAGTCATAAGTCATGTTCTTTCAAGTCAAGTCGCAAGTAATTTTTTCCCTCAAGTCAAATAAATTGCGACTCAAGTCCGATTCAAGTCAAGTCAGCAAGTCAAGTCAACAAGACTGCTAATTCCCCCCACCATCCCCCCCCAAAAAAGAACAAAGGACAATAGTGGTACCCCATAAGGGTATATATATCTAGATGAGTATGTAAATACAAACAATCGTGGACTAGGGACAAAAGGGTTAGGGCATAGACAAAGGGTCCACGATTGACCGAACGTCCACGATTAAAATTTGTGTACAAAACATATGGGAGGCCTTCCGAAAAAGTAAAATTACAAACAAAAGAGGGACAACAGGGAGTCCGCGTTTGCTGGTATTTATACACTTGGGTGTATGTGTATAATGTCTGTATATTTTCTTTTTTGTGACAGTGTTGTCCCGGTTACGTAGACACGGACATGTCCAGCCACAAAGGAACAAAAACGATTGATGAAGGGGCTGTTACGCCAGTCTACTGTGCCTTGCTCCCATCTGGCTCTGCTGAATTCAACGGCAAGATGTTTAGTGACAAACAGTTGTGTGAGTTCTGGTAGAGGCTGGAACCAGACGAGCTTCAAAGAAAGAGATCAATTTAGTAACCTTAAGGCATATTCAGAAAAACAATTCTACAAAAGTTTTTTTAAGCTGCTATGTTCGCACTTTTAGGGTGTATCACTTAGGAAAAAATATATTTTCAAATTTCAACTTTGTTAGTAGTATTCACGATTACACTGCCAAAATGGTTTTCTTATTTTTAGAAGAAAAACATTTCTAGGGAGTATATTAAAAGAATGTTTCTAATATACATTTCTTGATTTAAGAAACATTCATAAATGCCTCAGCGAGTTTCACTATCCCTCTATAGGTCGAGAGCCTGTCACGTGGGTGTGTTTAAATGGTTGTTTAAAGGGACCATATGGCTTTGGATTTTGCGATTAGGGCTATAAAACTGAAATTGGATATGGTTGGGAAGCTTTTTTAAAAGTAGAATATAAAGATTCACGTAACTACGTTCGTGACAAATAACGGTCCGCCATTTTGTAGAACCAAATTTTTGACTCCACAAAATGGCGGACCGTGTTCACCAGTCGTATTTCCAGTCGCAGCTGGTTGAAGTACGTTCTGTTGATCCATTTTGATGTATTGTGGCACGGCGCGCAGCACTTGCGATATGTGTCGCGAGGTAGAGAATGGTACCTGGCGATCATCTGATAGGTTTACAAGGCCACTGGCTGCGGCGCCAGCCTAAAGACTCTTACAGCATATTTTGCGCATTTAGACGGTGGTATTTACTACTGGAAATAAGTCTATAGATGTTTCGCGGGTCAGATTTTTGTTTTGTAATCACTACTCACTAATTACAACACATTATACGTGTTTTTTTGCATGAACAACTCTTATAAAAGATAAGGAACATTTCCAAACAGCAAAATTCCATGACATTTGAAGGCAATGTGTCCCTTTAAACACGGCTGGAAGTTGTTTAAACACGGGGCGTCATAACCAGCTGTTCTCATCCGATACGCAACAGGGAGAGCGTAGTAGGTGTGCGCACAAGATGTACTGAACTTCATAAATGTAAGACCACGCTAATGCACGCGCACGCGTATAAAACGCTACATTTGGGTGCGTGTGCGTACGTGACAGACAGGTGCGGAGCGCCTTCACGCACTCACAAGGCTGATACGTACGCATGTGTTTTGTACTGAGCAAATGGGAGGAAAAAGTGGGGTGAAAAAGCTTCGCATTTTGTCCTTTTTACGGGAGGTTTTTGCATTTTCCGTAGAGAGAGAATGGGGATAAAAATGGGATGACCCGGTCTTTACCAGTCAATAATAACCTCGAAGGGTCGTGACCGCTGTTAATGAACAGCGGTCACGCCCCTCCTCGGTTATTATTGACGTGGTAAAGACCAGGTCATCACACTTTTATCCCCTAACTGAATCAGTTTTTCTAAATTTCTTGATCTAAGAAACTTAGGGCATGTTTGTTTCACACGGATCGGGAGGTGATCCAGAGCCGAAAGAAAACAAACAGGATCGCGAATCCCTCTCGCTATATGTTGCATGCTGGGAGAATTTGTATTACACGACAATGTTGTCTGCTTCAGATTCTGTAGGGCTATTTTTATGATGAACTATCTAGTATTTCCAGAAAAGTAAATAAATCTACGAAAAAATACCGTCACTTTTCTCTGTCAGTCTCGCACGTCGCCATCTTGGATCTTGCGAACCCACCTCGCGAGCAGGATCACTAAAAACGTGATCCGGAGCAGCTTTTAAAAGCTCCGGATCACTGATCGCGCTCCGGATCTGCGTGAAATAAACACGCCCTTAGAGTAAGACTTTTTTCCCTTGAATGTTTTCAAATTTAGAAAAACAGGATTTTTGTTGTTGTAGCTGAAAAAACATTCTTAAAAACGAAGCGCCACAAATATCTTCTTATTGAATTTTCTAGAGAGAATGACAGGAAAACCCCTTTACTTTTCTGGAATCAAGAGAAAGGCTGATTCCATTAGCCTTTTAGAGGTATGGCGGACACAATAGGAGGGCGCTATTTGATTTGGGTAAACATTTTGTGAAACCACAAATTCCAGTGAAAGTCAGAATCAGATATTGTTTTGAGTTAAAGTACAATCCATAGATCATGCCTAATCTTCAACTTTGAAATTTCTTGTGGTTTCACAAAAGGTATACCTAAATAAAATAGCGCCCTCTCCTATTGTGTCCGCCATACCTCTAAAAGGCTAATGTTAGGCTGTTTCAGTGATTTTGTTTCCTAGAGAGCTTGTTTTGTTTCCTATTCTAGTGTGCAGAGGAAACCTTCCATTCCAATGGCATATTAAAAAAAAAATTTAAATCTGAGTTGTGGTTGTCAGGGTAGGCCTTTTAAAGCTTTAATAAAACAAGTAAACCCCATTTTGAAGACAATTCCAGATCGTCTGTTCTTAATCTTGTTTTTATTTGTTTGCAACGGCCCCGAATTTGTATACTGGGGAAACAAATGAAACCCTTTTTCCC
Source organism: Hippasteria phrygiana (assembly GCA_037893225.1). Classification (NCBI taxonomy): domain Eukaryota; kingdom Metazoa; phylum Echinodermata; class Asteroidea; order Valvatida; family Goniasteridae; genus Hippasteria; species Hippasteria phrygiana. The sequence continues at coordinate 1,075,511 of JAZGUH010000047.1, read as the reverse complement.
AATAAGGCAGTTCGGTATTTCAACTGCGCATGTGCACAATGACATTTGGTCCAAATGACCTAACGCACTCGTCGTGAACGCAAAAGCTGGTCGCACAACACGCACGTGTTAAATTCAATCAGAATGGGCGTTCGCGTAACATGGCATGACATTACGTCAGCAATTTTGTCCGAATAACATTTGAGATACCGAACTGGCTTTTACTTTCATGGCAACAACATATGGCATTCACAATGAACCAAAAATATATAATTTGCACAACATTAATTAATAAGGGGATAAAAGTGTGATGACCCGGTCTTTACCACGTCAATAATAACCGAGGAGGGGCGTGACCGCTGTTAATGGACCGAGCCGAAGGCGAGGTCCATTAACAGCGGTCACGACCCTTCGAGTTTATTATTGACTGGTAAAGACCGGGTCATCACATTTTTATCCCCATTCATAAATGCCTTCTTACGAAAAATGCAAAAACCTCCCGTAAAAAGTACAAAATGCAAAGCTTTTTCACCCCACTTTTTCTCCCATTTGCTCAGTACAACACACATGCGCGTGAAGGCGCTCCGCGCCTGTCTGTTGCGTGCGCGTACGCACACACACGAGATGCAGCGTTTTATACGCGTGCATTAGCGTTGTCTAATATGAATTTCAGTACATCTAAGTTGTGCGCGCACCTACTACTACCTATTAACAGCGGTCACGCCCCTCCTCGGTTATTATTGACGTGGTAAAGACCGGGTCATCACACTTTTATCCCCTTAATTATAAATGGTAATGAAATAAGGCACGGTTTTAGAAGTAAACATGATTTTTTTTTTTTACAAATACCAAATCTAAGATTTATAAGTAAATTCAATTTGAAAAAAAAAACGATGTAAACACTGAATTCAAAATGACCAGTGTCATTTTTTGCTCATCTTCCGGCCATGTTTCAACATCAATGAGCAAGTTCGATCAGGGACCAATGGTTAACTAGTGGTTGGTTCGTGACGTACGTCGCGCATGAGCACTGAAGTTGAAGTGCGAACGACTCTAGTCGAACTATTGCATGTCAACGCGACCATGAGAAAATGGCGGTGGCCAGTTCTTTTTACGTTTTTGACGAGTTCATAGATGAAAGCGACACGGACTATATTTGCTCAGTATATCAACAATGTCACAAGTGGTAACGTGTGCATTATTTTAACATGTTAAAAGAAAGACAAAGTAACAAAAAACGATCGTTTACTGCAGCTGAATATTTACGTTATTTCGCCATTTTTCTGATAACTGGTCCTCTCTGCACTGTGCTATTAAAACGGCTATTGGTGACCAGCGACGCGACCAACCTCGGTAGGCTGGTCGCGAATCGTTGACTAGACTAGTCCAACCATCGTCGACTAGCGTGCGTTCGATCAGGGTTAGTCGAACTATGGTTAACTATAGTCCTTGATCGAACTTGCTCAATCATGTCAACCACTCCTTTAGCCCTTGCCCTATTTATTATGTCTGTGCTTGCCGCGCCCCGGATCGTCCGTCTGTCTGTCATTGAAGTTCGCCCTCTCTTGACGTGTACCGGTAATGTGAGACTGGACAAGAGTGATACGATACAACCTCGTTACCATGGGCACGATCTTGCGGCGCCATGTTTTCCCACCATGCCTTGCTCGATCCTAAGGAACGCACACGCGCCCATAGAGTCGAGGATGGATACGATACGATCTTTGGTCCGGTTTATGGAACTACGAGTACGAGGGGTCATGCTAATTAGCGTCAACAAAGCGTCAACAACTTATAAAAGCACTGTTAAGCTTAAACATGTTATTCACAATATTTAGTGGGCTCTATGATTATTTAAAAGTGTCATTAGTATTTAAAAGTATCTTAAAATGTGTGATTTTTAAGCGAAAAAGTACATCAACGGTGCTTCCCTGCAGCCATCTTGTTTTTCTGGGACATGGTGCAATCGCGCATGCGCAAAAGAAAAAACAAAGATGGTGGCGCCCATTTATCGTAGTTTTGTCGTCTTAAAATTTCGTTTTTATGTGGGATTGTGAACGAGAATTCAGCCAATTTCTTACATAATACGAGATGCGAGAGTTTTGTGAATACAAGTATAGCTTTTGTAAAGCTTAAATGTGCATTTTGAGCTTGTTGACGCTTTGTTGACGCTAAAAATAGCATGGCCGAATTAGGCTAGTACAGTAGTAGTATTACAAAAAGTATTAGTATTACCATGGAGGAAGTTCGACTGTATCATGGCTGGACGGGTTGCAGTGGTGAGGTTATATTTTGTTGCTTTTTAATGCTTGCTTGGCTTACAAACCAAATGCATTATACAAACTGCGTACTTCCAGAACTGTAATGTTTTCAATAACCTTGTGTTACTTTTGCTGAGTGCTGTGGGAGAAATTGTAAAAATGGGATTGCCGAATAACTCTTGTTAGGCAGATTCAGGAAAATTTTAAGTTGCTTCAATCCTTTTAAATATTATATCACTGGAAAGAGTAAAAGATTAGAAATAATATGAGGGGTCAATGGTCATGATAGGTTAACCCTGTGCAAAGTTATGGATTTTTGTTGATTAAAATTTTGGGTCATTTTGGAGGACAATTTCAGTTAAAAAGTTGTGACCATATTGCTAATTGCTACATTGTTTTATTGAAAATGTGAGCCTCATTTATTTCATATCAATTTGTTATCAATATAAATATAGTTTCAGGAGTCATTTAAAATAGTAACAATTAACAAACACCAATTATTTGCCAATAAATGATCAAAAACTAAATAGAAACAAATTATAAGCCGGTCACAGTGCTGACAGAAGATTGGGTATCGCAAATAGCGCCGCCAACGCCGGTTCACGTGAATCTGCCTACTCTTGTCACAAAATTTTCTGCCACAACATTTCATATGCATCATTTATGATCTTGACATGGCCATCTACCCGTAGGCTAGGTTCAATTTCTTGAAATGTCACTCAAAATGGTTAAATTTTAAGAAAATATCATAGAAGTAGAATAACCAAGACCAAAGGTTTTACAATTCCTAAGTTTGACATCGTTTTTTGTCGACAAAGGGTGCCTTAAAGTTACATTTTGGGGTAAAGCGGCGATGAGGCAAAACGCAACGCGAAAATAAAGATGGCAATCACCGCGACGCACAGTAAACATGCAAAACCGCGTTCATTCGCATAGCAACTGCCGTAAAGCGCATAAGAAAATTGCATTTTCTACCGAAATAAACTTTTCAAAATTATACAAAAAACGATGTCAATAGAATTAAGAGAAGTCTGCTTTTATAGGGACAGGAAAGAGGCGGGGTAGAAAGAATGGAATGAAGCTAGGGGAAAATCAAAAAGACAGAACGGGGGAAATTAAGCATGGAGGCCTTATGTGCCAGGAGGCACAGAGAGGATAGGTAAGTAAGGTAAGGCATGTAAAGGTAACACAACATGGTTTAATATTGATTAGCGATAGGTATTGGGATAAGTGCAGATAACCTATACCTGTGCTTGTAGGATATTTTTCTGTAAAGCAGTAGCCTCAAACTGTGATCGTAGGCCGAGATCATCTACACTGTGTCTGGATCATCTGGTATATATTGAGGGTGGAAGGTGCCCTCGCAGTCGAGATCTGTGAAAGTCAAGTTTAATTGGCACACAAAAATGAACACTTCATGTTATAAGGTAAAATGGAGATAAATTCTCTCCAGCTTTTGATTTTGTAGGATTATGGTTAATCCAGGTATTCTGCATCATTTCTCAGGTAACTGGAGCCAACAAGGGCATTGGTTTTGCCATTGTGCGAGCGCTGTGCAAAAAGCTCGACAATGGAATCGTTTACCTAACTGCCAGGAATGAGGAGAGGGGAAAGGAGGCTGTGGCCAGACTCAATCAGGAGGGCCTCCAGCCTAAGTTTCACCAGTTGGACATCACCGACCCGGCCAGCATAAGGAAGTTGAGGGATTACCTGATGGAGACACACGGAGGCTTGGACGTACTCGTCAACAATGCTGGCATTGCTTTCAAGGTAATTTATTTTGTTAGTTGGAAACTAAGCTATTTATCTGATCTGATTTATCAAGATCACGGTCTTTTGCAATTTGTAAATTTTTTATTGATCAGCATTTCACTGTAAATTGCGCACTACTTTATTGGCACTAACACTTGGATGTACTAATTAAAGAGGAAAGAAAACCAAGTTGCATTTTTCTGCTTTATTGGCTTTTCTGAGAGCTTGTATATTCTTCTGACCGAATACAAATTGGTAAAAAACGATTAAAATTTATTTCATTGAAATTTTTTTACTCAAATTGCCCCTTGGAGTGAGCGTTTGGTCTCAATTCCTGCAAAGGTCATTAAGGATGCAAATGTATGCATATGTCTTATGACGCGTGTGCGCTTACTTGGCCTCGGTGGACCAGCAGCGCAGCGCGGCCACTGCATGCACCACGTCTGCAGCGTGTTGGCACTATCATCCGCGTGTGTGTTATGACATTTTTCGTCGTCAGCTGGTCGTACTTTCTTGGCAATTTTTGCCGAATTCATGGCCTTCCTAACTTACTTTTGGAGTTCAGAGCTCGAATGTATTACAGTTGACGGTATTATGCAGCTGAAAATCTTCAAAATCTACGCTATACTCCTCCCACGAGCCACCAGATTCTGCTATTATTCCAGAGCGAAAATTATAAGTACGTGTACGTCTGTACGTATCGCGACGTCACTGTATGTTTTCATTTCATTGAAAATGAATTAAACTGTTGCAAACTGCTGATGACTGACTGAATGGACCTGAAATATACAAATAAAAAAATTAGCTGGCCTGACGTTTCAAACTTAAGCAAGTTCTTTCTCAAAGATTCTGAGCGAAAGAGACTCTAAAGTAAAACTTCTCTAAAATTGCCAAATCCATGAATAAACTCTTCAAACCTACTTTGTTAGGTTTGGGGAGGCATAAGCTCTCAGAAAAGCCACTTAAGTAAAAAAATGCAAATTGGTTTTCTTTCCTCTTTAACAATGCTAGCATTTTATTCAAGGTACTGGAGCCAGAAATTGATCAGCTACAACAATTTCACCTTTTCACCAAGGAAAAACCATGTAATCGGTGTGAAGATGGAAATTGCGTCGGGGATGATGTAAATAAGAAAAGACATTTCTGTCCTGTCCGTAGTGTATCATGTATATGAAGCACTGTGTGCTCAGTGCTTTCTAAGAGCTTGTGGGAAAAACATTTCTCAGGCTTACTTGGGTGGGACTTGAACCCGCAACCTCCTGCTTACTAGTGCAGATGTCTTAACAACTTGACCAGACAAAGGGCATGCACATGGTCTATAGACATGCCATGAAGTAAGTTGTCATCAGTTACTAGCCTTGATTTTTTTTTGGTCTCTTTTCATCTCCAGACTGATGCCACTGACCCTTTTGATGTCCAGGCATCGGTTACCCTGGCAACAAATTTTACAGCTCTATTGGACATCAGCAGGGCTCTCCTTCCCCTCATCCGCCCCCACGGGAGGTACCCAGCATTGTCTTATACTACATCACAGTTAATTGACCTATCGCCATTCATAAACATTAGCCGATCATGGTGTCTGGTTGACCATGATGTGACATTCTACATCCGAGACAAACGCAAACTTCCAAGTCTGAGCAAGTCCCGCCTGTGTGTCCTGTTCGTCGAAATTCAATACATGAAACAATTCAAAAAAAATGTGATTTGAGCACAGGCACATGGGTTCCGTACATACATGCACGTTCGTAAACGCATGCATGTACGTAAACACGTAGACAAGGCTTAATTTTTTTGATTTCAGCAGTCAATATAAGCACATAACGTACACAGCGTCACTATTAATTCAGAAGATTTTTTTACCTCTTGTGGCTTGAGCCAAAACTGTCACAGGTTTCTTACATCATGTATGTTCAATCACACAAAGAGCAAGTTCGGGTGCTGTTGACCTAGTCCTTTTTGTCAATTTGCTATTTGTCCTTCACTCGAACACGTCAAATCTAGTTAGTGTACAGCAACAACAAACTGCAAAGAATGTCGTCTGCTAGTTGTTAACGAAGCAAATGTTTGCATGTCATTTCTATTTTCTATTATTTATTTGTATTATTTTCTCTACTTAACTTTGGTGCAATAAATAATTCATTATCTTATTGCAAAGAGTTATTATCATTGGACAAAACCAACAAATTATCGTAAACGTTTGCAAAACTTGCCCAGTTTACCAATCCTCCATCTTGAAACCGTGACGTAACTCGCGAGTGACTAGAGAAACCATGGTCCGGAGCTAGGTTGATCCAGTTGCACTTGCTAGTCAAACCGCGCAGCGTTCGGGTGACATCTAGATCGACTATGGTTAAGTCTAGTCACTCCAGTCGCCCAACCGAACTTGCTCAAAGTATGAAATCCGGGGGTGTTGTTTGCAGTCATGAACACCCATAAAAATGAAATGTCGGTGAATTTCTTAGGGAATTTCAGTTGAAATAGGCGACACCAATGATACTGATTAACCAAAGAGAAACTGCCGAAGAAAAAACAACGGAACCAGTTTTCGGTTGTGACCGCCAAAACACACCCCAACCTGCAATGATTTTGTCAGCTCTACCAATGCTCTATCATACCTTTATCCAGTAGTTCAATGGTCAGTTTAGTGTAGAATTATGTATATTAACCCTAACTTCCATGGTGGTGTGAACATTTTTATTGAAATTGGAGGATTCAGGATTGTTAGGGTTAAAAGGTTTGTACATTTGAGGCTATTGTAACTGTGAATTCTCTGCATTTCAGAATTGTCAATGTAGCAAGCCTAGCTGGGAAGTTTGCTTACGACAAAATGAGTGCAGAGGTGCAAGGTCGTTTCCAAGCTGTCAAGACTGTGCAGGATGTCGTGCAACTCATGAAGGAATTTGTGGAGTAAGTGTACGTAACTGAATTTGATAAAAGCTGCATTTTTGGGGGGCGGGGGGTGGGGGTGGTTGTGGCAAAATGGAAGGGTACAATCAAGTGGTAAAAAGCAGTCAGAAGCATTGGACAGAGGAAGCTGAAGTATAAATTGTTATCTTCAAGCAAACCTCGATTCTGATTCGATTAATGGCAAGAAGCCATGCTACAGTATCCCATGTACAATGTACGGCTATACCACACTCGTGCGTATTGCACAATTACGCAACACAATTTCGTTGTTGATCATTGATCAATGTGAATTAACAAGTCAAGCGTTTGTGTCCGGTTTGGATCGTTTGCTTGAAGATAAATTCCTGATCCAACTCGCGATCGTGGAACACGGAAAATGTAGTGTGTCTGCATCCCACATACCACTCGGACACAGACGCACAGGGCTCAAACCTAAACCAAATTAAAGCTTAGGATGTGACAAATTCAACTATATATATAACTTATTTTTTCAAAATGGCGACATAACTATTTTTGTAGAGCCGGTCACATATTTAGTACATATATATTTCCTTCTATAATTATAGAAATCCCTAACCCCCCTAATGGTTCACCATGACTACCCTGCTAAATCCAGCAGAGTCCAACAGTGACTCATATGAGTTTCCTGCTCAATCCAACGCCGTGATTTATCAACTTTCAACACCACTTGGCTGCAGAGTATTGAAATTCTTACTTTGCCCGAATTTGTCTCAGCTTTCCACATTTTCTGTGACACCTTCCTACCTCCATTGGTGGCACTAAGATGAAAAAAAAAAGGTCATAGTAAGAAGATATGTGCGGCCGGAAATGCATTTAATCGTGTGGCTTCATTCCCAGGCAAAAGCAAAAGAAGACGTCCAATTCTTGCAGCAGTCCTAACATCTTGAATTTGGTTTTTCAGACATGCCAGTGCAGGTGATCATGAAAGTAAAGGTTGGCCCAGCATGGCATATGGGACGTCCAAGATGGGGGTCATCGCACTTACAAAGGTCATGGCCGCCGACATAGCCAAGGACAAGACCAAAGAAGATGTGCTTCTGACTTGTGTGAGTTTCATGACCATTTTTGTTTACAAATTCATCTAAAATAGATTAGACAGTTTATAGGAGATTTACTCTGCAGAGTGGTATAGTTGAGAGAGAGAGTATAAGCTTGTGTGATTTTGTGCAGGAGTTGACTCTACCCAACTCGAACATTGGGATCGGAATCACGATTCTGTTATTTTGAAGTGTCAACTCCGTGGCCGGAGTAACCTTGGAGTAGATTCCAGGCACTGCCCGACGATTCTGAAACTTTTTCAAAGCGAACAAAGAAACTGGCAGGAGCGACCTCCGGGTTACCGTACCGGCGCTCTACCAACTGAGCTATCTTTCCCCCATGTTGGCGGTCTCCCAAATTGTCAGTATCTTTGTTCGGGTGGGCGCTAGTCAGAAGTCATAAACCCAGAATGCCGTATAGCCAGGGATACATTTTCAAATTTGCCGACTCAAAAAAAAAGAAAGAAGAGGATTTAAAGATAGTGGATTCTCTAAAAAAAGATCAGAAGAGATACTTCACAGATCCAGCTGTTTTTATCCATGAAACCAATCGCGACGCTGTGGAGATTTTAAGGATGGGCCGCTGAAGTCCGTATTGTGTATAGGAAAACACGACTGTGTGTACGTGCACTACTGTATATATCTCCGAGGACAAGAGAAGAAAGGGAACACAAAGAAACCTTTCAGTCCTCGAACGTAGAGTCTTTTGTTGAAATCAGTCCTCGAACGTAAGGATACGTGCTTTGTCTATGGGGGTTGGTTATATTAAAGGAACAACAGGAAACACAAAGCATTGTCCTCGGACGTATTGGGGAAGTACGACTGTGGTACATTTATGTTTTCTTTATTGTGACAGTGCTCTCCAGGTTACGTTGACACGGACATGACCAGCCACAAGGGTCCAAAAACAATTGATGAAGGGGCTGTTACGCCAGTCTACTGTGCCTTGCTTCCACCGCCCAGCTCCGCTGAATTCAACGGCAAGATGTTCAGGGACAACGAGTTGTGTGAGTTTTGGTAGAGGCTTGAACAAGACAAGCTGCAAAGAATAGAGAATAATAATTACATGTACTGTGCTTCTTGAGATGCAGTGAGAAAAATCAAAAATTTTAGAAGTAGTGTACACAATTGGTAATCCTTAAAACAATTTTTTTTACTGAATTATTACGAAATATACTAGACTAAGTTAATAGTAGTCTCAATCATCCTGTGAAATGATAGCACCAGGTGTGCTGTCGTTGTAGACAAAAGTGGAAATGTATATCGTTTTCCAATGATTTCAGGCCGGAAATTGTTGGAAAGATGGCCTGTAGCCTTTAGTCGAAAGGCGCGCATGGCGCCCCGGACATGATGGCATATCCGGGTCGCATCACGCGCTCAGATAGCCACACGCGCCTTGACTAAAGGCTATCATCCGTCCGATGGTTGAAAACGAATGTCGTTTTTCTCTCGTTTTTTTAGCCATCCAACAACGCAAAACTTTGAACAGGTCAGTGGAACGATATTTTCTATAAAATACTGAGCCCCAAATCTGCCCATTTCTGAAAATTGCAATAATGACCAATCATGTACACTCCATTTAAATCTCCTATATCATATTATTATCGAAATGTTTTTTTAGCCATACAACAACGCAAAACTTTGAACAGGTCAGTGGAACGATATTTCCTATAAAATACTGACCCCCAAATCTGCCCATTTCTAAAAAAATTAAATAATGACCAATCATGTACACTACATTTAAATCTCCTACATCATATATTATGGAAAGGTGGCGTGTAGCTTTTAAAGCCGAATTACCATTAGAAAAATTATGTGAAGAAATATGTTTGAGATCAGATTAACTTTTCATTTTATAAGGACATGTCTTATGTAGACTCAAGTTCTCATGTGAAAACAAATTTGAAGTTGCCTCGCCTGGGTCTATAGGTCTGAAAATTGCGATACATTTTCTTTTATCTATTGCTATACATTTTCTTTCATCTATTGAAGATTGATTAAATCTTTAGATCTCGGCCAAGGGTGGTTGGGTTAGAAACCCAGAATATGTGACCATTCCTATACCACCTCCGTTTGTAGCCCTTTACCAAGAGTGGCTTTTAGCCTTAGATTAGGCAAATTCCATTTCCCCCCCCCCCCAAAAAAAAAAATATAAGAAAAAATAAGAAAAAATAAATAAAGTAAAAGCCAAAGCAAAGCGAAAGCCCCCCCCCCCCCCCCCCAAAAATGAAAAATACCAGCCCGGCCCCCCCAGCCCATGTGTTTTTGGTTTTTATTGTGCTTAATGATGGTAACTGACTATTAATTAAAAAGGATGCCGATTGCTGAGAGAAAATCTGTGTCATTTTATGTCGATTAAGATTAAAAATTATGCCATGAAATAATAAAAAGTTAACCTGGTGAGTTTCATGTAATTTTATAGCCAGCTGTATATTTTTGCGACCTTATGATTACTGTTGAAAGAAAGATTGATTGTAAAGATTTTCGTATGCATGTTTCAGCGAGTCTTTCTGCCTATCCTAAAGGTGATTTGACTTGTAACTTTTAATAATAGTTGATCACCCACCATGTTGATTGATTACAGTTCATGTTTCCATGGTTTCAGTGTCGACACATTAGGCAATATTTGACCTATTGCTCAACAAGCCCAAAGACTGTAATTCCAGTTATTTTGTGGGTTATAGAGTACCAAAGTCCGACGACAGTTGCCGCGGCAATGGTTCCAAACACATGTAGTTTAGAATGTATTCTGGTTCCATCAAACATTGCATTGATTGACGTCATCACTTTGGTACTCTATTGCTGTTTTGGTTATTACTAAAAATCGTACACCCATTTTCCCACCCATGTCTTGTCTGAGGAGCTGGATAGGTCGTAACGGGACTATACAGGTGCACCACACGAAATAGGCCAAAATGGCTGCGCCAAACTGATTAGCATAAATTGTAAAGCCACAATTGTTTTATAATAAGTTTTGAGGGGTCATGCAATTGATAAATTGTGTAATTTGATCAGCTATCATACCTGGGTGCTTCAACTTTTGTAAAGACTTGATAAATTTTGACTTGAAAATGGTCCTATTTAGCTTGGCAAGTGGAGGGATGCTGTATGAAAAATGACAGCTAGCCGGTTTGGGAAAAACCATCAGGGGTGGTACTCTATCTCTATCTGTGGGGACAATTAGCAAAAATTCCAAATGGCTAACCTGCCAAAAATTGAAAAGAATTTGACATTACAAACACTAATTTTCTGTAGTGTCACAAAAACTGAGAGACTCCTGGATCCATATAAAGCACGATATTGGGGAAAAGGGACCCCCCCCCCCTATTTTGTGTTGGTCATTGTGTTCCTAGAATCTCAGGAATTCTATTCAGAAATCTAGGGGATGTGTTAGATAACGATAATCTGGAGTGTGCTTAGGGTATAGGGATAAAAGGGGGTACCCTTTCCCCCATATCGTGCAGGGTATCCCTGGATAAGGAATTTTTCACTGAAGTTAATGGTTTTACACTAAGGTCAAAGGGGGTTTACCCATACACACACCCCCAGTGTAAAGTCGAGTGGTCACACAAGAGCATGCTGGGAAATGGAATGCTAGCTCTCTCCGTACGACGTACGTACAGCCGGCCAGCTAGCCAGCGCCATAGCAGACTGGCCAGCTGGCCATGGCAGTTGTGTGTTCCTTGCTCTATAAAACACTGTGGCCAAACTGCCGGCGACTGTTTTGTGAGTGGTACAACGGTCGCGGTACGTGTTCGTGTGTGTAGATACATGTAGTATATTGATTCGAGGTTGCACGCGCGTCATGGGGGGGGGGGGGGGGGAACTTCCTCACGAAACAGTCGCGGCATAAACAGGTTGTCGCGCGGGCGCTGCGCATCAGGGTGACGTCATGCAGATCGATTTAAACTCACAAGACAGCGAAAAGACATGTTCTGCGGGGGTCTCTGGGAATTAAACGGTAAATTTCACTTTTTATTTGGATGGTAAGTAAAACCTTGGTACCTTCATCTGATCATGGAACTCCACTTGTTCAGATGGTGGCGTATCTAGTATTTTGGTGGCCGTTGTAAGGTTGAATTCTGATGTTTTTGTTGGGATTTTAGACGTATTTAATTAATGAATAGAAAATCGTCGTACGCTGCCTTGGACCCTACTATCGCCAGATCATGTCCAAATGTTAAAAAAGGCGATTATGACGAACATGGAGCGCCGAGGGCGCCCTCTTTCCGACAAGTTAACCTCTGACTAATACAGGATTTGTGAACTTTAACTGCTTTATTCTCTTTCCTGTGTCGTGGGTGGACCACATGAGGTAAAACTAAAAAACAAGAAATACAAAGAAAATACACTTGAGTACAATTAACAATGTGCACAAATTTACACAGGTTGGCAAGAGATTTAACAATAAAAAATCAAAGACAAAAAAATATTAATGAAATATTGAAAGATAAAAAAAGTAATGTCAAACTGATACATGTATAAGAAACATCGCAAAGTTAAGTGCATAACATCATCTCAAAACACTCCAAGGGATTGTAAATTCACATTAGACAATCTATGGAAATTAACCTACAGAACTGTGCTCTCCAAAAGATGAAGTGTCCTCAAACTGCCTATGGGTCTGGAATACTGAAATCAGCAACCTGAAACCAATAAAAATGCATAGTTCCTAAATACACTGTACTTTCCAAATAAGGATACGCTAATCCCAAATATGGAATCCAGCTCATGAATATTCATAACATCGTGGAAAAATGGCGAGAGCTTGTGCTTAGGCAGGCCTCGTGTGCACACAAAAACTAAGTTCCTATCCTTGATATAACGTTCAAAAATCATCGATATAAAAACATAAAATGACCAAATATCCACTGTTTCTTGACCAGAAAACAATACTGATCATTCCAATCATGTCACCTGAGAAACCGGCCTCGATAATGAGGAAAATTCTAAGGCACAAAATCAGGGAAAGTTTTCGCGAGGCACAAGAAAATTATCGATGCGATACAGAAAATCATGGTGGCAAAATGTGACTGAAAATTACGATACAAATTACTCATCAAATAACGATCAATAATCACTAACACAAGTATAAATGGAATCTTAAACTCACCAGTGATCTTCTGGTGTAAGGCTATCAGAATAGAGTGGTCTCAAAAAGATGGAAAAACAGGCACCAAAATGGACTAAAACTTGACATGACTCAACAATTGTGTAACTTTAGCGAAAAACTACGAGGACCACGAGAGGGCGCAATACTACATTCAATCGCAACTCACACTGCCAGGGGTATACACATAACAGCGATAAAGGGTCAAAGTTCTTCGGACCTCCTATTTACAATACAAGTTTGACGACTTGAAGTTGAGGTGACCCATGGAGGAAGGAAACAGAAGGAGATAGCACACATTGACTTCAAAGGTCCATGATGGTCGCCGCGGTCGTAAACGCAGCGGCGGTCGCACCGATAACAAATGGATTAAGCCGCTATGTAAACACTGCACGCGTGCGGTCAGCAAAGCCAGTTTCTGTCGCTTGGCATGGTGGGAAGGATTTGGTCTCTTCGCGCATGCGCACAACAAGCGTTACTATGCAAAATGCTGCCTTCGGTCCCAAAGATTTCGCGTTGAGCGATGTTAATTTCGAAGATTTTAGCGATTTTTCTAACGTTTCTGTAAACGAAACGGAATCAGTGGTAGCCGTCGACTGACGACGACACCGATGAAGACGATGGTCGTGAGTTTTGCTTTTGTTAAGGGTTGCCGACGAAAGAAATGATCGCGTGTAAAAGTTTCCGCCGTGGTTCCATTAATTTGGCCTCACCGCGGCAACTATGAATCACGGCAAATGGTTTTGCGAGAGGGGGGGTTAATAACTTAGGTTAGGTTTCAGACAATGTGCATCTCTTTTCTAGAGCCAGGGAACTTGTAAGTTGGGCCGTCTTTCGCATAAAAATCTTGTGAAACTACAAGGATTTCATATTAAATTTGTACTTGCCAACAAGATCTTATAAAATCATCTTGTTCAGGAGGACTACTGGAGCAACTTGATACACGAAAAACTAAAATGCACCTTTACCAACAAATGTTTGATGTGGTGACAAATTCCGACATAAAAATTTGCTGCAAAAAGGTGCAAGGCTTTCATTAAATGGACCTTAAAATATTTCAAAGAAAGCCGAGAAAGCCCTGCATATAATAAAAAACCTGGATAGGCCTAGCCCTTATACTGAGAAAAACGCGAGAAATGCATCTATAACTTTTTAGGGGTTCTGACTGAATTTCACACTCACACAAGATGACTGAAGGAGCCCCTGGAGTGGGGCAAGCTTCACAAAGGAATTAACTCGGGGAAAAATAAATTGAACCCTTACTTCATTATTGAACAAGCCATTTTATTAATCAATTTTTTTTATTTTAAAAGTCTCAAAACTAATTTTACAATGGGAAACTGTTTTGAGTTTAGCGAGAAAGTCCTGACGTTAGAATTCCATGTAAAGTGACCCCCCCCCCCCCCCAAACAAAAAGGTTGTTTGGCTTACTATAAAACATTGTAGGCCAAGTCCCCCGCCCCCACCACCCCCGCCCCCACCACCCCCCCCCCCCCCCCAAAATAATAATAATAATAATAATTTGAATTTCAAAGGTTAAAAAAAAACATGTAAATCAAGACTGAACATGTAGCATCGAAAGAAATCGAAAAAAAAAAAAAAACATTTTCGATCGTTTTTTTTTTCTCCAACTGTCCAGACGTACGTGGCCATTCATAAAACCAAAATATTCGGTTGTGTATCGTCTTCGTCCCCATTTTTAAATACTTTTTGGCTGTTGGAAACAGTAGGCAAGTGCAGTACATTACGATACAAAAATATTGCCAAGAAAATACTTCAATCGCGTATTCAGCCTCGAAAATCGAAAAAAAACAACACATTTTCGATCGTTTTTTTGGCCAATTGTCCAGACTTGGCCCACCATAAAACCAAACTATTCGGTTGTGTATCGTCTTCGTCCCCATTATTAACTACTTTTGGGCTGTAGGAAACTGTCGGAAAAATGGTTAAGGTGAGAAAATGATATTAATACATTTTCAGTTTTGTAGGTTCTCGAGTGAACGGGAAAATGTTGAAACTTCACAAGTTTTTAGCCGATTTTTTCGCGCAGACCATCAAAACGTGTGGAATTCAGCACTGAAGCCAACGGGTTTCCGTGAGTTCGAGCAGGGGCTATACAAAGCAACTGCGCATGCGAAAAGTGCATTCGTTTACACGTATCCAAGTAGCATCGCTGCAGTTTCTACAACTTGAGTACGTTGGTTACCAACGAAATCGCGGCGATGGTCATGGTGTTAAAAGGGCCGAGTGCGGTCGTAAAACTTTAAGACAGCAGCGGGTGGGCGCAGTGCTGAGCGCATAGGACGTAATCAGGTGATAATTAGTTCGACCGATAAGGGGATTCTGTTCTGTCTCCTTCTGTTTCCTTCCTCCATGGGTGACCTATCCAGCAGTTGTGCACAACACAAAAACACGCACTAGATCATGGCTCAGCGGGTTGCATTGGTGAGCTAGTTTAATGATTAACCTTTAAAAAAATCCAGCATGGCTTCATATAGTCCTATTTAATATAAATATTATAATATTAATAAGTATTAATGTGGGGATGCTGCCATGGGGGGGGGGGGGGGGTGTTCATTTGATCATGGAGCTATAACATTCAATTAACATTTTCCTGTCGATTGTGTAACTGTAGTGTAGTGTCAAAGGAACTTTCTCATCCGTGAAGCTGGTAATCATCTATAGGCCACCATACAGCTCAAAGAATCGTATAACCCCTACAATGTTCCTTGACGATTTCTCCGAATATGTCAGTGTACTCTCGGCATCCCCAAGCAAGTTGCTGATTGTTGGGGATTTTAATTTCCACTGGGATACAGATGATTCTGCTGCTCACCACCTCAATGATATAATTCAAAACACTAACCTGAAACAGTTTGTATGTGCTCCTACACATGTGAGTGGCCATATATTGGACCTTGTCTTTGCACGACCCACGGACAACCTAATTGATTCAGTGGATGTTGCATGCTTTCTGACAGATCATGCTGCTTTGCATTGTGCACTGAATCTGACTATTAACCTCAACCAACTAAGAAGCATATTTCCTATCGGAAATATGGATCTCTAGACCATGACAGTTTTTCCAACGATATTATAGCCAGTCAGAATTGTTTACCAACCCGTCCAATGACCTCCAAACACTCATAGATCAGTACAACTCCACACTGAAGTCTATTCTGGAAAAGCATGCTCCACTGAAAACTCGCTGTATTACCATTAGACCAGCCAATCCATGGTATTCCCCGGAGATTGCCGATGCCAAGAGACACCGCAAGAAATTGGAGAGACGCTGGAGGAAAACCAGATCAGAATCTGATAGAAACCAATTTAAAGCGCAACGACTCTGTGTTGTTAATATGATCATGGAGCTATAGCTCCATGATATGATCAACAGTGCCAAATCATCATACTTCAAAGAAAAACTAGCCAGCTGTGGGAACCAGAGAGAGCTCTACAAAATTGTTGAATCTCTACTCCACAACAAAGGAAAAACTAAACTACCCACACACGACAATAAACAGGAATTGGCGACAACTTTTAGTGATTATTTCATAACAAAGATTCGGAACATTCGTAATAATCTTGACCTCGATCTAGATTGTATGCAGCCGTATACCACCGAGTCATCTCACTCTGATATTACACCATTGGAAGAATTCACACCAGCTCTGGATGAGGAAATCAGGAAAATCATCAAATCATCACCATCAAAGACGTGCGATTTGGATCCAATTCCTACCTGGCTCCTAAAGAACAATCTGAATATTTTGACTCCAGTTATCTCCAAAATTGTCAACCTGTCTCTTCAATCTTCTAAATTCCCACAGCAATTTAGAAATGCCCTGGTGACTCCTCTGCTGAAGAAACCCACCCTCGATCCTGAAAACCTCAAGAACTTTCGTCCCGTATCCAACCTTTCATTCATATCCAAAGTAATAGAGAAGGTTGTTTATTCCCAAATTACTGATCATCTGACTGAACACAATCTACATGAACCATTGCAATCTGCGTATAGAAAACATCATGGAACAGAGACTGCTCTTCTAAGAGTTAAGAACGATATTCTCCGGGCAGTTGACGATAAGCGTGGTGTGTTCCTTGTTCTCCTTGATCTCTCTGCAGCATTCGACACTATAGACTATGATGTTTTATTCCACCGTCTTCAGTCCATCGGTGTTACTAGTCCAGCCCTGCAATGGATTAGATCATATGTCATCGAACACAGACTGTGAACATCAATGGATCTTTATCATCTCCCATCTCACTTTCTTCTGGCGTCCCTCAAGGATCAGTATTAGGTCCCTTATTCTTCACAATATACTCCGAGCCTATTGCCGCTATTGTACGGAGGCATCAACTTCAAGTTCATTGCTATGCAGACGACACACAGATATATGGATCGTTTCATCTAGGAAACCAAGACGACGAACATTCCGTGAGACAGCGTATTGAACAATGTGTTTGTGATCTTAAGCAATGGATGACCAGGAATAAATTAAAATTTAACGACGACAAGACCGAACTTCTAATTATCACTTCCAAACGTAGCCAGGATAAAATCAGATGCAACCAGATGCAATTTGGGACTTCTAATATTCAACGTTCTACGACTGCACGTAATCTTGGCATCATGTTTGACAGCACGATGTCAATGGAATCGCATGTCAAGAAAGTTTGCCAAACGTCATACTACCATATTAGAAACATCAACAGCATCCGCCGAATCCTGACTGATGAGACGGCTGCCATCCTTATCCATGCTCTCGTGACATCAAGGTTGGATAATGGCAACTCACTTCTGTTTGGAATCACCAACACTCTCATGTGCAAACTTCAACATGTTCAAAACACTGCGGCTCGTGTCTTATCCCGAACACGGAAATTTGACCACATTACTCCAGTCCTGAGAAATCTTCACTGGCTTCCAGTCAAACAGAGGGTTGCCTTCAAAATAATCCTACTTACCTGGAAAGCCCTCAATGACAGCGCACCAACATATCTGCAGGATCTCTTCACCCAGTATTCCCCTAATCGCCACTTAAGGTCATCTGACAAACATCTTCTTGTGACACCAAGAACTAGAACATCGTATGGGGACTATGCCTTCTCAGTTACGGCGCCCACTCTATGGAACTCTTTGCCTCAGGAAATTCGTAGCTGTCAATCTTTACATACCTTCAAATGCCTTCTTAAAACATTCCTGTTTAACTCAACTTATAATTAGATTGCTGGTTTTGTTTCAAGTATACATACATGTACATGTATATTTAATTATTTGTAGAGTTCTGGACAGTTTCTTTTCTTCAAGCGCCTCGGAATATGTCTACATAGATAGATGGCGCTTTACAAATGCTTGTATTATTATATGTATTATTAGTGTAGGGCCCGCCTGCCCTCTTTAGTTTTGATCAAATTAGAGTCAAGGGCATTTGTTCTCATTCCAGAATGACTTTTTCAGCATAAAAAGCAGACTTTTCTTAATTCTATTGACATCTTTTTTTTGTAATTTTGAAGATGGTTTATTGCGGTAGAAAATGCAATTTTCTTACGTGCTTCAATATGGCAGTTGCCATGTGAATCAATGCGTTTTTGTGTTTGTTTACTCTGCGTCGCAGTGATAGCCATCTTTTTTGTTTTGAATTGCATTTTGTCGTCTTCATTGCTTTACCCCCAAATTTCCCTCAAAAACTAAAACCCTGCCCTTAAATTATGGCATACCTGTTGGTTTGTAATATTGCTAACTACTACTAGTTTGGCAATAAATCTTTTCGACATTCTCAAACTCAAAGCATCATGGGAACAGCATCAGCCCTTACTGGCATTAGAAGAGCAAGCACATTAGAACGGAAGTGATAATGCATTGGTCACATGTTGGTTGTCATGGTTGGAAAAATTCTCTTCTGATTGGCTAATAATGTGACATTCAAATTCCAGAGAGGTTCATTCATCAGCAACTGGTACCCTGAGAGGGATTCCCCAATTATTTTCTTTATTTTTATTGCCATTTAAAATAGATTTTTCTGGTTATTTTTTTCCTTATGATCCATGCAAAGATATGTGAAAAGGGTATCTCTCAACTCATGACAGATGTTTAGCATAAAATCAATTAATATTTGGACTGGTTCGCAGTGCCATAGGCTTGTGTATAAATTACATGGTTTGTTTGGCCTCCATACCCACAATGCATTTAGAATGTCGAAAAGGTTTATTCCGATAACCTCAAAGTGGATTTCTGTTCCTTTAAATAGGGAACAGAGCCCTACACTACACAATCGCCAATTTTCTTCTTATTATAGGAAATTGTGTTTAACATTTCTATTTTTTGGCACATGCATGGACATCTATTAAAATTCAAATATCAGAATTTTTAAATTCATGATTGCCGTCTGCCTTTCAATGAAGGCATTAATAGCTTAAAGGAACCATGCTTCTCAAATTGACCGGATCACATTTTATTTCATAAATAAATTCATTTATATGTATTAAATGTTAATTAAAAGCCAAACTGGTTCAATCGAAGTTTTAGTGTGATTATTTGCCGCTCAAAAATTGTCGGGGGGGGGGGGGGGGGGGGGGGAATCCTGCTGGGGCTGTTTTGAATATACCGAATATTCGATCGTCAACTGAATATGTATTTGAATACTTTTTTGCCGGGTCAATTAGATAGAAACAAATATATGCATGAGTGACTCTGATGCTATTTTAATAAGCAGAATAATGGCACACAGCAATGTTAAATGCCGCATTTTTGTTGATGGTAACTTTTTTTGGAGGGAGATTTTATTGTTCCTGTCTGTAAAACCCTTGACATATTTAAAATAATTACTGCAAAAACACACTAGGGTTTGGTTTTGTTATGCACATACCTGTAATCTTGATACAACCGGTGCATGCAAAAATTGGGCGGTCCATAATATCGATCGTGGCACATACACGTAAAACACAGGTGTGCTTTGCGTGCAACTTTTTATCGGCACGGCATGTATAGTTGCGGCCGACACATGACAAATTTGATCGGGCGAATACTAAATTATTTGAAAATTAATACCCCTTATCCCTGCTTTAATATCAAATTTTGTTTGCTTTGCAGAATCCGATGGAATCTAAACTTATTTCTGATGACTTCCTCTACATGCAAAAAATTATACAAGCTTCAGTTCATTTTCGTGCTCACTTCAAAAGATGTCTCCCACCTCCCCCCCCCCCCCCCCTTAATACGCCACTGGTTCTTGACCGATTTTGGCAGGGGTATTAAAGTAAACTCTTTCCATTTTTTGATTTTGTAGGATTAGGGTTAATCTGGTATTCTGCATCATTTCTCAGGTAACTGGCAGTAACAAGGGCATTGGTTTTGCCATTGTGCGAGCCCTGTGCAAACAGCTCGACCATGGAATCGTTTACCTAACTGCCAGGAATGAGGAGAGGGGGAAGGAGGCTGTGGCTAGACTCAATCAGGAGGGCCTCCAGCCTAAGTTTCTCCAGTTGGACATCACCGACCCGGCCAGCGTGAGCAAGCTGAGGGATTACCTGAAGGAGACGCACGGAGGCTTGGACGTACTCATTAACAATGCTGGCATTGCTTTCAAGGTAATTTTGTTTGTTGGTTGGAAACTAAGCTATTTATCTGATCTGATTTATCAAGGTCTTTTGCAATTTGTAAAATTTGTATTAATCAGCATTTCACTGTAAATTGCACACTACTTTAATGGCACTAACACTTGCTACTAAGGATGTGACAACAAAATGAAAAATATAAGTTATCAGTCCATTTACAAATTTTCCCAACCGTTTAAATAAAACCAAGATTTTAAAAATGAGACCTGATATTTTTTACAAATTTAACACACAAAGCCAAGTTGAAACACAATCTCCTGCCTTACCCCAGCCCTGCGGCTAAGCTTTGGTGTCTTGTACATAACACACTCCACACACTGGAATCCCTCGGGGTTTCCAACGAGGGTTTTCACTGCCGTTAGGCATTAATCTCACCGCCCCCGTTCTAAATTTACTGCTCTATTTTTTTGGGAGAGTGTTTTTTTTTGTTTTTTTTCTTTTGGTTTAATTTTTTTCTTGACGAACCACTTTTTGAACTTGTCTCGACTCTCTACTCAACTGTTAATTATCAGAATTCCTGAACATCCCTAGCAATATGTTTGGTGTAATCTATAGCATTTCTGGCAGTTAGGTAAATGATTCCGTTGTCGAGCTGTTAACGCCCACACAATCTAAAACTGTCTCAAATCTGAAGAAAGTAATTTGCTTATTAACAGAACAAAACCAGATTTTGTTGGGATTTGTCTCCACTTCAGAGGGCAAAAAAGTGACAAATTTGTGGGATTCCATAGAGCGACGTGCTGCTTTCTCTGTGAGGTTGGTGCAACTTGGGGTAAAACAAAACTTGATCACTGGACTAATTTAAAATTTAGGACTGTCCACTGGCCAGCCCTGAGATATTTGGGTGTTCAAATTCAACAGGTTGCCAAAATTTACAAGTAAAAAGTTCCCCTTTTCTGCCCATGCCTCTGTTTTTCCCCCAAAGTCACCTTCGCAATTTTGCTTGTTTCTGAAAATTGCACAAAATCTTTTTTTTTCAAACAGGTAAAGGCTACCGAACCTTTCAGCGTCCAGGCATCCGTCAATGTGGCAACTGATTTCAATGGGCTGTTGCAAGTCAATAGGGCTCTCATCCCACTGGTGCGCTCCCATGGAAGGTAAGGAATGGCTATAATTTGTACCTCGGCAAGTCTTCATTCATTGCCATTTTTGCCAGGAATCTTCCTGAATCTTCCAAAATCCAGCACTGTGTAGTAACCCAGGGGCAAACTCTTTCTACCAAGGGTGAAGATTCTGGGGGATGGGGGCTATATGAGCCATAGATCATTCATCTAGATTTGCGTAAAAACATGCAAAACAAAACAAAACAAAAAAGAAAAGAGGAAAATTGAAGAGGTGGCTAGGAGCCAATATGGAATTTTATTTAACTTTCACCAAAAAATTCCGAGTAGGATTATTGGAAAGCGGATTAAAATACGGGAATATATGGAAAAATAATACACAACGTGTAATAACCAGCACCTCCTAGTGTTGGAAAATGTTTGATGCCTGCCCCCATCCTGCTTTTCAAAATCTTCATGGGTGGGGGTTTTGGGAATTTCATCATCACTCCCTCTTGTAAACTCGAATCCTCGCCCTTGCTTTGTACTTCAAGAATCACTGGACATCCTGCCCCATGTCAAGTAACTATGGCTATCCCATGCTGGTCTCAATTCTGCAGATCTTACCAGATCTTCAGGTACATTTTGAAAGAACTGGGGCACTTGGGATTAAGACGAACTAGAATATTTTTCAGAAATCCGAAGAAATAATTTCAGAGACTATGTGAGGCTTGGCAGCTGACTTAAAAAAAGAACATGAACAAAAGCACTTTCTTTCTAGTTGGATTTTAGGGCTTCTAATTTGAGTGTAGTAGGGAGTTGTCATCAGATTTAATATGGCCACGTCATAGAAATTGAATGAGTTTGCGTCAAACAAATTTGGGATGGCTCCTATAATAAAATGAGTGTTCAGGACATTTTTTGACTTGTTAGTTTTTGCTTTCTTTAGAGAATACTTTGCTCTTCGTTATGACAAATCACTCAGTTTTACATATGGATACTGGGGTTGAAAACATTTCCTATATTTCCACAGCATAGGTAATTTATAACAGCCCATAACTCAGATCTTTTGGCAAATTGTGACTCATTTTGTGGGTTTGAGGGACATTCGTGGAATGAGTTGGAGGTTAATGTCTGCTCAGTCGTTTTCTTCCTCCATTTTGCACTTATTACACAGAATTGTCAACATGGCCAGCATCACTGCACAGCGGGCATATGACAAAATGAGCACGGAGGTCAAAGGTCGTTTCCAAGCTGTCAAGACGGAGCAGGATTGTGAACAACTAATGAAAGATTTTGTGGAGTAAGTCATGTCATTCGTGGAAGGATGTCATGCTTTATGACCTGATCACAGATCATTGGACATTCCTGAATCCCCCGGCCCCTCCCCCCCCCCCCAAAAAAAAAAATCCCCTGCAATCTTTTGATTTTATGCTAATATAAATTTACATATTCATGAGCGCACAGGAGTAATGTCGCACAAGGGAATGCTTCAGTATCATAACTGATTTTTTGATAGTAAAGGGTTTAAAAAATATTCCTCAATTCAGTTTTCTAAATGTTTGTTTTTTGTCTTTATTTGAGTGTTTAGCAGCCAGTCAGTAAACAAATTTCACATACAAGCCGCTACAATAAGTCAGCTTTAATTGACTTCTTTTTTGTACTGTATTTGTCCTAACTGATGGTGGATACCTTGATTGACATAGGAACAATGGCCTCACATGTCAAGAAAAAGCTTGGACATTTTCAACAGAGAAAAAGAACACTTAATTCATATTTCATGTTGAACAAGAAGAAATACACTTTCAAAGTGAACAAAGAAACTGGCAGGAGCGGGATTCGAACCTGCGACCTCCGGGTTACCGTATCGACGCTCTTCCAACTGAGCTATCTTGCCCTATGTTGGCGGTCTCCCAAATTGTCAGTATCTTTGTTCGGGTGGGCGCTAGTCAGAAGTCATAAACCCAGAATGTCGTATAGCCAGGGATCACACCCAATTTTACGATACAACATGGGAAGCGACATTGTGGGGATCACTCAATAAGGATACGACTTTTTAACTTATAATTCGTCAAACAATCCACAAGGGAAACTGACTAGGTAAATTTGAATACATTTTCAAAGTGAACAAATAAACTGGCAGGAGCGGGATTCGAACCTGCGACCTCCGTCTGTTATGGTTGTAACAGTTCTTCGTCTCATTTGATCCTTATCCCATCAGATGCACCAAGGCTGGTGACCACATTAGTAAAGGCTGGCCTGCCTCGGCATACGAGACAATCAAGATGGGGGTCATCGCACTGACCAGAGTCGAAGCTGCTGACATAGCCAAGGACAAGACTAAAGAAGACATCCTCGTGACTTGTGTAAGTTGCACAAAAGAAATTTTTGCACAGCGGGTAACTTCCATGTTGTAACCAAGTCATTTTTTCTCAAGTCAAGTCGAGTCACAAGTCAAATATTCACAAGTCAAGTCAAGTCCCAAGTCAATTTTTTTCCAAGTCAAGTCAAGTCAAGTCCCGAGTCAATTTTTTTCAAGTCTCAAGTCAATTGTTGCACAAAATAAATTCAAATTCCAATGACAAATGAGTACGCATAGGCCGGCATGCATGCATGCACTGTGCAAAATCAAGATGGCATGCCATTTTATTCTTATTTTATTACACTTTTCCACTGGCCATCTTGACGATTCTCCATGCAATCGTCCAGTGCTGCAGCCCCGCATACGTACATGTACTGGACACCCAGTACATGTACTGGACACCCAGCTCGCTATGCACCGTAGGCTTGGCATTTTTTTCCACTGATATGTGCGTACGCCCAAAAGTTGTTTGTTTTAACAGAAGTGTTAATGTCAGCAAGTCAAATTTATTCAGGTCAAGTCGAGTCACAAGTCATGTTCTTTCAAGTCAAGTCTCAAGTAAAACAAAATCGCGACTCGAGTCTGACTCGAGTCAGCAAGTCAAGTCAACAAGACTGCTTACATGTGAGACCAACTCGCCTCTCCTACCGAGAATCTGAGGCCGTGTCCGAAACGGGCTTCCAGAGCTACGGCTACGGCTACTGTCAGCGTTTCTTCACGTAGTTGTAATGGGCGCACACCTAGACAATAGCCTTAGACAAGAGTTTCGGATGCGGCCTGATTCTTTAAACTTGTCCGTATGTAATTTTGTTTTTTATTCTTAATTATGTCTTAGTGCTGCCCAGGTTATGTACAGACAGACATGTCCAGTCACAAGGGGAATAGAACGATCGATGAAGGGGCTGCTACGCCAGTCTATTGTGCTCTGCTTCCACCCGGCTCCGCTGAATTCAACGGCAAGATGTTCAGCGACAAAGCACCGGCTGAGTTCTGGTAGTCTGGAACCAGACAAGCCTCCAATTTTTAAAAGGGGTAATTTTAGGCATTTGGATATTATTTTCTCATGCAGGATAAAATGTTTTGCTGATTTTCTATGATAACCTGAAATGAAACAAATTGTGGTTTCCAAATATTTTTCATTGGAGCCTTTTTAAAAGATGTTATTTCTTTTTATGGAAGTCGCCAGGGTTGTTTGATTTAAATCACTCGATTTAAATCATTGATTTAAATCATGATTTAAATCACTGGAAATATATTTTAAAAATCACTATTAAAAATCCCCGAGTGGCGATTTTTATCCAGTTCATCAGGCATTAAGGACTTTCTGCTGAGTTGTATAAAAATAACAATTTTAATGATTTTTAATAAATATTTACGTTTTCCAAAATTGTAAATTTTGCCTCATCATCTCTGCTAAACCATCTATATTTTAACACAGGCCTAAATCTTCAATGGTGCTCTGTCCATTGAAAGTTCAATTGTCTGGTTCCCATTCTACAGCTGCAAATGCAAAATGACGTCGAAGGACAATATTTCCACCGCAAAAATCGTAACAACTTTTACAGGATCAAAATAAGGACAGTGCGTTAAAAAATATGGTGGCTGCATTCAATAGTTTTATTCCACCATGGTTGTGTGTAGAGAGGAGGGGTATTCCTTGTTATCAACTTGGATGTATGATGGTGATGCTGTAACAGAGATTTTAAGACAAACTTTGTATTCTAGAAAAGAATATAATCAATGAAAGGGATTTCAGTACTGATTTCATGAACAATTGTGTGTGGTTATACTTGACTTCCAATGATGGTCATTTAAATTGACTTATTTGAAACAAATGTTTTATGCCAATGGTACGGTTTTAAAAAAATATTTTAAAATCCGATTTTTTACTTTTTTTTTTACAAATCATGATTTGTATCAACCCTGGAAGTCGCCCAATACAAGTCTAAAAGCCACTCTACTCTAGGTAAAGGGCTACAGCAGAGGTGGTGGGGTTGGCCACAATTTAAGTTGCCAGCCTTACCACCCTTGGGTTTTCCTGGGTCCAGATCTAAATAGAGGAGTAAATCTTCAGTAAATACCAAAGAAAATATCAAATTTTTTAGACCTATAGACCCACATATTAAACATATTTCCTGTCTGATAAAAAAAATGAATATGCTGCTGCAAGCTATCTGAAATATATGATTGATAAATCCCATTTAAATTAGGCCTATATAGCATTGCATATTTTAGTGAATGAGAGCTACAATAAAAACAAGTGAATTTGTGGTTATTAAATTACCTCGGGAATTGAATTTGTGGTTATCAAGTTACCTCAGGAACTTTACATTTATATTAAAAAACTACGTATTTTGACTTGATTTTGACAAGAGTCTTTGGTTAGAGCCCCCATAAACATGGGGCGGCTGCCCATTGCCAAAGCTACTATCCATCCAGAACACACCTACACCCCTTTTATTTTTTAATGAGGGTTAAAATCACGTTTGTGGCATGGTTGGCAAGTGTGTTAAGCTCTTGTCTCTCACCAATGTGGCCCGGGTTCGATTCCCGGCCTGGACCTTATGTTAGTAGAGTCGTTCGTTGATTCTCTCCTGTGCCACGAGGGTTTTTCTCCGGGTTCTCCGGTTTTCCCTCCCTCCGCAAAAACAATAAATCAACATTTACGATCTTTTGCTGTGCTCCGTGGTTAGATATGGGTCGTATGGCCGGCTGCGAGAGGCGCCTTTAATAACGTGAATTCGACTCGACCACGTTGTAGCTGCGTCCTTCGCAATTCAGCACCCAGCTGCGAGTAAGGATGATTAGCCTCCCTAAATATTAATGGCTTTTCCGCAAACTTTGCGGAAAAGGCTTTGTTTTTGTACTGATTTTTTTGGATTTTGTTCTTTTAGTTCTGACCAAAAGCCCATAGACTTTGTACACAAATTTTGTCGGCGGCACTTTAGGTCTTTAAAAACCTCAGATCTTAAAGGAAACATGATTTAGGATTTATATTGCATTATTCCTGCTTAAAACAATAAAGTATTATCTTGACAATGATATTTTGTGTCCAGAGACAATTATTTCCCAGATTAAATATGAGAAAACAATTTTTGAAAATGTTTGTCCAAGCCACTCCGCCCCCCCGAGTGGGACCCTCATTAACATAAGTGTGTGACGTAGATCGAGGTACATTACCCATTCATCACGGGTATGCATTGTGTGTACATTGTACGGCGAAAATTCTTCGTCCAAAATCTAAGCAAAATAAAGTGGTTCTTCGGCCACGCCGACAAGGTGTGTGGCTGCTGGGTGCAGCAAAACAACGACGGGTGGAGTAAGCCTTCATTTATTTCCAACTGATGCGAAATACCGGAGAATTTGGACGGCGAAAGTGAAGGTGACGAGCAAATGGTCCGGCCCCAGCAGCTTCTCAAGGTTATGTAGCGACCACTTTGAGCCGTCGTGTTTCGATAGTGGTATTTTAAAATCCTTTGGGATGGCCATTAAAAATATGCTCAAGTCCACTGCCATCCCAACAGAGTTCCCAGATGTGAGTATTAAAGATATAGGCGAAAGCAGTTAAACGGCCCATTCCCCGAGGAGCCTTCGCTAAAAGGGAGAAAATCAGGGTAAGTTCGATGTTAGTTGTTGTTGCAACTTACGAAATTGCACGTGTAGACCTAGTGTGTGTACACGGGCCGGGCCGGACTATCGAGTCGATCCATGAATTTCGGCGCCTCGGTCTACGTCACGAACAGCGCCCTCAATTTGAGTCTCAACAAATTCCAAAAAGGGGGGGTCAATTTTTGGGCGGCAAATAATCACACTAAAACTTCACTTGAACCAGTTTGGCTTTTAATTCACATTTAATACATATAAATGAATTTATTTATGAAATAAAATGTGATCCGGCCAGTTTGAGAAGCATATGTTTCCTTTAACCAAACTTACCTCAAACATTGACCCTAAGCTGAAATTGTATGCCGAAGAGTGACTTAAATAATGCTTAACCCTAACTCCCTAGCGTATGTGGAAAATCATATTAAAATTGGAGGATTCAGGACTTTTAGGGTTATTAATTGTTGGTTGTGTACTTTTCCTCCCCACCCCCCCCCCCCCCCCCCCACCCCCAAACCCTGACGAGAAATCGCCGCCTCTTGATTATTTTGTCCTTAATGCAAAGAAGAACCGAAACCTCTAACCTCAGCCTCGTAACCGTGAGGAGTCGTGTAAATGTCTCCCCATTCAAGTTGGGTTAGCGGCTGCAACCAGAGACTGTTGTCGCCGCGCTCTGAAACCTTTGTGAGTATATTTAAGGTATCCATGATTAAGGGATTCCTTTTTGTTGTGGATGCATGTACGCCAGATTGGCCATTGTCATCCCCCCCCCCCCCCCCCCCCCCCATCCTCCCTCCAGAGAGCCCTGCCTACGCCGCGCTGTTCACACACAGATTTATAGGCAGTGGCGTAACTAGGTGAAATTTCGGGGCGGGGGGGGTTTCGGGGCGGGGGGGGGGGGGGGGGGGGGGTTGGCAAACCAGAAGGGGGTCATGGTCCTTGTGTTCTTGCTTCCCTTTCTTTTACTTTGTTTTATTTTGTATTTTGTTTTATTATGTGGGTGTACGCAGTGACTGCCTTTTGGCGATGTCAGTTAAACAAATTTTTAAAAAAATTGTGGGTTTTTTCTTTTGGTGGGGGGGGGGGGGGGGGGGGGGGGGGGGTTGCATGGCCCCCCTTTGGCAACCCCTGGATCCGCCGTGGGAACGAAAGAGAAGTTCGTCCTTGACGGCAGAATTGTTTTGCTGCCCGCAGCGACGTTTTTCAGACTGGGCTATGTATGCTGCGCTGGAGGGGACTTGATAAAAATAGCTCTCAAAAGTCACTTTTTTTGTTATTTCATTGGTAGAATATGTTAAATATTTTACAATACGCAATCTACATTAAAACTAAAAAAATCACGCGGACTTCTCTCAGCAACCTGCATCACACTGTGAACAAGTAACAATGAATTTAGTGTCAAGTAACAATGACTTCAGTGCCAGTGCGCCGTTTTGCGCCATTTGCGTCAGAAGTAAGCTAAGCTGACTGATCTGCTGGTTGGGAGAGAGGAAAAAAGGATGCTTGCTCCATTCTGTCCGCCGTATCACAAGAGGGCGCTAATTATGTTGACCATTGGTCGCAATCCTTGCATCCGAAACTCTTGTCTTGGGCTATAATTATTGTCTTGGTGTGCGCCCATTACAACTGCGAGAAGAAATGCTTACAATAGCCGTAGCCGTAGCTCTGGAAGCCGTTTCGGACACGGCCTTAATGTATTTCTGACCTGTAATTACCCGCCACCGCATTGTGGATTGAAAGGTTGCCATTGGCAATTAGGATGCAATTTGTTTTGGCACTAACCATCCCTACCACCCCGCCCCTGCCCTTCCCAAGCCGCGCCCCGACGGACGTGACCCGCCCCGCCGCCGCGCCCCGACCCCGCCCCGCCGCCGCGCATCTGCAGCTCCTCCCCGGCCTAGCTTATGATGGACCAGCAGAATTCACCGTGTACTCTTCGTGATAAATAAACATACGGCTGCAGAAAGTAACGTAATTTTTTGATGATATTTTACAGGCCGCTGAGTGATGATCAGACCTCTGGATGAAGAAAGAACGTTGGGGCCAGCTAATTTTTGAAGAAATAATTAATGTATAGGCTTGGACTTATCATGCGCGGCAAAGTGTTGTAATTTTTGTGTGGAGGCCAGTGCCGGGGGGGGGGGGGAGGGAGGGGGAGCCTTTGTGAGGGTCGAGTTGTCCAGACCAACTTTTTGGCCGGTGGGGGGGGGGGGGGGGGGGGGGAGGGGGGGGGGGTGGGGTTGGGGGCAAACAAAAACACCCACACCAGCAGATTCTGGAATCGTCGAGTATTTTTGGGGTTTAAAAGCAATCATACTAATAGTAATACTATTTTTTGGCTTTTAATCTTTTTAGGGTGCGAATTGCGAAACCCACCACGTACCTTCCCCCAAACTATATAATAAAATCGGATCGTCGTTCACGATTTAAGTAGGCGTTGCGAAAATGTCATAAATATCCAGGCTACCCGTAGCCCCACCCCCGGCAGTCTAGAACTTACTGTTCTTGTGACATATGCATAAATACCCAACAACCCACCCCACCCCACCCCACCCCATCCCACCCGGTGTCATGCCAAAAAGTGTCCGGTGCCAAATACTGTCCGCTCATTAGCATACTGTTCTCTGATTGGTCAAATACTAGCTGCTGAGCACGCGCAAAAGATACGGACACTATTTGGCATGTATTACATGCCAAATAGTGTCCGCTCATGCGTTGCAACGTTGCATTATGCACAGCACAATATGATGAACACCCACACACACAGAAAGCACGCTACCAAATACTGTCCGTTCCTTGCCAAATACTGTCCGCTAAATTGCTGCCAAATACTGTCCGTTCCTTGCCAAATACTTTGTACCAGCATGGAGGTAGCCTCCATGGTACCAGTGACTATTTTGAATCGTTGAATGAGTTTTTATCCACTTTTTTTTCTTGACAGGCCCGTTCAATTTTATTACACTGTCTGCTTGTTACTTATGTTCCCCCTTAATAAAAATAAACCCAAAAAGATATTAAAAGATGCGAATGAGAACTTAGCTTGACGGCAAGGACGCGATAGATGCACGCTACGCGTACGTCCGTATATACGCCCGGACACTATTTAGCAAGCTTCCGGTATCGCGATGACGTAATACCCACTTGACCAATCAGAGAGCAGTATGCTAATGAGCGGACAGTATTTGGGACCGGACACTTTTTGGCATGACACCGGTACCCCTCCCGGGCCCCCAAACCATGGAGGAAGGAATGCCCAAACCACCAGCTGTATTTTGTAAGACCACGTCTCCTCAATCTATTCCTAATCCCACCCCATCTATTTCTCCCTTAATTAGGGTCCCTTTCCCCCAAGTTGGAAACAGATTTCTTGAGGGACGCGCTTGAAAAAAAAAATCGTCATTACAGTTAACGAAATATACCATCTTGTCCTGATTTCCCAGAAGAAAAATCAATTCATCACTGAGATTGAAACTACATTTTGTATGACCATGTTGGTTTCTATGGGGAACATGTACACAGTGCATATAATATGCACATGTGATGCGCGCGCTATGCACATACAATATACATGTGCGAAGTTCATATTTTACTACGCAGGTTTGTATTAAAATGGCTGCGTGTTTTAATGTGGGGTCTGAGCTGTCTACAGATCGTTGGCAATCTTAAGGCCGTTTCATGGCGGCAGAATGCTGCAGTTGAGAGCAAGGTAATGCATTGATGTCGTGAATCATGTAGTCTAGCCAGGGGGTGTTGTTGTTGCCTGTTGTTGATAATTTAAGACATAATTCTTAAAAAACGCGACCTTCGTTCTTCAGTTTTGCAGTGTTGTCAATCAGGCAACAGGCCAGGTTTCACGGCTTGTATACATGTAATGTGATTACAGTTTACACCAAGGTTAGGTTGTTTTCTTTCAAGTCTGTGTTGTTGGAACTAGGCCCTACATCTTGTTAATTATCATGATTATTGGGCTTTTCAGCATCAAGCACAATTTCGGAAAGTGGCAGTTAAGGCGATTGTGTAGTGTAGGTAGGGTGGTCGGCAGTTTTGGGTTTTATGTGTCCAAATATTACAAACTTGGTATCATTGGAAAGAGCTTCCAAAAAGCAAACTAATGGTACCAATTATAAGTGTATACCTTAAAGTATGGTAAAGTTAGGGTCCTTTAAAGGGGCATGCCCGGCCCTAATTATTCCGCGGGCATGGTGCGGGATGTACAAAAAACAAAAAAACTCCAAAGCAGCTCAAAATATTTGAGAAGGGTCTGGAAAACATTTTCAAGTTCATTTAGATGAGATCATATCATCTTTAATTAGTATTCTCAGGTCCCCTTTAAAGTTTAATGGAGTAGTCTTTTAAATAGCTGGTAGGCCTATGTGTAGATTTCCTCGCACGCGCAGCTGTCGTAATTAAGGTTGAACCAGCATGGAAACCTTGCATTAAAATTCACCAAACTGCGTGTTGAAAGTATTAATAATGGCCAAAAAAAGGCTTTTGAACTTTTTGCGGAAGGATATCTTTAAAGTATGGAAGTCCTTCATGACAGACAAAATTTACCAATATGTAGGTTTCATTTTTTGTTTGCCTCATGCAGAGATGTACAAAACTACAATGTATATATTCAGCCTCAGGCATAATAAATAAAGTTGACATGCAAGTGCATGGAAAGAGTATTGGTCATAATGTAAATTTCACCAATAAAGCAATCAGTCACCAAAAAGTTACCCCAGTAATCGCAGCATTATTGCTTCATAATGCATACAGCATGGGGGAAGGAATAGGCAGCCATTGTGACACCGCCGCCATATTTTAATCACCTTGCCGAAGGCACCCCGACAACAAAACCCCCCGGCGTCAAAAAGCGTCACGGGAAACATACAAAAAAAACAAGTTACACAAACTCCTGAAATTCCACCCTTTCAGAAACTACCCCTTTTTTAGTCTTTCATGAACTCCTTATGTGAGATTTTTAACGATTTAGCAGCCCCAAAATCATGAAAATCTGTACCTTTATTTCGTCTGAAAAGATCTCCAAAATCGGAAGGCAAAACACAAACGAACGTATGTTCGTGGTATGAGTCGAAAGAGATTTTCTTCGTCTTTACGATGATGTCATTTCTATTTTTATCCGACCAAATCTCGGCAAATCTCGTCACAAAACATGAGTGAATGTCACGTGCTAAAAACAAGATGGCCACTTTCTGGGCGACTGCGATCACAACTTTCCAAAAATAGGCATCGTTTTCAACACCAGATTTCACTTTTTTGTATACGCCGACCATCAAAAAGAAAAATATCATTGGAAACATCCATCTTTTCTCTCTGAAATCACCTCATCAGAGTAATTTTTTGAGCTTTAGAAAAAGGTAAAACAGCGCAAGTTTGCAACGCACTTTTGCACGCAAACAGATATAAATGACGATCGACCCCAATACGCTGACCTCCCTAGTGTAGGGCCCTGTTCCCAGGGAAAAAAATCCACTTAGGTTAATGGAACGGCCAAACTAGTTAGCGACATTACAAACCACCACAACAGGTACATTGTAATTAATTGTATGCAAAGGGCAGGGTTTTGGTTTTTGAAGAAAATTTTGTGGTAAAGCGGCGATAAAGATGGTGATCACCGCGATGCACAGTAAACATGCAAAACCGCATTGATTGGCATGGCAACTGCCGTAAAGCGCGTTGCCGTAAGAAAATTGCATTTTCTACCGCAATAAACTGTTAAAAATTACAAAAAAAATATGTCAAAAGAATTAAAGATAAGTTTTCTTTAGGTTAAAAAAGTCATGTTGGAATGAGAAAAAATACCCTTGACCCTATTTTAATCAAAACTAAAGAGGGGCCCTACACTACACAATCGCCGCAGTTAGTATTTGTGCTTCATCACTTAATTCATGAAATTGTATCTTGAATTTTGAAAATTGGATTAGGCCCTATCAATTAAAATTAAATTGTGTTTTTTAATTTCGAAATTTTGTAGGCCTACTTAAAGATGATGTTGATTGCTGAGAGAAGTGTGCGTCAATTTTTAATTTGTATGTAGATTGCGTATTGTAAAATGAAACAGCCAATTATTTCTGCCATGAAATATCAAAAAGAGTGACTTTAGTTTTGAGAGCTATTTTTATCAAGTCGTCTCTAGCGCAGCACAGCCCGCTGGTGCTATTTGTCTAAAAGTCGTCGCTGCGGGCAGCAAACAATTTGACGTCATAGGCTATGACATGAAATTGTTTGCTGCCCGCAGCGACGACTTTTTTAGACAAATGGCACCAGCGCGCTTGTAGTAGAGGGAACTTGATAAAAATAGCTCTCAGAAGTCACTTTCTTTATATTTCATGGCAGAAATAATTGGCTGTTTGATTTTACAATACGCAATCTACATAAAAATGAAAAATGACACAGACTTCTGTCAGCACTGACTTTCCTCTTTAATTACAAGTTGCATGGATTGTGAATACTATTAAAACTAATGATTGCATTACAGTTGCAGTTTTTAGTGTTCGTCTAAGCATGCTAAGTACGTGCACATCACATGCGTTAGCCCAATGAGTGTGGCCTGGACTGCACTGTATCCTTAGCCTACTACATGTACATCTACATGTACTGCAGACAACCAGCCATGGGTAGACACTCGAATATTGGCCCATTTTTTCCTTTTAAATCAGCGCTGTGGTACCTCAACTCTCGTGGCACACAATCATCTGTGATGTTACTTGACTTATTTTGGTGTTTGTGTAATATAGGACACCTCTAGAACTTTTGTGTTTTATTTTTTAGCTCTTAGGCCTAAATAGTTTTTATCATTACAAAATGATAACTGTGACCTTGAACAATCGTTCCTTAATCCTAACAACTCTAGTTTGAACAATTGGACAATATTTTAGTGAAGAAATGTAGTTTTCTTACCTGATTTGCTGAACAATAACACTAACAAAACACGTTTTTCGTCATTTCAACCCATAGTTTCCCTCAAAAATAAAAGCCCAATGTACCTTAACGGCAGTGTTTATATATTTAAGGCACTGTTCCTGTCGGGAATTCCTATTAGAAAGAATATCCACTAAATTATAAAAGTACCCTGATAAGCTGCTAGTGATCCTCTTGAAGAATCGGCTACAATTGTTGTGAACTTTACAGGGCATGCCTTTGAGCTTTGAGGGATATTGTGGGATAAAACAATAACGGAGACACAAGAACAACTGGAGACAAAACACTTAGCGAGAACTGCTGGACAAATGATGGTGACAAAAGCGGGCAAGAAACGTGCACTTTCCCCTGAAATTTCAAAATTTATTAAAACAAGAGTTTTTAGGAGTTAGGAAATATTCCCCAAGCTAGGCAAATGCCATTTTGAAATCATAAAAACTGTTCAAGTGCCGAGAAATAAAAACATATTTTAGAGATGTCCTAAACGACACAGATACCAAAAAAGCCGCATTTAAGATTACCTCAACTGAATTTCATGGAATCCGTAATGCCACGTGTTGTGCTAATGGCCATAGCAAGGAAAGATTTTACTTTAATTAAAACCCTCCTATACTTATAACCATTACAGCCTATTAAACACCAACTCTCACAGTTTGTGTGTGTTTCAATCTGTCATTTGATAGGTTTTGACAACTGGGTCGATTTTGGCCAGGTGCACAGGAGGGTTTTAATACCCCAATTCAGGTGGGGTACAGTACACTGTACTACAAAATACTACTATATTCTCATAGACCAGTGTAGTAAAAGTACTGCATACTACAGTTTACTCAAGTAGTATTTTGTAGTATTCAGTGACATTAGGGTTAATACCCCACCAAAATCGGTTAGGAACAGCAAAATCTTGGAAAATAACAATCCATCCTTGATAATTGTCTAAACTTGTGGCTCAACCTGCAAAATGTATTTCAAGATTGATGTCGTCAAAATCTAAAAAAAAACACAAAAAAAACAAACAAACGAGGCAAAAATTATAATGTATGTGAACACTGAGTGACCATAACACTCTGCCATGAACATCCAACACAGAAAACACAAATTTCTTCCCCTATATTTGCACCAGAATTTCCTGACCAAAGTCTCAAAATTAAAGGTTATGCCATGTGTTTATACATTTCTGAACATGGATGGTTATTTTCCAGAATTTTGCTGTTTCTGACTGATTTTTTTTTGGGGGGGGGGGGTATTAAAGTAAAATTGTTCCAAACCTTTCCCCTGATTTATCTCTATTTCAAAGCAGGCTAGTACATTATTCATTAAATTTTCCACTATCTTCTCATGAATACAGATTTTGCAGGTCCAGTAACATAATGTCCATGTACATTAGTAATCTTGCATCCATTCACTATAAATAGTGTATCTGTACCTACAATGTTCCATTGATTTAGAGCGATTGCATGGCGACACAAAAATTTATGTTTCAGAAATGAAAATCAGAAAATTGAATCAGATTACAGGGTTCGGCAAAACACGCGTTCATGATTGATAATCAAGCTGTCAAATTGATGAGATATCAGTTTTCTATAATCAGTCAATCAAGTGAAATCATAATTTCATTTTAGATTATCTCATGGAATATTAATCAACCCTCTCTCTCGGTCCACCACCCCTGCAGTTAATGCCATTAAAATTTGTCTCGATTCTCAACCTGTGCCACTGCTCCCGTGTGTTTCTGATTGCTACAGGCTGTTCGTGTGTGTGACCGCTATACATTATTAGCAAGTCAATGAGAGCTTGAAGTGTGTGTACGCTGGCCGCCTGCCATCTACAGTGTAAGCGGCAGTGACTAGCGTGCCGTGATGTCAGCCGACAGCAACTCGGCTGAGCCCAATCAGTCGGCGCCTGGCTCTGCCGCGAGTGGGACCAGCCAGCAACGCTCTGCATGGATCGAGGATGAAAAACAAGCCCTGTGCGTAGAAGAGGACTCTCAAGACAACCCCAAAAAGAGGAAACCGCATAAGTTAAGACACAAGACTGAGGTGGTGCCGGAGACTGGGGAGTTGGAACGGGCTGCCTCGCCCTCCACAGGCGAGATCAACAGAACGATGCCGCCTGGGGGAGGGGGCATGGCTAAGAAGAGTCATCAGCCCAGGCCTGGGAGCGCGGCATCGAGCAAAAGTCGGCGGTCGGCCTGGGAAGCGGCTGAAACCAAAGAGAAGGATGCGGGCCCGCCACCACGGCAACATCAACCAGAGAACCCATCCAGGAAGCAACGGCCAGGGAAGATCACTGCCGAGATGGGCAAGAATGGGGATGTGCAGGTGCGCTCCGTGGAACTCCAAGAGGTGAACAGCAGTCGGGGGATGCGGGATCGGGACGAGACACGGCGTGGCTCCTCCTGCATGGAGTCCATCAAGGGCATCTCCAAGGTGTTCCAGTCCAAGAAGTTCAAATCGGCCCAGCTGGAGCGGCTCTATCAGCGCTACTTCTTCAGTTTGAACAAGAGTTCGCTCTCCAACCTTCTCATGCTCATCATCATTATCCTGGGTGTCATGATCACCTTTTACTACGCCCCCGGTTTAACCCTCCCCGTCAAAGGGGTCTTGCTTGGATTACTAATAGTCGTTTTCGCCGTCATGTGTGCCCTGTGCAACCGGAGTGCTTTTAGTCAGTGCCAGCTGAGCGTGGTGTGTTATGTTGTCATCGTTTCTTTAGCAGCTGTTACCGTCATAGACGTCCTGGACGCGCCACCGCGCTCGGCCTCGCAGGGGGTCTGGACCGCTCTTTTCTTCATTTACATGGTATACACACTCTTACCAATTAGGATGCGATTAGCCGTCATCAGTGGGTGCTCGTTTAGCATCATCCACACAATCTGCGCAATCGCCGTGAACCACACGGACACGTTTCTATGGAAACAGGTAAGTACGATAACTCATTTGGTCTGATACAAAAATGTCTATGCTTATGCAGCAGAGTTGTAGTCGAGTCCCTGCAAGTCCTTTCACAAGTCCTTTCGCAAGTCCTTTTGCAAGTCCAGTCAGAAGTCCTTTCATAAAGCCGGTCACAAGTAACTGGATGAACAATGACAAAGGAATGCCTTTGTCAAAGCTCATTTGAATAGCTTGTGATTGGAATTAGGACTGGAGCTTGTGATGGACTTGCAGGGACTTGCAGGGACTTGCAGAGACTTGCAGAGACTTGCAGGGACTTGCAGGGACTTGCAGGGACTTGCAGGGACTTGCAGGGACTTGCAGGGACTTGCAGGGACTTGCAGGGACTTGCAGGGACTTGCAGGGACTTGCAGGGACTTGCAGGGACTTGCAGGGACTTGCAGGGACTTGCAGGGACTTGCAGGGACTTGTGATGGACTCGACTACATCCCTGTTGTACAGATACATATACTTTTCAAGCCACCATGAGAGTGGCCGAATTTGGTTGGGTGTAATTAAGGCTGAAGAACAATTTACATTATTGCAAAACTTCCTTGCGTAGCATGGCCATTCTGCTAGTTAGCATTTCACTAACTGTATTGTATATGCGTTGGGGAAAGATTTTACTTTAATACCCCCTCTTCCCCCCTACCAAAAACGTTCAAGAACACCAAAATCTTGGAAAATAACCACGCTTTGCGTCACACGCTTTGCGTCAAGATTGTCATGTGTAAGCAGAGAGGTCATTAGAGTCCATTTAAGCATGGCTTCAAGTAACTGGTATTGCTGCTAGTTGGGTTTGTCAATGAGCTACATCCACTGATCTCTGGTTGATAATACAGGGAAATGCTCCAATTATCTGAACTGGCTGTGCGGTGGCGTTATTTAAAGGTACATGTACATGCAGTTAGTATACATTTGCTTATACTGTAATTTTCAG
Source organism: Hippasteria phrygiana (assembly GCA_037893225.1). Taxonomy (NCBI): domain Eukaryota; kingdom Metazoa; phylum Echinodermata; class Asteroidea; order Valvatida; family Goniasteridae; genus Hippasteria; species Hippasteria phrygiana. The sequence goes on along the minus strand of JAZGUH010000047.1, from coordinate 1,037,025 downwards.
AAATAAATGGATTTGGGGGTTAGTATTTTGTATGCAACTCCTGAATAAATCCCCGCCATCTGATTGGTGGATCGCCGATCACGTGCATTGAATTATTCGCCCCGTCGCACGGCGCGAAGTTACATCGCACGTTAGGGGCGTGCGATGTAACTTCCCTAATTTCACGGTCACTGTTGGTGCCGCTACAACAGACTGGTTTCCGATCCCTCCATTGTGTGACAGATGGAATGTCCCATTCCACTCGGCTTCGCCTCGTGAAATGGAACATTAAATCTGTCACCTCATGAAATTATTCTTACCATCGCACTCATAAACATTCATTATTTGTATAATAGCGTGCTAGCAAATACTGTAACACTGACCTTTTTAAAGTTTTGTGTGCATAGATGCTGGGAAAAAAGAGAGAGTACGATTCTGATTCTAGTAGTCTGGTTCTCCCTGACCTTACTTTAGAAAAAACAAAACAAAAGTTGCGCGACTACCAATTGAGTATTAATCAAAAAGAAATCAGAATTTTGGAACAGATTCCCAATTTTTCAGAAAAGGATCAACATTGGACAATTGAAAAATCCTCCTCTTTCAAGAGAGTGAGAGAGAGATAGAGAAAGAAAAGCAAAAACAAATGAATTGTCCATGATGTTAATGTCTAAATGAAAAGCAACACTTTAATCACAGAAACTACACTTTGCATGAACCTCCGAACCTGTACACAATGTACATTGTACATTAGGCCAAATACACGTACAATAAAGCATTTGCTATTATTTTTATCCGACACACTCTACTTGTTATTATTGTTAATGATGAAAAATAAACAAGATTGGAGTTTGCTGATAAGGAGACTACACTATGTTGGTGGTCCTCAGGTTTGTCAATATTTTTTTATTGTATTATTTACCCGGGTATTTATAAAATTGTAATGTAAAATTTAAAGCAGCGAGCTGTAAAGTATACAAAAAGTGCAAGCCTCAACACAGTAGTACACATTTTGTACAAGAATTTCAAGAAAAATATATAAATCTTGCCGAGAAAACATCTGACCTTTGTACATGTACCATTTTTTAGGCTTTTTATTCTTTGGGAAACAAAACACAGATCCATTTATAGGAATTGTAAATGTCATATCAAGTCCAGAGTGTGTTGTGCACTTTTTTTGCCAAATGCTGTACGCATGGGACTGGTTGGGTGTGGGAAGAAAAGTACAGTGAAAGTGCACACAAAAAAGACTATGGATCTTTTCTCAATGCTCGGCTTCGATACGGCTGACACTGAAACATTTTTATTTTGTACATCATCAGTGTTTGAAAAAAATGATTAAGGACCGTCACATTTTTGGCCCATGTAAATTTGAAGGAAAACGGCAACTAATATTGGCGGAATAATGTCATGAATGTCTATAAGACGCCGTACGCGGTGCTATACAATCTTTGGTACGTACTGCACTCTGAAGCTAGCTTTGATTAATGGGCCCAACCGGGGAATTCCACGTGCATACTGAGCATGCGCATCGGCACTTGACCTCAGCGATACCATGAGCCATGCATGCAGTGCATGAAAGAAGGCATGAAAGGTACGGGGCGCGCGTGCGAAGATTTGTGCGTGTGGTCTGTACCGGGCCGGTGTACGTGGTTGGTGAGAAGTTTTATTCACTTGGGTCTTTACATTTTCCGTCATGTGGCGATATCTAAATGTATCCAATCCGTCCAAAAAGGGAAGCAAAAGAGAATACGATGCAAACTAGAGCAAAAATAAAAGACAACTGGCCTACAGACAAGACTGGGAGCGGGACTTTGGCTGGCTTAGCTACGATGCAAATACGATGTTTTGCCCTGTTTGCCGCGAAATGAAACTGACCGGAGGGAGTGGAAGGAAACATATTACCTTATCATTCAGTAATTTCTTCTCTATTTTATAGTTTGAAAAATCTCTTATTAGTTACAACTCTACTGAATCCTCCAATTTTAATACGATATTTCGGACACCGTAGGGAGTTTATCGTTAATTTACAATGTCTATTAAATGTGGGCTAGTAAAAATTTCTGCGGGCTAGTAAAAAACCCAGTTAACTTGCCCGGTGGACTAGTTAATAAAAAGCTTAAGATCGAGGCCTGGAGTGCACATTATATATTTATAACAAAGGTGTGTGCACTGCAGTACAACTGCCAATATTTAGTTAGAAAAGTTTGTGCATTTTGTTGAATGAAGAATGAGACGTTTGTCTGTCCTCAAGTGACATACATTGTACGATGTATACATTGTATGTCTGTCCATGTAACAAACGTGATAATCAATGTCTGTCCCTGTAATAAACGTTATTCAATGAAATAAAATTACATGATTGCAATCTAAATTGAAGTAGTCTTCCTGCAAATAAAAATATCAAATATTAACTTTGAAAGAATATTTAACAAGTTAGGCCAATTATAAATCATGGTTTTTACTTAAATTTTTTTATTTAAGAAACAAAATGTCTGTCCTTGTGACAAACGTGAATATTAAAGTCTGTCCGTGTAACAAACGTTATGTCAGAAAAGATGTCAGTACAATGTATTTCTTCATGTTAAGTTTTTTATATGGTTGAACAGTCCAGAAAAAAAATTTAATTGGGGTTTGCAGGGCCCTACTATTCTCAGTTGTTAAAAAGGTCTTCATCAATCACAAAAATAATAATTTGATACATGTACCTTCTTGTCTGTCCCAGTGACGTACGTTATTTTCATGGTCTCCTCCTCCCTATAAATTCTTAAAAAAGAATATAGTTGCTTTAAAAGTTACCTTTGTAAATATTAACATTGAGAGTACTTAATTATACTAAAACAAACATTTACTTAATTTGTTCGTCTTTGCTTTGAGTTATGGTAAGGAAAAGAAAAGTGTCTGTCCATGTGACAAACATTACATCTTAAAGATTAACCTTCAATAACTTCTTAAATATTGCTCAAGTTATTTTGATCTTTCTGGATTAACAAGCATATAAAATGTAAATGTAGAGGGAAGATACATGTTTGTATGTGCAAGCAAAAAAAAATGGCAACATTTTACAGTTGGAAATTCATTCTAAATGTCACACAAATGTATCATTTAGTGTGGACAGACCCAAATACATGTACATGTAGCTGCAAATGCCAAGGCTGGTGTGTACGTATAATATACATGTACATGTATGTAGTGTAATGTGTTGGATTTTGTTGTATTATGAGCATGCTTCTCATTTCAGTTTTGTTAGAAATTGTTAGATTTAGCAGGGCCATATGAAAAACATTGAAGGGGGTTTGGGTTAAAGGCGAGATCAAACAATTAGAAATAACAAGGTTGAGGGTGAGACTCGAGTACAACAAAACTAACAGCATGTGAGATGTGATATATAGAAAAATAATTTAGAATTGAAACTACACAATCGAAAGGAAGCTGTACATGGAGATCCGTAATTAAAATAACACGTCAGTAATGAATACAATTTATTATACATTTACTTGAAATGGAGAAAAGCAACATTCCAGATCAGTCCATAATCCATCATATTTTAAAGCTTGTAATGTATGTATAACGTGTCTGCGCTCTGACAGAAAACTTCTGTGTAATGGATTTCCCCCTGCTAATGAATTATGGAAGAAAGCTGTATTTTTCTAAATCATTTTTATTGATCTTATTACACTCGACACTCTATTTTTTAGTCTTCCATGGTTCTATTATGTATGGTGCATGGAGTTTCAAAATTTAAAACTTACTAAATCTGTTACTTATCTGTGGATTTTTATGTGAATTGTCGCATTGGAAAGCTCATAGTTCATCTAATGCTAACAAATTAGCAATTCAATTTGAATATTTCTTTTTCAGGACGATACACTCCAAAAAGGGCAGACATACTGGCAATTAACATAATATACAAATATTTACTGCTTCGAGTGGTGTAGTAAAACTAGCCTCCCGAGGTGATCCATGGAGCATTCTATTTTCCCGAGATAAAAGCAGTCAATATTTGTTTTATAACACCTCACCCACAGATTCTGCTTGATTTAAAAATGTTAACATTATTTAAATCTAAATACAGTTAAAATGGACTTCTATTTCAATACAAAATTAGTGAAAAATTTATTTGCTCTTTTCAAAACTACCCCTTAACGAAATGTCTGAACCCAGCTCTGTAGCGCTGGCACTTTGGAACAATACGCGTTACGCGCAACGCTCAACGCGCACACCCGCATGCATCTGCACACAAATACCGCGCCTGTGTATAGTACTTTGGTTGCTAATGGTATAGCACTTTGGTTGCTATGGGTATTTTTGTATAGTACTTTTGGCCGTGCACAGGAAGATGGCAAAAATAGAAAATGCCATGTGACTGGCTCTCGCCCAATCAAGACACAGAATCTGTGGATGAGGTGTTATAATACAAAATATTTAGTTTTGAATTATCAAACAGGTCTACACCTGTTGTACATGTACAGTGTACATGTACCTGTATCAAGAAAAGTGTTGGTCTAGTGGTCTCCATGACAACAAGTCCAGCGGTCTAGTAACTTTTTTTTCTACACTAATTTCCGTTGCACTAACCTCATAGAGAAAACAACCCATAGCTTTAGATTACGTACACGTACATGTACAATTTTCTTAGAAACTTCATCAGTACATATCAGTTTTGCTCAGTGATACGCTCAATAATGCCAAAAAATAGTTCTTCACATAAAAAAAAATTATTGCGAGTTGGTCCTGCAACTTTCTTTGCAGTACTAGCCCTGAGGTCTGGCAGATTTTTAATTTTTTTCCCCCTGAAATTCAAGCCCCGATGACTGGGAAGGAACGCAAAGGTTTGCATGAACAAACAACATACATGTACATGTACATGTACAGCTCATCACTGTAATTTTGTCAAAAGAAGCTGTGTTATCAATTACCGGTCTTAATACAGTCATGGCTTCCCTATTCTTAGCATCATGATTTGATGATTGCCTGGAGAGTATTGCGCATGGCTGTGTTTTAATCTAAAGCCGCGTTCGCCTTGGACAAACTACACTGTATTGTCAAAAGTTACCGTGCGCAATTGTTAACATTCCACTGTGGTTATTCTTCCGTGGGTCCGCACTTGGATTACACGCCTCGCGGAAAGTCCTTGGCCACGTAAACTTTGCAGTGGTCAAACACGGAAAGCACATGATTAAAATGCACATTTTACAATAAAGTGGCTGTCCGCACTTGACGTTTCAGCTACACGGTTGGCCCTATAAAAGTTCCCACTGTGGAGGGATAAACGGACAACCGACGATCGACACTTGACAATTTGGAAAGTTTACCAGCTGTCCGCACTGGACTTAATTTGGACAAGTTGACAACAGTCTCTGTACGTTTTACCAAAAAAAGTCCAATGCGGACACGGCTTAAGACACGCAAAAACAACAGTAGCAAGAACAATTGAATCCAGTCTGACAACAAATGAAAAATGGTGGGCGAGTTCATAAAGGAAGGACACATTTCCATGTTGCTGTACAGTACTTAAAAAAAACACCTCAAATTTGTCATCCGTAAAAAGCAGCCGGTTTGCATTATCATCACACATAAAATAAGCTGAAGCTTTTAAAATGTTTGCACCGGTCAAAGTAAACAACCTGAAAGTCAATTACTCATACTGTACATGCAGTTGCATACTATGTTCCCATCAGTTGTTAAAAAACAAAATTTCATGTCATGTCGCCAAGATGGGGGAACATTTTAGGGAAATATCCAATCATGAAACTCCTAATATGCCGACTTATAATAATTATGCCTGTTATAAACAGCGGGTGATTTTTCTTCTCTCCTGCCCCCACCCCTGTGGTACATTGCTGTCAGCATCTTGTAACTTTCACCATGGGGTATTTTAAATGGATTGTATACAATCCTGCACCTTTGATGTAAAGGCCATTAGTTGTTCCTCACCTTCTGAATCTGATTTATGAGCTGGGATAAAACAGGTTATCAGTGGCTATGGCCAATACAGGTACATGTATTAATTATAGCCGTGTCCGCACTGGATTTTTTTTTTGGAAGGTTTTACCGAGACGATGGTAAAATGAAAAATGGTCAAATGTGACCACTGTCCGCACTTGGACTTTCGACACGGGAAAATTTTACCGAGACTGTGGGAGAAGTATCCGAGCTGTCAATATAACGACCCATAAGGGCGCTTTGCGTGACCTTTCTACATTGACGCGATTGACCCAAATCACGCCTGCCTTTTCATTTTTTCTGGCCGATGTGTACACGCAGGCCTACGTCTTTAGCACCAATCAAACTTCCGACTTTATCAGTAATAAAATCTACCATGATTGAGACCAAAAGAGGAACAACGCACTGGAATTTGGAAACTTGCCACGTGCACCGCACCGCGGTGAAACAATGTATAGCGCATGCGTGGTTTCCCTGTGAAGCATGACCTTGCGCTCGGGCCAGATGTACGCTTTCCTGAGCCGCTTTTACCGACTCGCACTGTCCGCACTGGACTAATAGCGTCTCAGGAAAAGTTACCTGGTCAGTTTTCCTGGGCAGCAGTTGGCCGGTAGAAGTAACCGCTGGACTCGGGAAAAGTAACTGAGAGGAAAACGTCCTAGGCTGTCCGCACTGGACTTAAAATGGGAAAAGTTCCCATCGTCTCAGTAAGTTTTACCAAAAAAAGTCCAGTGCGGACAGGGCTTAAGACACATTGACATACATGTACATGTACATGTGTGGGTTTCCACAGGTTGTCTGATGTGTATAATTCTGCAGCACAACACATGTGTCCTACAAATGTACATCTGCGTATTTATAGTCGTCATAAGCCGTGTTCGTATTGGATAATTTTGTCAGTTTCCATGAGTGATGGTTAACATTCCTTGGGGACATTCTACAATGTACCACTGTGTGTCTGCATTCGGATTAATTCTGGGCTGCCGAAAGGCATTCGTCACGTTAGTTTATGCTTTCATAATCCTATGAGGACACCCTGCTAAATGACACCGGATGTGGTGTATGAAAAATGCGCGCAGTAATTGTGTTGCCAGTCAAAATCACACCGAACTTCAGTTACATGTAGGTTGGGCACTTTTTTTGAGATATCGAGAATTGTTTTTTATATCTCCCAAATCAATTTTGTTTAACCGCTCACTATGCAGCACTGGAAAAAATTGTTTTGCAACTACATGTTTAACAACCACAGAAAATAGAAAGTATTGCATCAAGACAATCATCCATTACTGAATATTCTACACTAAATTCCTGTGTTCCTGTTTAGTTATTTTTCATAATAATCTCAGTTTTCTCAGGCTGGTTTTTATCGCGTACAAAATTTTGTCAGTGGCATACATGTATTTATTGCCCTAAAATAAGACACACACAGCTGAATTGAACTCTCAGACATTTTGATCACAATTCCAACTACATTTGTAAAGTGCCACATTGTGCAAGGAAGTACAATTCAGTTGCAGATCCTCTGACAGAAATGCGTATTTGATTTTGAGTATTGTGTTTGCCACCAGATTCAAAATCTAATAGACACTAACCCCATAGGGACATTTTTGAATACTGTCCATGAAACTGGCAACCAAGGGATACTAGGATAAAAATAAACAAGGCCCTTCATGGAATTATACAGAAGAGACAACCGGTTGAGTTTTGGCTTTCTTGGCAAATTTTTTTACTCCAGGTACTTCACCACAGTAATCAAGTTTGCCAATAAAAATTCCAGTGGAATTGTTATCATTGACTGACAACTCATCCAAGGTAGAATGGAAATTGTCAAATCTAATAAGTGAGATCAATGAACACGCACACAATGTTTATTTATGCGCAAATGCTCTTGTATTGTACTAGTTCGAGGACAAGAGGAGAAAGAACACATAAAAGAATCTTTCTTGTCCTCGAGAGACGGTCTTTTGTTAAAATCGGTCCTCGAACGTAAGGATACGTGCTTAGTCTATGGGGTTGGGTTATATATAAGGAAGAATAGGAAACACAAAGCATTGTCCTCGCGAGTACAGCAAAAAACGACTGTGTGTAGTAGTGTACATACATGTATATGGAGTCAATTGTGTGATTTAAGTCTTGATTTTATTGTTATACATGTATAATGTAAATTACATTGGGTAAGAAAGTCATTTGATTGAAAGGTAAACTACCAGTACCACAAATACACAATGTAAGATTAACTTCCTGAAGCTTCCTGGTATGTCTGTATGTTAGAATACTTTTTAATTTATACATGCAGTGATCATGAAACTGCTCAGCTTCAAATCTGTTACATTGTACTTACATGTATTATTGGATTATTTTGTGTGTGTGTGTGTGTGTGAGTTTGTATATAAATGCCGGCAATCGTGGACCTAGGACAAAAGAATTCAGGCGTAGACAAAGGGGTCCACGTTTGACCTAACGTCCACGATTGAAAATCGTGTACAAAACCAATGGGAGGCCTTCCGAAAAAGTTAGAGTATAAACAAATGAGGAACAATGGGAGGTCCACGATTGCACCCGTTTACATGACTGTGTGTGTGTGTGTGTGTGTGGGATATCTCATTGGAAAGCTCATAACTTACCTCATGCGAACAAATTAGGTCAAAGGTTATTCGGGATAAAATTGCTGACGTATTGTCACACGATGTTACGCGAATGCCCATTCTGATTGAATTTAACACATGCGCGTCGTGCGACCACCTTTTGCGTTCACATGCGCGCGTTAGGTCACGCAGGTCATTCGGGATAAAATGTCATTGTGCACATGCGCAGTTGAAATACCGAACTGGCTTATCCAATTTGAACATTTATTTTTCCGGGTGACGCACCCCATAAACACAGCAGACAGCTTTAAAGCACCAGCAGCCGATTTCACGAAACCTTGCACAATTGCGGAACTGTACATAGTTACGCCACATATTTTTTGCGTAAGTTGCACAACATCTGTGATATTTAAAAAATTGATTTCACGAAAGGTACGCAGTGCGTAAGTTGCTGACTTGCGCCACAAATTATGGCATAACTTACGCACTCGTTTTAGGTGGCAAAAGTTGTCCGCACAAACACTGAAATGATGAGTTAGCCGAGCGTGAGCAACGTACATGTAGAGCCGTTACTTGCTCAATTTATTTTTCAATTCGCTAGATTATTTCAGAGAGTAATGAAATGATCATCCGCTGCAGGTTTCAACTGAGGTATTTCCGGAAGTTGCCACCAATTCTTTTCTCAGAGCGAAAAGTTTTAAAACGGCGCATTTCATGACTGTTCTATGCATTTTTATTGTTGTACTCAAACGGTCGTCGTAAAAGTGGCATTCAGCCTTGCCCGCGATGTATAAAACAAATACAACATTGCACAGCTACGCACTGTTTCGTGAAATGGATCGCAAGGATGTTGCTCAGCTGCGCAACATTTTTATAGCACTTATGCCATGGCATAAGTTACGCACTATTTCGTCAAATCGGCTGCAGTATGCCACAATAACGAACGTCATGGAATCCACAAAAAATGTTCACAATAGTGGTCGTTTGTTACAGTGAATAATGGTTTATATTGAATATAACAATATGGGAGCCAAAGATGTTTGTTATAGCCAAATGTTCGGTACAGACCATGTGACCTTTGTTTACACTAAACCGCCCTATATTGAAATGTGCCCAGCGTTATGCGCACACATCGTGTTTTCAATAAATTTCGTTGAGTGACCTCAAAGGTCACGTAATTCAAAAGTGATGTGACCTGCGACATCACTCCTCAACCATATTTTATGCAAAACCCGTCGCGTGCGCATACAGGTGGGCACATTTCAGTAGATGTGTAAACATCGTCTATACATGCACATGTTCGTTATACATGTAGCAGGGTTCTTGTGTATTACAAATGTATGTGTACATGTAAATGTACAATGCGCATGTACAAATGTATGGTCTTTGATTCTTCATGGGGGTGGGGCTTGACTTCTTTGGAGAGGTGTTGCTTCTGGACAGAGCTTTTATAGTCTGTAAAAGCCGTTGTTTAACGTAGTCGTGCCCAGAAAATGTTTACAGAAAAATGCATTGGAATCCTTTCTATAATAATCCTTTCTAATAAAAAAATAGAAAAACCAAGCAAAACTAACACCAATCTGAACCAAACTTAATGTCAGAAATTGCCACTGATTTCTTGAAAGAACTCGGCCGGGGAAGCCAGACTGGACGTTTTTAATCTGATCAGAATGCCTGTCTCCCCCCCCCCCCCCCCCACAGGATGCACAGCAATCAGTAGTATCGCCCAGGGCTATTTTAATAGGTGCAAGAAATTACACCTACAATGTAAGCTGGGAGCTGCTTGTCACCTGTGGTGTGGTACTGGTCTGGGTGGGGGGGGGAGTTGGGAGGGGGGGGGGGGAGTTGAGCCATGGCTGGAGCATCAGTTGGAAGAAAGGTGACAAAAGTCTCTCGGCACTGTTGGGGTGTACAGCCGGTAGTTTTCGTTCTTAAAATATCAATTGTATGACGTACAATGTACACGTGTATGTACATTGTTGTAATCCTGAACTTTGTTTCAGCCAGCTGAAATGTACATTTGACATACATGTACAATGTATATTCTGTGTTGAAAAATCTGTTTCAGCTTCGTAATTTTGTGTGGGTGTGTGTGTGCAAGTTCACACAGTCCTACATCCCCAATACGTCCGAGGACAATGCTTTGTGTTTCCTATTGTTCCTTTAAAACCCTCCTATGCAAACATGCATTCTGAGCCATGTTGTTGTATGGGTCAAAATCAGTCAAGGTGATTGTTTGTGACCCTTCTGCCACATGTACAAACCACATGTAATCTGACCCTGTCTGTGTACAAAGTATAGGCAGGGGAGGTGGAAGGAAATTTTGACTGATTTCGACCTTTCAAATAGCACAAGGGTTTTAATTAATATAACCAACCCCCATAGACTAAGCACGTATCCTTACGTTCGAGGACCGATTTCAACAAAAGACTCTACGTTCGAGGACTGAAAGGTTTCTTTGTTTCCTTTCTTCTCTTGTCCTCGGAGATATCAGTGCACCTACACCTAGGCCAGTCCGAGTCGTGTTTTCCTACTTCTGAGGACAATTTGCTTTGTGTTTCCAATTGTTGCTGTGATTTAACCCAACCCCATAAACTAAAGCCGTGTCCGCACTGGACCTTTTTTGGGTAAAGTACAGTACACGCTGATGAACAAGGCTAAAATGTACTTGAGGTACAGAGCTACAAAAAGAAAAAGAATCAAAGATACAAGAAGTAGGAATTAATATACATTGTTAACCGAAAATGGCTGAACAAATTTTATGTGCATTTAATTTGTTTGTGTACACAGGATGTATTCCTAAAAAGTTACATGTACATGTCAATGTGTCATTTTTTGTTACCCCAACAGTCATGAATCCTCCAAGGGAGATACATGCACATGTAGGGTTAATGTTCAGTACACTACATGTACAATGTACATGTATGTATGTTTCTCTCAAGCCAAATTCCCTTCAGAAGGAGAATCTCGTTAATTCTGTTCACATTGGATTTTTGTTGTGTGAAAGTTTACTGGTGTAATGAATCCTCCAAGGGAGATAGGGTTAATGTTTTGTATCCCTCCAGTTCAGTACACTAATGTATGTTTCTCTCAAGCCAAATTCCCTTCAGAAGGAGAATCTCGTTAATTCTGTTCACATTGGATTTTTGTTGTGTGAAAGTTTACTGGTGTAATGAATCCTCCAAGGGAGATAGGGTTAATGTTTTGTATCCCTCCAGTTCAGTACACTAATGTATGTTTCTCTCAAGCCAAATTCCCTTCAGAAGGAGAATCTCGTTAATTCTGTTCACATTGGATTTTTGTTGTGTGAAAGTTTACTGGTGTAATGAATCCTCCAAGGGAGATAGGGTTAATAATGTTTTGTATCCCTCCAGTTCAGTACACTACATGTTTGTTTCTCTCAAGCCAAATTCCCTTCAAGGAGAATCTCGTTAATTCTGGAGACCAGAGGACGCTGGCAGTTGTGTGGAAATCTGCTTTGTCACCATTCCCTCATTGAGTTGGAGGGAGGTGAACTGGTCTCTTGAAAATGTATTCTCTATTTAGATAAATTAGATCTGCCGCTGGGCCTAGGAAAACCATAAGAGTGGTAGGGCTGGCAACCTAAAATGTTGCCAACCCCACCACCTCAGTTGTAGCCCTTTACCTAAAGTGGCTTTTAGCCTTGTATTGGGTGGCTTCCATAAACAAAAACAAAACAAACAAACACACACACCCACAAGTGTGTAAACACTGGCAATCGCGGACCTCCCATTGTTCCTCTTTTGTTTATTCTTTAACTTTTTCGGAAGGCCTCCCATATGTTTTGTACACGATTTTCAATCGTGGACCTTGACTCAATCGTGGACCCTATTGTCCTCTTTGTTAAAGGTCCACGGTTTGAATAGCTATACAAACTCACAAAAACTCCTGAAAAGTCAAGTGCAAATCCCTAACCCTGCCAGACGCAGCACAGTGCATCTGTGGTGACAGCTTGACCTTGCTGCACTCTGCACACAAGTCAATGTGACAAAGTATGCAATCTGATGCATCTGGCAGGGTTTCTAGCCAAAATACCCTGGAGGGTTAGGGTTAACTCAGTAAAGTCCTGGTGTGAACACTGCTTGAGAATTTGCATCCAGAACCTGAACCCCACTCCCTTGATGCATTAGCTAGGCTGCTGCACACTTGATGATTACCATTCTGGTTTCTGGAGAGTGATCCCCCCATGTACACACCGTCATATTGGAGAATTCTTAATGGGGCAGGCTGGGCTTGCCTGCAGCTAAACGCTGCATTAATATCAGGCAGAATGGCTCTTAAATTACCTTCTCGCTCCTGGCCTATTAGGGTTGATAGGACCCCTGGCGTCATCTCTCGCATCATCCAAATTCAAAAGAAAAAGAAGTGTTTTGGGTAGGCCTATGTCGGAAAATTTTTTCAGCCTGTAAGTCTGCCAGCCCATTCTGAGGTACTGAACTGGACAAAGTTGGAAGACCTCATGCGGATGTCATCACCGAGACGGTACTTGTCAGTTCCGGACAAGCTGTCTTTTCCAGAAACATGACATGTACTCCAAGTTTGTACAGGTTTCAGAATTGTTCGTCCTGGTGTATAGCCCACATGGTAATGGCTCCTCATCAGTCAATCAAATTAACTGATCATCGTAACAATTTGAAATTTGGGGAGTTTGATATTTCCCACTTGAATTCACAGAGGAAAAGTTGTGTGAGAAATGTGAAATGTGAATGGGAATGTGAAATGTGAATGTGAATTTTTTTCACTAAATTTCCCATTCCCATTTACAGTGTTAACTTTCAATTGCAATGTACATTTGTACTGTACATGTACACGTATGTAGATAATTAATCCTGAACTTTCTTTATCAACCAGTTGCATTGTACATGTACATATCATTGCGTGTTGAAAAATCTGTTTCACGTTCTTCATTTTTTGTTGTATGCTAACAAGGCTAGCGACTCGAGGTACAGAGCTACAAAAAGAAAAAGATCCAAGATAGAAGTGGTAGGAATTAATATTCCTCTCGAAGCGGGAAAGATAACAAGATGAAGGGAAACAAAGAATTCCATAGGTTTCAGAATTTTGTGTCCCGGTATATAGCTCCGTCAATCAAAAACAAAAAAGCTGTGGCAATACTGATCATCGGGACAATTTCATATTGGGGAGTTGTTGTTTTTATGCTGCAGAAAGGGCAGGCACACACAGGATTTCCAGTGGCAGGACCAGATTTTACTATTTTCTTTTTAAAAAGAGACCAGCTTAACCCCTTGCGTACGGATGACGCAAATATGCGCAAAAAAAACCAGTGCCACCAGGCCGGATGACGCCATTGGCCGCTGTTTGTGCAGTTTCAATCCATTGTTGGATTATTGTGTATAGGTTACGCTTGACTGCACAAACACATTGTAGCGGTTCGCTTGGCTGCCAGAGCCGCCGTGGCACCCCGACGTCTCCCGTAAAATACCGTACTCAAGGGGTTAATTTGATAATGTGCATTTTGAACACATTTGAGTTGTGACTATTTTTCGTGGTGAGGTTGTGGATGGGTAGCCCCCATACATTTACAATGTACATGTAGTTTGCCGAAAATCTGTGGGGCTCAGCGGGACTTCTTTTTATGACCTACATGCAGCTCCACTGTAATTTGTCGATTGGACACAACTGACTTACATTAAGTACAGTAGCCCTCACTGAGGGATACATAAATGTACACTACATAACATATTTGGAGACCTAGCTCCACTGCAACTCTACATGTAGCTCCGGAGCTAACCATCGTTGTATAATGAACCTGAGCACATTTTAGATTTTATCACAACCCCGCTGAGTTCATTAATTGGAAAAGACTGTACGTGTACATGTACATGTACAGTGAAGCATCAGTAAAGAAATAAGTTGCTCAAATACGTTGAGCATTGTTAATCCAACTGATTCAGGCTAACGACCATCCCGGGCCTTGTTTTTGTGAAACAACGTTGGTCCTGTCACTCAAATCTCAAATGAAATACATGTACATGTAGAAGAAAACAAGTCGGCAATACTTAACCTGCCTTTACCTCTGTAGCATTTAAACAATGTACAAATACACCTGGCCTTTCAGCAAATAGCGTGAAGACAAACACGGACGAGCGACAAGCAGGCAACGTGCATGTAATGCAACCATATCATGCCATGTTAGGTTGAAAGGTGAGCCGCAGTTGAATCAGGCACTGGAGAGAGAAAAAAAAAAGAATGTATAAATCGATGAAAACTCCATCCCAATGCAGCTGCATTAGGATTTCTCATTTTTTATTTTTTTTTTAATCTTGTATTTTGTTTCTCTGGGTTTTTCGTTTTTGCCGAAGAGCAACAGCATTGGATTGAGGAGCAGATCACGCAATCGTATGCACATTTACTCCCGAAGAGACACTTAACCTTTCCTGTGGAGGAGCCAGAGCCAGGTCTTTTTTTTTACTGACTCGAAGATGGCAAGTACAAGTAGCTTTCATCTCTTCAAAACAAGATGCAGGAATATTTTGATCTTGCCAGTAAGGCCAAGTACATTGATGTAACAATCCCCCCCCCCCCTAAAAAAAGCAACAACAAAAACCATGAATTTCTGCAGGAGCCGTGTCGCCCACCTATGAATCAGTAAAACATGTTGTAGCGCCCTCTTCTGTTGACCCGTGTCGCGAAAACGAATTTGGCACAACAAGACGAAGAACAAAGCTAATCGCTTATAGAGCCCCCGTCTGCGATGCGACACGGCTAAAAACACCACCTGTGAAGTGTCGCTGCCCATTTCTTTTTAACTTTTCAAGGCGGCATGCTTTTATATAAAAATTGTTTAATCTCCGTCCCCAAATAATAAAAACCCCGATATTTCTCCAAGTCAATCTATTGTATGATTTGAATTGATTTGGTTAACTCCACTGTCAGCGGTAGCCATCTAAACATTTTTCATTTGCCAAAGAAGCTGGGGGGGGGGGGGGAGGGTTGAATATTTACTGTAAACTACATGGAAAAGTGTGATACATCCATGTACTTGTAGTCATCATGTACAATATAATCACACCTTCCTATTGAAAGTTTGCATAATTACATCCACTCGAACCAACCTTTTGAGTGGAAAATCCTTCCACTTTGTAATCGGTGACCAATAGAACTATTTACCCTCTACGCCTTTTTCTATTTCCTTCTCAATTCTATCCTCGGGATGCTATTGACAACCTATGTATCAAATTTCCGAAGAGACAGGTCCTAAACTCCTTAGGTTTTGTAATTGAAAAGAACTTCTTGTGTTTCTGTCGCCGAATGCCACGTGGGACCAAAGATTTTCCTTCCCGCGAGCCTCCCTACACCTGTACTAAAACCAAAAAGTGAGGATTCTATGAAAATCAAAGAATTATGTGAAAGCCTTCTTTTCCCGGGGGGCTGCAGAACATCATCAATGCGGCGGCCATTAAAATTTTTCATTGGTGTGTTGGCGACACCACATTTTGATGGCTTGGGGCAGGAAACCTTTCGAAGTCGCTCGGGATCGCATCATGTGGTAATAAGAGCATTTTGGCTTTGGAAGTAATTTATGGCAGTGGAAACCGTTCTGTCAATGGTATCATCATTAATTACTTCTACCTGTACTTTGATAACTTACATGTAACCCCTTGCGTACGGATGACACCATATGGCATAAAAAAAAAAATGCCACTAGGCCGGATGACGTCATTGGCCGCCGTTTGTGCAGTTTCAATCCATTGTTGGGTTATTGTTTATGTCATGCTTGACTGCACAAACACATTGTAGCGGTTCGATTTGGCTGCCAGAACCGCTGCAACATCCCGACGTCTCCCGTAAAACACCGTGCCCAAGGGGTTAATATATTGAGCAAGGAGGTACAACTGTGTATGCATGTACTGCGTTTAAAGTATGGCTCGGACTGCCATAAAAAGGTTGACACTTTTTTGGAAAAAAATGTTTTTTCTCAAAAATTATTTTTCTTATAAAAATATTTGATCTGATGTACATGTACATGTACATGTACTAATGTACAAATTGCTACTCCACCCTAACATACAAACAAATACCTGTTGGATTTTGTTGGATTCAGCAGGAAAGCTGCAATATATGCCAAGGCTAGTGGTGTGTACATGTACATGTACATGTACATGTAGATGGGACATGTAAATTGCACACTACAGAATCCAACAAAATTTGCTGTTAGATTTTGTTAGATTCAGATTCACTTTATTTTCCAAATCGAAATACAAAATTGGTTGAATGTCGGTAACATTTAACTTAACCATAAAACATGTGGATGGGGGACCCCTATAAAAGCAAAGCTTGTCGAGTAAGGGGCCCAAGTTCCAATCATAACAATTAGATATATTACAAAATCGAAACACAAACACCTAACTAGGAGCATTAGTATGATAATGACATCATTAAGAAGGTACAGGCAGCCTGTACAATGTAGCTTAATATCCTGTGACCTGTTACAAGGATACATGTATGATATTTAAACTTTGTATTAAATAATCAAAAATCTAAAAGCCTGCCATTATCTTCATACATGTAGTAAATATGGATCTTCATCATTAAAAACGAGTTTGAATGTTTGAAAAAATTGAGAAATTCCTACTTAACATTCTGTTATTCTGTAAATTTCAGAACATTATCTGGAGATGTGATGTGTGACTCTGGAGTTGTAGATTTTGTCGTGTTTTTGTTGTCTTTTGGTGGGTGCGACCCGTTTTTGTATGTCTATGGGACGACATACAAATGCAGCAATTTTCCCAACTCTAGATTATTTTTGTTGTCTCTGTGTGTTCCTCTGCATCCTTATAGTGCAACGTTCCAGGTTTCCGTGGAAAGGTTCAGTTGCAGAGTGGAGATGCTGTTTATTTTGCCTGTGTAGAACCGTAATTACAGTCTCAATGTCCTGTTTATATTGGAGTTTTGTCCCACGGGGCACAATCGTCAGCTTTCATGGCTGCAGTCTGCAGTCTGGAGTCATGGGCTCTCGCAGGGGGATCATGTCTTATAAATATAAGTCATGTTGTTATACTATGGATGATAGTTTTGGTGCTTCGTTATCATGAGTGATCGTTCCAGGCTTTGCTGACAAGTGGAGTGAGAATTGATGAAAAATCATGTGCATGTACATTTGTACTGTACATTGCGCGTATGTACATTGTACATATGCATGTTTGTACATGTACAATGTACTGTATTACATGCGAGGACAAGAGAAAGAAAATACAAAGGAATCTTTCTTGTCCTCTGGAATCGGTCCTCGGGCGTAAAAATACGTGCATAGTCTATGGGAGTTTTTATTTTTTATTAAAGGAGCAATAGGAAACACAAAACACGACTGGGGTACGTACATGTACACGTACATGTACATAGTATTTATGTGGGTCATTCCATAAATTTTGGGTCGAAAGGTGTGACATTTTTTAGTGTCCCTGTTACACCTGACCTGTGTGATATCAGTATTAAAATTCACAGTGTTTTTTACTTCTTTGTACCCATTTCCAACTGAGGACCGCATGACGACCATCAGATTCTTTTGTACGAACATTTTTGTATGTACTGCGTGCACTGTACTCATATGGCACATTTTAGCAGTAACAGCTCCCTATTGATAGGATCTGGGTTAGTGGTTGCCTCTTGCGTGGGTGTCGCCTGACCAACTGCCCCCTTTTTTAATGCCTGACCATCATCACGGTCCTTCTTTAAATCGTTTCCAGGTCATCGGGTTGCAGTGTGTGTGTGCAAGGAAGAGCCCTCGATTGGAACGATAAATGGCAAAAGCTGGCCAATCTATACCCGGCATCATTTTTTTCCTTCAGTGGGGTGGGGGGGGGGGGGGGGGGGGGGGGGAGGACACTGCACTAAGGGATTCAGTCCAGCGGTAACACACTCCAGCCAAAAGACTGCATCCTGGAGTACGCTGTACATGGGCCGTGTCTCCGGTCGGGTTGGAATTACCACTTCTCCCAATCGACGTGGGCTAAAAATAGATATTAATAAGGCCGCTCGCCCCCGTAAACCCCAACTGGGGAGGGATGGGGTTGCATACGGAAGGCAGGTGGTGTGTGTGCACGGCATCGGAAAATAACATGCATAAACGGTGGCGCCTTTGATCTGGGGGGCTTGCCTGCGGCTGTTGCATGTCTTACATTCATGTAGCTGCGGGCCTTGGCTGTTTCATGTCTTACTAGCTGCCGGCTGCGGCTGTTTCATGTGAAAGGGGGAGGTTGTTACATATACATTCATGTTGTAAGTGTCGTCCCCTTCTGTTATTTACAAGTTATAACCCATAATGCTACATGGATTGCGCCTCAATTTTACAATACAACCTTTGAAGCGATATGACTTTTGAAATTATTAGCATCAAACAAACCACAAGGGAAACTGATTAGGTAATTTTGAATGAATTTTCAAAGTGAACAAAGAAAACTGGCAGTTGCTTAGGATTTTGAATTCGGAGAAGATCGTTCATTGAATCCGTGGAGGATTAGGCCGCATCTAAAATGGACGTTTGTGTTTTGGGCTATGGCTATTCAGCATTGTGCACCAATGGAAACACTGAAGCCATAGCCACTAAATACCCGATTCAGACGTGGCTTTAACTTGCTAAATCCTATGCTGCATATGTACACACTGGTATAGTCACTCCTGGTTTGAGGGAATCACTGCAAGCAATGATGCCTCCTCATCAGCCACCTGTGACCCAATTAAAGTCTAATCGAGTTAAGTGTATTGGATAATCCTGTAACAAGCAGTCGTCAATCAGCCGAAGAAATAATAATTGATGTGGCTAGTACAGTGGGTTGTGTGACATACACGTAGGATGCTACGGGAGGCAGATCTGGTATTTTATCTGACTAGAACTTATATGGCTTGCTCGCTCAGTACAAAGTTCGCGCCGGGATTACTTTTGCTGACAATTTCTATTTTCCAAAAAGGCAAAATATAGCAGCCAACTTCTGATATAAAGCCAAATGCCACAAATACCAATTTGCAAGAGTGCTTTCAACAGTATTTGTACAATATTTCTTGCCGAAACCTCATATTTCAATACTCCGGGTGCGCTTACCGGAGCGTAAATTGTAGAACAGGCCGTGCACAGCGGCCAAGTTCAGTTCAACACAAGGTGTGTGTACAAAACAAATGAGGGATTAGCGTGTTGAGACGTCACCCGGAGGGGAGACGTCACCCGGAGGGGAGTCGAGGCAAGCTTGACGTTTTTACCCGTCAGCCGTGCCCGTGTATAAAAACAGCCAGATCGTGTGAACACGTCCTCCAACGCGAACTGGTTAAGAAAGCCAATCCCAAAAATTAAATCTTGGAAATTGCTGTTCATAATTTTTGACATTGGTGCATCAATGCAGCAAGATGCAAGTGCATACAGTGAGCTCTATATAGCATTTTCTCAAGCGTTTATAAACGTTAATCTGTTTTGTATATTTCCATTTAACTCTGGGTTTCATTTCGAAAATTCCCCACAAACTACATGTACATGTACATTCCAAAACTTTCTTTTTTATTGTCTGAGGTTACGGGTACTTCATTCCATAATCTGGAGCAGTTCCTGACGTTCGGGTACTCGGGTACTCGGGTACCCGGTTCGGATGCACAGCCCTACACATTTTCCTCTGTTGGGACCGTCGTCATAAAGGAAAGTACACTGTACGCACATGGATTCTCAGGATGGACAATTTTAAGAGATATTCATTATTAAGTAAAATAGTAATTATCCTTGCAGCATTCACGTTCATCTAAAAATGCAATTATTACTTAAAACAGACAGACCAAGAAGTTCCTTTTGTTCTTAATCTACCCACTTCCAACAATGGAATGCAGTCATTGCATTTTCATTATACCTGGAGGCATTCATACGTGCTCTGCCATCACCTGGCAGTTTATAGTGTATGTTTATCTATGCATGTCCCATTAATTACCACAATTGCCCCTGCCTTCTACGCTTGCACCAGAGTCGCAGGTGTAGCGTTGGCATTCGTTGCAATCCAATGTCTTCTCTGTGGTTGATTTATGGCGATGAGTGCACGTAATTTGCGAAGTATCGTTGTTGGAACTAACTCTGAACTTGCATCGTTTGCGGCGTCTAATTAATCAAATTATAGTGGATTTGCAGCAGAGCCAAAGAGCAAGGTCTTACTGATGCACTGCCAACAATTATTTTCTTAATTTCTTAATATAAGAAAATATTTCCTATTTCAAGAAAAATCTTCTTGTCTCACTTCCTAGAAAACTTTTCTAGGGAGTGAGACAAGAAAAGTTGTCTTGAAATACGATAATTTTCTCATTTTAAGAAAACCATTTTTTGGCAGTGTGGTTGTTTCATCCGGCCGTCGATGTCCAGTTTTATTTGCATTGAGAGGGCAAAATGATTAATAATAATCTTAATAATCTTACAGTATACATTTAGCAGCAAATCCATCCAAATTACACCCAAGGTGCTTTACGATCATTAAAAAATTTACTTAAAACCTTAAATCCATACAAAAAACCAAATTGTTACAAAAGTAGTACAAGCATTCTGCATTAAAAAGTAAAGTCGAAACAAATTAAAATAGAATGTTGGTGACTGTGGCCCTGCTTACACTGTAATAATGGTGCCACCAGCTACATGTACATGTACATGTACATGTAGGCCTACATGTACACTCTTTTACCGGCAACTTGTTTAAACTCCGAAGTCAGACAAACCAAGCCATCTTGTCACGGTCCAGCCAAAATGTAGTTTTCCTTCCGAGGAGGCATACTGAAATTCCCGGGCAGATCCAAGATTTGTTTAGTAGCCAGACCTTGTACTTTTACCAATAATAAAAGCCCCAAAAGAATCCAAATCATTCAATGAGCCTGGGTTAAAACTGGGAGCAAAAAAAGAATTAACAAATTGGAATGGAGTGGCTGGAAGGGGGTGACCACCACCTCTTTGACCCCTTCTTTCCCCCTTTTATAGCTCTTATGTACATGTATGTACCTTGAGTGACTTTTAGCCTTGTTCAGGGCGAATTTGCATTAAAAAAAAAAAGAAAAAAAAAAGAGTGCTCTTCGTGGTTGCAAACCAAACCTGACTGCCAAATGTTGCCCACCAGCCACCCTAAAATCTCATTTTATTTCCTAAAAAAAAAAATAGTTTGTCCTCTGATGTACATGTAGCTCTGCAATAGTGACTGGTCGTTAATTTACCCTAACCTACCTGAATCCATCAAAATCCATACCCCTGTTTTGGAGGATTTCGGCAGATTCAGGATACAGTACATTGTACATGTAGCTCTATATTGAAAATTGTGGGATTTTGATGGATTGAGGATTGTAAGCCTAGCGGTACTGCAGGATTTTGATGGATTCATGATACCTCCATATCGAGCAGTCACCAAAACCAACTTTTTGTGCATGACAAAACAGGTGGCTTTTGGCAGATTCAGGATACTTTCTAGTTAAAAGTTACCCACAGGGTTAGGGTTAAACAAATAGCAATTGGCTCCAAGAGGCCACTACCCCACTCCGGCCACTCGTTTCCTTTCTGCCATACAAAGTCCGTTTCTTTTCCCTAGTTGCCAAAGACCGCAGTCTGTGTACATGTACGTTGTGTTCAAATACAAGTTGGCAATTAAGCAAATTAAGTGTACGGTACGTGCCTTGCTCAAGTCCACGGGTACATTGTACATGTACATGTAGCCTAAGGCAATTCTGTTTGACGTTTTAAATACTCCTATAGGTTATCATTTTTTCCTCTCAATGTATGAATACCTTCCCAAAGGGCGTTTCATCTTAATTAAACCTAAAACCACGATTCATCAAATTCAGCATCTCTTTTATTGCACCACCGGCTTTCAATAACCACACAAGCAACAGTACAGTTCACCGGTGTTTATGCCGGTAAAGGAAATTAAATTTAAGGACACTTGGGGAATTTGTTATGGGTCCGTAACGTCCGTTTTGCCCATGGTTGATTAGCTTGGCCGTTCGTCACTGGGACGCATGATGAAGATATTTAAATTGGAAATGTACAAAAACCAAATTAGCGTGGCATAAACTGGGGCTCGATCAAATTGGTTAACAATGCCTAGGTTGATGTCTAGAATGCTCTTGCATGCAATATTTTTGTAAAGTGCTGACGCTCATTTAAAGATATGCTGTTTTTGAGTTTTTGTTTTGCTAAATTGCTATTTTTCTGGCTATGCCAAAATTTGTTAGTTTTAAGGGAGACATTGTGTGAAACAATCCACTCATGTTTAGTCTTCGAATAATTACTTTACAAATGTCAAATTATTTGCGGTCCAACAATGTGCATGTTTTTGTGCATTAGAGGCACAAAGGCAACTGAGAATAGAAGCCCCTTTTTGGAAAGTTGCAGATATCCAAAACAGAAAAAGTCTCTTTTTTTTAACAACTGACTGCAGTAACCAGAAATATACGAATCGACAAAATTAGCTGGCCTAACATTTTTCACTTAACCAATGTCATTTGCCTTTCAGAAAGAACTTGTTGAGAAAGAACTTGCTATATTAGGGTCATACCACCAGGTTGGGACACAGTGTGTGACATTGATCCATATCTTTAAAAGTACTATTACATTTGATTCAGTTATTTTATGTACATGTACATTGTAACATCAGTCTTTGGGTGGGAAATATTTTAGAAAGTTTTAAATCATGTAAATTATATTTTACCAAAAATATGATAAAAAAATGTGTCAGTTTGACGTAACCAGTTTGACGTAACATGGACACGTCCATATTTCCATTTTTGTGTTTTTTCAACACTTTAAATATATAATTCACCATGTGTACTAATTAAAAGATGTATGTATGTACATGTACTATGCAACACAAGAACACTTTGTTATGGTAGTCAGTGTCCAAATATAGCAGAGACAGCAAGAACAGACGTGAGTGTGGACGTAACATGGACACTGTCCAATGTTACATCCACACATGCATGTTTTTGTGTGTTATTGCTGTTTCTGAGCTATTTGGACACTGGCAACCATAACAAAAAGTGTTTTCTGGTAGCATTGAGTGTCTTTTAGTTAGTACATATAGTAAGTTGCATAATTATTTATTTAATGACGAAAAATTAAGGCAGTCTGGACGTAACATTTAGTACTGACATGGTGTGACATGAAAATGCACATTTCCTTTTTGTAACATTTTCAACATTTATATAAATAATTATGCAAACTCACTCTGTATACTAATTACAAAACACAAACTGCAACACAAAAAACATTTGTTATGATATTCAATATCTAAATGCAGCACAACAGCAGAAATATATGTATGGTCATGGTCTATCATGGTGTCCATGTTACGTCTGCACCGATTCTTCAAATTCTTGCTATTTCTGCTATATGTATTTGGACACTGACTGCCGTAAAAAGGTGTTTCATTGTTGCATAGTGTGTCTTTTATTTATTGTACGTAATAAATTTCCCATATTTATTTATTAAAGTGTTGAAAAAACACAACAATTTAAATGTTGGACACGGTGTCCATGTTACATGTACATGTACGTCTATTTTACACACAAAATAACACACTTTTTATCATATTTTTGTTAAAATATAACTTGTACATGATTGAAAACTTTCTCAAATAATCTCACACCCAAAGACGGATGTCACATGAAATAACTGAATTAAATGTACATGTAATGATGGTTTTAATGATATGGTAAAAAAAAAAACTGTGTCGCAACCTGGTGGAATGACCCATTAACCAATGTCATTTGCCTTTCAGAAAGAACTTGCTAAGGCCCAAAAAAGTTCTGCTTCCAGTTACCTGACCTACAATCATGTACATGTACCCTAATTTTACGGCCCCGACCCTAAAAATTGTATCCGCAAGTAACAAAAACAAATCAATCAAAAAATAACCCTGTTGTCTTTTCTGTCTTCACAAAACCCCTCTCAACAACCTATTTACATCAAAAACGCTTGTAATTTGTTTGCCTACTTACATTCATTAATTTTTGAGAAGAAACTTTTTACAAGTTCCTTTCGCGATTACAAGTTCCCTTCGGTGCCGGTGGTGTGTGATTTCCTATCACCGTGATGAAAACACGTGCGTAATGCTCAATGCAGCAATGCTGTACTGGTTCCCGCCGCGCCGCCCACTAAAAGTGCCAAAGAAGGCAACCAGTCTATTGCATATGGCCGACCAACATAGCGTAACACTGCAGAGAGGGCACCCAGTTCCAACTAAATGATAAAAGGCCACTGGAACACCTTCCATGATAGTTTCGATAAAAGAGGCTCAATGAAGCAACAAAGCATCGGACATGATGGGGTTCATTGGAAGATGCCAGGTCCTGACCAACCAGATTTAACGAGTTCGTGTCGGAGGACGTGTACAATGTATACACGCACTCAGCGAGGCAAGGATCCAGCGGAAATATCTGTCAGCGACCGACTCGCAGTGAGCAAGGCTAGGGTGTGCTACCCGCAGATAAAGGCCTGAGCCCGTCTGGCACCCAGGCTCATGAAAAATAATCCCGGCGTAAACTGGTTATAACATGCCGCTGAATCTTATCAAAGAGGGACAAATAGCAAGTCGGAGCACCAGCCTAGATATGGCTGCAGTATTCTATGACTGGTTGTCTTGCAGGTTTAGTCAAGTTTATGTCCGAGACTAAAGCTGTGTCCGCAGTGGATTTTTTTTGGGGTAAAATGTACAGAGACCGTTGTCAACTTGACTAAATTAAGTGCGGACAGCCGGTAAACTTTCCAAATTGTCAAGTGTCGATCGTCGGTTGTCAGTTTATTCCTCCGCAGCGGCGCAGCGGGAACTTTTACAGGGCCAACCTTGTGGCGTAACAGTTACTTGCCAGTTTTACGTTGCTGAAAAGTCCAGTGCGGACAGCCACTGTAATGTACAACATGCATTTTGACAGGGCATGCCGTTGCAAAGTTTACGTGGCCAAGGAGTTTGCGCTAGCCGTGCAATCCAAATGCAGACGCAAGGAAGAATAACCTCTGTGGAATGTTAACAATCACGCACGGTAACTTTTGACAATAGTTAGTCCAATGCGAACGCGGCTAAAGCCACTGAAACCATGACCGAGGGTCATTGCACTGAGCTCCCTTCTGATAATTTCCACTTGAGTGAATCTGCAGAGTTGTCCACTCCTAGGCACAGTACATTTACCTCAGATTGCAACTGGCAGGAAATTGCTGTAGGCATCACACTCTGTCACTGCAAATCAGTTTGTTATCCCCTCTTTCATGACCAAAAAAATTTGTCAAGTGCTGATAAAAAAAACAGGGGAGAGCTGTTGACCTCTCCATCACAACTGGATGAAGTCCTGTCGGTCCAGAAGCCTCGCACACCCACACCAGCTCCCTGGAAAAAGGGTCCATGATGCAGCAAGCATCCGCTTGGTCTAAAGCATGACCAAACCCAAGAAAATGAGTCACAAGTCGCCAGTTACTTTTGAGTTACAGGCCCTTAACCCTAACCCTCCAGGGTATTTTGGCTAGAAACCCTGCCAGACGCATCAGATTGCATACTTTGTCACATTGACTTGTGTGCAGAGTGAAGCAAGGTCAAGCTGTCACCACAGATGCACTGTGCTGCGTCTGGCAGGGTTAGGGTTAAAACATGACTTATACTGTGCAAATCTATAGGAACTTGCAAGGTTTTCACCCACATAATGTCCATATTCATCAGGATGTCAAACTGAGTGATGTATCAGAATGAAGAGCCAAGCATGCTCTATAATGCAAGTAAAAAAAACCAAACAAATCATAAAATTACCTTAAGACTCAATTCGCAGGGTCCGGTCACATATGAACAAATGGCTACCTGCTCCCCCCAGGTGATGTTGAGACAGGTAATGCAGATGAATTGATTGATAAATTTCCTGGCTCATTGGGGCATTGAGTGATAGAGGAAAGGTGCTAGCACAATACATGTACAACTTTGTCAAACAAACCACAAGGGATGAACTTTCATAATGCCTTGTTTCGGAGACTGCCAAAATAGGGCAAGATAGCTCAGTTGGTAGAGCACCGGTATGGTATTCCGGAGATCGGAGGTTCAAATCCCACTGGCACTCCTGCCAGTTTTCTTCGTTCACATTGAAAATGATTTTAAATTACCTAGTCAGTTTCCTAGTTTTGACATTGTTATGAGTTAAAAAGTCGTATCCTCAGTGAGTGATCCCCACAATGTCACTTCCCAGGTTGCATCGTCAAGTTTGGGCGTGATCCTTGGCTATACAGTATTATGGGTTTAAGACTTCTGACTAGATGTTGGTGTTTCAAAAATCCGCTGCCATGGCGTAAAATGTGTCTATCTGTACCAGAGGTGAAGAAGGTTTTAGTGCTGAAGGGGAGGGGGAATGCCTTCAACATGTGCTATCCCCCAAAGTGCTGAAAACATTCTAAGAAAACTCTACAACATGATCAACACTTGATACCGCCCACATTTCATTGGAACAAAACGTCATTAATTAAATGGCCCAAGTTTTGGGTTGCAGTAACATGGTACCGCTGTACGTATACATTACTGAACACTCTGTGTCTCAGGAAACAGTTAACTAATTGCTTCTGTAGGCAATTAGATTCACTTTCACAGAATGTCTTCTTAAACTGTGAAACTCTAGCTCTTTTCTTTATAGATCAATGGCTAAAACTTATCCACTTCTTTCGTTTTCCAATGCCATGAAATCCAACTCTACATGAAGTTTGACATTTAGAATGGATGGCTATAAACACAGTTTACAGGTCAGTGACTTGTAAACTTCCCCCCTCCCCCCCCCCCCCCCAAAAAAAGAAAACCTATCCACTGGCCAGTTTGGCCTTGCAAACTCTTTGCCGGACAGAGAGAACTCAAGGAGGATAATTCAGCCCCGACTGCATTATCCACGGCAAATCTGCGGCAGGGATGGCCGGTGGCATCAACCAAATTAACCCTTGTACTGTAGTGTGGGGTCAGTTTTGCCTTGCGAACTCTTCACTGGACATAGAACTTGACGAGGATAATTCAGTTGACCACCACCCCGGTTCCCCTCCTCGATGTTGATGTTCAGTTGTTAATGGATGTGGCACCAGTGACATTTTGTTTCTGTGCACGAGTTTCATTGAGAGCCAACATTGAGCGGGGGAACGGGAATGTCCTAAATTTTGTCTGGGATTGTAGCTTCATATAGCACACTGTACATGTACCAAGGTAAAAGCAGTGTGTGTGGTCTCAATATTCTGCCCATAAAGTGGCTGCCTAGCAACAGGTTGACACTGTTGCCGTGGCAACCTGGCATGCATTCATGCTCCGGACACTGGCGCTGCTGGTCCGAAATTGAATTTGAAATATTAAATTTTGTATGAAAGAGTAAATTTGTAGATGGAAACCATTTTAAACTGAGAGACCAACAATATGAAATCACGGGGCATAATTGCATTAGGGTATACTATGTATACTATGTACTTCAATGCTGTGTGCAGAATACGGTCCATATTACACTCTGTGTGTTGCGCTGTTCTAATGACGCGTATTGCGTGATACGCAAAATGCAGTGCTGCACTACATTATTCCGTGTTCCACTCGCGCTCTTTGGATAACTAATATATTCGTGTTAATGGCACCAAAGCAGAAACAATAAGTTGCACGTACATATGTACATTGTACATGTACACTGGACCCCTATGGGAGTGAAGATTTTCAATTTGAACAAAACGTGTGCATTGTATTTTTATTGGCGTGCAAGTAGAGTGGTGTAGCCTGAGGGGGTGGGGGGAAGAGAATGGGGGAAGTATGCCACAGCATCCACCAAAAATAATTGTGGAAGCGTGTTTGACCTTTTTCTCATGTTTGTGAAAACCTATATATTTATTTTTGAAATGGGAATTTTCCGATGTTTGTAAAATGTTTACACTGCTTGCTTTGACACTCGTCATCAGATTTGTTGAAAATTCACAGGGAAATGTTGGGTGAAGTTTTGTGAAATGTGAATGCAAATAGGAATGGTAATTCTTTTCACAAAAAATCCCATTCGTGTTAACAGTGTTAACTTTTAACCCTAACCCTCCTCAATCCTCCAAAATCCTCATGGTGGTTTTGGAGGATTTTGGAGGATTGAGGAGGAATGGTGATTGAAGCACCGGAGGATTTTGGAGGATTGAGGAGGAATGGTGATTGAAGCACAGGAGGATTGAGGATGAATGGTGATTGAAGCAAAGGATTTTGGAGGATTGAGGAGGAATGGTGATTGAAGCACAGGAGGATTTTGGAGGATTGTATAAGGAGGAATGGTGATTGAAGCACAGGAGGATTTTGGAGGATTGTATGAGGAGGAATGGTGATCGAAGCACAGGAGGATTTTGGAGGATTGAGGAGGAATGGTGATTGAAGCACAGGAGGATTGAGGATGAATGGTGATTGAAGCAAAGGATTTTGGAGGATTGAGGAGGAATGGTGATTGAATGGTGATTGAAGCAAAGGATTTTGGAGGATTGAGGAGGAATGGTGATTGAAGCACAGGAGGATTTTGGAGGATTGTATGAGGAGGAATGGTGATCGAAGCACAGGAGGATTTTGGAGGATTGAGGATGGTTCCTAGCAATAAGGGCCTAGGGGGTTAGGGTTTGTACATGTACATGTACATGTACATGTACATGTATATTGAGTAGCAGGCAGGAACGTTATACATTTGTACATACTGTACACATGTACATGTACATGTAGCAAGAACTTTTTCATAGGGGGTTTCCAATGAAAGAAGTTTTTTTTCTTCTGACAGTCTTTTAAAATGTTTCTGTCAGAAAGTAATTTGGGGGGTCGGGGAGAGATGGGGGTGGGAGATGAGAGAGATGGGGGTGAGAGATGAGAGAGATGGGGAGGTGAGGGATAGTGGTCAAGGGGTTAGGACTACTTTTGATGGTGGTGGTACCATTTTTCTTGGGAATTGTTAATGGCTTTTCTGCAATGTTGCAAAAAGAGGTATTGCTTTTAATTTGTTTAACTTTTTTGACAGATGTACTCGTAGTTTAGTTATCAGCAATCTCGGGTGTCGCGGTACACTATCCCAGCATTCTATTATTGTGATTATCGATTATTTGGATGAATCGGTACAGGGCCCACACTTGACTTCAAGAAGAAATAAAAAAATTCGAATTACCACAGTACACATGTAAATTGCATGCATTGAGCTCCGCACGAAATGGCAATGTCTATTGACTGAGCCAACAGCGATCCGTGGTCGGGAAGGGAACGGCACACAGTGCAGCCGTGCTTTGTTGATCTTTTTTCTAGAATCTGGGCCCAATTTCATAAAGCTGTTAAGCACAAAAATTTGCTTAGCATGAAAATGTCTTGCTTAATAAAAACAGGTTACCAGCCAAAAATCCATGTCATTTTCGCGCTAAGCAAACAACAGCTGAATACCAGTCAAAAGCAATATTCCAGACATGGAAATCTGGTTGGTAATCCAGTTTTTATCAAGGAAGCATTTGCATGCTAAGCAAATTTGTGTGCTTAACAGCTTTATGAAATTGGCCCCTGGTATCATGCCTGGCTGCAGACATTGATGACCGTAGATCTCCAGAGTTCTCCGTTGTGAGCTGCTTGAATGAACTGGTTGTTTGTGGATGTGTGTTATAATTGACCGTTGAAACATGTGCGTTGAAGCCCTCGGCTTCTCTTTCCATCAGCATTTCCACCTGTCATGTTCTGATCAATGCCACCCTTCCTCAGTATATGGCCGAGAAATGTCATTTGTCTTCTCTTGATTTCTTTCATTAGACTTCACTTGTACTTGCATCGATTACAGAATGAAATATTTTTGGCACTCTGTCCCTTCATGAAACTTTAAACATTTATTGATTTAGCACATTTCTGCCGGTATGTCATACGAGCTTGTGCAGCCAAGCGTAATGCACACAGTAGGTAAACAATGGATTGAGTATGTGCAGGAATGAGCATGACAACCGGCCAGGGGGTCTTTTTGAAACTGCGGCTATGGCTGTCATCCGTATTAAATGGGTTAAAGGCTGGTAAAGAATACATGTAGCCACTGGAAGGAAATTTATGTTTCGGATGCAGGAACTACATGTTCACGGAGGTTATTACAGAAACACAACCCCTGCACATACATGTACATGTACACACAGTCGTACTTCCCCAATACGTCCGAGGACAATGCTTTGTGTTTCCTATTGTTCCTTTAATATAACCAACCCCCATAGACTAAGCACGTATCCTTACGTTCGAGGACCGATTTCAACAAAAGACTCTACGTTCGAGGGCTGAAAGGTTTCTTTGTGTTTCCTTTCTTCTCTTGTCCTCGGAGATATATACGGTGCACGTACACATGTACATACATGTAAGTGGGTTATTCCATGAAATTGAGACACACACACATTTTGGCATTCTTTGATTATGTAATTGTTTTTCTTGTTTAAACTAAACTGACTTTAATGGTGATTATGGTATGAACTTGAAGAGTAAAAGGAAGGCTTTCGAATGATACAAAACATGAGGGCATTATTTGAGATATATTTATGTTTTGTCACCAAGTGTGATGGTGTCCCGGGCTAAATTATGGGGTAATTTTGTGACATAAAAACTTACAAAATACAAATAGGGTTCAGAGGTTAAAAAAATTAAGTATTTTCTTTTCTTTTACATGAGCAGTTAGCAAAAACTGCATGTAACTTAACAACAAATCATATTTTCAGTATCTCTTACATCTTTTCTGTTATATGGCTAACAAATCTGTCGTTAGAGAGGTAACGGATGGTGTCCCACTCTGTTAAATTTTGTTACATCCTGCTTGCATGTCTAGCTTTCTTACTTTTCATCAAATGAAGTCTGAATTAAATTTCTTTTCTTTTGTGTGATTACCGTTTTAATAAAATTAACTTGTAGAGTCAATATATTGGACTGCCTTTTCAAAATTAGGGCAAAATGGACTCGGATGTAACGGTGGTGTCCCACGTTACATCCTAGCAATTTTGGGAACTTTCTTCCATAATTTATCTGTAAGCAGTATGTGAAATGTCCATGCAACATGATAACAAAGACTTGGAGTACCTCTTTTTAAAAACATAAAAAAGACCCCCTAAATTGGTGTCATGTGTTAGTTTGCCACCCTTGATGGAGCGGTGTCCCATGTTACATCCTTGCAGGCTTGCCAAATCAATTATTACATCAAATGTTTTAGCCAACTGTATTTGAGGGGTATGTAAAAGGATAACATTTTCTAACTACCACATACAGATTTGGATGCTTTAACATGATTATTAATGAATTATGAGAAACATAAACTAAGATGTAACCGGGACACCGTGTCCCTTGTTACATCGTTGATTTATCCATAGTAAGTCTATGGGAGTTAATGTGAAACTCAAGAGAGAGGACCCTAAACTAAATATTATGTCACAATGAATCTAACCTATGATGAAATAATTGTATAGAATCACATGTGGTGTAACAAATTTATTTCACACCAATTTAAAATTTTTACCAATATGTCACACATTGTGTCTCAACTTCATGGAATGACCCACGTGTAGATGATTTCTTTGCATTATGGACTTGTACCAAACGGTTTAGGACATTACAATGTATGTGATTGCCCTACGCGCATTCTGGATTAAGTTCATGATGAAAGTTCACCTCTGGAGTTAAAGCTGAGCTATGTCCGCGCTTTTGGGGTCTATCATCCTGAACATTTTTTTTCAAATTGACTTGCTAATTTGTTAGCAATAGATGAGGTACATGTACATGTACATGTACATGTACAATGTATGTATAAGCTTTCCAATGAAACATTCTACAGAAAAATCTACCAACGATAAATAGCATGTTTAATATAAAAGTTCAAGTCAATTTTGAGTTAGAAGCAGGGGAGACTCCTAATTCCTGCATAAAATGTACAATACATTAGAATGCTGTTTTCACGAACATCATGGGGTCCACAAGAAATGTTCACTATAGTGGTTATTCGTTATGGTGAATAATGGTGTGTATTCACTACATTTACAACAATTTGGGAGCCAAAGATAATGTTCATTGAGTAGAGTGTAAATGTACAATCAGTACCGTATTTTTTTCTTCAGAAATGAAGGTTTCTTCCATAATTCGTGAGTAGGAGGAAATCTATTAAGTTTACATTTTCACTCAGCACAGACATACATGTAGCATCTTTATGAGCAGCATTGATCTGTGGCAGTCTCTGGTTCGACTTTAAAGGGACACTGTGTCTTCGAGATGGTCATATTGGCTGCAAAAAACATCCTCATTGTTAAGGTTGAATGATAAAAACGTTTAATACATGTGCACATAAGGAATTTGTATACCTGGCCATCACTTAAAAATGTGCCACTTGTCGAAAAATTTGTGACAAAAATAGATCGGTAATAACGCTGTGTCCTTGAAAGTTGGACCAGTTGAATACTGCATGCAGTCTACTTCCAGTCAAACATTTCCTGGGCCAAGAATGATGAGACAGGTGCTGTGTGCATGCCTGCTATCATGATAGATGATCAACAGCCTCCCCAGTCCAAGTAATTAGTTGAGCTTGGTCTGTACCTAGTATTGCACCATAGAGACAGGTTTTTCTCTAAACAAAATTACGTTTTACGTGTACGTCATACACATACATATGTACCACTGTTAAAACAATGATTTTTCACTACTGGGATGATGGGTTACATTCAAGCTTTTACAGGTGTATTTTAATAACACAAAGTATGGACACTGCCTGCAACGGTTTGGTCAGCTCTACATGTACATGTGTACAGATGCTATGACAAAACCGGCTTGGTTCCTCTAGTTAGGGTGTTTAAAACCGGCTTGGTTCCTCTAGTTAGGGTGTTTGAGAGTGAAACTTTCAATCTGTTCCCACCAATATACTCTAGCTGTACCTACAAATGTACAATGTATATGTAGAACTAAAAGCTATGCCAACAGCTTTTTCCCTCGTTCTGTATCTCTATGGGATTCTTTGCCTGTGCATGTCTCCCTTCATCTGACGATCTTTCCTGCTTCGGTAGGAATATTAATTCCTACCTCTTGTATCTTTGATTCTTTTTGTTTTTGTGGCTCCGTACCTCGAGTGGCTTTCAGCCTTGTTCGGGGCGAACTTGCATATATAGAAGGTGCTCCACATGTGGTTGCAGTACTTGGACCTCCCGAGTTTGACAACACCCACATTTCCTTCTTAAAGTGATCTTCTTCCACTAATGATTTTTATACGGCCACTCAACTGAATGCAAGTGTATGCTTGGTATAGAAGAAATTAGTTCGAATATATATGGGTCTCACCTTGGGGGGAAATATAACAGCAGGAATGCTACACGTACATGTACATGTACTCACAGTGGGATATACACCGTACATGTAGAAACTTGGGTTAATTACATGTAGATGATCAATAAAACTGCTCGCTGACAATAGTGGCCAATCTCTCGTTTGGCCTTGCGAGATGTTGGCCTTATACTCAGTGGGGGGAAATTACCTGGTCTATGTGTAGCAGTCATGATTAGTTTTGTAGCATCAGCACTTGGGATGGATTTGCATGTGTGTCTCAGTGGCATATCCTATGGGGTAGAGGCGGGACAGGTTCAAGTCCCCGAGCACCCCCCCCCCCCCCCCCCCCCTAGTTAGTCAAAGTTTATTTGCATGTTGGGCTGGGCTGGCATCAATAGTTGCCATACAACATGTACATGTAGTATGTTTCAAATACAGGTAGGACATGTATACACAACTGGTACTATTCAAGGTCCGAGATCTTGAATACAAGTCTAATGCCTCAAATAATAATAATAAGAAGATAATAAAAAAAATAGTACCTGAATAAGTTATTAACAAAAGAAAATTGCAAAAAAGAGGAAAATTCTCCAGTGATCTTCTGAAACATTTGTTCATACATGTACCTTCTGGGTATGTTCAGGTACCGTTTTTAAATTCCTTTAAAACAACTTTGAACTCGATTTGGTGTAACTTTTCTGCTAAAATGGTGTCTGATGAACGGTTTTAAAGTTACACCGAATCGGGTTTATCTCGCCGCTAAAACGGGATGAAAGGGAGGGTTTATCGCTAAACCAGAATGGTTTTATCTTCTAGTACAATGTCCGAACGGTTTTAGCTAACACGCTTCCTGTTTTAGCCAGCGCAGTTGACCTGGAGTTGCGTAACCCTTGTTGTGGCGTGCTTTTTATTGTAAACAATCGTGGTTGTCCACATCCATTGACACATCCTATACGGCATAGCGTGCCAACGTACAATGTAGCGTGGCCCATCAACCGCCATTTTCAATAGCTTTTACCTGCTCTTGATTTATCCCTTACATTTAGTCGAGTGTTCCAATATTTTTCATTGATCGCTGATATGAAACTGTTGTTGAAAGTATTTCAAAACTGTTCACCATCATGGTCAAGGCTTCAAAGTCATGAGCGACCGAGAAAGGATCTAGACTGCGTGGGGTGAACTGGGCGAAAGAAGAAGCAAATTAGGCTCATGGTGGTGTGGGCCAAGGAGGACAATGTGCCCTCGACGAGCCTCTCACATTCTGTGTGTACCCGTACCGGTCATGCTATTTAGCGTCAACAAGCGTCAACAAACCCGATCAGCGTCAACAAGCTTAAAATGCACATTTAAGCTTCACAAAAGCTATACTTGTATTCAACAAACTCTCGCATCTCGTATTATGTAAGAAATTGGGCGAATTCTCGTTCACAATCCCACATAAAAACGAAATTTGATGACGACAAAATTACGATGAATGGGCGCCGCCATCTTTGTTATCTCTTTTGCGCATGCGCGATTGCACCATGTCCCAGAAAAACAAGATGGCTGCCGGGAAAAAGCACCGTTGATGTCGTACTTTTTCGCTTAAAAATCACACATTTTAAGATACTTTTAAATACTAATGATACTTTTAAATAATCATAGGAGCCCACTAAATATTGTGAATAACATGTTTAAGCTTAACAGTGCTTTTATAAGTTGTTGATGCTTTGTTGACGCTAATTAGCATGACCCGTACCCGTACACAGAATTTTATGATGTACACCTGAACTACATGTACATGTAGCGCGGAAGTTCTAGGTGACCCTAAAATGGAGTTGAACGCTTGGTATGTTTTCATTTTACGACCGGCCACCTGTGGTGAGTGACCATTTTATCTTTTAGCGTTTGAGCTAAAATGCTGTCTGAACATAGTACATGTACAATGTATCCTCTGTTATTGTTAACCCCTTGCGTACGGTTGACCCAAATATGTGAAGATTGGAAATTGCCACCTGGCCGGTTGACGTCTATACACGCCAATTTCTGCATTTTCAATCCACTATTGGGGTATTGTGTACGTTATGCTTGGCTGCACAAGCCTCTTGTTTCCGTTTTGCTTGGCTGCACAACCCGGCCTGGCGCCCCCATGAAATACCCGGTTTGCGCGGGTTCAAGAGGTACAGCTTCTGAGCTACTGTGCCATACATGAACATGAGAAATCCCTGGTTTGTATTACCAGAAATATATCATTGCGAGTGCATTGGAAGAAACCGGCAACTGCGATTGTTGCAGTTCCTCCTAAAATTGATTAAAAATTCAGTCTGATTCTGCGGTGCTGCGCAATACAACACTATTCTAAACTGGCAATTGATTTCTTCATGAGTGAGTCAGTGTACATGAACATGCGGATGCACGCATGATTGCTGTAGTGTATGAAGTACACGATGCATGTTGCGGAACGTGATGCCTATTTCAGAAGCATTGACTTCCCATCGGAACATGTCTATTCTTAGACGGGCCCGACAATTTTAACAGCCAAGCGAAACGGCCACAATGTGCTTGTGCAGTCAAGCGTAACATGCACAATAATCCAACAGTGGATTGAAACTGCACAAATAGCGGCAAATGGCGTCATCCGGCCTGGTGGCAAATTATTTTTGCGCCATTTGGCATCTTCCGTAAGCAAGGGGTTAATCAGTGATATGATTACGTGGAATATGATGTTACCTTGGCCCCGTAGTGCTTGACAACGCCCAAACATGCCTGTTTGTACAAGCCCTATACTCTCTCCGTAAATGGCTAACTTTAACCAACTACATACATGTAAACGCTCGCAATTTGGGCATGCGTGTCACCTGGTTACTGTGGTCCATCCCGGTTACCAGCCATTTCTAAATCACCCAGTTTTACGATCAGATGCTAAAAATAAAATACTGTCTACGTGCACCCCCCCCCGAACCAGCCTCCGTTTATGCGTAGGGTCGAGCAGTAGTACATGTCGCTGATACATGTAAAATACATGTATAAGTGTTCCGTGACCGTGAAGGAATCATTAAAGATTCTTAATGACCAAAAAATTATTGATGATTTTCCGGACTGACTGCAGATGAAAACATGTAGGGCTGAAGTGACCTCCAGGGTTGGAGCTTTGAAAATGCACTCACTGTTCTACATGTAATTTGTCTCTAATGGGCATTTAGAATTGGAAATTTGGTAAATCTGTGCCTCCCTGCATAGCATTAAACAAGAAAATTGCTTTACCTCTGGAAAATATATTTATTTTTCACGGAATGGCAAAAATCTAATTCTCAGGGAAGAGGGGAAAAAACAATCAAATTACATTTGTATTATGTGTGTACATCTTGAGGGCTAAAAATCTTCTTTAAATTTACATTTCCGACGCAAATTCCATATTCTGATATCAAATTGTTAGGGTTGATAAAGAGTGATTTATTTAACAATAACACGGTCAAACCTGCATTTTTTCCCTCTGTTTTCTTTGTTTTGCCATCATCTACATGTATGCACACAAAACTTTAAACAGGTCACTGTTAGTATTTGCTATAAAATACTAACCCCCAAATTGTAATGAAAATTAAAGCAAAAGCAAATGTAAAAAACAAATTACCAAAGTAGGAAAACATTTTCACACCTTTTCTCAAAACTGGGAAAATAATTTCCCACTTGAATTCACAGTGGGAAAAGTTTTGTGGAAATGTGAAATGTGAATGTAAATGGGAATTCTTTTCACAAAATTTCCCATTCCCGTTCACAGTGTATATCGTACTATAATTCCAGGAATCTCTGTCTGTGTGTGTGTATGCATTTGTAAATATACCGGCAATCGTGGACTAGGGGCAAAAGGGTTAGGGCGTAGACAAAAGGTCCACGATTGACCGAACGTCCAGGATTAAAAATCGTGTACAAAACATATGGGAGGCCTTCCGAAAAAGTACAAACAAAAGAGGGACAATAGGAGGTCCACGATTGCTGGTATTTACACACTTGTGTGCTCTTGTATTGTACTACGTTCGAGGACAAGAGGAGAAAGAAAATACAAAAGAATCTTTCTTGTCCTCGAGAGTCGGTCTTTTGGTAAAATCGGTCCTCGAACGTAAAGTTACGTGCTTAGTCTATGGGGTTGGGTTATATTAAAGGAAGAATAGGAAACACAAAGCATTGTCCTCACGAGTATAGGAAAGTACGACTGTGTGTGTGTGTGTATGTGTGTTTGTCCGTAATTCGATTATCTCCAGAACTGGGCACTGTATGAAGTTGAAAATCAGCAGGTGTATTGCTCAGGACCAAGAATGTGCAGTGTTTGGATGAGCGGTTCTCACAAAAGCTGCAAAAAAGCAGCAATACCCCTGGCCTACACCCGCAAACGTGGCAGTATAGACCGCCACGCACTGCTGCACATTTTGAACGGGTACTGCACTGTACTGCCACGGGTATAGACCGCCACGCATGCAATGGGGCGTGATCTAATATGCAAATTAGACGCATACGCATCAGTGTTACAAAACCAGCTCTTCCCAAGAAACTCACTTCCAAAGCTGTGATACACGTGTGGCATGGAAACATACACCCGTGGCTTTTTTTTAACGAAAGCCAAGCAATTTGTCAGTTGCGAACAGGCACATTTTGAACGGGCACATGTATAAAGTGCAATGCAAACCCTCAAAGTTGATAGCATTGTGCCCATACAGCGAGCTTTTATTTATTTTTCATGAGTTGTATAGCCTTCCAAAAAGCAATGACTTTTCCTAGGTTTTGTGCAAACACAATTGACATTTTACTTTCACATTTATTTTGTTGGAAATTGGAAACAGGCTAAAAAAATTCTTGTGTAAAAAGAGTTAGTTGAGCATCGGCCTAAACTTTGTAGCACTTAATTGAAGAGTTAGGGTAAACATAATGTACTGTCGCATCGATTTCTCGTTGCGCTACTCATGCTTTTTCAACTATTCGATTACTCATACCAGCCCGAGTACTAATAAGTACTCGCGAGTAGTGATTTGTTTGCAAGTACCGATTAAGTTACGGAACAACGAGTAATGACTTCCACTTTCAATGACACACCTGTTTTTCTTTCTTCGAACCAGTGTCCTGTAATCGACACTCGACAGTTATGTCACTTAATCCTGTTCATTGTTCAACCACTGACCAGCATGGTTCAACGAACTAAAGCCTTGAGCGAGCCACAGGATTGTTACAATTGTATATAAATGCAGCCAGAATCGCTAACCGCAAATCAAATGGCCAGCTGTGCGTGTCAGAGTTACATGTACGGCAATGCGTCTTCTGTCCGATAAACCACTTGAGCATTTAGTCCGTGGGTTGGTTGGGTTCGGCTGGGATCGTAAATTAATTCACTGTACTTGTTAGTCTCATAAAAGTAGTTAAAACATCCAGTGTTTTTTCTTACCATGATAATGTATGATTGTTTGTCTTTCCTAAGAATACCCATTACCCAAAGCCATTAAATGTACGTAACGTTGATAATAAATTCGCAATGAGCGCTCAGAGTAAATGTTCCCACTTTGTTAGATTTACGATCTGTGTCCGGTTTCTAGTTCTCAGGATAGTACGTTTTTAAAACGTTAGCTCCTGTTAAGTTATGAATATCCTCGGGAGTTTTCCAAAGGACATCAGGGTC
Source organism: Hippasteria phrygiana (assembly GCA_037893225.1). Lineage (NCBI taxonomy): Eukaryota > Metazoa > Echinodermata > Asteroidea > Valvatida > Goniasteridae > Hippasteria > Hippasteria phrygiana. The sequence goes on along the minus strand of JAZGUH010000047.1, from coordinate 997,612 downwards.
TGCCTTCCTTTATTACAGATTAAAACAAAAAAATTTCTCAGGTGATCAGAGTGTTTGCCAGGCACATGTTCGCCGCCCCGCTGCCGCTGCTGTTTGCCAATCATAGATTAGCAGTCTGCAAACTGCATCTGCCTATTTGCCTAAATTTAAATATGCATAAGACACTTCAAAAACCAATATTTCAATGATTAACCATTAACTTGTCATATAATCTGTTTTTGGAGAATGTGGTTGCTGAGAAAAAAGTTACTTGAAATGATTTAAAACGATTTTGACATGATTTGTTCAAAGTTTAGTGGTGTAAAAGGAATATGTATCTTGATATTTTATCTTCAACACTGTGATAAGAAAGTCCACTGTTTTGAAGATGTCAGGAAGCCTCAAGCAAATGTTAACTTTGATTCCTTTGCAAAGTTAAGGGTCGTAGAGTCACCATTCATGGCTGACGCCACCCGTCGTTTTTAGGGTTCACGACTTAATACGTCCCCTGCAATCAAGGAATCACTCCCCGGGCTTTTCTTCCCCTGTCTCTAAAAGAAAACACATTTTCAAGTAAATGACCCAACATTTCGCATTATCAAAAAAAAATCTCCATGCTGGAGAATGAATCGTGTCTTCCACGCTGTTTATCTGTAGTAACTACATGTCATTTAAATGTACATGTATATGCAATTTTTGTTTTTTTAAAGAAAATTGATACTACTCACGAGTACTCAACTACTCGCGAGTAATTTCTCTGCGAGTAATTTCTCTGCGAGTAATTTCTCTGCGAGTAATTTCTCTGCGAGTAATTTCTCTGCGAGTAATTCCTGCGAGTAGTCGAGTAGCAAAATCCACTACTCGCCCAGCACTACTGTCGCATATGAGCAAAAACCATGTACATGTACATGTATGTTCTGTGTGCGCTTTGTGTTCAGAGTTCTTTACCTGGGAAAATTAACTTTGAGCGGCAGCGTATCCAAATTGCAGGTTAAATGACTGAAGTTGCATTGCGGGTTTAAACACAAACGTTCAGCCAGTAGGAAAATCTAAATATTCTACATGCCATACATTACATTGTATATGCTGACCATTCAAAGTTTGTGTTATATGAATTCTGCGGCCACCTGATTGGTTATCTGGTTGCCCATGACATGCAGTTTGTGTTGTTGGGGAAGTACATAATCATTTTCCAAACTGATCAATGATGTATTGGTCTCTGATCTGTGCACCTTTTTCAGATCCTGGCCAACTTGTTTATCTTCGTCTGTGCCAACCTGGCCGGTGTCTTCACCCACTACCCAACGGAAGCCGCTCAGCGACAAGCCTTCCTGGAGACCCGACGATGCATCGAGGCCAGGCTCACAACGCAACGGGAAAACCAGGAGCAGGTAATATGGTGAATATTTTGGGAAAAAATCCCAGCTAGTGAAGGAATTTTGTAAATTTTGTTATTTGGAATTATAAGGACACTTTCTAGGAATTCCCAGAGGGTGTGTAAAACTCCCAGGAAATTAATGGACTACATGTATATACAACATGTACATTGTATACTGAAAATCTAAAGTCATGGAAAATCGAAAAAAATGTCACTGGAAAATGCCTTCTGGAGATCAGGGAAAAAGCACTAACAGGAAAATGCTGCAGTCCAGGAACATTACTGGTACTCGGGAAAACCTCCGGTAAAAACAAATTATGAACAAGATTTGTGTAAAAGATAATTTCCTTGAATTCCCAGAGTCCTTTTGTACTCATGTGAAATTAGTAGAAAGTACTGACAACTTGTGGGAAATCTTGGAAAAGTAATGGGAAATCCCCAAAAGTCACTGGAAAAGCCTTCTGGAGACCCTGCTGTGCACTGAAAAGGCACACATGGCATGGAAAAACTAGGAACAGATACCGGTAAATGTTCCAATCATAATCAACATTGGAAATACTTCTGGCAAGTTAGGTACTTTTTTTTTGTTGAAAGATTAAATGTGAAGTTCATTTTCCTGGAATTCCTGAAAACTTTTTGGAAATTGATGGAAAATAGTAACTCTCAAAGGTTTTGGGAATCTTGACAAGGCATGGAAAATAATATGAAAAAGGGACTTGAAAAACCTTCCAAGAGACCGAGCGATTTATCGAGGGCAGGCTATACTGCAAGGGCAGTTAGGTTATTTTTGTTTGCAGTTTTCCGTTTATTACATTTTACATTTATTTGTGTTTCACTTTTGCTCATTTACGTTCTTCACCTTAATTTTTGTTGTTGTTTATTGTGTGTTGATTCTGGAAATTTCTTTCCGGTCTTGTAGATTTCTCAAATCCCTAGCCCCGTGGTCTAGCAATTTTTTCCCCTTAAATTCCAGCCCTTGTAATCTTGAATTAATCCTCACACAGGCTAAGGCGCCAGATAGAAGTAGACAACCCTAGGACAGCAAACGGGATCTATTCTACCTCCGCTGAAAATCGTTGAAGTCTCCGCCGGGGACAGAAACTCGAGACTCTTTAAGCTTGCTCAGTGCACTCGCTAGGGCTTCGGCCGCGGCCGCGGCCGCGGCGTCCCCGAGATTTTTCCCCGGTCATTCAAAGTCATTTGTTTATGACATGTTCAATTAAATTGTTTACTCGTGGCGGAATTATTATTGACAGGCTCGAGACCTGGCCAGGAATATTCATTGCGCAGTTTCATTTTTTTTGTAGGGGTGGAGGGGGGATCCTTCCTCATGCATTTCCCGTTCTGTCATATTTGGTGTCTTAGCTTCGGGAATAGTAAACACAGGAAAAATGGGAGAGGTGCATGTATGGGAACCGAGGGACTGGCTCCGCTGGGGTGGTTGTAGTGTTAGGTTTCCACCGTTGGCTGGCTGCATTGAAAGGAATACATGTACTGTAGATCCTTGGCTTACAAAATTAATCAAACGCAGATCTCGCGGGTGCAATTTTAATTTTTTTCCAGAGAAAAGTAATTTTGTTTGGGATTCCCATTGCAAACAGTCCTTGCCGGGATTTTGTTGTCAAAGGGTACATTGTAGCTTCTCCAATGCATGAGACACAGTGATCACCTGCTGTACAATGTGAGGCAAAGGCTTGGATAGGATAATGCAGCACTGAGTGTCATTCAGGGAATATCTATAATGATGCTTTCACTGAAAACGGCATTCCCTATGTACACGTTTACTAATGTATGATGTACATGTATGTGGACATAACATGATGTATCCTTACATCCTTAAAGGTAATTATTGCTCCGGAATCCCCCAAATTTAATCTCTTTGGTCCGTAACCTACAAGTAACCTATTTCCAAGGTCTGTGTGTAAAAATTCTACCATAATGTGTAATATTTACGGAGAAATTAGGGGGCGCTGACACACTTTCTCACCGTTGGTGGCGCCATTTAACCTCTTTGTTTTGTTCTTACCCAAAGGCAAAATAAGACCTGCAGGATTTCTACTTTTCTGGTTTGCAACTTTAGGCGTAGGCTCCAACAAGAAAAAAACACAAAAATTGGCGACGAGCAGGGGGGGGGGGGGGGGTTTGGGTGGGGGTGGGGGTGGGGGTGGGGGTGGGAGTGGGAGTATTTCGACCCCCCCCCCCCCCAGATCCGCGCCTGGGTCTCCTCTTCACATGGATGAAAGCTCGACCATGCCCTGTAGGCTGGATACTGATCGCCTACATGTATGCATAATTGACTGGACAGTCTTCGAGATGGTTGGTCCAACAATTGTAGGTGGTACTTGCTCCATAATAGAGTGTGCAAGTCACGTAACTTCACTTTTTTTATAAAAACATCATGGTCTTCTGAGCAGACTAGTCTAGCAATGGACTCTTTAGTTTGTCTTTACTCTATAGCAATGTGTAAAATAAATTGATTTTATGTTTTTCATCATTATTTTGGTCGTTACAATACAATATTTTAAAAAATGTTATAATTTGAAATGCCCCTTTCCTTCACAAAACGGATTATTGTGCTCAATTCAGTCGCCAGCTCAATTCATCCGCTAGACAAAATAATTTCATAAAATCATGTACTGCGTACATTGGAGCTCTTTAAAAGGTTTGTCTGAAAGCACCGTATTCTCGCAAAATCTCCTTTGAGGTCAATTTGCATCATTTATGGTGGTATTAATAGTAGTGTGGAAGATGGTTATAATGCAGATCTGCCAACCAGTAGGGATTTTCTATATTTTGAAAGGAAATTCACGAAAAATACCGAAGTATGAATTTTTGTTTATAAATACAGATTTTGTGAAATCCAACCGTAATGTTTTGTCTTGCATATTATGCTATTTTCCTGCGCATCTGCTGGCTCATTATTGTTATCCCAACTGAATGGATGCAATTTTAGCTTTAGCAGAAAAAAATAAGCTTTTTTCCCTTTTTGAGGAGATCCATGTAAGCACATGTACATTGTACATGTAGGCTGAATTTCATTCTCCCTATTGAGAACCATTGCTGTTTTAGCGTTGTGGAATATACTGCGCCCAAAACATTTTTCAGGTGAATTTTAAATTTCATGAAAAATACAGATTTTTCTGAGCAAAATACTTATTATTTGCTTTCTGGTTACTGAAATAAGTTTGAAAAGCAGCTCTGGTTATGAATTAAGTAGCATGTACAATACATGTATATGAAAGGTTGATGCAGTATTAAAAGTCATTGATTTGGGATTTTCAGCGACTCAGTGTCTGGGGAACATGTACGCATAGACTTTATGACATTCACTCTGATTGCCATGCACAGGTGCATGTACACACATAAAGTGCAGAGAAGGTGTATAGGCCCAGAAGCATGAATATATTGCCCTGGGCAGTGGCAAGATCTTATTCCTCTCAAGCGTCACACCCGTGAAGGAAGAAATTTTCAAGTGGTGCCAAAGTAGTGTAGCTTGCCTCGAGAACCATGTCAATTGGAGCAACTACATTCTCATCTCACCCGCCCCTACGAGTACTTGTACCGCACAAATTTCTGACGCACCAGGCCTCAGGTGTACAATGTGCGTCTGCCCCGGAGCTGGGCTGGAGCCAGCCGGCTGGATGCAGTTCCCAGGCTGACTGACACTGGCCTCTTCACCACCTTGCCAACCGGAACCAGCCCGAGTGGCTTCGTAGAACCGGAACTAACCAGCTTGAGCTCTTGATTGACCCTTAACCTCTTGAATCCGGATGACAGCTATAGCCGCCCGGTTTGAAAAAGACCACCTGGCCGGTTGACATCTATACGCACATTCCTGTGTGTGCTCAATCTATTCATGTTCTTGAATGTAATGACTAGATGGAGCTTTTTCAAACAAAGCTTTCATGCAAACAAAAGGGGGGGGGGGGTGTTCCAAGTGCGATGAATAGGACCACTCTATTCAGTGTGGTGTACCTATTGTTTTCACTTGCACTTGGCTGCACATCACCCATCAATAACAGCTGGATACTGGTTTTTAGAGTTGATTCTGACTGGCACTCATCAAGTAATGCTATTTTACTGAAGAAACTTACTGCAAACCACAACTGACCGGTTATTCAAACTGGTTCTGTTCAGTTTAAGCATTTGCATGTACAATGTACAATGTACATTGTCAATCGATACTAATTTTTGGGAAGGAATCTTTTCAGAATAAGACTTGTTATGACTGGTGTTAAAGACCTGCCAAATGATGCCTTTCTCTATAAGTGATTTTCTGCAAACAAGAACTGACTGGTTTTTTCCCAAACTGGTTCTGACCAGTTTAAGTACATTGCAGGTGTGTTCATTGTTAATTTATACTACAATGTAATTTCTGAAGGGATGAGACTAGTAGATGTACAAGTTCTGACTAGTTTAAGGACGTGTCAAATGATGCCTTTTCTCTGATGTGATCTTTTCTGCAAACCAGAGCTGACCGGTTTTTAGAACCGGTTCTGACCAGATTTAACACTTTGTAGTCACTTTTACATCAATGCTTCTTCCAACTTGATCTGAATTTTAAAAGAAATCTTATCTGACAAAGGCATTCACTTTAAATGACATTTAACCCCTTGCCACCGGTTGACACAAATAAGTGCAGATTGAAATTGCCACCTGGCCGGGTGACGTCAATTTCTGCATTTTCAATCCATTATTGGGGTATTGTGTACGTTATGCTTGGCTGCACAAGCCTCTTGTTTCCGTTTTGCTTAGCTACACAAGCCGGCCTGGCGCCCATATGAAATCCAGTGTCAAGGGGTTAACATGATGCATCCATCACTCTGTCAAAACAAACCACTCATCTCTAGAAACGCACATCTGATCCCAGCTGGCTTCTGCCAAGGGCAAACCGGTTTTGTTTTATGTTACTGACTGTTGTTGAGCACTCCCTGAGTAGTTTCCAATAACCCACGTATCAGAACTGGATACGTGGGCAAGATAGCTCAGTTGGCAGAGCGCCGGTACGATAACCCGGAGGTCACAGGTTCGTTTCTTTGTTCACTTTGAAAATGTATTCAAACTTACCTAGTCAGTTTCCCTTGTGGATTGTTTGACAATATATGGGAGTCTCAGTCTTTGCTGTGCTCCCATGGGACACATGATAGCAGCATTTGTCAAAAGCATAATGCATGGGCAATAGCAGTGGATTTTATACATTACCATGCAGGCTGCTTTTGATTTGTGTCAGCTTTCCTCCACGATTGAAACCGTCCACAGAGCGTGTTGATTTCTACAGCAAATTCTCGCCAGGCTGGACAAGGAAAAACATATTGGTTTTCATGCATTTTTTTGTTTTCATACATGATCTATACTACGTCCACAGTGAACTTGAAATATTGACCAATTAAGAAAGTTTCATTTGGGTGTTGTTCATAATTTGAACTGAATCTGTTACTTCAAATCTTCATATTATGAGGAATAATTCTAAAGCCGTGTCCGCACTGGACTTTTTTTGGGAAGGTTTTACCGAGACGATTGTAAAATGAAAAATGGTCAAATGTGACCACTGTCCGCACTTGGACTTTTGACACGGGAAAATGTTACCGAGACCATGGTAGAAGTAACCGAGCTGTCAATATAAGGACTTATGAGGGCGCTTTGCGTGACCTTTCTACATTGACGAGATTGGCCCAAATCACGCGTGCTTTTTCATTTTTCCGGCTGATGTGTACACCCGGTCTGGTGCCCCGGCGCCCCCATAAAAATTCCTGGTTTGGCCCGGGTTCAAGGGGTTAACCCTCCTACTATTATAACTGTCACAGCCTATCAAAAAACCAAATCCTCTCCTCTCCCACAGCTTGTGTGTCTCAACCTGTCACTCGATAGGTTTTGATAGATAGGGCAGTTGGCTCCAATTTGGCACTGAGAGAGGGAGGGTTAATTAATGAGTTAACTCCTCATCTGATGATGCAGACTTACGGTATTAGGGAATAATACTGTTTTAGAACACATTTTTAATGGGTGTCACCCATCACAAGGCCAAAAGGCCACTGAAGGTGTGGGCTCCAAAAGACAAGAAAAGACAGAAATCACAGGGATGCAAGGTGTCTGTTCACATTTCGTTTGAATTGTGAAAGAATATAGGTGGAAGGGAGGCAGGTTGCATGTAAGGAGTTCCAGAGAGGGGCAGTACGAGGGAAAAAGTGAAAGGATGTAATGAGACAGCCAGGCGAGTGGAGTGCCTGAAAGTTTGGACAGGGGAAACTAATGACAAAATGCCAGAGGGACACTTAGTATCGATAAAAGAGGCTCAATGAAGCAACAGAGCATCGCACATGAAGGGGTTCCTAGGGAATATACCAGGTCCTGACCAACCAGATTTGAAACATGCCGTTAAAGAGGGACAAATAGCAAGCCGGGGCACCAGACCAGACTAGGGAACAGACTACAAGAACAGCATTTTTTTCTCCTCTTTATTTTCCCAGCATCTATACACTCCAAACTTTAGACAGGCCCAGATTGTTTCAGTGTTCACTATAAAATACTTAAACCCCCAAATCAATTCTGAAAATTACAGCAAAAGCAAATATTCTATACTACTTTTAATGGTTAGCAGAAATACTACTTTTAATGCGATTAGCAGAAATTATGTTAACCTGTATCGGGTTTCACAGCCGAGTGTGGATTTTTCTGTTGTAACAAAACTAAGTGAATTCTGCTTAGAAAGTGTCTGTTTGCTGTCTATAGAAAATGCACAAAGCCGAAAACTCATGTGATTAGTGGCACTACGAAATCAGGTCAACAAGGACAACGTCCACGGCTGGAATATTAAACGGGCACGTTTTCCGCTGAGCTGAGCAATGCGAACATCGCGTTGACAAGCATGATTTCGTGCACACCCAGCTGGAAAATCGGTCAGGTACATTTGTACATTGCGCACTGGCCCGTACGTTCACATTGTTTGCAGGCGGCGGAGTGCGTCCCACACATTGGTCGCCTGACTGGTCTACCGCTGACTCGACAATCCTTGACGTCTGTTCCATATTAAAACGTACTCTGTTTGCCACATGTGTAGGAATACCCTGCCTTGACACGCAGACAACCAGACGCATTCAACTGACGCCCAAGCATGTGCTGTTGTGTACCCAGTTTAAAGTACATAATCATCATCCCAAGGACTAATATCATATAAATTCTTGTATATTCTCCTTGCAGATGCCCGACATTAGAATTAGAAACACTGAAATCTTAAGGGAATAAATATGTGCTGGGCTGGTTTTAAACATACATTTAAAACCGCCTTGGAGCCTGGGCGCTTGATAATGACCCCAGCCGAAGGTGAGGGTCATTATTAGCGTCCAGGCTCTCAGGCGGTTTTAAATGTACGTTTAAAACCGGCCAAGCACATACTTACATGCATTCCCATTTATAAAATACCTTTTTGTATAATTCAGCAAAAACCTCAGAAAATTATATATTTCCAATGATTTTGTTCAATTTTATTTTACCTTGGTTTGTAAAACGCCCCTTTAGCTTTTTAATGGTTCATGCCTCACACGAGTAGTGCTAAAAATGTCCTCATATAGAAAATTGACGCGCGTATGACGCGCACGTTATATGTGGCATGATGTGGCCCAGAACGCAGCAGTGCCAATGTAGTGTGAAATTATGGACTCTAAATACAGATGCAGCGGTAGTATAGCGCTTGCGTAATTGGGAGAGTGACTGGTCGCGCGAGTGTTCAACTAATAAAAGGAACCAGATTTCATAGGAGTCTAAATTTCGTGTGACACCAGAAAAAGTGTTTCTAAACTGGTTAACTAGTGTTTTATCGGGCATTTAAAATCACACACGTGATGGGCTCTCGACCAGTAGGAATGGGTAAACTTTCTTAGGTATTTATGAATTGTTTTTAAGAGGGTCACTGAATGTCTGATACATAACAGTCACATGCACACATTTGTGGACTTGTCCTAAACGGTCTTAAACAAAGGTTATATACATGTACCTGTAGCTCGATTTTGCTACTATCTGAACAGTGAACAAGAATAACTACATGTATTTTGTTGAATATTGCCTAGTCAGTTTCTCGTCATTATGATGATATTTGTTTATGGAGACAGTTCACCGTACAGTTTGTTGAAACAAATGCCCATCCATCAACCGTCTACACTATGTACACGTATACATATGTACAAATTTCAGTAAATCGATGCATGCTGTTCGTGTTCATCCGTTCATTTCTCAGCATGTTCTCTGAAATGCCCATGTTTATAAATTTAACATCGGAAAGTAAACATCGGTGTGATAACAAAATAAATACCAGAGCACGCTCTAGTTTCTCTATTATTGTTAATTTGTTCTTTAGGGGTTTAAAAAAGTTGAAAAGCATGTGCACGTGGGCGTGCATGGGGCATTGTACTACATGTAATGTAAGGGATTAGATTATTGCAATGCTTGGTCTTTACATTCAACTGAAACATAATAATGAACATAAGTCGAGGTTAAAAGTTTAGATACAACTCGGTCTTGCAAATAGAATTCTCATTTCATTGCAATGCTGTGAACCGATTATCCAAATGATTATACGACAAATCCTCTCCTCTCTCACAGCTTGTGTGTCTCAACCTGTCACTCGATAGGTTTTGATAGATAGGGTAGTTGGCTCCAATTTGGCACCTGGAGAGGGAATCCAGGGTGAAATTTCTCCGGATTTTTCCTGATTTCAGGATTATGGGTGAGAGATATCTTCCAGATTTTCGGAAGATTTGTTTGGTCCTGAAATTGTTTTTTAATCATTCCAAAATTGACCTCTGCAACCTGAAACAATCTGCTTTGAATTCTGATGACCCAATATTTTGGAATTTTGAGCAATTTCTTTTGGCAAAAGATGCTGTTTTCTTATGCATTTTTCAGCAGCGCCGTACAGATCAAATGCCTCCAAATGTTTCAGGGATTTTTTAAATTTTTCTCACCGCTGTTAATCTTCTTAATTCTTGTTTTAATCCAGCCATTCTATTTATAGTATTAGTGGCTGCTACAAAGAAATGAATAAATAAAATAAATAAATAAATACGTACATTGGGAAGGACTTTTCAGTCTTAAATTTATTAAGAAAAAAATGCCGAGAAACAGAACATTTGAAGGAACAATCTCAAAGTGTTTGTAAAGTTTTGATCGCAACTGTACAGTATAGCCCCAGTCCATAAGGAGAGTGGTCCTTGGAAAATACAGAAAAGAAACATATATACAATTACACAATTCATAAAACAAGGAAATGAAATGAAATAATTTATGTAACTAAGATGGCGGGAACAAAATCTACAGAATTTGTTTCTTTTGTACTGCATTTTTCCTAAACTGAATACAGTGTATGCTGCATTGTCTTGGGAATTGTTAGCCTTGACTTGTCACAACAAATGAGAATTTCTGTCTTTTCGGGTGGTGACATCCATTGAAACGAAATGTGTGCCATCTCGGCTGCGGAGATCATGAGGTTGGGTTTAGGAATTGTGTTTATCAGCTCCGCCTCCCACACTCTATTAATAACCGATGTTGGCCTTGCCCACTTTTACCATATTATAACCCAAGGCTGTCAAAGAAAATATTTTTGTTTGTTGGCATTAGGTGCATCGAATTATTATTAAAGGCCAGTGGGTACATTGTATCTACTTTAATAGAACAAATCTTCAGAAATTCTTATCATGTAAGGCTTGCTGGGGGACTCAACAGAGTGCCTTCGCAGTGCCTGTTTTTTGGCTCAAAAACCACATTCATGAATATATTCAGACTACGGTTAGACTACAGTTCTTTATGGGGAAAATTACAGATTGATCACTTTAAACCGCATCGTGGATGTTTAAAAGCCAAGCAGAAAATTCAGCCAGTGGGAATATTTGTTACTCGCCACATGATGACCGTTGACCAATCAAAGTAAGCATTGTATAAATTTCAGTCTCGAATCCAGACCTAAACAATGGACTTTTGTTTGGCGGAAAAATGCCATTGGTTTCTCTGAAAGTTACTGAATTATCTTGGGTCTCAATTGAGAAGCAACAGCTGTTTCTGTCTTCCAGAAAACGTGTAAAAAATGAATCACAGGCAATATATGTTAAAGAAGGCATCTGGATGATTTTCCTCTACTTAAAACTTTTTTTTTTTTTTAGCATATTGTGTAAGATCTGAAAATATACAAATTGAAGAAACAAAATAATTAGTAAAGCTCATAAAAGATGAATATCACCGATAACATCAGACCCCGTTTTTCAAAGTACATGTAGGTCACTCGTGAGTTGTGACGTCTTAACACCTGGAACTGTTAATTTTTCTCCCTCTTTTTTTCAGTCTCCTATAACGAGGCTAAAAGCCACTAGCTAAAAGAGCTACATGTAGCTACATGTAGCAACCATGTATTAGGTTGCAAACCCTACCACCCTTACGGTTTTCTTGGGTCCAGATCTATGATCCAGTAGGATAAATCGTCAACAGTAGTTGTAGTCAAGACCAGCACAAGACCAGCGGTCTTAATCCAAGTCTTAAGCTATTCAAATGAACTGTAACAAAAGCATTCCTTTGTCATGGTTTATGCCTGTTACTTGTGCCTGTTACAAGCTGGTCTTGAAATGGTCTGGACTACAACACTGAGAAATTCACCCAATTTGTACACAGGCCACAAATGCAGGTGGCGTAACCTCCACAGTTGGTGAGACCAACTTGCGCCCCCCCCCTTCCGCAATTATGAATGAAAGAAAAGAGAGATTTTTTTTTTTTAAATGGGAGACTGCCAACATGCACTGCAGAGTAAGATAGCTCAGTTGGTTAGAGTGGTGGTATGGTATTCCGGAGGTTGCAGGTTCAAATGCTGCTCCTGCCAGTTTTCTTTGTGCACTTTGACAAATAGAAAAAAATCGGTCTCTTTCCCTGAATGTTTGCACCCATCAAGGATATCTTTTTTAGAATGGTCTAAGAGTAGCTTTCCTCTCAGGACATTGCCGTGACGTTGCAGTATGATCGGCTTACCTCTTAGCCTAGATTCCGAGATCCTGATGGCATCACTTGTCAGGGCCAACTTGGCTACATCTGGCATTTTATGGGGGGGGGGGTGCAGTGTCTCACTTTCTCAAGCCGTTGGATAAGCCGCTGACCCAGGAGTACATGTACATGGCCTTTAAATGTAGTATACATGTATGTACATCATTTGCAAAATCAAAAAACAAAACTACTGAATTATTACAAAATACCGTACTAGACTAAGTAAATAGCAGTCTCAAGCATCATGTGAAATCACGGCACTAGGTGTGCTGTCATTAGAAAAGTGGACATTTATATCTATTTCTAATTATTGTCGGCCGGCAATCATTGGAAATAGTCTAGTTCCCTGACCTGATAATTCCCCGACGTCTATAAATATGCTTCGTTTTGTCCAAAGTATGGTCATGCATGCAACCAGACTAGTAGAACAGTGTTTTTTTTCTCTCTACGCAGACTACGGTTTTCCCAGCATCTATGCACACAAAACCTTGAACAGGTCAGCGTTGCAGTATTTGCAAGCACCCAATAAAATACTAACCTAATAACCCTGAAATCCATTTATATCTGAAAATGACAGCGAAAGCAAATGATGTATAAATGTAGTATACAACATTTGGCTTTGCTGTACATGTACATGTAGTTTCAGAAATGGACGGATATGGGGGTAAGTAATTTATAGCAAATGTTATTGCAATGAACTGTTTAAAGTTTTATGCTCATAGATGTTGGAAAAAGCAAGAACAAAATCCATTCCTTATAGTCTTGTTCCCTGACCCTACTTCAGACGAAAAAGAGCAATTTATAGACATTGGGGAATTGTCAGGTCAGGGAACCAGACTAGGTGGCTTGCACCCGTTCACAGATGTATTATAATTGATTACAATCAAAATGTGGACTTACTAAATTTGGTAAATAGATTTTTTTTTTTTCAACGATAGTCGGCCGACCATAGCTGGAAATTGATACAAAATTCCACTTTTCTTGAAAATGACAGCACACCAGGTGCCATGATTTCACAGACTGCTATTTACTAAGAGTCAAGTAAGCTATTTCACACTACATGCAATTCAGTAGTTTGGTTTTGGATGTTTGCAAATGTATATTACCTTTGACAGATTGGCTCCAACCTGGCTTTTACCGAAAGGCACACTGTAAGCAATGCAGTAGTGTTGACTTTGTAAGAGACTCGTCATAATCTCGCTCTAAAGTTCATTCTTCAAGAATCCGCGCGACGTGACTGCACTTCAGGTTCCCCAATTGGCGTGACTTTTTTTCGGTGGGTGTCTCTTTGTTTCGGACTTAATCCCGTTCCCGTTCAATGGGAATATTATATTTGATTAAACCTTGTCCCGGGGCCGGGCAGAGATGGTCTTTAACTGGGACATGATTAAGGTACGCTGTTTGGGGAGTTGAAAATGGGACAGGCCTTGCCAAATCAGATTTCTCAAAACCTGGATACGTAGTGGTGGCATACATGTTTGTGGTTTATACTGAGAACAGAGAATGAAAGAATTGACTTGTCATCACCGTTTGTCAACACTCAAAAAACCCTTTGGATTTTTGTGCAGTAATTTTTACATGTTCTGAAGCATATTCTTCCTCAAAGATCAACAGAATTGTTTGATCAGGGTATAGCATAGCAGCAGTTCCTGGCTGGTATCTGAACTCTATTTTACCGAATATGTAGAATTCGATTTTAATTGCTGCAGCATGAGATCCACAAAAATGTCTGTAGTGGTTGTGCATTACAGTGAATACATCGTACAATATTGAACACATCAATCTGGGTGCTAAAGAGGATGTTTGATAATAGCCAAAAATGTTCAGTATAGCGATGTTCATTACAGCGAAGTTCTACTGTATATCTCAAGGCTCCATTCCCACAATTTTATTATTATAGATCAATAGGGGTGGAATTTTTATAGAAATGTATACCTTCTTCCAAAAACCCCTGGATGCTCCACTGCGCTTTCCATTTCTTCTCTTCTTGTATTTGCTGTCAAAAATCACCCCCCTCCCCCTCCACGTGCTTGAGAAATCAACAAGACATGTGACCCGCTCTGTAAAAAGGGCACTTACATGTATGTTCCAAAATTTGAAAATAGTGTTTTATATATAGCCGGAAAGGCCATTTTATAAGCTTTCATGTGGTATATGTCTGAGGTCTCTAGCATTTTGCAATCACGAGATATTTGGAAATTTGCATGTTTGTTTTCAGTAATTTCTTGAAATGACTTAAGGAGAAACAAGCCATTTAAAAAACAAAAAACAAAGCAATAGATGGAAGCACTCGACAAAAACATTTTTTTTCCAACTTTATTCACTGAAATCAAAGATTTTGGTTTTGAACTAGAATAATATAGGTATCAAAGATGCAAAAAATTCCCTCCCTTCAAAATCACTTGTTTGAAGAATTGTTCAACCTCTTCCCATAGAACGGCCCATAACTCGTAAAAGCATACAGCGACTTATGTGCCCTTTTTGCAGAGCGGGTCACATATGCACTGTTGTTTACCAGCACGTGTGGGTCCTGTGCACCCAGTATGCCTTCTCGCTCGTGTGTGCTTTATACCGGGGAGTTTGATCCGGCTTCCCAAGTCCTCGTGCCTGCGCAAGTACTTAACCGAGATTCCATCCACATCTTGCCCCAGTAATCACATTATTGTCCCCCTGCAATCTCCTGCCTCAATGTCGGATCTGTCGCCACGATGTGCTTTGTTTTTGAACCCGCTCCGCAATAACAGTCGGAGATGCTTTTATCCGCATTACCATCAAGGAGTCTCGACGACACAGAATTATATCTTAATGCAGAAGTGTGTTTATACCGCAGCCACAAGGGAAACTGACTAGGTAAATTTGAATAATGTTTCAAAGTGAACGAAGAAAACTGGCAGGAGCGGGATTCGAACCTGCGACCTCTGGAATACCGTACTGGCGCTCTACCAACTGAGCTTATCTTGCCCTATGTTGGCGGTCTCCCAAATTGTCAGTATCTTTGTTAGGGGGCTGCTAGTTATAAACCCAGAATGCCGTGTAGACAGGGATCATGTCCAATGTTACGATGCAACTTTGAAAGCGACATTGTGGGGATCACTTTTTTTTTGGGGGGGGGGGGGGGGGGGGGGTCAGTTGCAGTGTTGTAAATCTGTGCTGAAAGTAGGAATGATCACATTTATATAATTTTTTTTTAAATCACCCCAAAATACCCCCTCCCCCCAAAAAAATACCCCCTCCCCCCCCCCCCCCCCCCCCCAAATAATCTGTCTGAAAAATGTTTAGAAAGTTAGGAGGGGATTCTTAGTATTCAAACTTTTGGATTAGGTTGGAGAAGTACATGTGTACTGTGTCCAATTTCTGTCGTCCTTGCAGGTTTTTCATACCTTTTTGTCACATCGTCTACCGGTATATCATCAGATATGAGGTTTGTGATCTACCATGGCATGTGATGAAAATATTTCCATATTTTCCAGCATCTTTTATTTTCTTCCAAACAATAAAGCATACTTGAAGATTCAGGCAGTGAAAGCAGTACAAAGTTCTTGTGATTTGTCATTTTTGCTTTTTCCGCAATTTTGTGGAAAAGCCTTTGTCTAAAAATGTCTCCATTCTTTTTCACAGGCATTCTCCATTATGCTAATACAATGTACACAACATGCATGTATAGTTTGTGCATTTAGTAGTTGAACGCTGCATGTGTCTGGAAATCACTTTAAGTGTGCTCAAAGACTATACATGTAATGTTCTTTACACTGCATTTTGATAAATTATGGCCAATGTTTGTCATGCTTTGTTGAACCCCAATGACACCTGATCTTTACATGTACAGTATTTGAGGCAGCAACGTCAAAGAGCCCATTAGCAAGTTTTTTCCGAGTCGAGAAAATGAGTGGGAGTAGTAGTTGACTCAAAATAGCAATGATACCATGTTTTCTTTCCTCCTTGGTTGCGACTACATTTTTCCCCTCTTCTTTCTCTTTTCGTGTTCGTTCGTGCAGGAGAGACTGTTGTTGTCGGTGTTGCCACGGCACGTCGCCATGGAGATGAAAGCCGACATTGCCAGCAAGCGGGAGGACATTCAGTTTCATAAGATCTACATCCAGAGGCACAGCAACGTCAGGTACATACGGAGCGGGGAAACCGTTTATTCAAACGTTAATTGAATGATAAACCATCATGCATTAGTAATAATCAATGTTTTACATGTTGGTAAGAAATTAAGCATGCAAGTTGTAGACAAACTCTAGTTAATTGGATTGTAATATAAATATATGTATGCATGCATACATGTACATTGTCTGCACAGAGTAAAACCTATACAACACTATTACAATGTACATGTAGGTCATAATTTTACTTAATAGATTTTAAAATAAATCACACAAAATCACCAGAGAAAAGCTTTGAAATGACAAAATGTAATTGGGATGTTTTTGAAGCAGTTTCAATCTTCAAATTTAGTTTTTGTCTCGCCTGAACAAAGTTCAGAAAGAGACTATGCAATCACTCTTTCTGTACTTAGTCCGTAGTATACGTACATGTAGTCCGTCCGTAGTATTGTACGTAGCCCGTAGTCCGTATGTGTCATTTTGGTTAAAGTTTCGACAAATGGGTTTTATACACAAAGTTGAAGTTCAATTGCAATCAAACTTGGGTCATGCATTCAATAGTGCAACCTTTATATGATGCTTGTGTCAAAGGTCAAATACTGAGGTCAAAGGTCACTTGAGGTCAAGTTGTAAAATAGGCTGGAATTGTACAATTGGTCTCATTTGAAAACTGGAAGTCCAATTGGAATCAAACTTGGGTCATGCATGCACTATTGTAACCTTTATATGATGGTCTTGTCAGTAATCTCCATGCTTTCATCCTCTCTAGCCTTCACACCCCACTCAAACTTCCATAACTTTGGACAACATTTTCCTTCCACATTGCTTTTGCCACCTACCATTGTTTTAGGCATGCTCATCGGTTCTTGCTTTTGATAACTTGCCATTTCATTCTCTTTTTACACTAACCCTTGCTCCTTCAACCGTTACCAGTGCCCCTGCATTCTTCTCGGGTAATCACAAAAGCAGGCGAGACGCGTGGTTCGAGAACCACCTTGTTTTCAAAGTAATGAAAAAACGTGGAATAGGGAAAGCCCTTTATCTTCTGAGCTCACGTTGATAAAAAGTCAGTATTTGCAGATTGAAGCAGAACATTTTATTTTCAGTACATTGTTGAGTTGCATCATTGTCCGTCACCATGTCCTTGTCTCGTCATCTCCAATCTCCCCTGTGTCTCAAGAATTGACGAGTTCTCCCTCCAGTTTCAAGTTCATTCTTTGTGCTTTTTGTCCTCCTGTCCTCCTGTCCTCCTGTCCTCCTGATCTGACTTCCCTCTTCATTTGTCTATTGTCCCCACTCCACGAAACCAGGTGTTCTTTTGTATTAGGACTTACAGTGGAAATATGAGAGTATTGATCATTTTATAGTGGAGATTTTAGAAAGAGTGAAAATCCTGACGGAGATTGCCCAAGGCAGGGGTCAAATTTCAGGTAAAAATCTACTAGACAGCTGGGCTAGTAGCACACCAATGTTACTAGACCAGAAGGTATTTCACGATACCAATAGTAAAAATAAGAACACACAGTACATGTAGTTTGAATGAGTATGTTTTTTCCCCTTTGCCGACTTTGTTGGGGGAGGGGTTAGAAATGCTGTTTTGATTGAAACTCCCTGCCTCAAAACTAAAAATGGCCATTCCGGAAATTATGGGGCTGTTTTTAGTTCACCAGATTTAGTAAAAAAATGAACTTTAGTGATAGCATTTCACGCAGTGTATGAAAACAAATCACTAGACCTCCGGAATAGTTCGGTCAAAATCAACGCTCAAAATCACTGGACTTGGTCCAGCGGTCCAGTGGATATTTTGATCCCTGGTACTATAAAATACAATGAAAATAACATTAAAACAATACCAGGGGAAGATTTAAACCCCAAAATATATACATCTAATACAAAAAAAGGATCCCCAAACTCAAAGTATTACATGACAAGAAGCAAGGGAAGGTGAGTTGGTCTCACTAACGGTGGAAGTTACCCCGCCTGGGTCTAGTGAAGATTTATCTTCTATTTAGATCTGGACCCAGGAAATCCGTAAGAGTGGTAGGACTGTCAACCTAAAATGTGGCCAACCCCACCTACATGTAGCCCTTTACCAAGAGTGGCTTTTAGCCTTGTATTGGCCGACTTCCATAAAAAAGAAAAAACACAACTGTAGAAACGACATCAAGCAAAAAGTGCACACCCAGTGAAACACGTACAGTGACACAGTGGCCACAATTCTTACCATTTTATCTTTGATGCATGTCATTGCAGTATCCTGTTTGCCGACATCGAGGGTTTCACCAAGCTGTCCTCGCAGTGTACGGCTCAGGAGCTGGTCAAGATCCTCAATGAGCTCTTTGCTCGTTTCGACAAACTCGCACAGGTAAGGACAGTCAATAGGGGACCTTTAACAAGAGAGGACAATGGGGTCCCCGGTTGGAAATTGTGTACAAAACCAATAAGGGTCCTTGCCAAAAAGTATGAGCAATAAGAGGACAGTAGGAGCTCCCCGATTGAAAGGGTTTACAAACTTGTGGAGACATGGCTTTGTTATTTTTATTTTTTATTTATTTTTTTTATTACACTTTGCACTGGCTAAAAATTACAATATGCACACATAAAATACAAATAGAGAAATTTAAATATACATTTTATAAAGAAAATTATAAAAGATACCAAGCCAGTGAGCGGCAAGGAGGAACAGGTGACCAGCACCTCTACAAGGCCGCCGTCCTACTACAGAAATTGTCTATACTAATACCCCACACTCTGAAGAAAAAAAATAAAAAATAAATGTAAGTTGAGGCGGGACAGACAATTACATCATTCGACAACGAGGGCAACAGCAATGCCACACCCAAGTGCAAGCATCATCTGCTGAGAAACTAGACACAAATGTATCCTTATGTAATCGAAGCAGATGAGTCTTAAAAGTTGATAAGGAAACATTTGATCTGACTGACAAAGGAAGTTGGTTCCAAATGTGGACAATCCGCTGAAAATAAATAGTTCTTTCCTTTGTTCCTATACTTAACCATTCCCCCTATAGATTCTGTACACAAGTTTCCTTGTGGAGACATCCTCCTCTTTAGAATTTCCTTCCTTGTGGAGAACTTTTCATTCTTTTGTCCTCTATTATTCCCCGGTCTCCACAGGGTAACGGGTATAGAACTGGGTGCAGGGGGTGTTAGATTCCTTATGGGGTACTGAGCAGAAAGGGCTACAATAGGAAGAATGGGACCCCACAAGGTAGTCTTTAGAAATGTTGGGACCCCACAGGGAAAACGCTATGAAGTTTGAGGTGTCTGTAGGAATATTAAGGATAATAATAGTAGGGAAGTAAAGGTGTTTTAACCATTAATTATGTCGTGGCCAGAAAGATATTTCTTGTGGGTGCGGCCTGTCCCATGCTTTATTCAGTCATAAGTCTTGATAAATTTCTCACACTAAAATGCATCCAACTCTTTATTTCTTAAGTGTTCATCATTAAGAACCATTTATACAATTTTTCTTGGTTTGATTTTTGTAAACTTTAAGGCTGATTGTAAGGGCCCAGCGAATCCATTGTGGGGCAGTATTTATGCCTCGACTCTGTGTAATTGAAATTGTCTCCCACATCTTATTATTAAAGTTGGCGAACGTATGGGAGCTACATTGTACGAAATTTCAATTCAAAAAGAACATTCTCAAACTGAAAATAAAATCTTGATTTTATGCTCCTTCGTGATATGTCCATAATCAGTTCGCGTCGAATGACGTGTATGCACGCACTCAGCGAGGCAAGGATCCAGCAGAAATATCTGTTAGCGACCGGCTCACAGTGAGCGAGGCCAGGGTGTGCTACCTGCAGATAAAGGCCTGAACCCGTCTGGCACCCAGGCTCGTGAAAAATAATCCCGGCCTGAACTGGTTTATAGAATTCCACCAATTCTATCATTCTAAATTTATGAATTCGTTATTTGAAGATATGATTCAGTCAGTGTGATACATGTACATCGCCATATGGATGTTAATGAATTCATATTAAGCACGTATTTCCAATCTCGTAGGCCACTGTTTACGTCATAAATTTTGTGTTTTCAAGGACCCTTATCACAGGACTAAAAAGCTGCACGGTCAAGATAAAAAAAACACTGCTGATAGAATGAGGTTGTACTCGTGATGCTGTTGTTAAAAGAGATCAAGACAATTAGAATGACAGATGGAGATAAATAGCTTGTTGAAGTAGCTCAAAAGCACTTAAGTTTATCATCTGTAACATGGCCTGCCTTCAGTGTGATATGATACAATGATGGTTCATACAAGCCTGATGATCTGTCACAAACTACATGGAGATGCATCAACTTGTACATGGGTCTGTCCACACTAAAGGGACCATTTAGCATCAAAAGATAGCAATGGGAGTAAAGCCCGGTTCATACTTCATGCGAATGCGTATGCGAAGCGAATTCGTCAAGGTAACGGAGAACGTCACAATGAAACTTCAATTGTTGACGTCATGAAATTCGCTTAGCATTCGCATTCGCATGAAGTATGAACCGGGCTTAAGACATGGAAGAGGGACATCAAATCAAGTATTTTGCCCAAATGTTTTTCTGATGCTTTCCAGAGCTGTTAGTGATCACACTGACATAAAAAATAGTATAACACTCGAGATATATAAGAAATTAGAGGGTCATCTTCAAGACATTTTGTTTGTAACATGGACAGACATTTTTTATCATTGACTGGAAAATGAAAAGAGGAATTTAGTAACATTCCAAAATATTGGTCAGTTTACATCTCTAACAATGTCAGGATTGTTATCAGTGGTAATTATGACAAATTTTGAGGTATTTTAACAAATTAAGATGTGATATAGATTATGTTCAAACATGGACGGACATTTTGTGACAAATGTCGGTCCAAAAATTGTACACGTTTGATATGTTACGAACATAATATCTTGAAGATGATTCCAGGTCTAACTTCTTAAATACTCCTTTAGATGTTGATTATTTTGCTAAAACGAACTTGTTGATGGGTACTGAATGTAATGTGACAAATCAATGGGAAATTATTTTATATAATAACTACAATCTGAAATTCTCCTCCCATGTCACACCAAATGGGGTCATTAGTGTGGATAGACCCACATGCAATCTGCAGTTATGTTTTATCGTATTGAATTACCAATATTATTATTAAACAAAGTATTACGGCTTGTCTCACCGCTCGAGGCTTGCATGCATGTGTACGTGGGGTCGAGAGTGCTGCACCGGAATTACAGTGACTTTCATATTACAAATTATTTTCATTGACGAATGCACATACGTAGATGCACAATTAGCATCGAGTATATTGAGTGAGCTAGTGTTCCATTGCCACAGGTACGATGGGATCCTTCTTGACACGCTGTATGGGTTCTATTGAGTGAAATGCTAGACTTAGAGTGACGTCAACACTCATAGCGTAGTGTGGGACCTTTGGGAAGTGTCAATAAATGATAGTTAATAATAGTCAAAAAGCTGTTCTCCAGGCTTTTTTGATGGAAACTTGTTAGGGGCCGTCCATAAAGTACGTACGCACGAAGGGGGGAGGGGGGTTGTTGACATTGCGTACACCATGCGTACGGGGGGGGGGGGGGGGGGGGGGGGGGGGGGGGGGGGGGGGGGGGGTCCAAGCCAATGCGTACCGTACACAACTGACAATTTGCTTTTAATGAATTGTCATGAAATCAATGTACTATCTCATATAAATACCTACCAGGACCAGCTTTTGTGCATCAAAAAACAGTTATAACACAGTACCCTTCACCCCAACCAAAAGTAAATTAGTCTTCCCAGCGCCACCGCCAACTCCGGCCTTTTTTTAGAGCGCAACAAAAAGACTGCTATATAAACCGGCAGTGTACACCGAAAACGTACATGTCAGGTGTACATGTACTTGTATCAATTTCAGCCGCGTGCTGTCCAAAATCGCTCTTGTACTGGAGGTAATGCGCCTATCAATTGCTTTCCCCCCCTCCCCCTTTCCCCCCCCCCCCCCCCCCCCCCCCCCCCCCCCCCCCCCCGGGCTGCCCCACCCAAGATGTGAGGATTGTCACTTTTGAAGTGACAAAATCACCACCCCATGGGCAAATTTTTTGTGACAATCCCCCACATACATGGGTGGGGCACCCCCACCTCTTGGTTTTTAACTTCTGATAATGGGGAAACAATGGCAAAATGAATGACCAAAATCCCCACCCTGGGGCTTGAAAAATGTGACCAAACACCCACATAAGACCTGGGGCAGCCCGGGGGGGGGGGGGGGGGGGGGGGGGGGGAGGTGGGGGAAGCAATTGATAGGCGCATAAAGGAAAGAATAAAAAAGATATACATGTACGTCTTGTATATCAACTGTCTGTATATCAACTGCCTCTTGTTCAAACACATATTTTGTGAAAAGCATTATTCACTATCTCAATAAACCCACTCATGAAACGTCAAGAGCAAACTATGCAAAAAATAGTATATCAGGATATTTTGTTTCCATTTTGGGTTCATGTCCTCATTGACTGCTGTTTTGGTAAAAAATGTATCACTGTTCAATCATAGGGTAGTCTGAGAAGTCAAAAAGATATGTGGAATGCGTATGCGTACAGGGGGGAGGGGGGTTGGAGCCACTGCGTATGCCATGCGTACAGGGGGGAGGGGGGTCAAAAAAGTCGGCATTTCGTGCATACATACTTTATGGACGGCCCCTTATGACAGATGTGCAGACTTCTCTCAGCAATCAACATCATCTTTAACTTAAATTATTTAATTGGAAGTCGTTGGTTCTAATTGCATCTCAAGTCATCCAAGGAAGGCCTATTTGGCCCCAGGTACTTAATAACCTTGATATTACTATCCAATGTGTCCCTCTTGCTCCGAGTCACCACAGGGCCCGGACCAAAGTGCACGTATATCCTAGCAACTGCACGAACGCTCGGATCAAAAACTCTGTGCGATCGGCCCTGCCACTTTGACGTCAGATTCAGGCAAAATATAACAAACAATTTTTTTTAGCATTATCAAAAAAAAGATAAAGGATTGGGCCCTTTATTAACTTGTACTTTTAGATCCTGTCTGGCAGTATTTTCGAAGATGGCCACCCCGTTATTTCAAGATGGCTCCCCCTTATTTCAAGGTGGATGCCCCTTATTTCAAGGTGGTTTCCCCTTATTTCAAGGTGGCTTCCCCCTTATTTCAAGGTGGCTTCCCCTTTATTTCAAGGTGGCTTCCCCTTTATTTCAAGGTGGCTCCCCCTATTTCAAGGTGGCTGCCCCTTTATTTCAAGGTGGCTTGCCCCTTTATTTCAAGGTGGCTTGCCCCTTTATTTCAAGGTGGCTTGCCCCTTTATTTCAAGGTGGCTTGCCCCTTTATTTCAAGGTGGCTTGCCCCTTTATTTCAAGGTGGCTTCCCCCTTATTTCAAGGTGGATGCCCCCTTATTTCAAGGTGGATGCCCCCTTATTTCAAGGTGGCTGCCCCCTATTTCGAGGTGGCTGCCCCCTATTTCAAGGTGGCTGCCCCCTATTTCAAGGTGGCTGCCCCCTATTTCAAGGTGGCTGCCCCCTATTTCAAGGGGGCTGCCCCCTTTTTTCAAGGTGGCTTCCCCCTTTTTCAAGGTGGCTTCCCCCTTTTTCAAGGTGGCTTCCCCCTTTTTCAAGGTGGCTTCCCCCTTTTTCAAGGTGGCTTCCCCCTTTTTCAAGGTGGCTTCCCCTTATTTCAAGGTGGCTTCCCCTTAATTCAAGATGTCTGGCCCCTTATTTCTAGATGTCTTCCCCCTTATTTCAAGATGTCCGCCCCCTTATTTCAAGATGGATGGCCCACTTATTTCAAGATGTTGTATGGCCCACTTATTTCAAGATGGAAGGCCCCCTTATTTCAAGATGGATTCCCCCATATTTCAAGATGTCCGCCCCCTTATTTCAAGATGGATGGCCCACTTATTTCAAGATGTTGTATGGCCCACTTATTTCAAGATGGATTCCCCCTTATTCCAAGATGGATTCCCCCTTATTCCAAGATAGATGCCCCCTGAATTCAACCTGGCTTATAGTGGAATCCAAGTCAATTCAGAACAATCACTGCTTGTAGATTGACTGGGGGTACATGTATTTCATTTCTTCCTTTGGTAGCTTTTATGGATTGTTTATGATAAAAGGCCAAAAACAGAAGAAATAAAGCAGCCTTGAAAAATGAAGTGGGCACGGGTGCTAAACAATTTTTTTGGTTGCCTTATCGGTCCTGCCATCATTTCATTTCACCCTCCTTTCCCATCCATGCAGAATGAAGAGCCTCAACTCATTTATTCCCATTATCATTGTCTCACGAGCAGTCCCCGTTGGGGGGGGGGGAGGGGACAGGGGAGATGAAGGAGACGAAGGAGACGAAGTCACATAGGTCGTCGTGCAGGCTATCGGGACGATTAATCAAATCAAGTTTTATTCCCCGGGTGGGTATTTCAAAAATGCTCGCTGGTTGTCTCTAGGGCAAGGTGTACTGTGGGCACCACGCAGGCAGATTTGTGAGTTGATCTGCGAGGGTTTTGACATTTGTTGAGGACCCCAAGCGTACAAGGTGGTTCAAAATGATGAAAACCCACTTTGGGAAGAATTCTTTTGGGTATAGTTTTAACATTTTAACAATTTAACAATTTGTTATGGAAGTATGGAAGTTAATTTGGTTGAAGAAGAGTTGGGCTCATCCTTAAAAATCACTCTCTCACTGGAGATGTTACTATACTCTTTATAGTTTGTTCTACAGATATTTTCATGGTAAATGTTCCACTGGCTTGTCTGGCTTGGTTCTTCCAGTTAGGGTGTTTCAGCGTGAAACTGGGCTTTCCGCCTGTCCCTACTAATATTCTCTAGCTGTACCTAGATGTAGAACGAAAAGCCATGCCGATAGCTTTTTCCCTCATTCTATTATGTATGGAATTCTTTGCCTGGTGCATGTTTCCCCTCATCGTACGATCTTTCCTGCTTCAAGAGGAATATTAATTCCTACCTCTTGTATCTTTCATTCTTTTTCTTTTTGTAGCCCGGAGATTTCAAAATCCGTTTATCCTAATTTTAATCAAACCGAATAACGGTTCTCTGATTTCACTGGAAGTTCCTATCTAGCTCATAGTCATGCCGACAAAAAGTGACGAGTAAGGTGCTTCATGAAAAGCCCTCCCAATGACTGGATATAGTTTGCAGGATTCGGTGACCACTGGGCATTAAAAAAAAACACTCCAGAGCTGTAATTTGTATCCCAAGACCACAAGCGAGTGAAAGCAGTTACAATCAGAGACCATGGAGCAAATTGGACCGTGTCAGAGAAAGTGGTTGCTTTCAAATATCCGGTTTCCAAAATTGAAACCGAATAGTGGAATTCAAACCGAATGTAAAAAAAAAAATTTCTAGTAAAAATCCTTGCCTTTGCACATATTCCTTCTGAGCAATGTTACGTGCAGCTTAAAGACGTAAATCCGGTGTAAAGTCCGTGGAAGCCTATTCCATCAACGTGACCTGATTTAAAGACCCATTTTAACACACTTGAATCAAAGCATTGTCATTTCTTTTTCATGATGCCCTGCGGACTTATAAAGGGAATTGGCATCTGTGCGCTGTTGATTGATCGCTGGGTCTAGAATCTGGAGAACTAATACCAAGAATTTATTTATAATACTGTAGATTTGTAAAGCGCACATATCCACCAAGCTCACGGTGCTCAAGGCGCTACATTATTGCCCCTGCTCATCAGGCCTTCTAATCATTCCTGAAACCTTCTTAGCCCTGACTGCATGTTAAGTGCACGTGGGCTAATCAAACACATAACTGCCCTCACAGTGTACCATTTACTCCTTGGTGGAGAGAGGCAACTTGTGACAAAGTGCCTTGCTCAAGGACACAAGCTGGACTCGAACCCCCAATCTGTATTATGTAACACCCTGATCTTGAGTCCAGTGCACTAGATGACAAGGCCGCAGTGCTTAGCTTTCCAGTAAAGATTTATTAACTTGGGGAAAAAGCCTCGTTCAAAAGCCTCACAATACAGTAAAAAATAAAAAATTAATCAAGAATGACAAGCCGTAGGACTTTCTCCTATTTTGGAAATTAAAACCCAGGCTTTCTTTCTGTATCAACCATGGAAGATTTCCTTTTCTCTTTTTACCCTCCCCCTCCACACCAGGACAGAACATATGGTACTCAACCACAAACAATTGAAAGAATTATGTTCCCCAAAACCTGTTCCGAAAAAGCATTCAATTCCTCCCAGCTAGCAAATTCGATCAGCTCTGCCTCCCCCTCCCCCCCCCCCCCCCCCCACAGGTGCTTTCTTTTCATCCCCGTGCCAATTGGCACCGCCACAACTGCTGAACATTGAGAAGCCAGTTTTGACATGCCGACATATTTTCATTTAATCAAGGTGTCGGGGGGGGGGGGGGGGGGGGGGGGGGACACTGCCTCGGGACTGCTTTGTGTGTTTTTCCTGCTGAAGCGATTTCCTTCCGGTCCTCGGTGTAAATTTGTGTGTGTAGTGTGCTGAGTGCCGTTTGTGTCAAGAGGCCGTTGTTTGTTTTTAGTTGCTATGGGGACCCCGTTCTGTTGGTTTTGACTCTTGGCATTCAGGATGAAGATATTAAATAAGCCTCGTCTGGAAACACGTCTGCCCCTGGGCTGCCTGCACAAATAGATATGTCTTTCTTTCCATTTGTAATGAGTCTGCATTTGCGTTTGGGCACCAGACTTGAGTCCCCACTGCTGAGTCTTTTACCCTTCCCACTTAGTTCCTAGAAAGTTCCTAAAAGTAATTTTTATTTAAACCCTCCTATACTTATAACTATCACAGCCTATCAAAAACTCCTAACACAAACTCTCACAGTTTGTGTGTGTTTCAATCTGACATTTGATAGGTTTTGATCTGTACAGCAGCTTTGGCCCTGAGAACAGGAGGGTTTTAAGCTGATACATGTACAAGGATGTGAGTAGTCAAATGACGAGTAAAACTCACATGGTTTGTCCTTTTCAGGATATACTTTTACATGTATCCTGATTTGATCCTTGATTAATCTTCCAAAGAGGATACCAATGTATCCCAATCAGGACCAAGTAACGTATTAGCTCAGAGGGTCTTTGCCACCATATGATCTGATCGGGATATATACTTCTACTCTGACTGGATCCTTAATCTCCCATTGGGATACCAGTAGTATGATACATTGTACATGTTATTATTATTATTATTATTATTTCTTTCTGGTAATGAAACCAAGGATTCCCAGGCACTGTAGCTCGAAAGCCTGAAGAAACCTGTGGAGAGAAGACAATGAGAAGAAGTTACAGTTTTAGAGGTGGGAGGAAAACCCCAGAAGAATATTCTAGGGAAAACCCACGTAATCAGGTAGGGACTGAAAACCCAATCCACATGTGGACCAGGGCAGGAATTGAACCCGGGCCACAGCGGTGAAAGGCGGGGACAGTAACCACTGCGCCAACCTGATTTCCCTAAGTCATTCCATAAATTTGGGGTCCAAAAGTGTGACATTTTTGGTGTCCCTGTTACACAGTGACATGTACAAGATTTTTGCAATTCCAGACACATTCTTTAATCTCCAAGAGTGATTGTGTAAAGCAAAGTATCTGCCAAACAAGCAAAAAATAGTGTGAAGTCAATTTTAATGATACTTGATGGAAATTACACGGGTCACCAAAAAAAGTGTCACATTTTTGGACCCCAAATTTATGGAATGACCCACATAATGGAATGGCACAGCCAACACAAAGTGCACTATATTTCACATGCATCGGCACCGCCATTTCAGTTAGAATATTTTGAAACAGCATAATACATGTTTGAATGGCCCAACCAATGCAACAAAAGTCCTAGTGTCCTTTCACCCCCTCACCCCTCCACCCCATCCCAGATCCCCTGCCCCCTGTCCCCCATCCTTGGCCTCCCGCCTCTTGCCCCACCCCGGCCTTCCTTTTACCATTATTTTCCTGTTAGAAATTTGTCAGCCGACATTTTTGAGAACAATTTAAAAAAAAGTTTTTAAAAAAAGCCCCTCCTGAACTTGATGTGCTGTTGAAACCACTCGAGAAGACGACATGCAGGAGAACATGCACAGGCCACTCGACAGATTTAAGCACAAAAATAATACCCCCCATATCATCTGCTGTGCTTTACTAGCTTTTGCCAAACCGCCAGCGGGCATTCATGTGCAATGGAACATGCTTACATGCATGTTCCATGTGTGTGTTCTCTTCCGCTAATGGAATGAACGCAACACTCCAGAATCAATGTGCTAGATTGAGGTGTGTGGCCTGAATTATGGACACGTGGAAGTCGAAAGTGCAGTCCCACGGCAGATAGGTTTGGTTGAAGTCCCGTCCGTGTTGAACCTGTGAGGTGATGAGAAGGGCTGCCAACAAGACAAGTGCATTCTGGGATTTGAGGGCGAGAAAACTAGCTTCCTGTGTCGTGTTAACCCGTTGTGTCCGGCTGTTATGAACGGGCTGTGCAGCTGCACAGCGTAAACGCAAACAATAGACGGCACACTGAATAGAGTGGTCCTTTTTATAAGAATAATAAGAATAATAAGAATAATAAGAATAATAAGAATAATAAGAATAATAAGAATAATAAGAATAATAAGAATAAGAAGAATAAGAAGAATAAGAAGAATAAGAAGAATAAGAAGAATAAGAAGAATAAGAAGAATAAGAAGAATAAGAAGAATAAGAAGAATAAGAAGAATAAGAAGAATAAGAAGAATAAGAAGAATAAGAAGAATAAGAAGAATAAGAAGAATAAGAAGAATAAGAAGAATAAGAAGAATAAGAAGAATAAGAAGAATAAGAAGAATAAGAAGAATAAGAAGAATAAGAAGAATAAGAAGAATAAGAAATTAAAATTTGTCACACTTGGAGCACACCCCCCCCCCCCTTTCGTGTGAATGAAAGCGTTGTTTAATAGAATCCCATTCAAGAACAATACAGTTGAAACATAAATGGATTGAGTACGTGCAGGAATGTGCATACATGTAGATGACATCCGGCGAGGTGATCTTTTTCAAACCGTGGCTATGGCCGTCTGCCATATTAAAAAGGTTAATTGCTGACTCCTAGAGTTATTGTACACACTCAGTCTGTACTAAATTCAGTAGCATTACAATTTTCCAAATTCCCCAAAATCAATGAGTGTGTTTCCATGAGGCTTGAGGCTTGCGGTGCGACATGTAAAGCCTGCTTTGCCTAACGTCGTAGTTTGCCTCCGGGCACTTGTTCTAGGCGTTCTTCAGACCCAACAAACTCACTTTGCACTACTGATTCGCACTCTGAGAGAAAGAGAGAGAGTGCAGGCGCAATACACCCCGCCCCTATTTATACCTGTTTGCGATTACTGCGTGCACCAATCAATGTGTACTTTGCACTATGGTCCATACCCCGAAATAACACGGACGTAATGAACTGAAATGAAGTTTCAACTCTGTTTACAGTGACGTGGGCGATTTCGCTACAACTATTCTTACCCACTCCCAAATGATAGTCAAGGCTGTGCTGTCTCCATAAGTCTGCATATTATCTCATCAGCAGTACAGAAGATCAGTGAAGATGCAGTACGGTGTCGCTGAAAAAACAAAATAGGTCGCTGAGCACTGGTGCATAAAAGCCGCACACACTTTATGGCGTTTCCAGAGTGTTCAGGATTGTCTGCCTGGCAGGCCCTGCACTGATTTTGCATGCATTACATGTTAATTCCTGATTAAAATGTGCAAGAAAACCCCAAGGGAGGGAAAAGCCTGAAAAGGAGAAGTAGGAGGTTGGGGGGGGGAAAAGTCATAATATAAGGGAATAAAAAATTATGCTAAGAACTGGCGCATGAAAGCCATGCACATTTTGCATGCTTAGGACTTCCAAAATTGTCTACATAGCTAAATAAAACTGCACTGATTTTGCATGCATTGCATGTCCCCGGCCCCGACCATCGCTAGAAATTGATAGAAAAATCCCACTTTTCTTGAAAATGACAGCACACCCGGTGTCTTGATTTCACAGGATGCTTGAGACTATTATTTACTCGCAGTCAAGCGAGGTATTTCATAATAATTCAGTAGTTATATTTGTTTGTATGTTTGCAAATATTGTGCATTAGCTTTATTATAACGCACGAGCAAGATTGGGAAAAAGGAGGGTTATGAAAGAAAATCTGCTCAAAATTCTGCAGGGGTGTGATTTCTCCGGGTTTTTCCTCATTTCAGAATTTTTGGTGAGATTTTTGCCCTTAAATTGTTGTTATCATTCCAAAAATGACCTCTGCCACCTGAAACAGTTTTCCTTTCATTCTAATGACCATATTTTGGGCAATTTTGAACCGTATCTTTTGGTAGAAAATGCATTTTTCAGCAACGCCATACAAATCAAATTCCTCCGAATGTTTCGTGGATTTTTCATTTTCCTCCAATCTGACCCCGAGGGAATAAGAAAATTTGCCCCAGAAGGAGATTGTTGCCGGTTTTTAATTAATTCACGTCGGGGTACAAACACTCCGTAGGAAGCCACGGCACTTAGCCCGACGAGTATTTAAATTGGTCTTTATTTTTTTGTTCTCTCCAGAGGCCGTCACTTGGCAAGCACCACAGCGTGCGATATTGCATTTCTAATTTGAAATCTAGTTGTTTTGAAGGTCTTGTCCCCCGGTGATGGTTTCATTTTTTTTGTATTCACGCTCCGCACTGAGAAATTGTTACATTTCAATACACTGCGGGTTAGCGTGCTGACAGTTCTAATGTGCTGTGATAGGAAATGACTTGAACTGCGGTGCACGTATACATAAATCTAAGAAGTGGTTAAATGAAACTACATGTGAGGCGGTGGGATAATACAGTTATAGAAAATTATTTGACCACCAACATTTTTTCATGTTATTTAATGTATCCAGTGTAAACACTTTGTTTTTAATCAAATAAACCATAGGGTGTTTGTCACTTTTTCTAGTTACTAATAGATCTGAAAAGGTAAATTTCTGAACATTCCTGATTTTGATAAAGCTGGCCATATATTTCTATTAAATTTAATCCCAAGCCTTGTTCAAGTTTTCACTAAATTTATTCACATGACCATTGTATCGTCATTTCTCATAGGAAAACCACTGCTTGCGGATCAAGATTCTGGGTGATTGTTACTACTGCGTGTCGGGCTTGCCAGACCCCCGCCTAGACCATGCCCACTGCTGTGTGGAGATGGGGCTGGACATGATAGAAGCCATATCGTAAGTCAGGTTGATAATTGATTAGAAAGGTTTATTGATCAGTGATCAGTAACCTTCCTTGTGTGCATTGATTATTGATCAGGAAGGTTTATTGATCAGTGATCAGTAACCTTCCTCATGTGCATTGATTATTGATTGACGGTTTATTGATCAGTGATCAGTAACCTTTCTTGTGTGCATTGATTATTGATCAGGAAGGTTTATTGGTCAGTGATCAGTAACTATCCGTGTGTGCATTGGTTATTAATTACGACGGTTTATTGATTAGTGATCAGTAACCATCCTCATGTGCATTGATTATTGATCAGTGATCAGTAACCTTCCTTGTTTGGATTGATTATTGATCAGGAAGGCTTTTGATCAGTGATCGGTATCCTCCTACATTGTATGTGTATCAGTACAGACCGTTTTTTTTAGCAAATGTGGGTGCTGAAACTGCCATCACAACAAACAGTATTGATGTCACATTTATGGAAGCAATTCTCTTAATTAGTAAATTACTTCAGTAATCTTACAGATTGTAAAAAATGTAAATTTTGAATTAAAACTATAATGCTTTAATAACTGTGAATTCACTTCTGTTTGTACATGTATGTATTCCAAAAGTTAGAGTTACAGAGCCCACGTTTGCTTGAACAGATGACCTCTTGAAAAGTGACAGCCTTATCTGACTTTTTTGGGTTTTTTTAAGCACAACTTGCCATATATTTTGCCATATTGCTGTTTGTTTGCATCAATTGATTGTTGATTAGGATGGCTTAGGCCCGAATTCCATTTAGGGCCGGTCTGCATACTGTCTCCCGGTATCAGACCGTCTCCCGGTATCAGACCGGTTTAAACCGTGGACGGTATTATACCTCTCCCCGGACAGTACAAGTCCACTTGCTCATCGGCATTTCAAAGCCATCTTAATGAATAGACTTGCGGTTGAGCTTGGCTAGCCTGCTGCCTGATGGCCCTGCAGAGTGTTGACAATGGGGAGTTTATTGACTGATGACTGACTGAGCAAACGTTTAGGGCCTGTAATCTGTGGAAGATTATTATCGGATTAAAGTCACCCCATTGTCTGCATTTAAAAGGAGTTCCCCAGCCCAGGAATTGGACACAATGGACTCTTAAACAGGACCAGCCTTCCAGTAGAGGCTATAGGCCTTTTCACACTATGTACGTTCGACCCGTGTTGAAATCTACACGGGTCCGACACGGGTCCGACCCGTGTAGACTTCTTAAATTTTCAACACGGGTCAATTACGCTGCCTTTTCACACTACTCAACGCAGCGCCAGCATTTTTGCTACACGTGTAATGTTTGGACCCGTGTATTGTGCGATCGTTTCACACTACACACACGGCTGGCCGTTCAACACGGGTCGAATCGGAAAATCCCCATACTGCATTCTGGTCGTTCCGCCGAGCGAGCTGGCTTTGGATGGAGCTGTCAGTCCAATATAGCATTCACCTCCTCCTTACTCCATGTCGATCTTTTGTCTGATTTGGGGCCCATTTTCTCCGAAATATCAGAGGTAAAAGTATCCAGTGTGTTTTATTCCTCGCTTGTACTTGACCGGACCGGACCGGCCAAGGCCAGCTGTTTGCAACAAAGCAACGCGCACGCGCAGATGCACTTTTGGGGTTCCCCATATTGAGCAATAACCCCGGCCCCCTCATACCTTAGTAGCCTTTTCTCGAGACGAAGTTCGCAAAATGTTAGCTGCATGTACGTACATTGTACACTGGGAATAATATGGTAGCGTTCAGTGCGGTTGTTTGCATTTGACCAAGACTACACTAACGATGGAATACGCATGCACGCAATGTGCGCTACATTAATTATACGGCGCGGAGATGTCGGATAATAAGTCATGTCGGGGTTTAAAACGATTAAAGAAACGACACATTTAGTACAGAATGTATTTTTGTATTCCTCCATATACGTTATGTACTATTCTGCTGTCAAATTTATTGGAAATAATTTCGCGCAAGGTAATCTAGACTAATCCACACTTAACGTATACACACTTGGAGAAACCATAAACGCTGCAAAAACTGAAAAAGCAACATAATACCGAAACATCGGCAAATATCGTCATATCGAACAGCCTAGTATGTGGTGCTCTGCACGCACACTCCGATCCACAGTTACACGGGTCGAACTCAACCCGGAGACGTTCACACTACGACTTTCAACACGGGTCCAACTTCTCTACACGGGTCGAGAGCTCTCAACCCACCTCCCGAGCAGGGTTGAGTTTCAACCCGGGTTGAGCGCTCTACACGGGTCAGTGCCGTGTTGAAATGTTGTAGTGTGAAAAGGTCAGTCTAGTCAACACGGGTCGGACCCGGGTCCAACACCGAGATTTTTCGTAGTGTGAAAAGGCCTTTAGCTTCAAAGCCTGACCATTGCACTTTGAAAACAAAAATAGATATTGAAGGGGCTTTAACCCGTAAGCCCCATGAGTCCATCGCCAAAGATGTGACCTTTGTGGGGGCTTTGCCCCGTTTGTGAATTTTTAATATTTTTTTCTTCCAACACTGCATTTTCATCTTGATCCTCGCATCTAATTATAAGCTCCTGTCTTGTCAGATAAACCTCAAGACTCTCTCTCCTTATTTACACATCTTGGGAAAAAAATTAAGACTAGAAATATTGATGGAAAAGCTGAATGCCAATATCGCGTGGGCAGCAAGTACAGTGTAATCAATTACATTACTGTCTGTACGAGCCGACGTGGT
Source organism: Hippasteria phrygiana (assembly GCA_037893225.1). Taxonomy (NCBI): domain Eukaryota; kingdom Metazoa; phylum Echinodermata; class Asteroidea; order Valvatida; family Goniasteridae; genus Hippasteria; species Hippasteria phrygiana. The sequence continues at coordinate 963,155 of JAZGUH010000047.1, read as the reverse complement.
TGAGCACTCGGCAGAGCACCCGAGCTCCTAGATACCTAGCGAGGGGTCTACGGGTCATTCACCCCCCACGCAAACCTTTCAACTGTTTAATGGGGTCTCGCTGGACCCTCTCTGCTTGTTTAACTGGCTGTGTAAATAATCACTCGGCGATACTGACAAAGTACATTTCTGTCAAAAGTACATTTATTTTTTTTCGCGAGCGCTCTGCCGGCGCCAAATTTTTACTTCTTACTTGAAACGATGTATGTTTGAGGGGGAGGGGGGGTCATTTATTGTGTTTGATTTGAAGAGCTGTCAAAAATGCTCCAATAGGACGTCCTGTTTGTATTGGCAGTGAGGGACAAACAATTGAAGATGGACGCAAGGCTCGAATGTTTTTCCAAGATAATTGCCCCGAGTACATTTGTGTGTTGGGCTCATGTCAGCGGGTGGAGGAGGCTTTTAGAGCACACGACCGCAATGATCGATGACAGGTTACTTTTTTTGTACTTGAAACGTTCCAATATCATGTCTGTTTTAAAGAGCATTTGCCTAGTGTTTTTTTCCTGTTGAACTATCGAGAGTGGGTTGACCGACCCTCTTGCTGTTGACACTCTTTTATGATGTTAGAGCGTCTTGCTTAGTCAGGTGATGTTGAGGTGTTGAATCGACTGCAGGGCTTGAACCATCATCCGGTCCAGTTAAGGGAAGACCTTTTTTTGGGGGGTATCGCCCAACACAAGGCCAAAAGGCCACTCAAGGTGTGGGCTATAAAAGACAAGAAAAGACACAAATCACAGGGATAGAAAGTATCGTCACATTTTGTTTGAATCGTGAAAGATTATAGATAGAAGGGAAGCAAGTTACAGGTAAGGAGTTCTAGATACTTGTAGAGGCAGTATGAGGAAAACAAGCTTAAAGAGTACACGTATCTCACATTACTAGCCTTTGGAACAACAACAGTGGAAAGATGTGATAAGACAGCCAGGCGAGTAGAGTGCCTGAAAGTCTGGACAGGGAGGAACTAATGATGAAAGGCCACTGGAACACCTTCAATGATAGTATCGATAAAAGAGGCTCAATGAAGCAACAGAGTGTCGGACATGAAGAGGTTCCGGGGAAGATGCCAGGTCCTGGTCAACCAGATTTGAAACACGCTGCTGAATCAAAGAGGGACAAAATAGCAAGCCGGAGCACCAGCCCAGATGTGGCCGCAGTAGTCCAGTATTCAGCCACCGTGTCATGGCCTTTTTTGGTCAGTCTCTGAGCGTTTCCAATAGGCACCCCCTGTTGTATTGGTTTGACTGCACATCAATGATCATGCTTATTCATTTGCCATTATTTGTACTTTCTGAAGCTTGGAAAAAAGAATTCATTTCAAACAAGCGTAAAAATTAAATACACAAGTGAATCTGTGAAGCTTCACAGCTTGAGGTAAGACACTGTGTGATAGTTCAGTCGCCTCCATGTGATAACAGTAGTGTAGATTTGTAAAACATGCATATCCATCATTATCATCACGGTGATCAAGGTGCTACATTATTATCCTGCTCATCAGGCCTATTAATCATTTCTGAAACCTTCTCAGCTCCCTGGGGAGTACGTACATGTAGCCCCAACTGTAAATTAAGCCCACATGGGCTATAAATCAAACACATAATGATCACTGCCCTCACATGTGCCCATTTACTCCTGGTGGAGAGAAGCAACTTGTGACAAAGTGCCTTGCTCAGGGACACAAGCACCATAAAACGGACCATAAAATGCACTTAATGTGGAAAAATGGCTTAATTATGTCTTTTGCATTGAAGGATTGGCAGGTGGGTTCTAGGAAATCCAAGCCATTATTGTATTTTGGGAAACGTTTTTTGGATACCATCCCTAAGACTACATCTCAAAATAGACGTATTGATTGCCTGCGCAGCTGAAAAGTAGCATTGTAAATGTCAACATTACCAGCGTTGTAAATATTAAAAAACTAGTACTCTAAAAAAGTACTCTAATGTACATGTACATAAATACCTCGCACCATATTGCAGTGCTTAAGTCCTCATGTGAATTACGTTAAACATTAACATAGTGTAATATGGCACAGTAATTGACCGATCAAATTATGGCTAATGCACGATGTGCATTTATGATTTATATTCAGCCAGACGATGAAATTCGTAATGTGACTTTAAAGCTATGAAAGGCTATTGTGAAATGGTGAGCAATAAATGTTGATGATGTTTGGTTAATTATTGTATTCTGATGTAGTCAACATTTGAAGTACGGTTTGATACCAATTACAAAATGCGACTGGCAGAAGTTGGAAAAAAAAAGGATCAAACATGAAATTGAAAAGGGCAAAAATTTTGCTCAAGATTGCATCATGCTCTGTGCATAATTGTGTGTTTTTATCGTCAAACAAACCACAAACGAAACTGAGCTATCTTGTTCTATGTTGGCGGTCTCCCAAATTTGCCAGTGTCTTTATTCGGGGGGGCACTAGTCGGAAGTTATAAACCCATAATGCTGTATATGTTGTAGTCAGGGATCATGCCCAAGCTGGGAAGCGACGTTGTGCGAATCACAACTTCTTAATATCAAACAAACCACAAGGGAAACTGACTAGGTAAAAAACAAACAAAAAATGGGAATATATGGGGAGGGAGGACACACAAACGGTATATGTGTTCACAATTTTTGTTGTTGTAATTTTTCTATCTTTGAAATGAGCCCATCATGCTAGAAGTGCAGTCATATCATCTTTAATTTTTAATTAGGAGCCTGGAATGTTCGTACCACCAACGACTCAGAGGGCACAAAATCTGACGCCAATTAAAGAGCATATTTCTTGCACAAAGGCCCATAGGAGTGTTAACTATCTCTGATTTGCCAAATTATTGAAAATCTGCTTCATTAGAGACCAGGCAATCATTCTTGTGTGTTTGGAGAAGAAGCCTCTGTGTCAAATCATAGAATTTTCCATCGTGTCCTTTTATGGATTTTGTTTTTTTAAATCAATAGTTGAGATAATTATTTGCAATGGAACGTTGAGCCTTTCATACTTGTACACATTCTAGTGGGTGAATCAATATCTTCACAGTCCTGTTCCCATCTCGGAAAAAAACAAAAAAACAGACTGACTATTTAGTTTGCTGTGTGTGGCTTCTGTATAGCCATTAACCCTAACAGTCAATACGATTTTTCACACCACCTTGGGAGTTAGAGTTATTAATCTATAGCTGTGTTTTCATTTTAGACTTTTTTTGTCCGCAGCCTCGCGGAAACTTGCCGCGACATGCCTTTGCATACCGTAATTCTACCTCGCCTTGCGAGGCTGGCAGAATGTCGCACATTGCGGGCACTGTGAACAATCGCCTTTTACCTAAACGGAATAGACGTGGTGACCTAGCGTAATTTTTCGCTTGGTGAATTGCATTGTATAGTCAGCTACCATGTACACCGACACGCTCGCTTCGACACAAAGAGATCAGTCTAGTGTAACAAATCTGGCATCGTCGTCAAATGTACCGCCGAGTTCCAAGGCCTGCTCGACAAAAAAGAAAAGCCGACCCAACCGGTGAGCGAACATCGCGGGATTCGCAGATTTTGTTTGGTATATGGCGATTGTTCGGTATTCATTACACTCCTATTCAAGAATGTTGAAACATGAATGGATTAATTATGCGCAGGAATGCGCCTATACATGTAGATGTCAACGGGCCTGGTTGTCTGTTTTAAATCGCGGCTATGACCGTCGCCCATATTCAAGAGGTTAACATTGATATACTGAACAGCAAAAGAAACGTCGTGATTCTAAATCGTTGACATAACTCGACCACAAGAGTTTTACACGTATCGTTTTCGGGAAAATACGCAGTCTAACATCATTCTGAATCATGACTGTGCCTGAAAATCCTATAGGGGGGTGGAATGCGACTTGAATGGTTTTCAAAGCAGCCGGTATGTAAACGGCCATGGTGGGTAGGGACAAACATGGTTTGGGGAGGTATTGGCTTTCATCAGAAAGTTGGACCTGTGGTCTTTCAGAACATCGGCCCCAAAGGCAAACATGCGCAAAACAATTCACCGGACTGTGACGATGGTGACAGAAAGGAAATGACTTACTGAGATATCCCCAGTCATATTTGTGTTGGCCCTACGTTACAAAATATACCTGTTGATATCTTGTATTCATACGACGTTTCTTTTGCTGTTCAGTATATATTAGTTCTCCGTCCGTTCACGGAGGAATAAGAACACGGTGTTATTAAAACATGGGGGGATCGTTCCTTTTCTCATGCTGGGCCGATACTATGGAACAAACTTCCTCAAAATATTCGTGACTGTTCCACCCTGCAAGAGTTCAAATGTGCTCTGAAGACCCACCTCTTTCAAATTGCATTCCAGTAGCTCATTTATTTGATTGTCAAGCTAATTGTGTTGTTGTAATGTCCATGTTTTGATTATTTGTATCTTTGTTCCCTTTGTTTTTGTTCTGTGTGCCTTGAGCATCTCATTAAGGTGGATAATGGCGCATTATAAATTGCCTATATTATTATTATTATTATTATTGTTATTATTATTCCTCCATGGTCCATTCCTGTTACTGTACAGGAAGGTAGCAGTACATAAATCGACAAAAAGGTTCAATGGGATCACAAGTTTTGTTGCTATTTTCGTTGTTATCATTTGCTACAGAGATTATTGGAACCCCAACCCGATACTGGGAAAAAATGACTCGGCAAAAATGAGATTTTGTAAGAACACAGAACTTCCTGGCACATCTTGTAGGACCTACAATGAGTGCAGTGCCGTGACTTTTTGGGGAGAACATTTTTGACAGAGCTTAGTTAGTCAACTGCAATAAAGTGGTTTGGTAAAAGCAAAATTGGTCCTCCACTTGTGATCAATCTGTCATGCCTTGTATTTTCAAGAGGTCCTAAATTTACCCACTTTTTTGGTTGGGAGGAGGGATGGATATTAAGAATATTAGAATTATTATGAAATACCTTACTTGCCTGTAAAAGTAAATAAAAGTCTCGAGCATCCTGTGAAATCATGGCACCGGTGTGCTGTCTTTCAAGAAAAGTGGAATTCTCCGACCTGATAATTCCCTGATGTCTATAAATTGCTTCGTTTTGTCTGAAGTATAGGGTCACAGAACCAGACTACAAGACAAGATTTGTTTCCGCTTTGTTTTCTTAGCATCTATGCACACAAAACCTAAAATGGGTCAGTGTTACAGTTTTTGCTGTAAAATTACTGCCAAATCCATTCATTTCTGAACATTACAGCAAAAGCAAGTCCTTTCACAAGTCCTTTCGCAAGCCCAGTCAGAAGTCCTTTCATAAAGCCAGTTACAAGTAACTGGATGAACAATGACAAAGGAATGCCTTTGTCACAGCTCATTTGAATAGCTTGTGATTGGAATTAGGACTGGAGGACTTGTGAAAGGACTTGCAGGGACTTGTGAAAGGACTTGCAGGGACTCAAATACAACTCTGTTGTATACTACCTTTAAGCGTAAAGAAAAAAACAGGCTTGTAAGTAAAAATCTGCCTGTCCAAACCTGTTCACCATGACTTGTACCTGTTTATCATTAAACAGGTACCGGTGGACAGGCAGATGTTAATAGATGAATCACTGGCCTAACTGTGCAGTGTGTTTCAGTGACTCAATCATGGCATCCTGGTCGATCAGTAGCCCCCTGGCATGGGCTCCTGAGTTGCATCACTCAGCCCCCTCCATCTCATCTCTTCTCCTCTCTTTCTCAACAACTTCGTGCCAGGTGGGCTACAGCTTCCTTGCTTTCCTCTCTTGCCCTGGTTTGGTATTATACATCGTGGCCTTGCCAGGGCTCTGATTTGGTTGAATTCCAAGGACTGGGCTTGTCCATTTCCACCTCTTTTCCTGTACTCCAAGCAGACTTGGCATCAATCCTGTTCTTATTTGGAGATGATAGTGGGCCATCTGATGCAGTGATGTCAAGGGCTTCTTGGATTAGCCGAAGTCCCCTTTGTGCCTAGTGCTACACACAAAAGGGGAGGCCGCTTTCTGACGTCAGATTGTTTGTGGCCTGCAGCAATGACTTTTAGCCAAATGGAACCAGCAGGCTACACAAGAGTAACTTTTTAAAATTATTTCATGGCAGAAATAATTGCCTGTTTTATTGCAATATACTTTAATCTATATAAAACTGCACAATGGTGCAGGTTTCTCTCAGCAATCAACATCAACTTGAAGAAAGAGGGTCCGAAATCAGAATGAGGTTATGAAGTTGTTGATCCCATAAGTCAGAGTGTACTCTTGTCAATTTCATACAATAGTTTACAGGCTTCATCAGATGCGATTTTGAATAGAGGAGAATGTAATTTTAGATGCCCATTGTGGAATTCACATCATTCTAATCCCCTGTCCGTTTTATTTAGAAAATGAAAAAGAAAACATGAATTTTGTTATCCTTTCCTGTTTAGCCTTGCCACATCCCTCTGTTCCTTCTCTTGCCCAATTACCACCTCCTATTTACCCCCCCCCCCCTTTACCACACTCCTTTGTCCCCTTTCCCCAGCTTTATCCCTCTCATCTTAATCCCTCCCCTCCTTCATCCTTACCCTAAACCACACTTCTTTGTTCCTTTCTTCCTCGCTGTCCCTTCCCCTCTTTTTGATGTTCACCCATGGCCACTGCCATGCTCCTTTGTATACCTCTCTTGTGTTTCTCCACCCACTCCCTCTTGCATGTGTGTTCCCTACATGTTTGTTTCTTGTACTCTGTCATTTGCCTTTGAGAAAGAACTTGCTTAAGTTCGAAACGTCAGGCCAGCTAATTTTTTTATTTGATTAGAAAATGTGACCTGGCGTCACGAAATGGGCAGAAAGTAGAAAGTTGAAAATTGAGATTATCATATTTCCTGAAAATGCATTAAGTTGATGTTATTGTGTGTTAATGCAGCTCATTTCTGGGCCCTGCTGTAACTTAGTCTTGACCCCTTGTTTTGAGAAAATGAAGCTCAAAGTTTGTGAACTGTGCAGAGTATAGCATCGTTCAAAAAGAAATCACTCCCCGAAAATATATTTGGAGATTGAATTTAGTTTTTAAAACTTTGGGATTTGACAGAATAGGACTTTTCAAATGTAAAAATGTTAAAATTGGAAAATTGACTTTGCAGTGAAATTTGTTTGTTTGTTTTTTTGCTTGAAAATAAGAAAGCCAAAGTGTGACTTTACATGTACGCTCATTTCCTCATTTCGCACTGCCAGGTCACAAATCTTATCCAAGGAGTGTAATACGGTACGTGTCAGGAGTGCATTTTTCCCAGACATCAAGAATCAATCTGTGTCACGCTCATTCCCTCTTGAATTACAGGAGTTAAAAAAAGATTTGGGCTCATTTGGCTCCTCTTATTTTCCCAGTGTGACTCTTGTGGTACGGAGGGGTACGTAAATCACAGCGGCTAAGTGGCAGACATGACAGAAGGGTCACGCCCGAGGCTATTTGAGAGATTTCCAGTCAGGATTATGTTCTGGGGGCCAGCGTGCAGCATGTCTTGTCCGAAGTATTTCATTTCAGTGTCAACATACATATGTGCATGCAATGAAAACAGTATTTGTGCACACTTATCACTGTTTGAAGACATTTTAAACATGAGTGTATACACTTTTTTACACAATGCACACTAGAGTTTCTAACCTTAAATGAAAAAGAATGAAACTGCTGCAAACTGCTGACTGACTGAATGGACCTGAAATATACAAATCAAAAAATTAGCTGGCCTGACGTTTCGAACTTAAGCAAGTTCTTTCTCAAAGGTGAATGACAGAGTACAAGAAACAAATGAAAAACAATGTTTTTGAAGTATCGGTACATTTTGATAGATTTCTGGAATTGAACATCAACAACAAAACGTGAACAAATGATTTAAGATTAGATTACACAGGATTTTTAGATTTCACACATAATAAAATCTACAAAGGAAAGTGTCAAAGTGTTCAAATTGGCCAGCCAGAACCTGCTTTGTGGTCGGGTGGATAAAGACATCCATGCTAGTAAGCAGAGGGTCAGGGGTTCAATTCCCACCCGAGTATGCCTTTGACATTTTCCCCACCAGCTCTCGGAAAGTATCAAGCATGCAGTGCTAATAATAATAAAAAACCATCATCCAGATTTATAATTCTATCATCCAACAGGGGTGAGATTTGTCAGGATTTTTCCTGATTTCAGGATTTTTTGTCGGGATTTCAGAATGTTTAAAGAATCTCTTTTGCAATCTGGAATTCCTGAGGTGTTGTCCTAAAGGTGTGTTTACCCTATAAAAGTGATATAGACCAATAAAAACGGATATTTTGCGGGGGTGCCTTTAGGCAAATACAAACTGTGTTGATCCGTGGACTTTTTGTGGATTTTTTGTAGATTTTTTGTGGAATTTTCATTTTTGGCCAATCTCACCCCTGATCCAACACTGATGGCGAGATACCTGCTGCTGTTTCGGATTTGAACCAACCAGCCACCCCTGCTAAGCTGGGTGGTTAAACACTTGCGCCCGGCTGTTACTGATGGGGAGCTGGTATGCCAAGATCGGAGCTGCGCAGCCAAGTGAAAATGCAAACAATTGGCACCACACTAAATAGAGTGGTTCTATTCATTGCACTTGGAGCCCCCCTCCCTCCCATTTTGTGTGAATAGAATATTTGTTTGAAAAGGCTCCATCTATTCATTACACTCCCATTCAAGAACAATATATATATATAGTTCATAAATGAATGGATTGAGTAGGTGCAGGAATGCGCCTATAGACGTCAACTGGCAGGGTGGTCTTGTTCAAACCGCGGCTATGGCCGTCGTCCGTAGTCGAGAGGTTTAGACATCTGCACTAATGAGCAAGACGTTGTGGGTTGAACTCCAACCCAACTACACAAGTGAAGTTATTCCCACATCTCCGAGAAAACACCAAACATGTTAATAATATGACACTGAAAAGGACAAAAAAAAAATTCCTTCATGAAAATTCTATAACCCCATTTAAAATTCCATCTTCTGATGCAATCCCCAGACCGCATTTCCGCTCCGATAGTTCCAAGGCTGCTTCAGCTGCCCCCTTCCCCCGGAGGGCGGGGGATCTACTGAATGTCAAAAACCAAATCATGGAAAGGTTCAATGTGCCAACGCCGGATTTGTGAAAGGTCAGCAGAACGTGCAGGTAGTTGCAAGACAAACACATTAGGGAACCGTTACAATGTGTAGGAGGGAGATCCAGCCAGCTCACCCTTCCGTGCACTATTATATTAATGATGTCCATCGAGACGAGGAGGGACATGTAGGAAATGATGGGCTCTGTCAGGAGTCACAAAGAAATATGTGCTCATGATTTAGGTTTTGCGACTGAGCTGAAACTCTTTTCCCCGGCATAGATGATCCTGTAGTGGAATTGCATTGCCAGTAAACGGAGTGTGAAGTCCTGTGACTTTGTGATCACTTGTATTTATCACTTTAAATGTGACAGTATTGGTATCAAACACAGACTAGTGTAGCAACGGACTCTTTTAGTCTATTTTTACACTAAAAGCATGCGAATGATAGTCACTTTTTCACTTTGTCACTTTTGTGGGAATGCATGCTTTCAAGTATTCCTACTTTACCTAACCTTTTTTTGCCTTGCTCGTCTTTTCCTACTTTTTTTTCTTGAAATTCCTCTTTTTTTCCCTAATTTTTTTCTCTACTTTTTGGTCACACAACTCTGACAAATGAAATCTCCTTGAATATTTTTCATAACGGTGTTGTTACACACTGTAACATGAAAATCACACATTGAAGGGCTTGGGTGCGGGAGTACTGCCACTTTATACTTCCAAGAGCTTAGTTGAGGATGGAGCACAAGTGTGAGTACAGAACATGCCAAATGAGGCTTGTGATGCTGTGGACATGGGTGAGTATCAACGAAAAGTACTGAAAACCTGCAAAAGGCCTAAAACTTTTATCCTGATTTGGTCCTCCAAAGTCCTACTTTTTTCCTTTTTTGAAAATGTTGATCCTACTATTCTCCTACTTTTTCGCCTGGGTCTGCTTGGAAGCCTGGGATGTTGGGTCAACAATACGCTGGAAGCTTCAGGATTGAACCCAAACTCCTTTTCCTGCCATATTTTTAGTCTGGGTAGGATGGAGCAGGTGTGTCGGGCTTACAAGGAAATGAACGGGATCTGTGCTGAACATGACTGAGGAACGATCGATCGATGCAATGTATACCATTCCCTGGGCTGCACCTGCAGAGGATCCAGTCACATGCCGACTGGCAAGGAAACTCGGCCTCTTTGTTGTGGGTAATAAAAGAATCATGGATTTGATAATGCCACACTTATTGGGTGTGACCAAAAACTCCAGTAATCCTTTTAACCCCTGGCATACAGATGACGCCAAATGCCGCAACAAAAATTTGGCACCAGGCCGGATGACGTCTATACGCGCCATTTTCTGCATTTTATAATCCATTGATGGATTATTGTGTATGATACGCTTGGCTGCACAAGCCTCTTGTGTCCGTTTCACTTGGCTGCACAGGCCGCCCCGACACCCAATCGCCAATACTCAAGGGGTTATCCCCTTTTGTCTGGCTGCTATTAATGAGGTCCTGGTATGCCAATACAGGTTTGTGCAGCCAAGCAAGATGCAAACAATAGGCAAATAATGGATTGAGTATGCACAGGAATGCACATATAAACGACAACCAGCCAGGTGGTCTGCCATATTCAAGAAGTTAAGATTGTCACGATCCTGTGAGACTTTCCCAGTATTTCTTGTGAAGGGACTTTCTGTGAAATGATGCATTGTGTTGAAATGGTGAAAACCCCTGTGTAAACTGCAGCCTTTTGTTCAGTGATATGCTTCCAGTAACCAATTACTGTCTCGAAAAGTCTCAAACAGTTAAAAATGTTCACTGTTTTTCAACAAGTTCAGAAGAATTATTCACTTCAGATGCAGAATGTCATCTAAAAATATCCGTTCCGAAGTGTTGAAGATCAAACTGTTCAGAATTGTTAAAAAGCTGTTTCACAAATTCAGAACTTTCAGTAACCAACTAATGCACTTTCATATCCAATTTATGGAAGTTTACAACTGTACTAGTCCAGAAAAGTAAAAAATGCGGATTGCATGCATGGATTTCTTTGTGTACAACCATGGTACAACCATGGAGAAATATTTTTTCTCCATGGTACAACGTGCCGTTTTCCTTTCTCAGTCCCGCATAAAACCGGGACAAAAAATTGTCGAGTTCCGAAATAGTTAAAGCTTCAATTGTTGTTCCTGCGTGTCTAGCAAATTCATCTAATCGTTTCACTGCATATTTGATTTGTCTCTTTGTATTTGGAGCGTCAGCATTGCTTACAAGTTCCAATATTTCGTCGTCTGTTGGGAGAACAAACCGCGGCAGTTCGGGTAACTTGGCCGCCATGTTGTGTGAATGACAGCGCTGTTGCAGCGCCACCTAGTGACCGTGAAATTAGAAAAGTTTTTGGGTTCTATCAATGTGCGCGCACCATGTGATAGACCCATGTGATAGAACGTATTGGGCGGGGCGGGTTCGCGTCGTGTGATGGGTTGAATAATTCAATGCACGTGATCGACTCTCCACCAATCGGATGGCGGGGATTTATTCAGGTGTTGTATAAACCTTTATATCGTTATTTATTATGTGGCAACTCTTTGTAGGGTTCTGGAAGGAACTGGGGGGACTCAATGTTTTGGACAGTGTACTCTGCCCGTCGTCAGGAGAGTGAGGGATTCCAACGGTGAAGGGAGTTATGCTTCGCCGCTTCCAGTCACTACATAACTCCCTTCACTGTTGGAATCCCTCAGTCTCCTGACGACGAGTAGAGTATACTGTCTGAAACGTTGAGTTCCCCCCGGTTCTTTTCAGAACCCCCACAAACTCATCAAAGAGAATTACCACATGGTGCTACTGCAAATCTTATCAGTACTGTTTTTGTTTTTTACTCAGGAGTATTTTCCTCCCCGTTTCCCTGATACGAGCAGGGGTGTATTATATCATGACAGAATTCAAAACAAGAAATTTTTTTTTTTCCTGTCTCCCCGCCTGCCAGTCATCCTTCCGCCTATTAGTCGGATCAATATTAATCATCACTTACGGACATGTATACTCAACATTTCCCCCACTGCACATCGATTTTATGTCAGCGCGCTCGGAACATTCCATTGATTAAATCTTAGGGCTGTCGGGTATGGATTTTTCCAAATTCGGTGCAGTGTTTCACTTCGACAGCTTACAGGCCCGTGATGGGTTTTCCTTTTTTTAGCAACTGTTAGGTAGCTATGCACTTGTTTTTGTCAAGTTAGTAAATTTGCCTCTTGCAGGCAACAATCTGAAGAAAAATCGTTTCAATATGAAATGACAACGAGGCACAAATTTGTCATTGGTTGGCGCACTCCGAGTCCTGTGGGCGTACTGACATTGATTGATGCTTTAGCCGGACTAAGCCAGTCTGGGTACTTGTTTATACTTCGGGTGATTTCATCGACTCAATGCCAAAAAGGTCTTTAAACACTTCAAGTCCGGATTTTTAGTGTGCAGATCAAATTTCCAGATAATATGAAAAGTATATTTTGAAAAATTTTGTTTTGCAGGGAGGAGGGGGGGTGGGGGATAGGGGATAGGACTATGTGTGACGTTGGTGGCACAATTTCTGTTGCATGACAGGCGACATCGCACAGAGGTTTTTGGCAGTATCAGTTGTTACACTACAATGTATTAATGTAAATTTTGGTGTGCTTTTTTTTTATCCGCCCCATGTAATGGTATATAGAGTAAACCCAAGAAAAGGTCCCCTTGCAGTCCTAAACGTAAGGCCAAGTAAATAGAAAATGTTTGGCATCCAGGTTTTGTTGAAAAAGGAAGGAGGAGGGGCTTTTTATTTGTTATTTTCAAGATGGCCGCCATTCTTTTCAAAATTTCCGACAACTGTAGGCTGTCAACTGTTTAAAGATGCAAAAAACGAAGAGACATGGTGGACAAGAGAATTGAACATGTTTACAGTGGTTTTAATAGTTTTAGTAAGCTTATATTTTATTTTTGATGGATCGGTTGACATTTTTTTCACATCATTTCTACTGGTAAAAAAGAAAAATCCAGGCAGCCTCCAAAGAGGAAGCAGGCAGAGATACTAAACTTTTTTTCTCCTTGCAGATGCCCAATATGAGTAGGAACACTGAAACCCTAATGAAGAGAATTAATTAATTCTCCATACATTAACAAATAAACATGCATGAATTGTTAGACTTGTCCTGTGATGTAATTTTGGTATGCTGTGTTGGATTCCTAAGATGTGAGTTTAGATAAGGATGTGTTTCGGGAGGAGTGTAGTTGACCTTCTAACAGGGTTGTTTGATTTAAATCACTCGATTTAAATCATTGATTTAAATCATGATTTTAATCACTGGAAAAAAATCACTAATAAAAATCACGTTTTGATTTTTTTTTTATTTCTGTAATTTTTTAAATGTAAAATCAATTTCTGTTATTCAAACCTGACTGTCATTAACTTTAAATCGCTTATACTCACTCTAAAGGGATGTATAAGGCTAGTTTCCTGAAACACTGTACTACGAGTATCTTGTGTACAATGCATATGATTCTGAAGTACATTGTGTGTGTAATGTACTACCTGCATGTATGATACAGTATTCCTCTCTTACACATGTACATATAGGTTTAAATAACTCATGCATGTTGTAATACGCCTATCAATTGATACCCCCCCCCCCCACCTGACCCGACCCCGACCTGACCCTCCCCCCTCCCCCCTCCCCCCTGTGGTTATACTTGACTTTCAATGATGGTCATTTAAATTGACTTATTTGAAACAAATGTTTTATGCCAATGGTACGATGATAAATAAAAATCAAAAAAATCGATTTAAATAACAAAAATCCGATTTAAATAACAAAATCTGATTTTTTTGATTTGAAAAAAAAAATCATGATTATTATCAACCCTGCCTTCTAATGAAATAATTCGGATGCTGTTTTCTAATCCTGGCAAAAACCCTACTAGTGTGTGAACCATTAAAAGACCAGACACGCTGTGATACATATATTATGAGGGAATGCAACGGTTGTAAATAACCTTGCCAAAGTGCAAATTTGGAGTCAAATTGTGGTCCATTTGCCCCTAAATGCATGTGCGCACACATACCTTTTAAGAAATCAAACCACCGATGATGGATCGTAGCCGTTTATTCCGTGACCGTCCCGTACCCGTGAGAATCCCTGGGATCCTGGCTGTGTTAGAGAATCAATGGAATAATGAGAGCTTTACCGACGGCCGTCACGTCGCCTCACGCTGACAGAAAGCACCGCTGAAGGAGTGCTCATAGGAGAGTCGGTGCTAAGTGAGACCTCTAATACAAAAGTGACAGATTTCTTCTTTTTGGCCCCTGGCATTATTTGGAAGTGATGTGGGGGGGGGGGGGGGGGGGGGTGGGGAGGGGAGAAGATAGGCTGGAGTCGATCAGCACTGAATGGTTTTACTGCCATCGTGTGAAAGAGCAATTTATGGGGAGTGTGTAGATCAAGCGATGGTTAAATGTTCTAAAGAGTGAGTTCCCTGACTAGCTGATTTATGGAGGTAAAATTGTGTGCTTTCTGCTTAAACAGGTCCACATGTTGTACATGTACATGTATATGATGAAAAAAGTATGTACTATCCGAATGCTCTGCTGAGTCTGAGCTTACAGTGCAAGCAAAGATAGTTTGTGCGAATCTCTTAACTACATGTACAGAATCTGTCGTTATGGGATGTGTGCATGCATGTATTTAACCCCATGCATCCGGCTGTTATCGATGGGGTGCTGGTATGCCAAGAACAGGGGCTTTGCAGCCAAGCGTAAATGCAAACAACAGACACCACACTGAATAGAGTGGTCCAATTCATCGCACTTTTGAGCCCCCATTCGTGTGAATGAAAGCTTTACACTTCCATTCAAGAACAATTTAGTTAAAACATGAATGGTTGAGTATGTGCAGGAATGCACGTATTGACAACCGGCCAGATGGCCTTTTTCAAACCGCGGCTATGGTCGTCGTCTGTATTCAAGAGGTTGATG
This sequence comes from Hippasteria phrygiana, assembly GCA_037893225.1. NCBI lineage: Eukaryota > Metazoa > Echinodermata > Asteroidea > Valvatida > Goniasteridae > Hippasteria > Hippasteria phrygiana. The sequence goes on along the minus strand of JAZGUH010000047.1, from coordinate 948,075 downwards.
GAGATTAAATTGGGCGCGAGTCTCTGCACAGTGATTCGGACACAGCAATTGTGACCCTCTGCCCGTCCACAAACAGCGCGTCGTCATATTTCATAACCCATCGACTATCTGCCGAACCTGGTAAACAGACTGTGTTATATTATCCTTTCTAATCACCCCGCTAGGCGATGTGTCTTTACCTGTCGCGCTGAAAATGATGAGCTCTGTCAATTTAAGCTCTCGTTTGCCTGCAGCTACAACAAAACGGGAACAAAAATGAAAACCTGAGCCAGGACAATCGGCATTATACGAGGGTGAAAATGCTCGATCTCGCCCGTCATTTGAGATGAGCTCGCTCTCAGGAGCTGAGACAAGACCGGCGTGGAAACTGGACCGAGCGAGCAACCCAGATATGCCAATGGTTTTCGTCCGTAAATTTATCTCCCAACTCGGCACAAAAGGCCACGAGGCTCATTGCCGTCATGAATCAACTAACACTTCAATCAACAAAAATGTTAGCCAGAGGAGAGATAAAAGTCACAATGACACAAACATTTTCCTGAAGGAATTACTCGTTTATCACCACAAAATGGGGTCATGTATCAAAATTAATAAAAAATAGTCAGAAAGGCTGTACTGTGTGTTATCAATGCTGCCATCCCGGATTTAATGAAAATGGATGCCTTTTTTTTTAATTTTTTTTATTTCAACCACCCAATGCAAGGCTAACAGCCACTCCAGGTAAAGGATTACAAATCCCAACCCTGCCATATCCTTGCAGTTTCCTGGGCCCAGATCTAGATAGAGGAAAATTCTTCAACAGATTCCAGAGAAATTATCCCAATTTTCAGACCTACAGACCCAGACGGGGTAACTTCCACCGTCATTGAGACTCACCTCCCCCTAAAAAGCAGATATTTAGAGTAGGGGTCCCGTGTGAAATGTGCTATCTGTATCGAGTACCAAAGTGATGACGTCACTGGGCAATGTAAACGGTGATCTTTATGCCAATGTAGTTGCATGACAAAGGAAACCTTTCAAATTCATGATGTGTTCAGTGGTTCTGGGAATTTGGGATGGTTTTTATTTTTATTTTAAGGGATGTTGCTTTGCCTCTGTAATGTTTTAATATGCTTTCAGTTTGGACATAAGCTCTCGACAGCACTACACATTAAAAATTGGACCCCAGAACCCCCCCCCCCCCCCCCCCCCCAAAAAAATGTAAATTTCTTCTATATAAATGTGGACAATTTTACCAAAAGTGAACAATTTGGTCCTGAAAATCTGGGACAAAAATTTCACTTGCCTCCCTTGAAAATGGTCATGCCCCCCACCCTTCTGAACAGAACCTCCATGCAGCAACGCCACTGGATGTATTAACAAGAGAAATCCATTTTCACAATCCTTGACACATGATGCAGCCATGATATAGGTGTGAGATTTGTCAAGATTTTTCCTGATTTCGGGATATTTTTTGTCAGAATTTCAAATTTTTTAAAGAATCTCTTTTGCAATCTGGAATTCCTGAGGTGTTGCCCTAAAGGTGTTTTTACCTGTAAAAGTGGATATAGACCAATAAAAATTGATATTTTAAGGGGGTGCCTTCAGGCAAATACAAACTATACGTTGATCTGGGGTCCTCGTGGATTTTTCGTGTATTTTTCGTCTGGGGTCCTCGTGGATTTTTCGTGGATTTTTCGTGGATGTTTCCTTTTTGGCCAATCTCACCCCTGACGATAAAAGTCTGTTTAGAACCGAGGCCCAATTTCATAGCACTGCTTAACACACGGAACCCTCGCCCATTTCATAGAGACTGTAAGCAGTAAGCACAGCGAAGAGCCCGCTAACTTCGGAAGCAGGATTTGCTTAAATTAGTGACGCAACAATATAAATCTCCATGCACGCGCAAGCGTTAGTGTAAAGGGGATAAATTCCTACTGTATTTTGTGTTTTGACTTTTCCATCTTTTTTGGGGTTTCCCCTCTGGAAAATAATTACTCGACCCTTTGGTAGTTTTTTTAAGTTTTCTTTTCTGTTTTATTGGCAAGCGAGATCCCCATTTTCAGTTAGTTTCTTTAGTTTATTTTGTGCTATCACAGTGTGCCATTTTTCCAGGTTACATTAGCACAACTTGTCCATGCAGTACACTATAGGGCTGTCCCGAATATACCGAATATTCGATATTCGATCGTCAAGCGAATATTCAAATACCATTTTGCCAGTTCGAATATTCGAAAAGATATATATGCACGTACAGCATGTACAGATACGACTCTGATGCTATTTTAATAGAAAAGTTACGGCGCTTAGCAGTGTCAAATGCCGCATTTTTGTCAATCGCAATTTTTTGTGGACGGAAGTTTATTGTTCCTGTCGGTAAAACCCTTGATACAACAGGGGCATGCAAAAATAAATGCTGTTTGAATGGTCCATAATATAAATCGCCATACGTAAAACACCGGCGTGCTTTTATACGTGGAATGGCTTTTTACCAGTGTGGCATGCACTGAAAAACTTGATCGGCGAGTATCGCATATTCGAATATTCGGTCAAACCAAGTTTTGAATATCGAATAGTAAAGTAATCGAAAATGAACAGCCCTAGTACACTAATGCTTAATCAAATTTTCCTGCTATAGTTTAGAACAACTTTTCTGCTTACCGTTAAGCAGCACTTTGAAATTGGGCCCAGTTGGCTGTCAACAGGGGCGAATTTCATAGAGCTGTTAAGCACAAAATTTTGCTTAGCATGAAAATGTCTTGCTTAGTAAAAACAGGTTACCAGCCAAAAGTAAATGTAATTTTCATGCTAAGCAAACAACAGCTGAATAGCAGTCAAAAGCAATATTCCGCACATGGAAATCTGGTTGGTAATCCAGTTTTTATCAAGGAAGCATTTGCATGCTAAGCAAATGTTTGTGCTTAACAGCTTTATGAAAATGGTCCCTGATGTCATACTTCAGTACTCTGCAGTGTGTCAACAAAATGGTAAGTCACAAACAAGGGGAAAATTCAACCGACCTATTGTACATAATGACTATTATGGTTTTATCATAACTTTGGGTAATAACCTTTCCATTGATATCCTGGATGCATTTCTCAGGTCATGCATCACCGACTTCCATTGTCGTGAAAATGCTTTGTCAAAACCTTCTTAAGACAGCTAGGGACTTGGACTCAGACTGAAAAGTTAGAGGAATGTAATACAAACCTGTTATTGACTGGATTATGCAAAAAATAATATGGATGTTATACAGAAATTCCTTTGACTAACATTAACAACAAAATTCATGGAAATGTGTGGGGAAAAAAATATATCAAAAATGGCATGAACGTCTGAATATAAAACAAAGTCTAGATAATCATGTGGTACACAAATGGATGTTGTTTTTGGAAATTACAACCAGATGAATATATCCAGGAAATGTTGTGGGAGAACTCCCTGTGGAATATGCATATTTCTGTTTGGCTTGGGCTGTCGCCTCGTGTAGAGTATGCATGACTTAAGCCGTGTGCCTTGCGGTGTTTTTGAGAGGTAGGGTAGTGGGCCAAGGGATCGAACTGGCACTGTGGCGGTGGGCAAACAGTCTGATCTGCTCTGAGACTTCAACGTACCGTCTGGGGTTTAGAGTGCCTGGATGATATTAGTCGCGGCATCAGTTCGAAAAAGAAAAACATCTGATCTAATAATCCAAATCATAGTCTTTCTGGTGTGAGTTACTGGCAAGAAATCTACTGGTCTATTACAGAATTGATATATGCAAGGTTGTAGGGAATGAATTTTTTTTCTTTTTCGTATCGGGTTTTTTCCAACCTTAAACCCCTCCAGGAACTGACATATTGGGTTTCCCACTAGGGGTTGTACATGTACATGTATATATATCATAAACTTGATTAAGGACAGACAGTGTGCACGTCAACATCCCCCCCCCTTTATTTTTTTTACTGGCATGATTTCTGTGGCTGTAGTAATCTGGGGTTTAGTAATAATCAATTTTTTTATTGAAATCACCCAATACAAGGCTTTAAAAAGCCACTCTAGGTATTAAAGAGGCTATGATCAGAGGTGGTAGGGTTGGCCACATTTTGAATTGCCAACCCTACCACCCTTATGGTTTTCCTGGGCCCAGATCTAAATAGAGGATAATTCTTCTTCAACAGCTTCCAGAGAAATTATCCCAATTTAAGACTTATAGACCCAGGTGGGGTAACTTCCACCATTGGTGAGACCAAGTCACCTCCCCCAAACACAGCAGGAGATTGTACATGTAATTGGAGATTGTAGAAGTAATTTGTACAGTGGTGTGCAACATTTTTCGAACACTTGGCATATTTTAGGTACTTTAGTTGTTTGTGATGAAATGGCAATCAATATACCAATGTACATTCAAATGAAACCCCTCTGGAATGAACTTCAGAAGACTTTAAACAGCATAAGTGTAGAAACTCTCAGGAAATTGACTCATCAAAAAAAGTTCGGAAACTAAAGTTTGACAGACGATTTCTCTCTTGTTTCCATCTCCTTTTCCTTGAATTTGGTATCATTGGAAAGCCCTGTTATTCTTCTTTACAATGATGTGTCATTTGTTATGATTAAGCAATTGGGGGATGTGCAGCACAGCTGAATATGGGGGTGGGTGTAAAGTGAAATGTTACAAAATGCATTGCTATTGTCCAAAAGTGTATTGACTCTTGCTGTTGAGTTGTTTGGACGATTGGTGTGTCTGGAATGATTCTCTGCTTACTAACCAATATTTAAAGGTCGTAAGCCATAAATGTGCGGGAAAAGTTTAGAAATCCACATGGCCTGTCACAATAAATTGCCTGTCACAATAAATTGCCTCCGGGATAGCAACTCTGTTGTTAATGTGCTTGCGTTTCAAACAGAATAAATAATTTGTCATTTTCTGCACTCAAACACCCAGTAATGCTCCATCAGTAACAAGAAGTCTCTCTCACAGTACAATGCAACACTCTATCACTAAAAAAAAAAGAAAACAAGACGTAAGGAAAGTCTTTTTTTCTGGTTTAATCATTGAACAGTTTCTTCATTAAACAATGTTAAGTCAAGAGCCTCAGTAGCGGGTGGACGATCCGAATGCAGCCACAACAGCCTGGCACCTCCTCCTCTTAATACTGTTCATGAGCCGGGTCACACGTTGCTGTGGGATGGCGTCCCATTCATCAATCAGGATCTGTTGCAGATTCCCATCCTCCAAGCAAAAGGGGAATGCATTTTGTAACATTTCACTTTACACCCACCCCCATATTCAGCTGTGCTGCACATCCCCCCCAATTGCTTAATCATAACAAATGACACATCATTGTAAAGAAGAATAACAGGGCTTTCCAATGATACCACATTCAAGGAAAAGGAGTTGAAAACAAGAGAGAAATCGTCTGTCAAACTTGAGTTTCCGAACTTTTTTGAGGAGTTTATATAGACACTATGCCTGAAAGATGTGATTGCTGCCAAGGGTGGACACACTAAATTTTAGAGTAAAGTTTGATCAAAAAGATGGTAGGACTGGCAGATACTAATGTGAGCTACATGTACATATGCTCACAACAATTACCTTTTCTATTTAGTATTTAATACAGGTGAAAAATGTAAACCAGGCATTGTAAAGGCATTAAATATTAATTTCTTCAAATATGTCAAGTGTGCGAATAATTTAGCACACCACTGTAGCTTAATGAGATTTTTGTTGAGACACTCAGCATAGAGTTTCGCGCTTACAAAAACAGTGATAAAACCTCATGTAACTCGCCCCAATGCTGCCTCGGGTCAATTAGGCTGCTGGGGATTGTCGTACATGAGGCCTTTCATCATTAGTTCCCCAGTCCAAACATGATGCACAGCTTCAAATCCTGCTAATTAATAGAAACAAATCAATCCTTGCCTTCTATGCAGACTGGTCCGAGAGGTCACGCAGGTCAATGTCAACATGCGTGTGGGCATCCACAGTGGAAAGGTGCACTGCGGCGTCCTGGGCCTGAGGAAATGGCAGTTTGATGTCTGGTCCAACGACGTGACACTGGCCAACACTATGGAAGCTGGGGGCATGCCAGGGTAAGTTTGCAACTAATGGGAGAGTTTCGAGACATTGGTGGCAGCAGACATACCACTCCTTTTTGCTAGTTCTGAGCATGCGCGCGTAGTTCTGAGCATGCGCGCGTAGTTCTGAGCATGTTTGGTGAGAACAGTGGAAAAGGGAACGTAGGCCACACCTCTTTGTCAACCCTTGGAATTGTTGAACGGTAAATTTAGTTGGTCTCAGATTTTGCATATTCGCATCGAGTTATAGTCAGGCCTATATGGGCATGATTTTTTTTGGTGGGGGGTGGGGGTAAGTATATCCAGATTTTCCGGATTTAAGGCCTAGGAAATTTATTGAAATTTATGTTCAAGCTAAATGCATGTCAACACACAATAGTTGATCAGTGATTCCCCTTTTTTTTTGGGGGGGGGGGTGAAGTTTGCCCCGAACAACGCTAGAGTATAGCTAAGGTATAGCTGGAGTATATTGGAGGGAAACGGGCGGATAACCCAAGTTTCACGCTCAAACGCCTTAACTGGAAAATATCTGTTCTTTAGAGAAACTAGGGGCAAGGGCGGGGGATCGGGAGGGGGTTACTGCTACTGAGTAAAAGAGTCTTTCTTTCAAATTGGATGCCCTGCAGGTTGGACTTCATAAAGCTTTGCATTTAGGGGTGTCCTTCATTGGGTGGGAATGTCACCAAAAGGGTATTGGGTTACCCAGAATACTGAACTGATAGTGATGAAAGATAGGTCAAGCTATATTTTAGCAGATCACTTTGGAGGGCTGAGAGTACATGTATTTCCCCATTTTTTTGAAGTTGGGGTGTTGATCACTAGTGTCGATGTGACACTCTTGGGCAAGGTTTAGCGTGGACCATTTGTCAACCACTGGTCGATTTTCCATGGTAGCCTGTGCACAAAATACATCTTGGGTACCAGGTAAATAGTACGTCACCACTCAAACATGCGCCCTGTTTGTTTTTGGATCTGGCACCCTCTGTTGCCCTAGAATATCAAAAATAGTGTTTGTAACTTGCCATTGGACCTGAGCAGTCGGCCGTGCTTGCAAAGAACAGAAGCAACTCAAGATCCAGCTGATGACTTTTCCTGGGAATTTCCCTTGACTCCTTCATGGATGATGGCATCTTCAGTTATTTTTTAAAAAAATTAAAAAAAATGCTTTGCTCCGAGGGATGCTCAACAAAACCCACAGGTTCTTCAACTCGGCTTAAGACATTAGAGAGCAAAACGGCATCCCAGCGTATCAAGGACTAAAAACAACGGGTGTCAGAAGGGATTTTCAAGTGTAAAATGTGTTTACACGCTTGACTGTGATACGTGCATTTTCAAGAAGGGGCAAAAATATAGAATACTCCTGATGATGCACTTGACTAAAGCACGCTTGCTTAACACGCCCCAAGGGCCTTTTATAAAAAAATACAAAAATGTCCAAAACAAATGCAAGTATGGAGCATTCCACTCACTGTAATGTTGCTGTACGGGGTACGATCCCCGACTCTCAACCTATAAAGTGGCATTAAGAAAAAGAAATTAGGCTTTGCTTTAAAGAAATACACGTAAAATACTTGAAAGTTGCTTATTGAACTAAGTACACTTGACCAGAGCCAAGGGTTTTTTTGTTGTTGAAAGGATCTATAAGACTTTTGGGATTTGCCTGAAATACCATCAGCGCATAATACAAGTGCTATGTAAAGCCCTTTTGCAAAACGAGTTAAAAATAACAACGAAATGCAGCCCAGGGAAAATATGGCTTTTAGAGCGTCAGACTCTTTGAGTTGATGCTTTGAGGTCGGTGAAGTGGTTCATGTACTTCACTCACGTATTGCGAACTTTCATCTTAGGCCGAGTAAAAAAACATGTTTCACGTCTGGGTTTAAAAAAAAAAGGAGGAAGAGGAGTTATTTATTTCTTATTTCTTATTTTCAAGATGGCCGTTATTTATAAAAAATCCTGGCAACCGTTGGTGTTTCCCTGTTCAGATTAAGGAAACATGAAAGAGACATGTTGGACAAGAGAACTGAACATATTTAAAGTGTTTTTGTATGTTTATAGCACCATATCAGCAACAACAACAACAACAACAAAATATTCAGACTCGCAAGTATTTATTTTCTGATTGACTGGTTGACATTTTTGTTTTTTATACGTAATTTTTCTGTGGTAAAAATATTTTTAAAAATCCAGGCGGCCTCCAAAAAGGAAGCGGGTGGGGACGCAAAACTTTTTTTTTTTTTTTCGCCTTAGATGTTTACATGACTGATCTTCCATCTGTGGTATATGTGAACATGACGGTAGATTGAATGCACTCGATTGTCGGGGCATAGACCATGTGCCCTCTGATGTCACATGTTTTCTATATTGACAAATAGAATAGAATTTAATCATTCTATTCCACAAGGGAAACTGACTAGGTAAATTTCAATACATTTTCAAAGTGAACAAAGAAAACTGGCAGGTGTGGGATTCGAACCTGCGACCTCCGGAATATCAAATAAAATTGGATATATTCCTTTGCTAAACAAATGGATAAAATAACATTTGAAAGCGGGGTTGTCCCTGAAAATATGACAAAATATAATCGCAATAGATCATGTTCCCTTTGTTTACATCTAAACCGTTCAAATGTGCCAGGTGGTATGCGCACTCATCGTGTTTTGCATAAATTTTGGTTTAGGAGTGACGTCGCAGGCCAGATCGCTTTTTAAATAAAATATGGGTCATTGCATGAAGTTGGGGACACAAAGTGTGACATTTTGCTACATTTCCAGTTACACGCCATCTATTTTTCCTGATATTTGGCTTGGACGTTGGACAGATTTGGGCAAGTTTTGTACCATTCGAGCATTAGTTTCCCGAGAAATTTGACATTTCATGAAAAATTTAGGTCTCACATGTACCGGGGACACCATGTCTCTTTTACATCTTTTTGTAGATGTATTGTACAAACCTTCTCTGCGTACTGATAACTGATGTCCATTTTGATGTCCAAGAGTTTCACTGTACGTCTGTTTATATTCAATTCAATTTAATTCAACTTCACTTTATTTTCCACACTGTAACAATAACCAAAGGATTAAAGTATATAAGATATGTGGATGGGGATCCCTAAAAAGCAAAGCTTGTCGAGTAGAGATCCCCAGTAAACAAATTGTACAAAAAGACACACACATAAACACATACATGGAACACCAAACATAAAAATGGAAATGACGTGATTAGGAAATCAGTAGCCTATCCTGCAGCTTGTAACCCCGTGACAAAAAAGAAACACTTAATTACTCTGTAAATAATTATTCAATAACATATTTTTGAATTTACATTTAAAGAGGGAGCGACTAGAAATGTTTTTCAGGGAAATGTCAACCGAGCTCCACAGCTTGGGACCTTCATATTTCACAGTTGCTTTAGAGAGTGTAGTACGAGCATAGGATCGATGAAATTCATGACACTGCCTTGTAAAATGATGATGAATTTCATTGTTTTTTATAAAACATGGAACAAACGGATTTAGGCAAGTTGTTGTTGTTAAGTTGATGCATATCTGGGCCCAGGCAAACCGTTGGGATGGTAGGGTTAGCAATCCTACCATCTCTGTCGGTAGCCCTTTACCTAAAGTGGCTTGTAGCATCGTACATGTAGTGGGTGCCTTCAAAAGAAGAAGCAGCCATGTATATGTTCCCTAGTAAAGGCTGTAACCAGCCATGACCTTTAAGCATGCTTTTTGTAACAGAGCAACCTTGTCACACTAATGCTGCAGATCTATCATCCCCACAATTGTCCCGCCTTAACTCACAGACCCCGATACCCGCCAGATCTCTCATATCTTGACGTTCGAGCTCCACTAATCAGCGCGTCGCCGACTTTGAAATTTGCCGAAGTCATTATGGCTTGAATAAATTGCCCGGTTGAATTGACGCTCGTGCCCGGAATGGTCATTTGCTTACCCTAGGTAGGGATATTTTTAGTGACAGAAATGCACGGACGAGTGAATAAACAAAGCTCTGTACATGTCCCCGCATGTCCGCGCATATGTTTGTCAAAAAATTCTTGCTGTTTTGATTTTGCGATTCAATTTTATTTTTAGCTTTATAATATGTGATTGATTCGTTTTGATAATTATGTTTATAGGGACCGAGCAATTCTTAAAATTTGTTAGTATACAAATAATGAATGTTTATGAGTGCGATGGTAAGAATAATTTCATGAGGTGACAGATTGAATGTTCTATTCCACGAGGCGAAGCCGAGTGGAATGGGACATTCCATCTGTCACCGAATGAAATTATTCTTACCATTGCACGAATGTGAAACATTCATTATTTGTTTTATACAACGCCTGAATAAATCCGACAGATTGCATGCATGGATTTCTTGGTGTAACGTTACAACGTGCCGTTTACCTTCTCAGTCCCGCATAAAACCGCGACAAAACATTGTCCAGTTCCGAATCAGTTAAAGCTTCAATTGTTGTTCCTGCGTGTCTTGCAAATTCATCTAATCGTTTCACTGCATATTTTATTTGTCTCTTTGTATTTGGAGCATCAGCATCGCCTACGAGTTCCAATATTTCGTCGTCTGTTAGGAGAACAAACCGCGGCAGTTCGGGAAACTCGGCCGCCTTGTTGTGTGAATGACAGCCCTGTTGTAGCGCCACCATAGTGACCGTGAAATTAGGGAAGTTCTTTTGGTTCTATCAATGCGCGCGCACCGTTTGATAGAACCATGTGATAGAACGTTTTGGGCGGTGCGGGTTCGCGTCGTGCGATGGGTCGAATAATTCAATGCACGTGATCGACGATCCACCAATCGGATGGCTGGGATTTATTCAGGTGTTGTATAACATATAATGTCATTGATTGGGAATCTTTTCATTCATAAAATTTTTCTGTCGGCATTAAAATTCCAAAGCTTTGCTTGTCATCAGTCGAGGGCAGATATCCTTAATTAGTGGAAAGCAGTTGTCTCACAAACACGTACACATTTTTGTTGTCATGGTTGCTGTGTTAATTATTCATTAAAACCCCAGAATTCAATGTACATGTATGTAGATTGAAACCTATGTGAATATCATATGGGCTGAATGCAATTAATTGGCTTGTTTAACAATGCATGTAAATACAATAAGCCAGTTCGGTATTTCAACTGCGCATGTACTGTGCACAATGACATTTTATCCCGAATGACCCGCGTGACCTAACGCGCGCGTGTGAACACAAAAGGTGGTCGCGCAAAGCACACGTGTTAAATTCAATTAGAATGGGCGTTCGCGTAACATGGCATGACATTGCATCAGAAATGTTATCCTGAATAACCTTTCACCTTTAAGATACCGAACTGGCTTATTAGTTGAAGGAAGGAATAATACCATAAGAATCTAATTTATGCAGTATGTACACTCACGCTAGACATCAGTGAATGAGATTTAAAAACCCAATTGCTGTTTTAAGTACGTGTACCTGTTTGTCAGTTTTCGGGGATTAAAGATTTGAACGGTTGACTAGGTTAAGTTGGTTTAGTGAACTGGTAAGTATGGATTTGTTGACTTTTAACTGCTAACTAGGATTTGTCACCGCCAGCTAGATTTTGTTTAGTAGATTTTGCTCACTGTTAACTACAATTTTCAGAACTAGATTTTGTTACTTTCAACTAAGTTTCACCACTGCTAGCTAGGTTTCACCACTGCTAACTAGGTTACTTTCATCACTGCTAATTAGGTTTGTTTTCTTCGAAACGCTGGCTTTGTCTCATCTTCGGCTCCGTCTCCGACTTCTGAATAACTAAGAAGCAAACCAAATGGAAATATTTTAATTTTTGGTGCATGTTCTGCTTCAGGAACAAATTAGAATACTTACATTTTGTTTGCTTCTCAGTTATTCAGAAGTCGGAGACGAAGCCGAAGACGAAGCCAGTGTTTCGAAAACCACCATTGCTATTAAACTAGGTCTTACCTATTCGTCAAACAATCCACAAGGGAAACTGACTAGGTAAATTTGAATACATTTTCAAAGTGAACAAAGAAACTGGCCGGAGCGGGATTCGAACCTGCGACCTCCGGGTTACCGTACCGGCGCTCTACCAACTGAGCTATCTTGCCCTATGTTGGCGGTCTCCCAAATTGTCAGTATCTTTGTTCGGGAGGTCGCAGGTTCGAATCCCGCCCCTGCCAGTTTCTTTGTTCACTTTGAAAATGTAGGTGTTACCTAGTTAGACCAAACAGAACTAGGAATAGCTGCTAGGTTTTTGTGTGGAATCAAACAGTGCTACATGTGTCTACAATCCCGGCCAAAATGCTTGGGCCACGTGATGATAAACATACCCTCCTCCGCGCCCCCCGCTCCCCCGCTCAATGTTGTAATATCAAGCCGGAGTACATTCCGCGCAATGAGAGCCAACATTGACGGGGGGCAGGGGGGTCGGGGGCCCAACGAGATTTGGCCGGGATTGTAGCTTGAGTGAAGTATGTACATTTATGTAAATTAAGATCAAACATTTGCATTCATTGCCTCATGGCCCAGTGTAGTTCCGTGGACAGCTGTAAACCAAAACAGTCTCGGGATACAAACCGGAGAGTCATTGAGTCAAATATTTCATGCTTTCCATGCACCTGTCCCCATGAGTTATGACAGCCACAATTATTTCATGCTTTCCATGCACCTGTCCCCATGACAGCCATATGTGACCCGCTCTGCAAAAAGGGCACTTATGTTGCAAAATTTGAAAAGAGTGTTTTATATATAGCTGGAAAGGCCATTTTATAAGCTTTCATATGGTATATGTCTGAGGTCTGTAGCATTTTGCAATCACGAGATATTTGGAAATTTGCATGTTTGTTTTCAGGAATTTCTTGAAATGACTTAAGGAGAAACAAGCCATTTAAAAAAACAAAAAGCAAAGCAACAGATGGAAGCACTCGACAAAAACACATTCTTTTTCCAACTTTATTAACTGAAATCAAAGATTTTGGTTATGAAATAGAATAATATAGGTATCTAAGATGCACAAAATTCCCTCCCTTCAAAATCACTTGTTTGAAGAAATGTTCACCCTCTTCACATTGAACGGCCCATAACTCGTAAAAGCATACAGCGACTTATGTGCCCTTTTTGCAGAGCGGGTCACATATGTACAATAGGGCAAACTCTACTGGGCACCTGCTACATACAGCAGGATAGTTGGTTCGATCCGGCTGGATCTGGTCGTATCTGGCTGGATCCTGTCACTACACAATAGAGTGAAGCCGGTTGGTACCGCTCTGTCTTCATCAGGTTCCTCATCAGTCTGGTGGTTATTGATCCTGGGAATTAATTAAATGTTCGAAGTTTTCTAATCTGTGTGGTGAGCAGTCTTTGGTGGGGGAGTTTGCTGCTGCGGTAAACGTCAAGAGAAGATGTGCATTTTGTAATATGGTTATGTGGTTTTCATCTTGGTATGTTCCTTTTAGTAAAGTGGTATGAATGCTCACTTCTAAAACTTTTTCAAAAGATTTCATTTTAAACCATTGAATACAGACGACAGCCATAGCCGCGGTTTGAAAAAGACCACCTGGCCAGTTGTCTTATATGTGCATTCCTGCACGTATTTGATTAATTGTTTGCCTGTTGTTGCGTGTTACGCTTGGCTGCACAAGCCCGTATTGGCGTACCAGCACATGGAAAATGCATTGAAATGCCATAATTTTCTGGAACATTCTTTTTTGTTGTTACGTATCAACGTGTACAGAAAATAAAATATGAGATATTAATAAACAAAGTATAATACATACATTAATAACAGCCGGACAGAATGGGTTAAATTGGAGAGAAAGAAATTAAATAATGCAAAGCACCATATGATTGTTTTTAGGCTGAAACAAGTCACTGTACAACTTATGATTGTGTTTGTTAGAAAGCACTCCACTAGTGCAAGCTAGAGACTAGAAGCGACACCCAAAACAGATTTGTTGCAGTTTTCTTTGGGTTAAAAATGTACCCCTCTAACATATTGAGGAATGTCTTCCAAGTTGGGACTTTTTCAGATTAACACGCTAGAATAAAGAGGAATTAATGGCAACGGCGCCGGAACACTTTTGAAAGTTGGGGGCAAATTTAAAAGTAGTGCCAGCCGGCTTTTGCCATTTTCTATGTTTTTCTTTATGCGAAACTGCCAAAAGTAGGGGGGACATTTCCCCCAAGTGGAAAAAGTGGTTCCGCCGCCGTTGATTAATGGGCTTCCCCACGACAACAAATTTATCCTTGTAGCTTATTGCTAACTGAAAAAACTACACCATTGCAACCGCAACCCTAGTGTGTTCTAGGGCTGTCCCGAATATACCGAATATTCGAATACCATTTTGCCAGTTCGAATATTCAAAAAGATATATATGCTCGTACAGATACGACTCTGATGCTATTTCAATAGAAAAGTTGCGGTGCTTAGCAGTGTCAAATGCCACATTTTTGTCAATCGCAATTTTTTGTGGATGGAGGTTTATTGTTCCTGTCTGTGAAACCCTTGATACAACAGGGACATGCAAAAAAATGCTGTTTGAACGGTCGATTTAGTTACCTCGCGATATCGCCGATATGGCGATAAAATCGTCAACAAATTTCAGCATGATGGAAATGTCGCAAAAGTTCGTTCATAACTACATAATCGCCGGACGTGTTTGATAGGAGCATTATTTACACTATAAATAAAAAGTTCGAAAGGATGATGTCACTTCGACTCGAACCTCGCTTACAATGAAATTAATTTTAGCGAATTTGCTGTTAAAAAGAAAGTATCACCGATTTTTAAAGGGAAAATAGGGGTTCCGAAAAAAATTGCCGATTTTAAAAACGATATCGGCGATATCTCAATTTTTCGATTTTAATAAACATGTAGCCGATTTCGATTTTTGAGCGGCGAATATCGCATCATCGCGATTTTATTGTCGTATCGCCCAGCACTATTGAACGGTCCATAATATCAATCGCCATACGTAAAACACGTTTTTTTAACCGGTGTGGCATGCACTGAAAAACTGGATCGGCGAATATCGAATATTCGAATATTCGGTCAAACCCAGTTTTGAATATTCGAATAGTAAATTATTCGAAAATGAACAGCCCTAGTGTGTTTCTCTTCAGTTTCTTTCAGCCTTTGAGATTCTGCTTTCATCATTTATACCAAACTTTCATCATTTATATCCTTCAGACCTTTCCAATTGACAAGCCCTTTGTAACAGTATTTCATTTTAGTTTTATTGGTTCAGACCGATTCTGCAAGGACCACAAGGACCTCACTTTTATAATTTATAAATTTCAGGTCATTCCACTTGACAAGAAGTTGCAGTATTTCATTTTATTTGCTTTAAATAGACACGTAGCTCTTTGGACTGTCATTCTCAAAATTGTAGGTTGTACGTATACAGAGGACATGTGGCTGCACTTGGCTCAAATGAAACTTAATCAAACTCAACATGGCATGACAGAAAAACTAATTTTCGCTCCTTCCGTTTTTTGCGGATGATGGGGAAATTAATGGCGATGCCTTTGGTTAGGAGGGATTGCCGTGATTGACGTAGAGATGAGATAATGCTCTCAATAAAGGGGTACAGAGTCGCGGCCTTCAGTCGGGAGTCAGACTTTGTCTCTGTGGTCGTCAGCCAGCTGCTTGGTCCTTGTACCCCTCTTCCTGCTGCTTCAGACGCCACTTTAAAAGTTTAATAAAGGGACGAGATTTGTTAGGATTTTTCGTGATTTCGGGATTTTTTTGTCAGGATTCTTTTGTACTGATTTTAGAATGTTTAAAGAATCTGTTTTGAAATCTGGAATTCCTGAGGTGTTACCCTCGGTGTTCTTTTACCTGTAAAGGTGGATAGACCAATATAAATGAGTATTTTAAGGGGTGCCTTTAGGAAAATACAAACCATAGACCGTACGTTGCTATCTAGGGCCCTTGGCGACTCGTAAATGCTACAGAATTTGTGGATTTTTTATTTTCGGCTAATCTCACCACTGCACTTTGCAAATGTCGAGTGATCCCCACCAGTGATGAAGTCGAGACCATCACAAGACCACACAAGTCCAACAAAAGACCTTCAGTCTTAATTCAAGTCTCCAGCTATTCAAATGAACTGTAACAAAAGCATTCCTTTATCATGGTTTATGCCTGTTTGTGTCTTTTACAAGCTGGTCTTGTGAATGGTCTTGTGCATGCTTTGCAGTTGGTCTTGTCTTGTCTTGTGATGGTCTCAACTACATCACTGATCCCCACATTGTCATTTCCCATGTTGTATCGTAAAGCTGGGGCGTAATCCCTGGCTATACAGCGTTATGGGTTTATGACTTCTGACTAGCACCCCCAAACAAAGACATCGACAATTTGGGAGACCGCCAACATACGGCAAGACGGGTCAGTTGGTAGAGCACCGGTGCAGTATTCTGGAGGTCACAGGTTCAATTCCCGCTCCTGCCAGTTTTCTTTGTCCACTTTGAGAATTTAATTCACTGAAAATAGAAAAGGAGCTTTTCCCACAAAGAATCCTACATGCATGCACGACATCATGCTCCAGCGTGCATACATGTAGCAATTGTATCTTTACCTATATTTTCATTTTGTAAACAAATTGTACTACCGGTAAATGGTTATTCAATTTGAAATTCAAAGTTACGGATTTTTTTTTGAAAACTAGTTGAAGTTGTGTTTAATATACTTCATAACTCACACCTTACTCCCGTGCAACATTTTTGCTTTAATAAGCATCAACAGGTGCGGATCCAGAGGTTTTTTGGGGGGGGTCGGAAACCCCCCCCCCCCCCCTTGCTCATTGCCAATATTATTTTATTTATTGAATTTTTTTGCTTGTAAGGGCCTACACCTATGTACCGTAGCAAACCAGAAAAGAAAAGCAAAACCCTGTAAAGGTCTTATTTTGCGTGTACGGGTAAGAACAAAACAAAGAGGTTAAATGGCGCCACCAAAGTTGAGAAACTTTTTGGGCAAATCTACGGAAGAAATTTCAGAAACCCTGCCCCCTGCAAACATCCTGGATCCGCCCCTGATCAAGCAAAAGGTTAAATCTCTGCTTCAGCGTAGTCACTATACAGGGTGAACATAAACAAACTAAACCGAAATGATGCAATAATTGATATCCATGACATGTATATTTTTGGATTAGTAACCCCCTTTTCTTCTCGGTTTCGTTTTTTTTAGGTTCACGCTGTAGTTTGGTTAATCCTCATGTTTGAAAGAGTCAGTTAAAGTTATTTGTACAAGTTCAGAGCCGAAGTTGGATTTTTAATTCAAACGCCCAATCTCATCCTAATTGATAATAAAGCAGACTTCAATCCTCTCTGCAACTCCCTCCCCTTTCCCGGAATAGAAAGGCAATTAAAAAGCGGCCTATCGTGATAAAGCCACTTCTGAATTATAACACAGCCGGCTGATTGCTTTGTAGCAAAAGGACAACAGAGTTTTCTTAAAAACGTAGCCGGAGAAATTACGAGCTAATTGGTGGAACGAGACATTAATATGAACGGAGATTGCTGAAGGGCCCGCGGCAGATTTTACAAACCTCATCTCAGCTTCATAATATGATTTATGTACTTCTGGACAGACTTTTATTCAGACTGGTTCTCAATCCTCGGGTTTGCTTTATAGTCCCAATGAAGTTTCAAATCTGAGTCTCAATCCCAAGTGAACTGTCGAGTTCTGTGTCACGGTCCGTAGTCCCATATAGGTCGAATCTGAGTCCAAGTCGCGAGTCACAGAGGTTGAGTTCAAGTTTGAGTCGTGAGTCATATACACACAAAAAATACACCCAAAATACAACAAATCTTTGAACTTTTCTACATGCAGAAGATTCTGACCATTTTCTTCTAGGATGGATAAGGCCCATAGTGATGTGAATGATTCATTGATCGGTTATATGTCCAGTATATTTGGTTGGATCTTGTAGCAAAATAAATAATGAATAGAACACAATTGGAGGAAACTTTCATCTTCGAATTTTATGCCTGATTGCCTGGCTTGACTTACTCCGAGCTCCTATTTTGTCCCACAATATTTGTTCTGGGCCGTACAAATAAGCCAAATCCCTAGGATTTCCTGCTGTTAATTGACATTTGATCTTGCCCTGATCAACTTCTAAACCCTCAGCAATCAGTTTTCCATGAAATTTTGAATTAAGTTTTTGATTTTACACTGCCTTAGCCATTCCCTGCAAAGAAAACTCTCTGTATATTTCATGCATAGCTTACGGTATTAACTTGTGTTGATATTTCGGGGTCCAACTAATGGGATGACATTTACAGTACAAGTAGTCAAAACATTAAAGGTAATGCAACATTTGCAAGCATCAAAAAGCAAAACTACTGAATTATTGTGAAAACCTTACTTGACAGTTAGTAAATATTAGTCTCAGGCATACTGTGAAATCATGGCACCTGGTGTGTTGTCATTTTCAAGGAAAGTGTCATTTTTTTGTATCAATTTCCAGTGATAGTCAGCTGACTTTTTTCAAATACTGCCCCCAATTTACCAAATTTAGTTAGTCCACATTTTGTTTGCAATCGGTTATACATCCGTGAACGGGTGCAAGCCACCTAGTCTGGTTCCCTGACCTGACAATTCCCCGATGTCTATAAATTGTTCCATTTCCTTTGAAGTAGGGTCAGGGAAAAATCTACATTTTGGTGCTAGGCTGCAGTAATACTGAGTGCAGTTTCTTGCACATGCACGGTTTGCATGTGGCAGGCATATTGGAATGCCACAACTGATTTTCGGTAAATGTGGAAAATGTTTACAATGTATTGTATCAGGTTTTTGTAACCTAAGGTTAAATCGGGTATCTTCTTCCGATTTCTACACACATCGTGAGTCTCTCCTGCATGTTTTTTTTTAATGTTTTGAGTGGAAGGGCTGACTAGGTCAGGTTTGCAACAACCACTTGCCATTTGCAATGCTAAATCCTGCATTTTTTTCCAATGTTCCAGGAGGGTCCACATCACAACAACCACGCTGAAGTTCCTCAATGGCGATTATGAGGTTGAGCCGGGCAACGGTAAAGACCGGAACACTTACTTGAGGGACCACAACATTGATACGTACCTCATAGTGGCAAAGGGACCCAGAAAGGTATAAAATGAAAAATCCTCCGGAATACCGTGATGGTGCTCTATCAAGCTGTCTGGGTCTCCCAAACTGTCAGTGTCTAACGTCCCTGAACAAAGACACTGACAATTTGGGAGACCACCAACATAGTTCAAGATAGCTCAGTTGGTGGATCACCAGTACTGTATTCTGGAGGTCGCTGGTTCAAATTCCGCTCCTTCCAGTTTTCTTTGTTCACTTTGTTCACAAAAAATAACTAGTCAGTTTCTCTTGTGGACTTTTGGATGAAAAAAATAAGAAATAGTAGAAAACCCATGCAAAAGTTTAAACAAGGGAGTGTTTCATATTGTCCAGATGCTGTTTCTATTTGCGGTGCCGCATTCTGTATCTCAAAAGTTGCTGATGAATAGGAAGCCAGGCAGCTTTAATAACTGAATAATCCTGAGGTCAGAACTGGAGCTTGGAGCTCATTAAAGCCCAGTTGGCTAGTCAAAGATTTCTAGTTTGGGGCGGCCAGACTATGGACAAAAACCCTGTTTATAGTGGAGGTCACGCTGCTTTAATTCCCCATTGTCTACCGAGATGGATTAGCCATGAGCCAGTGGATTAGTGATGCTGCAGTTGGATTCTTTGTAAAGCACTCTTCGTGATTATTGTGATGATGAAACTGCACTGACCTACATGTATATAATGAGCTCATTATATAAGCCAGCTTGGCGTTAATGCCAGCACCGTAAAAACAGTGTTACCGCCAAAAAAAAAAAGAGTGTTCAAAGTGAACAAAGAAACTGGCAGGAGCGGGATTCGAACCTGCGACCTCCGGATACCGTACAGATGCTCTACCAACTGAGCTATCTTGCCCTATGTTGGCAGTCTCCCAAATTGTCAGTATCTTTGTTCGGGTGGGCGCTAGTCAGAAGTCATCAACCCAGAATGCCGTATAGCCAAGGATCACACCCAATTTTACGATACAACCTGGGAAGCGACATTGTGGAGATCACTCAATGAGGATACGACTTTTTAACTTTGAATTCAAATTTACCTAGTCAGTTTCCCTTGTGGATTGTTTGACGAAAAAGAGTTACCGCAATTGCTACCACTTTCAGACAATATAAAATGACTCCCAAGTAAAATCATTTCCTCTCCCCTCACAGACGTACACAGTACTATTTTTGTAGGTCGATCCTCATTTCTCAAAAAAATGCTCGCGCATTAAGTGGTTCATAAATTTCATCATCCACAAGTTTTCAGTCTGTTGATTGACCCAGGAATTTCTGCCAGAAAAGTTGACAATTCCCAGGATGGCACGGTGCCAATGTGACGGTGTATCAAATGGATGTGGCCAGTTTAAAGTGGAGGGGTGAGACCAGGGGGGGGGGGGGGGGGATTCATTGCACTGTGGCCAGGGCTTGAAATTCAGAAAAAAATCAATTGCTAGACCACAGGGCAAAAAATCTACTAGACAGGAAAGAAATTTCCTGGACTGGCGCACAATAAACAAAAAAATATGATGAAGAATTTCTTTTGGGCCATGTTTTGTGTATTACTAAGCAAAACTTAAGTGTTCTGAAGTGGAACAAATTTACATTCTTCCCTTGAAATCCAATTTAAATACATGTCCCATTTGCTCTCAAATGTCACCATACTTGACCCCCCCCCCCCCCCCCCCCCCCCCCCCCCCCCCTCATGAACCACAGAGGATCAGCCACTGATTACTTACAATTTATGTCTTCATTTGCTCGTAAATCTGGTGCCCGATCACCCAGGGCTCCCGCAGAAGCCAACTCTTGGTGCACCAAACCTCAATAAATTTCCTGGCTAATCACATTAAATCAACTCCGGAGAAATCGTTTTGGGGGGTTTTGTCGTTCCTCGAGTGCTTAGTCATCTGAATGTTCTGAATATCGGGCATCTTTTGTTTGTTTAGTTTTCTTCCGTGCGTGCCTGGTATTTGTGTAATCTTGAACATCAGTGTATCCAGAGAATTGGAATTGGGGTTCAAGTGAAAAATTACTACCACACATACCAGGGCAATGAGGAAGTGTGTAATCACCCGTTATTCTGATGTCTTTTTATTGACAAAGCAATTATGCGACATCGTTAGCAATGACCACTGATGCACAATTATTCATTTCCCTGGGTAATCTGTTTCGGGATTTTAAACAAACAATCCTCTCCCGACGATATTTTTTATCTTTAATTCCAGTTGTGTGGAACTTGTTTGTACTTTTAACCTATTGAATACGGACGACGGCCATAGCTGCAGTTTGAAATAGACCACCTGGCCGGTTGTCGTTTATATACGCATTCCTGCGCATATTCAGTTCAGTGTTTGCCTATTGTGTTCTTGGCTGCACAAGCCCGTATGGCATACCAGTACCCTATTAATAACAGCCGCACAGAATACATGTAGGTTGAAGCAAATCTGTTAAGGAAATGCAGTAGAGACAAATGTACATGTTAAAAAAAGGTTAGTTTTAGGCTGTGTAAAAGAAATGATCAGTTTGTCTTCCAAAGAAAAATGATTAGGGGGTTGGGTTGGGTTGGGTTGGGTTGGGTTGGGTTGGGTTGGGTTGGGTTGGGTTGGGTTGGGTTGGGTTGGGTTGGGTTGGGTTGGGTTGGGTTGGGTTGGGTTGGGTTGGGTTGGGTTGGGTTGGGTTGGGTTGGGTTGGGTTGGGTTGGGTTGGGTTGGGTTGGGTTGGGTTGGGTTGGGTTGGGTTGGGTTGGGTTGGGTTGGGTTGGGTTGGGTTGGGTTGGGTTGGGTTGGGTTGGGTTGGGTTGGGTTGGGTTGGGTTGGGTTGGGTTGGGTTGGGTTGGGTTGGGTTGGGTTGGGTTGGGTTGGGTTGGGTTGGGTTGGGTTGGGTTGGGTTGGGTTGGGTTGGGTTGGGTTGGGTTGGGTTGGGTTGGGTTGGGTTGGGTTGGGTTGGGTTGGGTTGGGTTGGGTTGGGTTGGGTTGGGTTGGGTTGGGTTGGGTTGGGTTGGGTTGGGTTGGGTTGGGTTGGGTTGGGTTGGGTTGGGTTGGGTTGGGTTGGGTTGGGTTGGGTTGGGTTGGGTTGGGTTGGGTTGGGTTGGGTTGGGTTGGGTTGGGTTGGGTTGGGTTGGGTTGGGTTGGGTTGGGTTGGGTTGGGTTGGGTTGGGTTGGGTTGGGTTGGGTTGGGTTGGGTTGGGTTGGGTTGGGTTGGGTTGGGTTGGGTTGGGTTGGGTTGGGTTGGGTTGGGTTGGGTTGGGTTGGGTTGGGTTGGGATGGGATGGGATGTATATTATGTAATAAGAGTTGACTTTCTTCCACATGGTAATGTTTTCTCCTCTTTTGTATCACCATCTACAGAGCAACGACCTGAACAACTCCCCGCTGACGTCTAATGGGGAGCACCGTGGCCGCTCCTCCTCTGTGGCCCAGATGGAGAGCTGGGGAGCGGAGAAGCCCTTCTCCAACTACCTCACCACGGTGCCGTCCCACCGCACCAAGGACCTACGCAAGCACTTCGACGGGGATCGCCCGGCTGGACAGGCAAACTTAGAAAACAAGTAAGTTCCTCCCTTGTTTTGTTCCTCCCTTGTTTTGTTCCTCCCTTGTTTTGGCTACCTACATGCTGCACTATGTGCGGCACCAGACTGGATGTCAATGCTTCGTGTCCCCCCCCCCCCCCCCCCCCCAACGTTTCTCCATAAATATTACACATTGTGATATAATTTTTTATCTCATACCTTGGAAGCATGCCAGATAACTAACCAAAGAGATTGAATTTTGGGGATTTCGAGGCAATATATGCCTTTAATGTACTTAATTTACCCTAGGCTTGTAGTTGGGGGGGGGGGGGGGGTTGAAAAAACTACCCCCCCCCCGCCCTTAGTGCATAGTAAAGTACTAACCTCCAAACTCCTGTGTAAATTATACTTTCTGCTCGTGCCTAGCCATTCGAGAAAATCCTGGCCACAGGCTTATTAATTGTTTGTTTGTACTATTCCACTAGATTTTGCAGTCAATGCAATTCTTCTATTAAAGGTTAGTTTCATTTCTTCTCAGGCTAGTTTCATTTCTTCTCCGACTAGTTTAATTTCTTCTCCGGCTAGATTCATTTCTTCTCCGGCTAGTTTCATTTCTTCTCGGGCTAGTTTCATTTCTTCTCGGGCTAGTTTCATTTCTTCTCGGGCTAGTTTCATTTCTTCTCCGGTTAGTTTCATTTCTTCTCCGGTTAGTTTCATTTCTTCTCCGGTTAATTTCATTTCTTCTCCGGCTAGTTTCATTTCTTCTCAGGCTAGTTTCATTTCTTCTCAGGCTAGTTTCATTCTTCTCGGGCTAGTTTCATTTCTTCTCGGGCTAGTTTCATTTCTTCTCGGGCTAGTTTCATTTCTTCTCGGGCTAGTTTCATTTCTTCTCGGGCTAGTTTCATTTCTTCTCAGGCTAGTTTCATTTCTTCTAAGGCTAGTTTCATGTAGATTTTTCTGATTTGCCGGTAGGGTAGGCAAAGTTATTAAAAATGGTTTATTAAACAAAAATTTCAGAAATACATGGATTTTGGGTTAGTATTTTCTAGTGTGTTAGCAAATATTGTAACACTGACCTGTTTGAAGGTGTGTGTGCATAGATGCTGGGAAAACAGAACAAAATTATGTTCTAGTACTCTGGTTCCCTGACCATACTTTAGACAAATTGGAGCAATTTGGACGTCAGGGAATTATCAGGTCGGGGCACTTGACTATTTCCAACGATTGTCGGCCGACAATCATTGTAAAATTATATAAATTTCCACTTTTCTTGAAAACAACAGCACACCAGGTGCCATGATTTTACAGGATGCTTGAGACTGGTATTTGCTTGCAGTCTAGTACAGTATTTTGTAATAATTTATTAGTTTTGTTTTTTTATGTTTGCAAATGTTGTATACTACCTCAAATATGTACAAAACATGAACGACAGCCATAGCCACGGTTTGGAAAAGACCACCTGGCCGGTTGATGTCTATAGGTACATTCCTGCACATACTCAATCCATTCATGTTTCAACTATATTGTTCTTTGAATGAGAGTGTAATGAATAGATGGAGCCTTTTCAAACAAAGCTTTCATTGACACAAAAAGGGGGGGGGGCTCCACATGCAATGGATAGGACCACTCTATTCAGCGTGGTCCCTATTGGTTGCATTTACGCTTGGCTGCACAGCCTGTTCTTGACATACCAGCACCCCCATCGATCAATAACAGCCGGACACAAGGGATTAAAGTGGACGAAAAACAGCAGCCAAAATAGTTTAAATATGAACAGATTGCCCTACATACATGTAGATAAGGAGACGGCACCTGGGTAATATTCATCTGGTGGAATATTAACAGGACGGGATTGTATTGTGCGTCATTCGGTTCACCTCACCCCCCCCCCCCCCCCCAGCCCTTTCATTAACTTTAAGTTAATAATGTCCACGAGCCATCCATGTTTAATGTTTTTTGTGCCCGTTTCACGGTGCATTGAAACACATGGTCTCATTACCGGGGCCTAATGCGTTTTTGCAATATTGGAGAGACATCAAATAAAGGGCATACATGTATAGGTCATAGCAATTGAGTTGTTGTGATGAATGTGTGCACGTGGGTAATGTGTGTAATGTTGTATGGTACAATAGGACATGATAGGAATTGAATAAATAGGAATAGTAGAGTACAGACGCGGATTGTTAATTTGGTTAGAACCAGACTTGGTTTTAACTTTTTCCCAGCATCTATGAACTTTAAACAGTTCATTAACCCTAACCCTGCCAGACACAGCACAGTGCATCTGTGGTGACAGCTTGACCTTGCTGTGACAAAGTATGCAATCTGATGCGTCTGGCAGGGTTTCTAGCCAAAATACCCTGGAGGGTTAGGGTTAATATTTGCTGTAAAATACTAACCCCCCCACATCCATCCATTTCTGAAAATTACAGCAGAAACAAATGTTGTGTACTGTATATTAACTTTCAGCACAGGAAAGAGCTAGCTAACGTCAGAGCTCAATTTGCTCACAAATAGTGATGTGACAGTAGATCTTCATGCATGCGCAAACATGAGCACGACGTGGCCGTGAGGTAGTGCTTAAAATAGCAATATTTTCTGCTATAATGGGGGACTTTTGAGACACACGGTGGCAGCAGACCCAACGGTCCTCGTCCATTGTTCTCGCCAGTCCTGCGCATTTGAACTGTGCAAGCATGTTCAGAACTAGCAAAAAAGAACAGGTATACCCTTTATACAAAAATCTCCTGTGCAAAACCCCATGGGAATTGCATGGTGAATTGGACACCATGGGAATCCCATGGGAGGTTTTTGTTTCACAAAAATCTCCCATGCGAAACCCCATGGGAATTGCATGGTGAATTGGACACCACGGGAATCCCATGAGAGGTTTTTGTTTCACAAAAAATCTCCCATGCAAAACCCCATGGGAATTGCATGGTGAATTGGACACCACGGGAATCCCATGGGTGGTTTTTGTTTTACAAAAATCTCCCATGCAAAACCCCATGGGAATTACATGTTGAATTGGACACCATGGGAATCCCATGTCTGCTGCCCCCAGTGTCTCAAAAGTCTCCCATGAGCACACCTTTTCTGAGGAGGAACCCTATGAATAGTCTGAAATTGGTCCCAGGCTTGAACGTCTCTTGCTGCAGATGGCCAGATGCACTTTGATGAAGATTAATTACCACTCTAGCCTCATTTACTAGAAACCTAGCCAGCATTTGTCCTGGCAGGACTCATGTGAGAGGCCCTTGGCTATGTGTAGGACAAAGGTCTAGTATACATGTTCCTGGAGAGTGCATGTGTCATTTGTCACCCCCACTGGACATGTCATCAAATACACACACAAATTGCATTCAAATCCAGTGACCGATTTTGTGATTTTTTTTAAAAACTTTCTAATTTGTGTTTGCATTTCAAACTAAAAAGAAATTGGGATTTATTTAAAACAGAAAAATTGAATTTGGATCCAGTGACCTAACCGCAAATGCATCTGAGTCCAGTCACCAGTTTCATGGGTTTTTTTCCGAGAACTTCCTAATTTTGCATTTTCATGAGAAGTGCTGCCTTAAATTTTGTGTTTTCCTGAGAAATCTCTCATTGTGTGTTTTTGCATTTAGAAAAACAAATTTGAGTTTAACAAGAATTGTACTCAAAGGTAGTTTACATAATTTGCAAACATCAAAAAACGAAACTACTGAATTATTACGAAATACCGTATGAGACTGTCAGTAAATACATGTAGCAGTCTCAAGCATCCTGTGAAATCATGGCACCTGGTCAGGTGTGCTGTCGTTTTCAAGAAAAGTGGAAATTTACATCGGCCGAATATTGTTTGGAAAAAGCCTATTCCTTGACCTGATAATTCCCTGACGTCTATAAATTGCTCCGTTATGTATAAGTTATGGTCAGGGAACAAGACTACATGTACTAGAACAGCTTTTTTTCCCTCTGTTTTCCCAGCATCTATGCACACAAAACTTTAAACAGGTCAGGGTTACAGTATTTGCTAGCATGCTATAAAATGCTAACCCCCCCCCCCCCCCCCCAAATCCATTTATTTCTGAAAATTACAGTAAATGCAAATGGTGTATACTTCAAATGTAAGTGGATTCTTCTCCCTCTTTTTGGAGGAGGTAGATTGATGATAAGAATGAATTAGAATTTGACAGATAATTAAAAGATTAGTGTCTGTGCGGTTTTTAGTATCATCCCCCGAAATCATTTGGTTTTGTAAATTGCTGTTTTTCCCAGCAGTACAAAAATGATTCAATTCTTGACGAGACATCAAACAATAATTACACTTTGCAAAGTGTTTTGCAGACCGACATTTTGGACACACTCTATCCCTTTAATGGCATATTTCCCAAATATCATTAACCCTCCTATACTTATAACTATCACAGCCTATCAACAACTCTGAACACCAACTCTGACAGTGTGTGTGTGTGTGTTTCAACATGTCATTTGATAGGTTTTGATCTGTACAGCAGCTGGGTCGTTTTTGGCCCTAAGAACAGTATTGGCTGGTTTAAAGGCACATGTAGTATACACCATTTGCTTTTATCAGGTTAGGGGAACTAGACAATTTCCAATGATTGTCGGCCGACAATTGTTGGAAAACGACAGCCCACCAGGATGCTTGAGACTGCTATTTTGCTTACAGTCTTCTGCGGTTTTTCATGACGGGCGATCAGGTTGGTGTAGTGGTTCTTTCCTCGCCTTCCACCTCTGGTGACCCCGGTTCGATTCCCGTCCAGGTGCACTATGTGGGTTGGGTTTTCAGTCCCTACTTGATTGCGTTGGTTTTCCCCCAAGAATAATTGTTCTGGGGTTTTCCTCCCACTACTAAAACTGAAATTTCCTTCGTCATCTTCTCTCAATCCACACTGGGCCCTGAGGGAGAACAGTGCATTTGCACTGATCAGGCTACCCAGGATAAATAAGATAGAAATAAATAAATAATAATTCAGTAGTTTTTTTTTTTTATGTTTGCAAATGTTGTATACTATACCTAACAGTCCTGAATCCTTTTAATATGATTTTCCACACATCTTAAGGAGTTAGGGTTAAGTATGTAATCTTTAGCTGTACGTACACAGACAAGCACCAAATGAAACTTGGCCTGTATGTGTTGTAACAAATTTATTCTGCCCGCAAACTGAGCAACATTATTTGGGCTCGCACGGTGAATTTCTCAAGATCTCCTGTCATTCGTCGTCAGTATCTGCCGGCATTAGCGGGCAAAATTGCCTCCATTCAGCATCCAGGATGAACACAACCCGCTTCCTTCTTTTTGGGCAACGCACTGGCTCATTTGATTAAGGCCGGGGGGAGACTGGAAAGACTGGGGCAGTTATTGGGGGCGGGTGCTATTTTTGGAAGAGGAGGAGAGACAAACAAAGCAAGGGGAGCAGCTGCATTGTCGTCGGGGGACGGAAGATGCCCCCCAGGGGGTGGGGGGGGGTTGCAAACTCGTCTGTCTTAAATGTAGTGTACACGATTGGTAATCCTTGATTTTTTTTGGACTGAATTATTACGAAATATCTCACTAGACTGTAAGTTAATACTAGTCTCAATCATCCTGTGAAATTATGGCACCAGGTGTGCTGTCGTTGTCAAGAAAAGTGGAAATTTATATCATTTTGCAACGATTTCCGGCTGGAAATCGTTGGAAAACTGGCCTGTAGCCTTTAGTCAAGGCGCGGGTGGCTACCCGGACGAGTGGCGCGCCCCGGACATGATGGCATATCCGGGGCACATCACGCGCCCAGATAGCCATGCGCGCCTTAACTATTAAAAGGCCGATGGTTGAAAACGAATGCCGTTTTTCTCTCATTTGTTTGCCATCCAACAACGCAAAACTTTGAACAGGTCATTGGAACGATATTTCCTATAAAATACTGACCCCCCAAATTTGCCCATTTCTGAAAATTGCAACAATGACCAATCATGTACACTACCTTTAAGGAAGAAAAGTAGGTCATGTCAAGTTACATGTATGGTGGGGGTTGTTAAAGGTAATACATTTGCAAAAATCTGCAAACATCAAAAACGAAAACTGCTGAATTATTATGAAATACCTTACTATAAGTTAAAAATAGTCGCGCATCTTGTGAAATCATGGCACCTGGTGTGCTGTCATTTTCAAGAAAAGTGGAATTTTTGTATTGATTTCCAGTGACGTTCGACCGTCCATCATTGGAAAAAACACTGACTTTTTTATAAATGCTAGCTACCCCAGCTTACCAACTTATCCACATTTTGTTTGGCAATTTGTTACACATCCATGAATGGGTGCAAGCCAGCTAGTCTAGTTTCTCGACCCGATAATTCCTCCATGTCTGTAAATTGCTCTGTGTTGTCTGAAGTAGGGTCAGGGAACCCGACTACAAGAGCAACATTTTTGTTTCTCTTTTTTTTCCCAGCATCTATGCACACAAAACTTTAAACAGGTCAGTGTTACAGTATTTAGGGGTGTTTCGAATAATTTAGTATTCGATTTGTTGAAACTTTGTTTGACCGAATATTCAAATATTCAATACTCGCCGATCAAGTTTTTCATGCGTCAGCTGCAACTGCATGCCGCTCAGGTAAAAAGATGCATGCAAAGCACGGTGGTGTTTTACTTGCGACGATCGATATTATGGACCGCCCAATCGACATTTTTTGCCTGCGCCTGTTGTATAACGATCATTACGGGTACGTATAACAAGAAACCAAACTCCAGCCTGCCTCTTTTCAATAATTATTTTATAAGTGTCAACGGTTTTACGGATGGGAACAATAAACCACCCTCCATAAAAGGAAACCGTCGACAAAAAGTGGCATTAGACACTGCTGTTAAAATAACATATCGTATAACAGTCATATCTGTACATGCATATATATTTTTTTCAAATATTCGAACCGGTAAAAAGGTATTCGAATATTCGGTATATTCGGGACAGCCCTAACAGTATTTGCTATGAAGACACTAACCCTCAAATCCATTCATTTCTGAAAATGGCAGCAAAGGCAAGTGTTGTATGGTTCCTTTTATAAGGGAAGTGGCAATGTTGCAGTGCAGTTGGATTAAAGAAGAGGTAACTCGAAGTAAGGTTGCCCTCTGTTTTTTTTCAGGAAAAACCTCCAAAAATTATATATTTCCAATGATTTTTTTTACCTTGGTCTGTGAAACACACCCCCTTTTAATTAGCTATTTAATGGTTCATGCCACGTGCGAGTAGTGTTAAACATTTCCTTATATGGAAATTGACGCGCGCGTGCCGCATGCGCGACGCGCTCGCCAGGTGGTGCAGAACGCAGCAGTGCCGGTGTAGTGTGAAATTATGGACTCTAAAATACGGACGCATCAGTCGTATTGCGCTTGCGTTATTTATAGGAGAGTGACTGGTCGCTCGAGTGTTCAACCAATAAAAGAAACCAGATTTCATAGGATTTTAAATTTTGTGTGACCGG
Organism: Hippasteria phrygiana; assembly: GCA_037893225.1. Lineage (NCBI taxonomy): Eukaryota > Metazoa > Echinodermata > Asteroidea > Valvatida > Goniasteridae > Hippasteria > Hippasteria phrygiana. The sequence goes on along the minus strand of JAZGUH010000047.1, from coordinate 918,004 downwards.
AAAAAGTGTCTAAAACCGGTTGGTGTTTTATCGGCCGTTTAAAACTTATAACTCATTTGAATGCTTAGAATTTAGCACTTCAGTTTGAAGGTTTATTTGTCAGGGTAATGCACCCAAATGCACGGATATAGCTGGTTTTAAAAAAATTACCATGGGGGATGAATCTCAAGTTAAGCTTCTTTAATTCTGCATTTCCTGTTTATGTGTCTAAGAAAAGCATTGGAGGGGTAGCTGAACCAGTGAATAATTGTCTGAGTAGTAAGGGGTAATACCCTTAACACAAATGAGGAGACTGTGGATATACATGTAGAGTGCCGAAGTGATGATGTGACTGTGATGTCTAGAACCAGATTAAAGTGATCTTCATGCCGATATGTTTGCCAGGGGTGAGATTTGTCGGGATTTTCTCTGATTTTAGGTTTTTTTGTCGGGATTTCAGAATTTTTAAAGAATCTCTTTTGCAATCTGGAATTCCTGAGGTTTTGTCCTAAAGGTGTTTTTACCTGTAAAAGTGGATATAGACCAATATTTTAAGGGGGTGCCTTTAGGCAAATACAAACTATATGTTGATATGGGGTCTTCGTTGATTTTTCATTGATTTTTCGTGGATTTCGTTGATTTTTTCATGTTATTGGCCAATCTCACCCCTGGTTTGCATGAACAAAGGAGCCAATTCAAATTCACAATATGAATGTCAAACAAACCACAAGGGAAACTGACTAGGTAATTTCGAATGAATTGTCAAAGTGAGCAAAGAAAACCCGGCAGGCGTTTGAACCTGCGACCTCTGGGACACCATATCAGTGCTTCACCAACTGAGTTTTCTTGCCCTATGTTGGCGGTCTCTCAAATGGTCAGTGTCTTTGTTCCGGGGCGCTAGTCATAAGTCATAAATCCATAATGCCGTCACGGTATAGCCAGGGATCATGCCCGAACTTTACAGTGCAACCTGAGAAATATTAGATGATCAACATTTTCAGAATTTTGTTTCTGGTTTTTCTGAGTGAATTTCTGAAGCCAAGAAAAATGTCCTTACTTCAAGAAAGGTTGCAGGTTCAACATACCACTCTTGCTGGTTTTCTTTGTTCACTTTGGAAATTGATCCAAATCATCTTTTCAAGTTAAAAAGTCTTATCCTGATTGAGTGATCCCCACATATTGCTGCTGCCCCAATTGTTTCACGTAGTTGTGGCATAATCCCTGGCTGTAAGGCGGTACGGGTTTCAAACTTCTGACGAGCACCCTCTGAACAAAGATATTAACAAATTGGAAGACCCTCAGTGAAACTCTGTTTATAGAGCAGTGGTACAATAAATGTGCATGAAGTCTGTCTGGCAAACGCTTAGCAATAAAAAGTAAGCAATGAAATAAACAATTCTTGAAACTGGCCCCATGAAAAAAAAAAAAAAAAGTATCTGCAACTTTTCTGCACAAACTGTGATACTGAAACTTAAATACATGTACATCACATCTATGCTCATGAATAATGGAAATTCATATCTGTTGGCGTAAAATCAAAGAAAATTTTAGAAAGAGTTATAAAAAGAGTTGAAAGTGATGCAAATTGATCATACTGGTGGAAACCTGTTGGAGGCCCACTCACTGAAATATAAATAACATTAACAACAAAATTCTTTGTTTGTCAGACTTGGCTTGCAGGACACGAAACGACCTGCCGACCCGGATGAAGAGGTCAACGAGTTTCTGGGTCGTGCCATTGATGCGCGCAGCATCGACAGGTTACGCTCTGAGCATGTCAAGCAACTGACGCTGACATTCCGCAAACCGGAGTTGGAAGAAAAGGTTTGTCATCATCAAATAAAAGTTCCCTATCAACAATTCACAGGCTTTCAGGTATTCCTACTTTTCCTATTCTTTCCTAATGTTTTACCTTTCTCCTACTTTTCTCTTAAATTCCTATTTTTCCTATTTTTTTGTCCCACAACTCCGAAGAATAAAATCTAATCCCGATGACGAACAGAGCATACTGCTCAAAACGTCATTAAAACAACCGGTTCTTCTCAGAACTACACAACTCAAAAGAGATAAATTTCACATGGTGTTAATACCGCAAACCTTCCATATATGTTCAACCTACAAGTCTCCCGTAACATATGCAGTACTTCTTTAACATGAAAATATCCATGTCATGCTCAGCCCATTTCTAATCAATAAATTGAATGTTTTTCCCTTTGTTGCAGTACTCCAAAGTGAGAGATCACATGTTCAGTTCCTACATGCTGTTTGCATTCATTGTTCTTCTCTTCATCTGCTTCGTACAACTCTTCATATTCCCAAAGTGAGTACAGGATACCAGGGCCTTTACTCAAACCTTGGCTTGGGCTTTGTCTTTGTCTTTGTCTTTGGCTTTGGCTTTGGCTTGGGCTTGGGCTTGGGCTTGGGCTTGAGCTTTGGCTTGAGCTTTTTTGGCGTAGTCTCTTGCTCTGGATCTGGGTTCCAATATAATACTCTTGACACATATGCAGCAAAAAAGAGCCCCAAATCCAAGGAACCTGAAATTATGAGAAGCCAAACCCAAAACCAAAGCCAAGCTGAAGACAAAGGTAAAGTCAAAGCCAAAGCCAAGCCGAAGATAAAGCTAAAACCAAAGACAAAATCAAAGCCAAAGCCAAAGCCAACCTGAAGACAAAGCCAAAACCAAAGCTAAAGCTAAAGCCAAAGCCAAAGCCAAGCTGAAGACAAAGACAAAGCCAAAACCAAAGCCAAGCTAAAGCTAAAGCCAAAATCAAAGCCAAAACCGAAGCCAAAACCGAAGCCAAGCTGAAGACAAAGCTAAAGCCAAAGCCAAGCTGAAGACAAAGCTAAAGCCAAAGCCAAGCTGAAGACAAAGCTAAAGCCAAAGCCAAGCTGAAGACAAAGCTAAAGCCAAAGCCAAGCTGAAGACAAAGCTAAAGCCAAAGCCAAGCTGAAGACAAAGCTAAAGCCAAAGCCAAGCTGAAGACAAAGCTAAAGCCAAAGCCAAGCTGAAGACAAAGCTAAAGCCAAAGTCAAGCTGAAGACAAAGCTAAAGCCAAAACCAAAGCAAAAGCCGAAGCTGAAGCCAAGCTGAAGACAAAGCTAAAGCTAAAGCCAAGCTGAAGACAAAGCTAAAGCCAAAGCCAAGCTGAAGCTAAAGCCAAAGTCAAGCTGAAGACAAAGCTAAAGCCAAAACCAAAGCAAAAGCCGAAGCTGAAGCCAAGCTGAAGACAAAGCTAAAGCTAAAGCCAAGCTGAAGACAAAGCTAAAGCCAAAGCCAAGCTGAAGACAAAGCTAAAGCCAAAGTCAAGCTGAAGACAAAGCTAAAGCCAAAACCAAAGCAAAAGCCGAAGCTGAAGCCAAGCTGAAGACAAAGCTAAAGCTAAAGCCAAAGCCAAGCTGAAGCCAAGATTAAGACAAAGCTAAAGCCAAAACCAAAGCCAAGGATTGAGAAAGGCCCCCGGAGTACAAATGGGAGTCTTGGTCCATAGCTTTTTGATGTCATTAGATAGATGCCGTTCATCAACGCGAGTTTGAAATTTACCCTGGAGTCATGGGTAAAGTGGAGAGAAAGGTTGTATTCAGTTTCTATCATCCTTGCAAGTTCTTCAGATACTTTTAGTCTTAAGCCCTTTAAAGCTGTCATCGAAAATGGAATTTAACAAGAAAACTTGCATGATTTAGTAGAACATGTGGGTGTAGTGGTGCATCCACTGTGGGGGAGGGGGGCGGGGGTGGCTCCTTGGGACTGCAACTTTGGTTTTGGTTTTGGTTTTTTGCTTTTAGTCACATGCGTGAGGCGTGCAAAATAATACAGTCAGGGGTGAGATTTGTCGGGAGTTTTCCTGATTTCAGGATTTTTTTGTCGGGATTTTTTTTATACTGATTTCAGAATTTTTAAAGAATCTCTTTGGAAGTCTGGAATTTCTGAGGTATTACCGTAAAGGTGTTTTTACTTGTAAAAGTGGATATAGACCAATAGAAACAGGTGTTTCAATAATATTTATCCCTAACCCCCTAGGGTGCATGCAAAAATCATATTAAAATTGTTGGATTTAGCAGGGTTTGGGTTTTAAGGGGTGCCTTGATGCAAATACAAACCATACACCCTACGTTGCTCTGGGGGTCCTTGGCGACCCCAAACACTGCAGATTTCAGGGATTTTTCATTTTCGGTCAATCTCACTCCTGTTATAATAATATATGTAAAAAAAAAACTGACAAAGGAAATGGTGCCACATAGTACAGCCGAACACCTTTATAACAAGGTCCTTGGGACTTTACAATTTTCCTTGTTATAACAGGTACCTTGTATTATCAGTAATGGAAAATAAAGAAAAACAGACTCTGGACCTATTTTTTTCCTTGTTTTAAGCAGGATGTTGTATTAACAGTGCTCTTATTATCAGGGTTCGAACTGTATACATCAGATAGAGCCCTAGACTAGCCATGGTGACACTGAATTGGTGCTGCAGCGCAAACAAATCATTGGAAGATTTTCCAAGACTGTGTTTCTTTAATGATTTCATGTTCTACTCTCCTCAGAACCTTGGTGATGCTGGCCGTGTTCCTCAGCTCGATAGTCCTGCTAGCTTTCACTCTGTTCATCGTGCTGGCAGAAAAATGCTTTGTGAGTACTATTTTTTCTGTTGAATCTTGTTAAGGGAGTATGTGCATCTTATAAAATGAAAGATGTACTGTCCTTGCTCTTTTTGAGTTTTATCCTGAAAAATTGTTGGTTTTTTTTACTTCCTATTTTTTCTAGCAATACACAAGTTATTCACTTCTGAATGATACATTGAATGAAAAAATAACCCACCTATGCTGAGTTATTGAATATTTATTTTACAAATATTAAAATTATTTGCGGCCCCACGATAATTTGGGCATAACTTTGTGAGCATTAGATACGCGTAATCAACCAAAAATAGAAGTCTCTTTTGAAGGGCTGTAATGAACATTATAACAAAAGGTGGTTTTTGGTCAACATTTGAGTAAAATAGAAGAAAAAAAAGTGAAATTCTTTGAAAAGCACAGACAGAACATGCACATGTATATCTTAAAGCAGAAGTGTGTAACAGTGTGCACAAAATCACTATTAAACAGGATTGTTTTTCAAAATAAACAAAAAAACTGGCAGGAGCAGGATTTGAACCTGCAGCCTCTGGAATATTGTACCTGTGCTCTAACTAGCTATCTCACCTCCGTGTTGTCGGTCTCCCAAATAAACCAGTTCGGTATCTCAAAGGTGAAAGGTTATTCGGGATAAAATTGCTGACGTAATGTCACGCGATATTACGGGAATGCCCATTATCATTGAATTTAACACGTGCGCGTTGTGCGACCACCTTTTGCGTTCACACGTGCACGTTAGGTCACGCAGGTCATTCGGGATAAAGTGTCATTGTTCGCATGCGCAGTTGAAATACCGAATTGTCAGTGTCTTAGTTTGGAGCCTACTGTAAACCCATAATGCTGTATAGCCAGCGGCGTAATCTAGGGCTGTCCCGAATATGCCAAATATTCGAATATTTGATCGTCAACCGAATATTTGAATACCTTTTTGCCGGTTTGAATATTCAAACAAAATATATATGCACGTACAGATACGCCTCTGCTATTTTAATTTTAACAATATGGCGCTCAGCAGTGTCAAATGCAGCATTTTTATAGACGGTAACTTTTTGTGGGCGGAGGTTATTGTTCCAGTCTGTAAAAAAAACGACAAAAATGTAGGCTGGAGCTTGGTTTCTTGTTATACGTCCCGTAATGATCTTGATACAAAAGGCTCATTCAAAATACAAATGTATGTTGATCTGGCAGTTTATAATATCGATCGCTGCACGTAAAACACCGGCATGCTTTGCTTGCAACATTTTACCAGCGCGGCATGCAGTTGCAGCTGACGCATGAAAAACTTGATCAGCGAGTATCAAATATTCGGACAAACCTAGTTTCGAATAATCAAATACTTAATTATTCGAAAATGAACAGCCCTAGCGTGATCCTGGATGTCAGTTTCCCTCTTTTATATTAGGATTGGTTTTCTACTTTTTCCCGCGAATTGATAAGATTAAAGTTCGAACTTTCACAGGTTTGTTATTTTATGTATATTTTGAATCATGCAAAGTATAAATGCTGCCTGCAACTTTTGTTTTAGCGCTACCAGTGGAGTGCCATACCTTTTTAAGAAAACTTTTCCAGGCTTTTAAGTATTCCTACTTTTCCTACTTTTCCTACTTTTCCTACTTTTCCTACTTTTCCTACTTTTCCTACTTTTTCCTTTTTTTTTGCATTGCTTCTACTTTTCATACTTTTTCTTGAAATTCCTACTTTTACTTTTTGGTCCCAGAACTCAGAAAAACGAAATCTCATTGAATATTTTTCATGACAGTGTTTACACACTGTCATTTGAAAATTATGCACCAAACGGATTGGGTGTAGGAGTACCGCAACTTTACTGCCAAGAGCTTAGTTGAGGATGGAGCACAAGTGTTTTGAGTACAGAACATGCCAAATGAGGCTTGTGATGCTGTGGACATGGGTGAGTATCAATGAAAACTACTCCTGAAAGCCTGCAAAAATCCTACTTTTATTCTGATTTTGTCCTCTAAAGTGCTACTTTTGTCCCTCTTTTTTGGGGGAAAATTTTGATCGTACTATTCCCCTACATTTTCACCCTGGGCCTGCTTGAAAGCTAGGCAAGAAGGAGCTCGTTGATAAAAAAGACTCCCTTGAAAAAAAAGTTATCTTATACTGGTACTCAATCAGGAGTACCACACATTGCCACTACACAGACTCCCTGCTTAGGGGTGCACCACACTAAATAGGCCAAAATGGCTGCGCCAAACTGATTTGCATAAATTGTAAACCCACAACTTTTTTTGAATAATACATTTTTGGGGGTCATGCAATTGATAGATTGTGTAATTATGATCAGCTATCATAACCTGGGGGTTCTGTGCTTCAACTTTTGTGAAGACTTGAACAATTTTGGCTTTAAAATTGGTCCTATTTGGCTTGTGAAGTGGAGGGATGCTGTATGAAAAATGGCAGCTAGCCGGTTTGGGAAAAACCACATTTTGGGGGGTGGTACTCTCTGGGGACAAATAGCAAAAAAATAAGAAATCAACGGCCGACCTGCCAAAAATTGAAAAGAATTTGACAGATTAATAATCAAACTATAATTTTCAGTTGTGTCACAAAAACTGAGAGACTCCTGGATAAGGATTTTTTCACTGTGAAGTTGATGGATTTTACACTAAGGTCAATGGGAGTTTATTTAGTGTGGTGCACCCCTAGAGGTTACGGTTTCCTGGTTATAATTTCACTCGAAGTCTAAAACTAGAAATGTAAGACCAACACAAGGCAGGACCAAGAAACGAAGTTCACAGATTCCACCAAATGAACGGATCTTCATTTTTTTCTTTATTTTAAATTCAAGGCAACATTAATGGCTGTAAAACCCCCCACGGAAGCTACTAATATTGTGACCCACTTTACAAAAAAAGTATATTATATCGCTCTTTGTGAAAACATACACAGGGCTGTTCTATGTGAAGCATGCAAACAAATCTTCATAGAAAGTGTTTTTGGTTTGTTGGCTTGTATTGTATCTATATTTTTATAATTTATTTTTTTAGAAATGATAATATTAATAAATAAATATTAAAAAAACCAACAAATGTTGGTAGAAATTACGTCTGTCTCATTTCTTTTCCCATGATATGCTTAGAGGGTTATATTACTTTTATCTCCAAATGCACTTCTGTTATTAAATTTGAAAATGTGGGCATGCAAGTCGCAAGATATCTGGAACACAGAATGCCTCCGGGGTGAAACCAACACGAAATTAAAGCTTAGGATGTGACAAATTGAACTATGTTTATAACTGATTTTTTTTTTTTAAATGTTACAGCATAATGCCCATTTTTTTTTTGAGCCGGTCACAATTAGTGAGGCTGGCTGCCTCCAGTTTGAATGGGCAAGGGAAATACTGTCTGGGACTGACAGATTCTTATTGGATTCGTATAAAAAGCCCCCTGAGCAGGAAGGAAGAGGAAGGATATTTTTAGCCATAGAGGCGGAAAGAAAACTAGCAGAGAATAGCACTGGTGGGAAAAAACCCACGCAATCATAAAGGATCCAAATCTCCACTTTACACATTGGCGTCCTGGGGCAGGATTGGGAGTTGCATATAGGCTGGAGGTTGTGCACAAACTGAATAGCGGGAAAGTACACACGTGCTCTGTCTGTCGCAGACGCTACTGCGCCTGCCCGTAGGCCGACCCTATTTATGGATGCGACTGAGTTTCCAGGCCCACTCGGTTCAGAGTGTGTGTTTGGGATGTGGAGTTACATGTATTATGTGGATATAGAGGCCATGAGAATGTATTTATTTATTACATTTCTCTACCCAGGGTGTGCCCAAACAGTTTAAAACTGGTTTTCATTGGGGCCTGCAGACAGTTCTAATTAAAAATGAATATTTACACGCATACAAAAATATTAAACTCAAATGATAGAATATTTACACAAACACAAGACTGTTTGTGACCCACTCTGCACAAAGGGCAATTATGTTGCAAAATTAGAAAATAGTGTTTTATATATATAGATGGAAAGGCCATTTTATATAAAGCTTTCATGTGGTATATGTCTGAGGCCTGTAGCATTTTGCATTCGTGAGATATTTGGAAATTTGCATGTTTGTTTTCAGGAATTTCTTCAAATGACTTAAGGAGAAACAAACCATTTAAAGAAACACAAAGCAAAGCAATAGATTGAAGCACTCGACACAAACACATTCCTTTTCCAACTTTATTCACTGAAATCAAAGATTTTTGTAATGAACTGGGATAATATAGGTATCAAAGATGCAAAAAAACCTTGCTTAAAAATCACTTGTTCAAAGAATTGTTCACCCTCTTCACATAAAACGGCCCATTAAGCATACAGCGACTTATGTGCCCATTTTGCAGAATAGGTCACATTTACACAAATATATCTATATATGATTAAGTTTTCAACTGAAGTCTAAGATTGCTGATTTATAGGATGGGGGAAAAACAAGAGGAAATTCCCATCCAGCTCCAAATTACCATGGCAACCATGTTTATAACTCAGTAGATCAGCGGAAATGGCAGAAATATCACTAATGGATGGCTTTACGTAGTTTCGATGTACATAAGGAGTTTGTAGGCATATTTCAAACCCCTATCTCATGTTGACTGAACATGAGAACAGAGTAATAAATGTCAAAACCAACACGCGAACAGGATTTTCACTCCCCACTACATGTATCTGGAGAGTGGATGAAGAACAAGAAGAACAATTTTATCCAATTTTTTTTTTTTATAAGAGAAGTTATTTGATCATCCGTTTTCAATTCGTCTTCTTTATCCGGAGAATCAAACAGCATAAAAGTTGTGAAGATTGTTTTGACTTTCACTGAATTTTTCAAGGGCATCACATCTTGTGTGGCGCCATCAAGCAATCCGACATGCACTTCCTTATTCAAAACAAGGCGGTCTTTGTTCAGGGGGGGGGGGGGGCACTAGTCAGAAATCATAAACCCATAATAGCCAGGGATCACGCCCCAACTTTACAATACAACCTGCAAAGTATTGTGGGGATCACTCAATGAGGATACGACTGTGCAGAACACAATTGTAATTTGTGTGAACTATTAACGTCCAATGGATCCGAAGGACGTGACGCCCTGTTTAGATTATTCATACATTATGCGAGGCTTTCATTACACGTTTATCCACTCTTTCCTTTTGTATAGTGCATACCGGACCGCTTCGTTAGGTTATCCCACGAGATTCTCGAAAGCAGAAGCCTGAGTTCGGCCATTGCTGTATGTACGGTCCTCATCATCTTTGTTGCGTCATTCTCCTCCATGGTGAGTCATATTAATTTATACCCAATAGGAGACTTTCGAGACGCTGGTGGCAGCAGACATACTGGTTCTTTTTGCTAGTTCTGAGCCTGCGCGCGTTGTTCTGAGCCTGCGCGCGTTGTTCTGAGCCCTGCGCGCGTTGTTCTGAGCCTGCGCGCGTTCTGAGCCTGCGCGCGTTGTTCTGAGCATGCGTACGACTGGTGAGAACAATGGAAAAGGACCAGTATGTCTGCTGCCACCACGCTGCGTAGTGCTAGACACAAAAGGGAGTTCTTGTTAAGACGTCGGATTTGTTTGCTGCCCGCAGCGATGACTTTTTTAGACAAATGGCACCAGCGGGCTAGAGGGGACTTGAAAAAAATAGCTCTGAAAAGTCACTTTTTTGTTATTTCATGGCAGAAATAATTGGCTGTTTTATTTTACAATACACAATTTACATAAAACTACAAAATGACGGAGATTCTTAGCAATCACCTTTCTGCTTCATATTATTCAATCCATTCTATTACAGTTTGCCTATGACACGACGGATCTCCGTACATGCCTAGCTGCTACAGACGGAAACATCTCTACGAGTCAGGTAGGCAACGACCAGGTGAATGCCAGTGGTCTCAGCTTGGGCGAGGAATACGACGTGAACACCAATTGCCAGGGGGACCGGCCTGCATGCCACTTTCCACAGGTAAGGAGCAATGGCATATATGGACCCTTCCGCTATTGTCTTGGGTCAAGGTTTTCTATTTTACTTTACATGTATACGGTTGAATATTGTGTTGTGTGGGAATTTCTGTTCTACTTGCCAGTTAGCACATTTTTGTATAGCTCAATGTGCGGGGCTTTTTTTCTCCAAAAAAGATACCACTACCCCTCACACTGTCATATTAAAATTACACAATGAAGGGCTTGGGTGCAGGAGTACTGCAACTTGACTTCCAAGAGCTTAGTTGAGGATGGAGCACAAGTCTTGTGGTTACAGAACATGCCAAAAGTCTCATGATGCTGTGGACATGGATGAGTATCAACAAAAACTACTCCTGAAAGCCCACAAAATACCTACTTTTATCCTGATTTTGTCCTCAAAAGTCCTACTTTTGTCCTATTTTTTTTGTTGATTTTGATCCTAATTTTTCATGAGTCTGCTTGAAAGCCTAACAATGTCCCCCACCTCCTCCCTCTCTGCCTGCAGTACTTCACTTTCTGCGTGATGCTTGTCATGATCAGCTGTGCCGTGTTCCAACAGCTAGGCAGTATGACCAAGCTGTTTCTGCTCTTCCTGATTGGTGGCGTCTTCACGGCCATCATCGAGACGGCCGAGGTTAGCCTCTTCAACAACAGCGACCTGCTGCATGAGGCTCACGTCGGGTAAGTCACTGTCACAGTCGGGTACTCATTATGGCTTAGGCTAGGGCTTTGCACTCGCTTTTGTCGTAACTTAACTTTGTTATGGAGGCCTCTAAAATTCCCTCCCTATCATATATCAGCTATATTCAGTTTGGACACCCATGTTATAGTGGTCTTAACCTCTTAGCCACAGTTTGAAAAAGGCCACCTGGCTGGTTGATGTCTATAGGCACATTCCTGCGCATACTCAATCCATTCATGTTTCAACTATATTCTTGAATAGGAGCGTAATGAATAGATGGAGCTTTTTCAAACAAAGCTTTCATTCACATAAAAGGGGGTGGGGGGCTCCAAGTGCGATGACCAGGACCACTTTATTCAGTAAGGTTTCTATTGTTTGCATTTACGCTTGGCTGCACAGCCCCGTTCTTGGCATACCAGCACCCCATCAAGAACAGCCAGAGGCAAGGGTGTAAAGTTGCTGTGTCCGTGCTTTTCGGGCCTGACACCCCAAAAATATATTTTCCAGATTTTGTGACTAATTTTAGCTGAACCCTGTTCGTTCAGTTTGGAAGGTCCCGTCGTCTCCATGACGATCACTGGTCCGGTACTCATCCTGGTGTATATCATTGCTCTGCTGATGCACGGCCTACAGGTAGAGTCCACAGCCAGACTGGACTTCCTATGGAAGCTACAGGTAAGTTTATGCACCCTTCCACTACTTTTTTATGGAAGTCGCCCAAGGCTAAAAGTGGTGGTGGGTTTGGCCATATTTAAGTGTGCCAACCAACCACCCTTACGGTTTTCCTGGGTCCAGATTTAAATAGAGGATAAATCTTCAACAGATACCAAAGAAATTATCCCAATTTTCAGACCTATAGAGCCTGGTGGGATTTTCTTGAGACCAACTCACCTCACCCTTTACATGTGGCCTCCTCATTCCCTCTTTGAAAATGACTTGAGGCAATGACTCTTGTTATGAAGCCTGATAGGTGATTAAAAAGAAGAAAAAAAAAGACTTCTTTGGTCATTTATTTTCTGTTTCCTAGGCAACGGAAGAGAAGGACGAGATGGCCAATCTGCAAGCATACAACAAGCGTCTGCTGAACAACATCCTCCCGTCCTTTGTGGCTGAGCACTTCCTCAAGAACAACGCCAAGGACATGGACCTGTACTACCGGGCCAACGACTTCGTGGCTGTCATGTTTGCCAGCATCAGCAACTTCTCAGACTTCTATGTGGAGCTGGAGGCTAACAACGAGGGTGTGGAGTGCTTGAGACTTCTTAACGAGATCCTGCACGACTTTGATGAGGTGTGTACATATTGACCAGTGTTAGAGCAAAAACTTCGACCGTCAAGGTCGAGGCTTCTGCCCTAAAGGCCGAGGCTTCTGCCCTCAAGGCCAAGGCTTCTGCCCTCAAGGCCAAGACCAAGGTCTATATAAGGTCTGGGCCTTGAGGATTAAGGCCTTTGCTCCAACAGTGATATTAAATGTTAAAAGAGCACTAACTCACCATGTGGAGTGAAGCCTGCTGGGGTAAGATGCACAAACCTATGGAACACTAAAAATTAAGTACAGTTAGAGTACATTACAATTACAGGTTAACAATGGAAATAGGAAATTTTGTGAAAAGAATGTGCGTCGCATTCACTTTTCGCATTTTGCACGCAATTCTTCCTTTCAGATCATTGGCGACGAGAAGTTTTTTCAGATTGAGAAGATCAAGACTATCGGCAGCACATACATGGCAGCATCGGGCCTGACGGAGGAGACGTTTGACCGGGAGGGTAACACCCATGTCATCGCCCTAGCCGATCTGGCGTTCCACCTGCTGGCTCAGCTACGATACGTCAACGAACATTCCTTCAACAGCTTTAAGATGAGAGTGGGTGAGTTGGGTTGAGGGGGGTGGGTGGGTGGGTTAGGCCCAATGTGTTTTTTTACCAATAAAAGCAATCCCCATAAAAAAAAAAAATACAAAATACAAAATAGCGTCAAACAAACCACAACACCCCCAAGCAAAGGCACTGACAATTTGGGAGACCGCCAACATAGGGCAAGATAGCTCTGTTGGTAGAGCACCTGTGTGCTGTTCTGGAGGTCACAGGTTGAAATCCCGCTCCTGCCAGTTGATGTTTGGACAACGGGCTTAGCTTTGAGTAAAAGACCCCAAAAAATTCAAAGTCAAGAAACAGGCCTGGTTTATAAAACTTACATGTAAAAAGAACAAAAAAAAACAAAAGATGGGACTTGGTGTCCCCAACATTGCGGCTTCCCAGAATGTATTGATCAAGTTGTCTATGTAGTCGGATGTGTTAATTTTTGTATAATCATGTGATGTAGATGATAGTGCATTTACATTGCTGATTTCTTCCAAATTTCAGAGCAGAAGTTCCTTCAAATATTTGTTACGTTACAGCTCTTAGCCTTGTATTGGGTGATTTCAATAAAACAATAAAAACAAATATATCACTTCTGTTTTGAGGAAATAGTGGTACCTGGATTGACACTGATTTCTTTTTTTTAATTCCCTCCTGTAGGGTTGAATGTTGGACCTGTCGTCTCTGGTGTGATTGGTGCTCGCAAGCCGCAATACGACATCTGGGGAAACACGGTCAACGTGTCAAGCCGTATGGACAGCACAGGCGTACCGGATAAAATACAGGTATAGTCACTGTCTTATGTATATAGCCGAGTCAGAATTAACTTACAGTGGCTGTGACTATGGCTGTTGGCTGGGTGGCCATTTTGGAGACGTGTTCAAATTGTCCTGACTGCGGTGATGACCACGTGTCGACAGGCTCTCGACCAATAGGAATAGTGAAACTGTCTCATGTGTTTAGGAATTTCATACAACACATCCTTGTGTTCTTTTCTTGCAGGTTACACAAGAGATGGCCAATATTCTTCAACCTTTTGGCTACACGCTGGTGGAGAGGGGCTACATCACCGTCAAGGGTAAAGGTGAAATGTTGACCTACTTCCTGGAAGACACGCCCAACCCCATCGACATACGGTGACCTGCTTTACCCAGCAAGTCTTTAGTAACGGATATCAAGTGTATTTTGTATAGATTTTATTAGCCCCACCTACAATATATATGTTTTTGTTGCCCAACTTGGAATTATGCCCAGTTAGGAATCTCTGCGTTGGGCATTGTGTAGTGAATGTTGTGTTAAGCCTCTTCTGGAGACATTCAGTTAAAGCTGTGAAATTTGCTAAGCGGTACGGAAATGAATACTACGGAGATGCGCTAGTTGTATTGTTAGCTGGTAACCCTTGCTGCAAGAGCCAAGCAAAGCTCTCTGCTTAGGCGACATTTTGGCTTTGTATCCCATTGGAGTAGGGTCATTTGAAGAAATACAGGGGTAAGATTTATCAGGATTTTTTGTGGGGATTTCAGAATTTTTTTAAGAATCACTTTTTGCAATCTGGAATTCCTGAGGTATTGTCCAAAAGGTGTTTTTACCTGTAAAAGTGGATATAGACCAATAAAAATTGATATTTTAAGGAGTGCCTTCAGGCAAATACAAACTATATGTTGATCTGGGTCCTCGTGGATTTTTCGTGAATTTTGTGGATTTTTCGTTTTTGGCAAAGTTTCACCCCTAGAAATAAACAACATGCCATTTTTAAACATCCTAAACGTTGCATCAGTGGTGAAGAACATAGAACACAGAGTAGCCCAAGAACAAAAATCTGCAATGGAGAAAAAGTTTGGGAAGAAATTCATTCAGCATTATGAATATACACTTGTGTATCCCATTTTCAGTGCAGTCAACCAGAAGGCAGCATTCAGAATGAAATCTGGTTCACAATTGTATTCTATTTTTGTATGGACGTCACCCAATACAAGGCTAGAAGCCACTCTAGGTGAAGGGATAGAACAGAGGTGGTGCGGTTGGCCACCATTGTCAGCCTCACCATCCTTATGGTTTTCCTGGGTCCAGATCTAAATAGAGGATAAATTGTCAACAGATACCAAAGAAATGATCCCAATTTTCAGACCTGTGGACCCAGGCGGGGTAACTTCCACCGTTGGTGAGACCACCTCACCTTCCCCACTCCATTGTACAATCAATCACACCCACCACCATCTACAACATGCATGACTGTATTTTCATCCAATGAGAAATATATCACAAAGTATTCAAATAATATATGAAATAAAGCACTAATAGTATTAAGCTTATGATATACTACCCGCTATCAGGTGCTAAAATATTAAACTGAATCTGCAAAGTATTTGGATAACTTATTGATAATTGATTATTTATTGAAGCCTGATAATTTATGGATGGATGCACCCACTGCATATAAATCGTGTGCTAATGGTAGATGTCATTTTTTATGAAAGCAAAACAAAACCGTGAATATTCCCAGAAAAAACGTACTTTAATGGAATTTGTTTTTTCAAGCCTTGAATTTATATTTAATAAAATACTTTGATTAAAAAGAGTACTTATAATTAACTGTTCTTGAAGAATTGGTTTTAGCTATTGAAAAACTACGCAACGCATTAAAAAAGCATTAATAAATACACTAGACAAAATTAGTGGTGTGTAGCAAAATTGGCTTTGTTGAACCGATTTAATGAGTCAAAGGCAAACGTGCAAGTTTAAATCTTGGCCAATCAGTTTTCTTTCCACAGATATAACAACAGATTTTGGGGATGCAGTTTGCACAAATGTTAGGAGATAAACAAGAATAAACAAATTATGTGTTTGAAGATTTTGTCCTGAAAATGAGGGCATGACATTATAGTTATGTAGATGAGTATCAGATATTTGTATGAACACTCTGTGGACCATGTATGAAGAAAGAAATCCAAAAGTAAAATCCCATAATATAATGATTCTTAGAGCATTTTTGTGTGCAGCAGGTGTAAAATTGGACCGTCGGTTTGACATGTACAGTACATTGGAGTTGAAAGTTATCCTGGAAATGGGAATTTCTCTTCACACTTTTTCTGTTCACGGGGAATTTTTTCGTTTTACAAAATGTGAAACAATTTTCCCACAGTTTTGAAAACATTTTCGCGTCTTTTCACACAAGTGGGAAAATATTTTAACATTTTTTTCTCAGAAGGGTGAAAATAATTTGCCACTTGAATTCACAGGGGGGAAAAGTTGCATGCGAAATGTGAATGCAACTGCGAATTCTTTCCACAAAATTTCCCATTCCCCATTGATAACTTTCAATTGCAGTGTACTGTACATGTAACATATTTACCTTTGAGAATGTTGCGAAGGAAGAACGCTGTAACATTTAACAGTCGTTGACTGCTGTGATATAGGACTTGGCACCACTATGGTTTTCTGAGTTGCAAACAGAAACAACAATTCTCCACTGAAAAGTCAATTTTGGAATTTTAACAACTGTATATTTGAAAAACCCTGTTCTACGATATCCCAATTTTTTTTAAACTGAATCTATTCTCGAAATATTTTTGGGTGGGATTTCTTTTTTGAACTTGAGTTAAAGTGTGCACGGATCCAAGCTTTGAGCTTTATTTTCTCAAAATAGTGGGTCAAGACTCTGACGACTCCAAAAGGTTGTATCGGGGGGAGGGGGGGGGGGGGGGGTGGTGCTAGGAATAAGATATCACAACACACAATATCTTTTCACCTTTCTGGTACTGAAACCCAGGATTCTAATAAAGCGCATATCACACTGGTAGCTCAAAAGCCTGAAGAAACCTGTAGGAAGAAGACAAAGAAATTATATCGTGCTAATAGGTCTAAACTAGTGCAAGTAGTTCCATGCGTCACAAGCACAGCTCGCATCCAGTGTGCAAGGCCTTTGTCATGTATATATATTTGATTTACGAAACAAAAATTTGACTTGCATGCGGTAAATTTTTGTGGAGAATTTTTTTTAGAAGCTTTTTAGAAAAGTGAAATTATAGCATCCAAGACAGATTGTAGAAGGAAGTTCCTACAGAGATTCCGTCTGCATGAGTCGCATCTAAAAACAAAAGTCTAACACTAATCTTTACAACTTCCAACTTTTCGGGACACACATTAAAACAAACCACTCAACTTGCCATTCATTTTCAAATATCGATTCCCTAAGTGAGTGAGAAAGTAGTTAGACTTTGAGATCATTAGACCGTTATGAAGTATTATTAAACACAGAAAGGTGCAACTTGTATATGTATGTATGTATGTATGTATGTATGTATGTATATTTATATTGAAAGATGGTTAACGATACATGTATAAGATTTTACAAGTAGCAATACATTATTTTAACATTGCAGCATTCGGAACAATAATCTAGAACCACCTTGTACTAAAGAATTGCTAAAAAAAAAAAACAGCAGTGTGCTACGAAGCTATATTTTCAGATTTAGGTTTAAGTACCAAAAGTGTGTAAGAAATAAAAAATTAGAATAAAACTATCCAGATGATTATTTACACTTGATTTCTTTTCTAGAAATTAAAGACGATGTGGGTTTTTTCTTTCTCTTCAAAGGGAATTTGAAATCTCTGGATGTAAGTGTACATAGTAAAGTATTTATTGTAAATAGTTCGTGAGTTAAATGGTGTAAATAACTATTACAAATGAACTGTAAATATGTATTGTAATATTTCAGTATGATTTGAAAGATAATATTTTGTGTGGCCAGTACAAGGTTTACGTTCTGAACAGGAATGTTACATGTAGCATTTTGTTTTCCCTATTAACCAGATTAAAAAGGTTTTTGTTTTCAAATTAGGATATGCATGTTGTTTGTTAGGGCGGTGCCACACTAGGCAATTCACAGGCAATCAGTTCCAGGCAGTCTCCAAGAAGAAAAGAGTTTTCACATTATTTTCTTAGAAATGTACTCAAGCATTCCTTTAGCCAGAGTGCTGTCAGATTGTTTTGTATGGGTATCTCCCAAAACAAGGTGAAAGGGCCGCTCAAGACAAGAAAAGACGGAAATCACAGGGATAGAAGGTATCTTTTATATATTTCCTTTGAATGGTGAAAGATAATAGGTGGAAGGGAAGCGGGTTATTATGTAAGAGGTTCCGAAGACAGGCAGTACGAGGGGAAAAACGAGTGTCTCACAGTACTGGCCTTTGGAACAGCAGTGAAAGGATGACGAGACAGCAAGGCGAGCAAGAGTGCCTTGTGAAAATTGCCTTGTGTGACAAGACCTTTATAGCTTGCCATGTGGGTTTTCGTGCAGTTTATACCATACCATAGTATTATAAGTGCAGTCCAGTTGTGTATTTCCTGTTTATAATTTTCCATTCAGTAGCTACGTGGGTTTTCCATTTTGTTCATTTCCAGCACAAATTGTGTTGCTTACATGAATCTTTTTGTTTGGTAATTTCCGCGTACTTAAATGAAGAAATACCTAATCTCGGGTTTCCGTATTCCATTTTTCCCAGTGAATTTTTCATATTTTTTTTCTTCCAGTGACATGTATTAATCCTTCATTTCTACACCCTGCATGGTTGAACTCAATAACACCCTTTTTTTTTTAAATACTTGCTTGTAATATAGGGTTTCGGGTGCTGTGGAGAGCAAAGTCCAAATCTTTTTTCGCAAAGCATTCCATTCGTCAGTTTTGAAGTACTTCTTCAAAATGTTTTATTTGTAACTACCAGGCATATAGCAAAATTTCATAAAGTGGGTGGGCAACAAAAATCGCAGTTTCTTGAAAACTAGATTGTATACATTGATATGCATTTCGTTTGTTTTACGAACACTCCAGGGGGCTTTCAACGTCATACCAGTCGGATCGATTAAGCTCCGCCCCTTGTTGGCGTATTGACCAATCACAGCCCCAGGAATGGTCAACAAAAGTGACGGACGTGCAGGGCGCACGGCTAGTCGTGATTGGTCAGATCAGCACGTGAAGGGGCGGTGCTTAATATATCGGTCCGTTCTGAAGCAAATTGTGTGAGAGTTCATAATTTAGATAAAATAATATTATTGAGATAAAATGATATTATTTAGATAAAATGATATTATTTATGTCCAGTCTTATTCCGTTTGTCATCTACAATAGCACAACAAAGTGAATTTGTTAAAAACTTTGCTCGATCATAACACGATCGAGTTCCGAATATCAAATATGAAATCTCAACAACAGTTCTTATGACGTATTCCTCGTTTTGATAGAGCGGGTCACAGTTATTTTGTAAATTTGAATTTGTGAATATTCCAGTTACTTGTTTCAGGGTATCGTTCCGTTGAAAAATCTGTATTCGAGATTAAGCAGGTACTGATTCATTGTACTACCACGTACCATTTAGGTTTTCTTGCGTAATTTACATATGGAAAGGTTTGTGTTTCTCTTCGAAAGTACTTCAAAAATACGTAATTGTACTGTGTGCTTGATTATTTTAGCTTGCGTGGGGGTTAGTGTGTCAGCATTATAAAGTGTGTGCAATAGTTTCTGTAACGAAACGGGCTTAAAAGTGTTATTTTTTCGGTAATGTGGCTTGTCTTTTGTTTCGTGATCCCGTTTTAGGCCAAATGATTAATTTGTTCAGTACAGAAATTAAAAGAGTTTTGCTGGTTTGTTAAGGGGATATTTTGTTCTTTAATCCTAACTCCCTAGGTGATGTGAACAATTGTATTGAAACTGGAGGATTCAGGACTGTTAGGGTTAAATGTATCGACCGTGATTTTGAAATGTTTATTGTTCGACGAAGGACTGGTTTATCGGCGCGTTCCTGTGGCGTACGAACGGTTGTGAGCGAACATACATCCGTTTCACATTACGTACATGTCAATGTGATTTTAAAAGCGAAGTAATTTTTTTCCCGAGGTGGTCTGGATCTACGCGATTTTGAACACGGGACCTTGGTAAAATACTAACAGATTGCTTTCACACTACTTAGATTTTTCTTTTAACGTCGATGTTATTTCATCACACAGGCTCCTCGTTTTTTTGTTGGTTTTTTTTTTTTGGGGGGGGGGGGCTGTAGACGGGCCAGTGTGCTAAGTCTTGGGGCTAACATCTCATACATTGACATAACTTAAGTAATGATTTCGATAATTTCACCACATCACATAATGTGAAAAAGTTATGCTGTTATTTTATTGAGATGCAAGCACGCGCACAATGTATACGTGTGACCATTTTAAACGGCTCTTCGTTTGTTTTTTGTTTTCTTTTTTTATTTTCGTTGCCGAAATTCGTGTCAGATTTGCAGCTACATAAAATATCTTTATATTTTGCTAGATCATTACTGTTTCTGCGTAATTATAATGTTAATCATGTGTGACTAACTGAAATGAGCTGTATGTTTTAATTTATTTTGTAATAAATTATGATGTATAGAGAAGAGAAAAGAAAAGGTCACCAGTCTTTCATTTACTTCGTTAGGCCTACTCGTTTGTAGCGGCGGGCACTTTGTTTACCCGGGATTTATATTTTTAAAGTTAGTCACTTCACGTGATGTATGTGCAAAATTCTGTAAATTTGTATAAAAAGGAGGAAAGCAATAGGAGCGGAAATGAGCGACTCGAAAAACACAAAGCCAGTAGATTATTCGGGTAAGGAAATACCCAACACCTTACGAATTTGCCGGGGAGTCGGGAAATCTCAAGATGTTTTTCTAGTATGCCTTATCTCTCTTCCTCCACCCCCCCCCCCCCCCCCCCCCCCCCCCCCCAACGAAAATTGTCTGGCTAAACATATATAGCCATGATGCTACATTATTCCCCACATGGGTTCATCGCTGTATATTGCTCTCACAAAACGTGACTTTCCAACATTTTAACTATAGGAGTAGTTGTCGCCACACTTCAAAAACGGATTGGTTAAAAACATATAGTTGGTATAATCATAGAGCAAGGGTATAATATTGGTAGGATTGGTTGGACACATATCAACCAATAATTGGTTGTTTTAACCAATCTGTTTTTCAAACAAACTTTATTTCCCGTTCATCGGTATGTCTCCGAATAACGACGGGAAAGAGTTTAATAGCACCCCATCCCTCTAAAAAAAGAATTGGTCAGGAACAGCAAAATCTTGAAAACAACCATGCATTTGTGTTCAGAAATGTAAAAACACTTTGGAAACTTTTTCAATTTAGTTTAATCAGGAAATGTTCGTGCAATACGGGGGAAGAAAATGTGTGGTTTCTGCGTTAGATGTTCTTGGCACGGTGTAGGCCTATATGGCCACTCAAAAGTATTCACATACTGATTTCTGCGTCATTTTTATGGATTTTGCTGACATAAATCTTGAATTAACATGTGCCACATTGTTTAGACAGTCATTATCAAACAGGATTTTGCTGCTCCCAACATTTGTATGGAAGGTAAAATATATCTTTCCTAACAATGAATTACTTTAATTACTCATCTGGCCCTTTGACAGCGAACAAGCTACTTTCCGATTATCTACAAAATCCCCGACCGTCTTCTTTGTTCGAAGCCAACTTAACAGTGTAAAGAAAATGAACATCTGTGAATGTGAACTCTTTGTTCAAATTCTGAAGCGCATCGCTGGTTTAAGATCCATGCATTTTTATTGCGTCAAAGCTCATTCGTCCACTGGCTTATAGTACGTGTGTGGTTTGTTCGAATCGTTTAACAACCAAGGTATATCAGTGCAAGTGTACAGTACTCTATAACTTGTATAGCTGGTGGGGAAATGGATGGAGAGGGAACTTCTTTGGGGAAAGATGACGAGTGCTTTGACCGAGACGACACAGACTCCCCCGGCCGAGCCAGCTCTCTGTCTCCAGGGGCAGATTGCGTCTGTGATGACAACCTCAAGGTATGTATGGGTATCTTGTCGTTAGATTCGTTAAAAATGAGGTTTAGAGAATTTCACATTGACGAAAATACCGATCTGCACATTTCCGTATTTAAATGTAGTTCTCGGTGCTAAGTAAACAACCTATTATGTGGCGTTCATTCGCGAGTCGTCCAAAAACAATGTAACTGCAGGTAGTTTATCTTAGAATCCTGTTCTGTGAAATACTTTAACGTCATGTCGATTAGGAAATTTTGACGATTTTTGTCGTGACGATCCAGTTTGTAGAGCGCCGTGGTCCAATGGTTAGGCCTACTGTGTCTGACTGGGTGCGATGGTAGGTGGGTTCGAACCCCACCGGGGGATTATGGTGCTTGTGCACTTGGGGAAGACACTTTACTACAATTGTTTCTCTCTACCCAGGAGTACCCTGTATAAATTACACATTATGTGAGAGTAGAAAACAGATTGCGCTGATCTTGGACTGCTACATGTACATACACGGTGACTGATCTCATGGCCTGATGACCAGCGGTAATTGTGAGACATTTGTACAGAGCGCTATATAATCACCACATTATTGTAACTGTGCTATGCCGTCATTTGCCGTGATTTATGCACGCATGAATGGATTTCTTGAACTGTTTGTTTAGCATCGAGAGCCTCGCTTTTAACCCGGAATGTGCAGACGGGGGCAAAGGCGGATCAAGAACACAATTTGGGGGGGGGGGGGGCAAACATATTTCTTTTTGCTATTTTTTTTGGAGGAGCAAAACAAATTTGGCCGAGTTTTGTGGGTGGGTGTACGCAGTGGCTGCCTTTTTTGCGACGTTAGTTAAAAAACAAAAATGGTTGGGGGGGGGGGGGGCATGGCCCCCTCCCCCCCCCCCCGGATCCGCCCGTGGACGGGGGCTTATTGTGAAATTTGTCTAGATTGAGGTTTTCAATTCAAACGCCCACAAATAACGTGGCTTTTTTCAACATAAAACGAATGAGAAAAGCTAGTAATAATATAGAGGAACATAATTCAAATGAATACCGTACAATACAATGAATAGAACAGTAAAAGCAAGGCGAAAACGAACTAAAATCTACTAAGGAAAGTTGCATAATTTATCCCTAACACCGCAGAATCTATCAATATCAATACGAATTTCCACACACACTGGGAGGTCAGGGTTGTATAATACAGTAACTATATAAACGTATGAAATCATTGTAAAATAAGAAAAGCAAATAGCCAGTGGGGGCGGGTGAAAGAAGGACGGCTCGGATCTCCTGAGAAATATTGTGACCAAATACCCTACATTTTTTGTTAATGTAAATGTAACTTTAGGCAACGAATTCTCGGCATACATTTGGCAATTTTGGTACTAGTTGGTGGGCCAATTTACGAAGCAGGAGCCAAGACTGGTAGGCTATATGCTTGGTACAGACCTGCTACATGGCTGTCGCTGGGGTGGGGTGAAATTCCCGATTAGTGATGTTTTTTATGGACAAACTAATGTTGCTATCTGAGTTGACATTTAAAAAAGGTCCCGAGTGCAGGGTTTTAACAGTGCATTAGCAGTAGAAATACATTATTAAAAATATTAAACTGCAATCTCGACATCAGAAGACTCCTTCCCCACCCGCTTTGCAAGTTATCTTTTTTTGGAGGGAACATTTTTCGGGGCAAACTTTTTAGTTCGGAATATTTTTGCTCACACCTTGTCGGCAATGCTTGTGATAATGCCCCCGCCCATTCAAAACGGCCTATAGCGACCAGATTTGTGAAGGTTGCGTATTTTGTATGCCTAATCGGGTTTTGCAGCCCAAATTACTATTCTGTATAAAATTGTGTCGCCAATTTCGTTCTTTTACAGAGCCAACTTAACGACCTCGAGATGCGGGAGACCGAGACAGACGCACGACTCAAAGAGGTAGAGCGCAGACTCTCTCTGTCCGAGAGCAAACTGCGCCTCTGCAACGACATGCAGGCGCTGATTGGCTTACTGAGAGACCGGCTCGAACTGGTTTACGAGGCGGGAGCAGGGGAGACATTGCCAGACAACGCTGAGCCATCGTCATCCATGGCTCGGGCTAGGATTGGAGCCGGGCCGCCTTTGAGGTCGCCTGTGAGGTCGCCTGTGAGGTCACCCGACTCGCCTTTGAGGTCACCCAGCTCAACCATCCGATCACCCAAGTCACCAGTCAGGTCGCCCAAGTCACCAAGATCGCACTAAGGAGGTTGGTGGAGTCCATCCTTGTGAAAGAGTACAAATTAAGAATTCTCCCACCGTCATCGCATAGTTGCCAGCATATGAAAAACAAATCCCTTGTATATTGTTTGACGAATAAAAAAACAACGGTACTAGTTTTGTTTCACGATGGTCTTTAGACGTAGTTAACGAAAAACGCTCACTAAACTCTGCAATCTATCTGGTCTTTGCGCGCGATGATTGTCATATAATATATTGCATGTATCACCGTAAGAATATATGAGCGTCCCGCTCCTAATGCAAACATTGAAACTTATTAACTGTTACTTTTTTTACTACTTCTAAACATTTTCTTCTAGTTTGTTTTTCGGCAAAAAACACATTTTCTGTGTCGGGCGTCTGCAAACCCTCTAGAAAAGGTTTGTATTCTTGTCTGCTAGAATTATTGTACGCTCTCAGTTCGACGTTTGTATAGTGATTTCATTCAAGAGTGTATAATTTTGTATAGCTAGAAAAAGACAGCAATTATAGAAATATTTTCTGGGTAAATTGAAAAGAGCACGGACAGCATATGTTTAGGATTCCAACTGGTACATGACACCCGTGTTCCAGTGGCGTGCACCGGGCCCCGTCTTGAGCCCCACCTACAAGGGGTTGTAATTTTGGAAAGATTTTACTTTAATAGCCCCACAAAAATCGGCCAGGAACAGCAAAATCTTGGAAAATAACCATCCCTCCTAAATAACAACTGCCTAAACACGTGGCAAAACCAGTTATTTCAAGATTTATGTAAGCAAAATCTGTAAAAATAAAGCAGAAATTAACATGCTTACGAACACTTTGAGTGACCACACACTATGTGCTAAGAACATCCAACACAAGAAACACAAACTTTCTTCTCCTACATTGCACGAAAGTTTCCCGACAAAAGTCTCAAAATGAAAGGTTGTGCCATGAATACGAATGGATGGTCGTTTTCCGCGGTGTTGCCGTTTGTGACCAAATCTTTAAAAAACTTTCCAATCGATACATGTCAAGAGGAAGCTTGAAAATTCCAGCTCTAGGCTCATGACATGTGAGATTCGCCATTTAGAGCTGGAAACACTCCTATTGGGTTGGCAAGGGTCTGTTTTTTCTATTGCCGATATCTTCCGTTTCCCTGAATATATCAACCAAACACTGACAGCTATCAGCAAACAGCCGTTGTATATCGAGCCCCGGCGCGTACAGTGTCGCTGGCCGATAATCGATCGGAAAACATCGTTCATGTTAAAAATCCGCTCCATTACTTTGTACACAGCTGGTTTGTGCATGCACCGAAGTTGCACGAAAAATTCACCTTTTTTCGGGTTTAACAAGCTGCATGAATTACTACTCTGCATTTTGGGTGAGTGTTTGGTTGATATATTCAGGGAAACGGAAGATATCGGCAATAAAAAAAACCGACCATTGCCAACCCAATAGGAGTGTTTCCAGCTCTAAATGGCGAATCTCGCATGTCATGAGCCTAGAACTGGAATTTTCAAGCTAGTCAAGAAGTAGGCCCTACAAGGAAAAAAAATTTGAAATTTAAAGCCAAAACGTTCATAGGGTTTAAGATTATTGCAAATTATAGGAACTGATTTTATTTCAAAACTACAGTCAATTCCAACGACATGGAGATAATGAAGCTCGTATGAGGCATTTCATATGCATGAATGATTTACAACCGAAGACAACTTAACATCATGCAGAACTACCGGTACTCCCCGTGAAAATTTGAGGGAAAACCAGCCAACCACAAGCTTGTTTGAATAAATCGAGATGAAAGAAATTTTAATGACTTCTAGTTCTTTATTTACATAATATGCAATAGTTTATACAAATTACATCACTTGGGGTGAATCCTGGGAAGAATTTCAAGTAAAAATCGGCATGCCACAAAATAATTAACTTCTGTTAATATTGTTTAAAAAGAAATCTATGAGATTAACCCTAACTACCCCAAGTCTTACAAACTCCGACAGCAGGTTTTGTCTAATTGTGATGGGTTCAGGACTGTAGGGCCTTGGCACCATTACTTTACATGGAGCTATGATGCCCCAAGTCCAAAGAATGTGCCATAGGTATACTGCAGTGTTGGATTTTGACAGGTTGAGGAAGCCTCCTAGTAAAAATGCCTAGAGGGTAGAGTTAATGACGACTTGGTTTCAAATTGGGCAGACCTTTACATGTAAATCAAAATGAGATGTTTGATAATGATTATAGGGTGCTGAATTCAATAGTCTATAATCTCAAAAGTTTGAGGAAGCTGTCCATTGAAATTTCAGAAGCGCATTGAATACACAGAACATTGTAAGTAGGCATATTTTGTAAGGTTACTAAATGTGAATTTACTTAACTAGATTCAAACTGATATATGCTCGTCCCTCTATATTTCTGAACTATCTGAATTGTATAAAATAGGGGGCGTCAAGACGGTTATAATCCATAGTATTATCACAATAAGATTTGTCTGCACTTGTTTCATCCCACACAGGCCAATGTACTAACCTCAGCTGTCTTCGGTATGAGGATTTTCCAACTCAAGATTTGTTCAGAGCATTTAATTTTTTGCCCTCATACATTGGAACTCCTACCTCCACAGAAATGGTACGGGGGCATATGAGTTTAAATATACTATGCGGTACTGTTTAACCCCCAAATGACATTTTTGGAGCAACTCGTTCAGTCTATTGCATTTACGGTACTGTATGAATATATTAGATTTTCCCACATACATTAGCTTGATACAAGCTTGAGTGCACCCATAGGACAGGGCAGAAACACTGCGGTTTGAAAGACCACCTGGCTGGTTGTCCTCTATATGCGCATTCCTGTGCATACTCAATTCATTCATGTGTTAACTATATTGTTCTTGAATGGGAGTGTAATGAATAGATGGAGCTTTTTCAAAGAAAGCTTTTATTCACAGGAAAGGTGGAAGGGGGTTCCAAGGACCACTCTATTCAGTGTGGTGCCTATTGTTTGTGCTTACGCTTGGTTGCACAGCCCGTTCTTGGCATACCAGCCCCCATCAATAACAGAAGGGGTTAAACAATAGACAAATTTCACATGGACGAAAATAGTGATCTTGCTTGTTCACATTCATTTGTAGTCACACTGTGCAGTCACATAAAATCGTGACATGTTCTTTTTACTTACATATAATTTATGCACATCAATGCATATTGGGAACAGTTTTAATAGAGTAATCTAATATCTATAATGTTCATGGTGCGGGGCCACTGGGCATTTCCAATGCATCATGATGTATCAGGGAAGAGGCCTGGGAACCAGTATAATGGCTCTCCTTTGTTTTGGTCATCTACCCACACCAAACCTTCCTGCACCATTCGGTTCTGTAGAAAGAAGACAGACCATAAGTAAACATACCACAAGGGAAACTGACTAGGAAATGTTTAATAAATATTTGAAGTGAACAAAGAAAACTGGCAGGAGCAGGATTTGAACCCGCGACCTCCGGAACACCGTACTGGCGCTCTAACAACTACCAAGATACCTCAGTTGGTAGAGCACTGGTACCGGTATTCCAGAGGTCGCAGGTTCAAGTCCAACTCCAGCCAGTTTCTTCATTCAGTTTGAAAACATAAGCAAACATGTTAACTGTGGGATTATATGGCAATCCTCTTGGCAAGAAGCATCATCTTCTAGGTTTTTAAATGCAAGGGGCTTCATACACTATCCAACTGTCCATAATTATGGACAGTTGGATAGTGTATGAAGCAACTCGCGTATAATCCATAAACACTCATTGGCACTGCACTTCCGAATTCACAATGGCTTTATACTTATGAAAAAGTGGGTGGTTAACAAGTTTTCTGGATCTATTTATTTTCATTTTTTTAATTCAAAAACTTTAAAACTATCCTGAATGGTAATGAATTGCACTCCAGAGAAATAAGAAATAGAAAAGAACAAAGTTTTAATCTAGTCATGAATACTACCAACTGTGTATATATATATATAGTGCAATACCAGAGGTTTGTTGATAGTTCTTGCCATTGTTATTGCTATTCTGTCACAGCTCGGACTCACCATGACAAGATGCGCTCTGTCCTCGTCCCATTTCAACTGCTCCTTCAACTTTGTGAGAGATGTATAACCGGTACCCTGTTGATGGAAGAGAAAAGAACCTCCTATAGATAAATTTTACATTTACAAAAATAGCACCGATCTACACACTTCCGGCTTTGAAAGTGAGGCTCGGTGCAAAGTAAACAACCTATGTCGTGTTCATTTTAGATTTAACACGGTAAAATCTTTTGGATTTTGAAATGTCACTGAACAAGTTGTTTCAAAACAATTTAATGCAGGTACATTTATTTGAGAATCATTGCTCTGTGAAATAGTTGACCCTCATGTCGATTAAGAAAGAATTTTGATGATTTTTGTTGTGAAAACCGATACTGCTTGAGCATGCTGACATTTGCAGTGATTTATGCATGCATGAATGGATTTGTTGAGTATTACAGTTGTTTAGCACTGAGAGCCCCGCTTTCAACAGCACAGTATGTTTTGTGATGCAATGGGCACCTGGTCAGGTTCCGCCCACTCTCGGCTTGAAACCACTTTAAAACATGCTCCCATACATGATGGACATTCTCCAAATTAGTCCTCAACTAAGACTTCGATCATCAGCCTCCTGTTCGTTGAATTCAGAACACATTGTTTCTTTTGCTGATAGAGCATTCTCTGTATATGGCCCCAGAATACATCGCACGAGGTCATCGCATACGTTCAAGACAATCCTGAAAGCTCACCTGTTTCAGGAGACGTACCATCAATCCTTATTCCCCATATTCCCCAGCGCTAATAGAGCAAACTTCTGATTTTGTAAGGAAGTAGGTTTGCGGGTAAACCTTGGAGGAAAGAAATCTCTTTTTAGAGAAAATGTTGACTCTGAAAAGAGCTAGTTGTGAGAGTATGAAGACGAAAAGAGCACACTGTTTAAAACGTGGAGATCATACTCTAACAACCGGCTCTTTTCAGAGCCAACGCTCTCTAAAAAGAGATTTCTTTCCTCCATGGTGTACCTGCAAACCTACTTCGTTACTTGAAGCTCCACTATGCAAAGCTTAAAAAATACTTTGGATTTTGGTGCTTTAGAAATATCATTGATTAATTGATTGTCGTACCTCTGCTAGATTGAGTACGCTGGTGTGATCCATGTTGAGTTCTGCTGGGACAGACTGCACGATGTAGCGGCCATCTTGCACTTTGTGGAGGGCGAAACCGTTGCCAAGAACATTGAGCTTCTTAATGGCTCTCATCAGGTCATCTCTGTGTCAGTGTTTTTTTTGAAATAGGATTGTTTAAAATGTATGGGAATTGTTCAGTCAAGAACGTAAAGCTATGAAAGATAATCTGGGGCAATTAAGGTTCAAATTACAAGGAAAAAATTATAAGGAAAAATTTCCCTTGAATGACATGCAGCCTGGCACAACGAAAGTGGTGAAAAGTAGCAAAAGCGGACAACAGATTATGGTACAACCTGAAAGTACGGGTAATAAGCCTCTATTTGATGTACTACACGCACGTGCACTGTCAGCTGATGTAGCTCATTCCTAGCCCAAGCTACAACCTTTTGATGTTGTTAGTCATGACACCTTGTTTTGAGAAATTTAAATCTGAATGTTAGAGAATGGTGCGAAAAAAAAAAAATCCACTCCAGAAACCATGTTTTGAGATTTAATTCAGTAACAAAATTTTAGGATACAACAGAAAGGGGTTTTTCAGATGTAAAAATCCCAAAATTGACTTTTTGAAGTGAAACAAAAAAATATGATTGCTTCTGCTTGTATTCAAACTCGGAATGCCTTTGAGTGATGTGTGACTCATTCAAAGGTACCACACATGAGACGTGTGGTGGCAATAGACATACCGGTCCCTTTCCATTATTCTCACCCAGTCGTGCGCATGCTCAAAACTAGCAAAAAGGACCGGTATGTCGCAAAAATCTCCCATTGCTTGCAGTTTCCCTTTCATGAAAGGAAAGTACAGGTTTGTCATACAATGAGTCTATAGTCGGTACAAACATAAAAAACAGAAGCTCCCTTAATACTTACAGACTGACATCTTGTGCCTGCTTTGTTCGCCCCCGTGTAATTTTCACTTTCCTCAAGAGTTCCTCCAGGCTGAGCAAGCCTCCATTGCGATGCTGCGTAGCAAGGCAGACCTCGATGATCTGCACCCCAAGCTCATAGTAGAAATCACCCACACCGAGCATCTCGGACCAAAAGCCTTTGCTAGCTGAAAGATCAAGTGATAGAAATCAAAGAACCTTTCAACATTATTTCAAGAAAGGGAGCACGTAGACATAAATAGGAGCTAATTCAAATTATAAAGAAAAACTTACAATTCAACTCACTAAAATTTATAACTCGTCAAACAATCCACAAGGGAAACTGACTAGGTAATTTTAAATATATTTTCAAAGTGAACAAAGAAAACTGGCAGGAGCGGGATTCGAACCTGCGACCTCCGGAATACCGTACCGGCGCTCTACCAACTGAGCTATCTTGCCCTATGTTGGCTGTCTGCCAAATTGTCATCAGTATCTTTGTTTGAGGGGTGCTAGTCAGAAGTCATAAACCCAGAATGCCGTATAGACAGGGATCACGCCCCAACTTGATGATACAACCTGGGAAACTGACTAGGTAATGTTGAATGAATTTTCACAGTGAAAAAAAAAATTGGAAGGAGCGGAATTATCATAGGTGCCTCTTCCACAATGTTGGCACCCCCTTCAAATAAACTGCCTAACAAGAGAGTACTGCAGTCGGGGCCAAGACACATCCGGGGTACTTATTTTTTTTATCTCACTAGTCAGGAAGCACCATAATCTGCATGGTATCTCTGAAAAAGGGGATAATCTCTTTGGTATCTATTGAAGATTTATCCTCTATATAGATCTGGACCCGGGAAAACCGTAAGGGTGGTTAGGGCTGGCAACCTAAAATGTGGCCAACTCAACAATCTCTGTTGCAGCCCTTTACCCAGAGTAGCTTTTAGCCTTGTAGTTGTATTGAGCGACTTCCATAAAAAAATAGATCTGCACGTGGCACTCCCTTAATAGAGGCCCCATCATACAGGCCCTTCCCCCCTCAATATCCTAGATCTGCTGTTGAATAGGACTCCCTTGCAGACGGAATGATTGGCGTACATATTATGCCATTTTTTTGGCCACCTGACAACTGAATGTTTAGGCGTCAATTCTGACTCGAGCCCTAGAAAAGGTGTACTAAATTGGTTGGGCACAAACAAACCAAAGGCGATGAGGTATTGCTCCTCTTGTTTGCAAATTTGTCGTCATGTCAAGACGAATTTGAACCAGAAATATCTCAATTTATTTTTGGAGGAATATTTCTATGCCTCTTGAAACATGGACGATTAAACTGTAGGCAGAGATGATGGCAAGAATAGCTATTCAGGTAAAGTGTGATTTTTTTTTTAAACTTGGATTTTTAACGTAGAGCACCTGTGCAGTCCCCTGCACTAGGATGTCATATCATGGAGTCCTAGGGCTATAGTCTGACCCAAGGTTTGGCCACTCACAAGCCAGTGGGTCCACTCCAATGGTTGCGCACATCTCCTGGAACTGCATGCGGAACTCTGGGTTGCGGCGGATGTCGTTCTTGTGGCTGGCGGCAAACTCCTCCAAATTGGTGCGGAATGCCTCCAGCATCTTGGACATCTGGCTCAGCTGGTCCTCGGCAATCTCGCTGCCTTTGTCTTTATACTTGGCCTGCAAGGAATATGAGGAAATGTTTAAGAAATATGGCCAGCCATTGCAGGCAGTATAGCTGCAGGGAAAGCCTCCCAATCTGAAAGGGGGAAACTGGGGGTCTACACCAATTTTAACTTTATTTGTGCACAACTTCAATCTCCATTAGAAAAATGTAGGGGCACTCGATGGGGGTATAGGCCTTAGATGGAACTAGATAGGACAATCCTCATGTTAAAATTACGATGAGCTACAGAATGCAATGAAAAATGGGGAATGACACAGTCCACAGTACTCCCAAGAGAAACATGTTTGTAGTCTGGCCTGATCCAAATGATCAAATAAATACAAATACCATTCACTGTTTCCCCCCCTTCCCCCTCAGACATAGTGTTAATATCCACTGTTAAAGTTGGGGGGGGGGGGGGGGGGTGGGGTGGGGGGCAGCATGCATAAGAGGGTATAATTCTAGTTTGGCAAAGTTGGGATAATGCACCCGGCAGCCTCCGGGCCTCCCCCACCCCAAACGGTAACCGTTGTCGGGATCGATATTGTAGGGCTAGACTACAGTCGTGATATAGTGGTAGGCCTGGTTGAGACGTCACAATGGTCAAAAGGCATTGTGGGAAGGAAAAGGGCACAAACATTGCACCTTTCTCCCTCCCACAATGCCTTTTGAACATTGTGACGTCTCAACCATTTGTCAACCAGGCCGTATTGCGAGGTACAGTACGGTGAATTACCTGTGCCAATTTCCGTTTGTTTATTGCTCCGATTCCCTTTGCACGCCTCATGTTTGAAATATTAACACAAAGCCAATTCTTATTAAGACAAAAACTCAACGATCAGAATAAATATGCGACGCGTTTTCGGAGAAATCGGAGATAAACATGAAGAATCTTCAGTCATGTCATCAGCAGCAGCCGGCCGGCCACACACACACATCAAATCTGGATCGGTATTTATATTTGACGGCTATTTCATTTCCCAGTAGTAAAGCAACATCATGACGTGTTACATGGGATGTTACATCTTCTGTTAAAACTTTAAAAAACCAAAACAAAACCAAAAAAACCAAACGTGCATATACCGGCTAATATAAACAGTTCGTATTTCAATCGCTCTGTGACAAAAGAAAACTCTGAAATTCGACGTGAAAAAAACAAAACCGTTTTCATATTGTCATAAAACAGTTACAGTAAAATCCCAAATTCCTGCCAGACGACGAAGAGGGCGCACTCGTTACGAAAACGGTGATTATTTTGTTGATTGATTGTTAATGTTGGTGACTGATTGTGTGCAAGATAGACGGGGTGATTTGCTTTAAAAAAAAAAGAGAAGGTATTTGTAAAGATTCTGCTGTGTTACTGTTAAAAACTTTTAGCCAATCTTTGTAAGTTTGTTTCACTATAGGCATATGTTTGTTTGTACATTAACAATAACATAGAAAGCTCAACAACGAAATTTCACTCACGTGAACAAAATACATAGGCTAGAGCCTTTTGTTTGACATTGTTTGACCATGGACTATGGAGCCATGGTTTGACTAGGGCCTATAGACATTCTCCCAGTGTTGCTACCTGCCAGAAAATACACTTCCAAGGCAGCCAATTTTCATCACGCACTGCCTCCGTGGTGCCGAAATTAATGTAGCCCATATTCGCACATGGCGCAAAGATCATTGTGTCACATTCTACGAGGGCCACATGGAATCATATTTACTATCTAGTAATAGTAATAAACCTTTTTGACATTCTCAAAGCATCATGGAAACAGCATCAGCCCTAAACTGGCATTAGAAGAACAAGCACATTAGAATGGACGTGATTGGTCGCATTGGTAGGGAGACTAATACATTTTTCAAATAAATTTTGTACATTTGGTTTTGATGTGGTTTTGAAGAGAAAGTCACAAGAAATGATCTGATTCAAGTTCGGATTCCATCGGATTTTGCAAAGCAAAAGTCAAATTTATTTAAAGCAGGGATGTTTTGGTTTCTGAAATGTGTACGTTTAATGCAGAGTAAAGTGTGATTATTTTGTACACAAATTGGAGTGCAGATTAGGACAGAAATGCTTAAAACTCACATTTTTCAAAATCTTTGTCTTTATTCATGCCTTATTTCAATGAATAAAAGGCATATTGCAATCATGATTTAAAAAATTCTGATGTTTGAATTAAAATAAAGCTGTAAGAATGTGCAAAAAAACAAATTTTTTATCACAATTTCCTATTCAGAAAATGAGTCACCAAATGAACAGCGCCCTCACACCTTTCCCTAGCATTGGTCACATGTTAGTTGTCATGGTTGCAAAAATCCTCTTCTGATTGCCTATTAATCATGATAATGTGACATTATTAGCTGTTCTAATTCCAGAAATTTGCATTCATCAGTAACTGGTACCCTGAGAGGGATTCCCCAATTATTTCCTTTATTTTTATTGTCATTTAAAATTGATTTTTCTGGTTTATATTATTTTCCTTATAATATGTTCCATGCAAAGATATGTAAAAAGCCTCAAAAGGGTATCACTCAACAACTCATGACAGATATTTAGCATAAAATCAATTAATATTTGGACTGGTTCACAGTGCCATAGGTTTGTGTATACATTCCATGGTTTGTTTGGCCTCCAAACCCACAATGCATTGAGAATGTCGAAAAGGTTTATTATAGGCCTTTACTTCACATATGGACAAAGATGGTGCGCGAATATTGCCTATGTCGAGCCCAATCTAAAGTTTTGCACAAGTTTATTGTACTCCCTCCTTCTGAGCTAACTTCCCTTTGAATGAAATCCATTCATAGGGATATGAACTCATCAGGAGGGAGTACAATAAACTTGCGCAAAACTCCAGATTGCGCTCGACACCTACGCGCAAATATAGATGGTGGCACGATATATCTACATGTTGGCGATTTTCGCATCGCCCACCTACTGTAAGACTCCACAACGAATTTCACTCACGTGAACAAAATAAATAGAGCCTTTGACTATAGGCACTACTTAAATTTTCCCATTGTTGCTACCTGCCAGAGAATACACTTTCAAGGCAGCCAAGTGTCATCAGTGCACAGCGATTCTCGTCGTCCATGGTGCCGAAATCGATGTAGTCCATATTTGCGCATAGCGCAAAGGTCAATCTACGAGGGCCCCGTGTAACCATATTTAGTTACTAACTCATTATTTGACAAATGGAGAAAGGTGGCGCGTGAATATAGATGGTGCCAGACGATGCAGGTACATTTAAGACCATTATAGTTGAAACATGAATGGATTGAGTACGTGCAGGAATGCCCCTATAGACATCAACTGGCCAGGTGGTCTTTTCAAACCGTGGCTATGGCCATCGTCCATATTCAAGAGGTTAATTAATACTCCTCTTCTCAACTCTAACCAATAGGTGCATCGTTTGTCAAGTCCTCGGCCATGGAGTTCCAGCCTCCATCCGGCGATCAGTACCCAGCCAATGAATACCTGGAAGGAACCATTCCTGTGGATGGGTATGTGGGGGAGGATGGACACGCCCCCATTGTGGAAGAATATGTAGAAGGTACAGGCCTTTTTTTTCTGACTAGCTCCGGGCTAGTCACCTGTAAATTTCACTTGTACATTTCACTAGCCCTTGTAAAGTTTCACTAGCCCTTATAAAGTTTCACTAGCCCTTGTAAAGTTTCACTAGCACTTATATAGTTTCACTAGCCCTTATAAAGTTTCACTAGCCCTTATAAAGTTTCACTAGCCCTTATAAAGTTTCACTAGCCCGTTGCACCATTTGACAATTTAAAAACTGTTTAATGGGGAATGCTCAAATTATTGGCCACCAATACATAGGTTCTATGGTAAAACAAGTCCATAAAAATACGGGAAAAAATGATGGGAACATATCATAGTTCCATTATTAATGTTGCAAATTGTTTTACTAGCCCGCCGGGAAACCTAAGAAGGAAATTTGACTAGCCTGGAGCAGTCCTAACTGGTGTTTGTGCACCGGATTATTAACTAAATCAAGCCCTGAAAGTATAAGAGCCTTTTATATGGAGACAGTGTGATACATTTTGAAAAATATTTTGCCAAATTCTGAAAATGAACCAATTTGACTTTATTTAAAATATTTACCATGTAACAGTAGTGTAACTAGAATTTTGTTTGACCTCGCATGCAGAAACACACAACAGAATTTTCTTGTCGCTAAACTCTTTGTGGTCTTTGAAACCAAATCTGATAATGGCAGATTAACTCGACGTGTTCAATTATTGTTGCATCCAACTCCGAAACAGTGCAATTGAATACATTGTGGTAATGGTCAATAAAAGTTGTCTGAAACGTGAGACCACTGACCGGCAAAATATCGAGACCTCAACTGTCCGAGACCAAGACCCACCCATGTTGTTCTGACACCAGCAAAGCGTGGTCTTGAGACCAAAACCAGTCTTCACACGTACAATACTGGTATTGTTTTACTGCTAATTCTGTACTGCTCGATTTTGTACTGTTTGTATTTAAATTTGTATCTGTTTTTATTTTTACTTTTTATTTATATTCAAATTTGTATTAATATTTTTGTTACTGTTTTAATTTTTTTGTTTTCTGAAGTTTTCATTAAAATATTTTTTTTTATGTTAAATCTTCTGTTTTATCCCAGTCATTGTCACTTTTAATTTAGGGCCCTCAAGGATAGAAGTTTTTAACTGAAGAGACCAAACTTGCAAATAAATACGTATTAAGGAATATTGATTATCATGTGTTTTTTTATGGTAGGAGCTCCGTTACCCATGCATGGCTCCTACAGAGAACTGCACAGCCTGATGGCAGATGGTGGGGACCGGTTTGGGATATCTGAAGTGGCATTTGACAGGCAGGAGGAGCTGATGTGGATGGGGAACCAGGGGGTAAGGCCTATTACCTCAGCCAGTTTCACGGAGCTGCGAAGTACACAATTTTGCTTAGCACAGAAAAAAGCAGGTTACCTGCCAAATTACCAGGAGTTACTGCTACCGTTGAACTTTGTATAACAAACACCCTTACACTAAACATTGTGTTTAACTCTAACTACCCCAGGCCTTACAAACTCCAACAGCAGGTTGTGTTGAATTTGGTTTGAGTTAGTACCGTAGGGGTTCAATGTGGTGTTGAGTTTTGTAAGGTTTAGTACCAAAGGCCCAGGGTGACCCCGTTGAATTTTGTTTGATTTAGTACCATAGGGGTTCAATGTGGTGTTGAGTTTTGTTAGGTTTAGTACCAAAGGCCCAGGGTGACCCTGTTGAATTTTGTTTGATTTGGTACATGAGGGTATGAGACTTGTGGAAATGTTGGACTTTGCTGGGGTACATGGGCAGGGTGTTTGGTGGGTGAATTCACGGCCAGGCACTGGCAGACTGGTTAGCTTTTAATTGCACTGTACTGCAGTATGTGTATGTGTGTACATCTACTGTGTTGATGTGTTGCTGGGATATTTGCTGGGGTATATGGACAGTGTTTAGTGGGTGAATTCACTGCCGGGCCACTGGGAGTTGCTGGTCTGAACACAAGGTTATCCTTGACAACCTAATGCATAGCAGCTGTTTTTGACCCCAAAGGTCTTAGGGTGGTGGGGGAGGGGGGGGGGTAAGGGTAAGGGAATACTTTGCCCTCTCATTGTATGTAAATGTACATACACATGTCCACTGAGATGACTTTTCATTGCAACACATTGTTGGATTATGTTAGGTTTGGAGCCCTTACTGACCAGTAAGCAAACTTTGCATACAGCTGTTGGTACTATACCTGCCAAACTACAACAGTTTTGGCCTGTTGGAGTTTGGCTGGTTTAGTCCAGTAGGCTACGACATGTGACTCTACCTGTTGAACTAAGTTAGGTTTAGTTCTCTACAAAGTGCGAGAGCTCAGGGAGTTAGGGTTAATGTGTGTTGTCTTTGGCTGCACATTGTTGTATTTATACTATTATTAACTATCCCAAACAGCCACTATACGTACTGAACATTTGTATTGCATTATGTTAGTAATAGCAGTGTTCAACTCTATGTGTGAACAAGATGACTTCGATTTCAAGGTTTGCATGGTGACAGTAGCAATAAGGTAAAGGTTTGCGGTATTAACACCATGTGAAATTGTATCTCTTTTGTGAGTTTGTGTGGTTCTGAAAGGAACCGGAAAAACTCAACGTTTCGGACAGTATACTCTATCTGCCCGTCGTCAGGAGACTGGACGAACAAGGTTTATTTCTTTGCTGTTACTTAACGTTAATTAATCCCTCATTATGCTGATTATCATTATAGTTGATTTTAAATTATCATTATCATTATGATTCTTTTTTTTATCCCAGGGTCATGTGACCTCTTACTATGGGCCGCAGATGCAGAAGTACACATCGTTTCAGATGCACGGATCCAGGGAGATCCGGCAAATCACGACGTTTGATGGCGGCGTCTTGGGATTGACGAGTGACAGCCTGCACTGCCATGCTAGGCAGGGCCTTCGAGTCTTTGACTACAGGTTAGAAACAACTCTTTCTTTATGCAAGTTCGCGCCGAACAAGGCTAAAAGCCACTCGAGCTATGGAGCCACAAAAAGAAAACGAATAAAATATACAGGTAGGAATTAATGTTCCTCTTGAAGCAGGAAAGATCATAAGACGAAGGGAAACATGCACCAGGCAAAGAATTCCATAGAGATGCAGAACGAGGGAAAAAGCTATTGGCATAGCTTTTCGTTCTAGGTACAGCTAGATATATATTGGTGGGAACAGGCAAAAAGCCGAGTTTCATGCTCAAGCACCCTAACTGGAGGAACCAAGCTGGACAAGCCAGTGGAACATTCACCATGAAAATATCTGTACTTAAAAATATCTGCACTGTTCATCTGAACTTGATACTTAGAAATCACTTTCAGCAGGGTTGGCGACATTTCAAATTGCCAACTCCAAAAATTGCCAACTCTAAAAACTGCCACCCTAACAGTTTTCCTAGGCCCAGATCTAATTAGAGGATGCTTCTTCAACAGATTCCACAGAAATTATCCCGATTTTCAGACCCATAGACCCAGGCGGGGTAAGTTCCACCATTGGTGAGACCAACTCACCTCTCCCCAACTCCACTCACACTTAGAAAGAGAATTGCGCTTGTGTGTTAAACGTAAGTCACAAATCAATGTTCCTTGATTGACTTAGTCAATGGTTGTATACAAACTTTCTTGTCTCCAGGGGTGAATCGCTGCAGGACATGCAGTGCATGCTGATCTACAACGGCACCCACCTGCTGATGGGGGGTCACCAGACCCTCCTGGTGGAGTTTGACCTGATGGAGGGGCGGGAGGTAGCCAGCTTCACCGCCCAGGACCCGGGCGTGGCCATCATGAGGCACGGCACCAACTTCATCTGCTGTGGGGACACAAGTGGAAAGGTGAGGGTTGGGTGTGAAAGTTTTGGGCTGCCTTGCCCATTAAGAAGCCTGTCGACCCAGCCTTGTCTGGTAGGGCTGTGCTGATATTTGAATATTCGAATATTCGATCGATTATCGAATGACAGGGCAAAAGAGAAAACATCTCTGTTCTAATTCACATCATCCCCCGACGCAAACATTCCATCTTCTGACTGATTACGCGGTACCCGCTGCTGCATTGGATTCGAATCGGCCAGCCGACCCCGGCAAGCTCGGTGGTCGAGTGGTTAAGACGTCTGCACTAGTAAGCAGGAAGTCGTGGGTTCGAATCCCGCCCGAGTAAGCCTGTGAATTTTTTCACACAGGCTTTTGGAAAGCACTGAGTATACAGTGCTTCATATATTACGTCGGGACAGGGCAAAAGAGAAAACTTCTCTGTTCCAATTTACCAGTGTGCTGTTACAATGGGAGTCTCAGCTTGTTAACCCCTTGCGTA
Organism: Hippasteria phrygiana; assembly: GCA_037893225.1. Taxonomy (NCBI): domain Eukaryota; kingdom Metazoa; phylum Echinodermata; class Asteroidea; order Valvatida; family Goniasteridae; genus Hippasteria; species Hippasteria phrygiana. The sequence goes on along the minus strand of JAZGUH010000047.1, from coordinate 878,222 downwards.
CGGATGATGCCATATGGCGTAAAAAAAAAAAGTGCCACCAGGCCGGATGACGCCATTGGCCGCCGTTTGTGCAGTTTCAACCCATTGTTGGATTATTGTTTATGTCATGCTTGACTGCACAAACACATTGTAGCGGTTCGATTTGGCTGCCAGAACCGCTGCAACACCCCGACGTCTCCCGTAAAATACCGTACCCAAGGGGTTAATAAGAATTCGTTAAGTCAAGGAAAATAAAGAAAGCTGACCTCATTCTTTTTTAAATGTAAGATCATTTGAAAAAAAAAGCCCCAGCCCACGGGTCTAGTTTGGTCGTAGAGTCTGCTAGACAGTGGCTGTTATTGGACTCTGTCGACCGGTCCAGTACAAATTTTGAGCCCTGGAGAACTACGAAATCTGCTTCCATATATAGCCCCTTTAGAAGTCGTACAGTGCCATCCAAGCCTGGGGCACGGTCAGCCAATGCAGTCATCCAAATCAGAACAAGCTTGACATTGTTAACTATGGTAAATCACTTCTCAACTCAGATAACTATAGTCGTACATTGGCCCCCTCCCCCTAGAAATAACAATTTAAGAAACTCTGACAAACTCTGTTCAGTTAAGTGCAGGACAAAGCGGTATAAAAACAGCTGCATTCCTTCATTGTATTGCCTTTTATCATTCTTGGTTTTGATTATTTTGCAATTTTAATCTTTTTTATATTGTTTTTTCTTAATCTCTTGATGTATTTTTATAGCTTTGTAAAGAATTTGTAATTTCTCAATTTTAAAGTTGTATGTTAAACACAATTCAGCATTTGGGCTGCAATGTTTGATTTTTAATAAACCAATAAATATAATATTGTTTGTCATTTTCATCGGTCTGTTTATAAGATATTAGTTATAAAATTTTTTTTTTTTTTTTTTTGGCCGGGAAGGTTCATCTGCGGGACCTGAGAACTCTCAAGGTGGAGCACCTTCTGGATCCACACTCAGGAACTCTGTCAGATTTTGACGTCCACGGAAACCAACTTGTCACTTGTGGCTATGGAGAAAGGTGAGCAGAGTTTTACCATTGAAGTGTACTTTTGTGGAATGAAGATTGGTACATGGTAAGGTCCAAAGCTCAGGTTTTAAGAAAAAAACAACGTTTGAATATCCCGGCCGACTTGGGTAGCCTGAGATAGGGTATTGGAGCCCTTGATGTTGGAAATGGCATGAAAAGGCACTGATTACATTCTGTACGATTTAGCACACTGTTGGAGTGAACTGGTGACTCTGACAATATATAATTTAGGGTAGAATTTTTGATATAACACTGGTAATATTCTTTTCAATGCAATATTGAGATGGTTTGATGGGTTATAATATTAATAACAACAATAACTGGCACTTAGAACGCTCCTTTTAGTTCAACTAAATCACAGCATTTACAATTATTACCCCTGTTCATCAGGCCCATCAAACAATTCTAAAACCTTCTCAGCTCCCTGGGGAGTATACAGCACTGGCTGCAAGATAAGCGCACATGGGGCTATTCAAACACATCACCATCACCATCACTGCCCTCACAGGTACCCATTTACTCCTGGGTGGAGAGAAGCCACTTGTGACAAAGTGACTTGCTTAAGGACACAAGCACCATGACCCCAGCTGGTCTCAAACCCACAATCTGCAGTATCATCAAGATCTTGAGTCCGGTACACTAATCACTGCACTGCACTGCACTGCACTGCACTGCACTGCACTGCACTGCACTGCACTGCACTGCACTGCACTGCACTGCACTGCACTGCACTGCACTGCACTGCACTGCACTTCTAGTGGTCTTAGGGCCACATTTTCACTGTTTTTGGCATCAGACTTGGCATCAGTTTTTAAAAACTTCATGCTGCATAAGTCCCCAAAAGCAGGAATGCTTCTGCATACAGCTGCAGGATTTCACTTCTAGAAATGTTCCTTTCTTATCTCTCCTTTCCTTTTCTTATCTCTCCTTTCCTTTTCTTGACCAGGAATGGAGGCCTGTCGTTGGACCGTTTCCTGATGGTGTATGACCTTCGAACCATGCGACCTATGAACCCTCTCCACATTCCCATTGAGCCTTGGTACCTGCGCTACGTCCCGACGTACTCTAACAGGGTGGTGGTCGTCAGTCAGGTGTGTGTTCATTTGAAACTGTTGGTCTAATAAGGAGGACTCTACATGTGGGTCCATGACCCTGTGGTTTTATAGTCAGTGTTTTGAAAAGCCTTAATTTTGGGACTAGTCTTTTAACGGCAGCTAGATGGCATTCATCAGTACGAGCTTGAAACTTACCAGGCAGTCATGGTAGTATGTACATGAATTTTGTATCATATATTCTGGGGGGAGGTGAGTCGGTTTCATCAACGGTGGAAGTAACATGCACCTTGCACTAATATTCACGAGGGGGATCAGGTTGGCCTAATGTTACTTTCCACGCCTTCCACCGCGGTGACTCTGGTTCAAATCCCACCAGGACCAACATGTGGATTGGGTTTTCAGTCCCTGCCTGATTCTGTGCGTTTTCCTCCCATTTCTAATACTGAACATTTCTAAAGGTTTCTTCTGGCTTTCGAGCTACAGTGCGATGTGTGCTTTTGAGGAATCCTTGGTTTTATTACATGAAAGAATTAAATGAAATAAAATAATTAAATGAGATTTGTTTTACTTTATTAGGAAACTGTGCTTATAAGATGTAAGCTACTTCACACTCACAGTCACTTATTACTGGCTTTTTATTTGTAAATTATTATTTTTTTCATACCGTCATTGGATCATCTTTGATTTAATAATAATGATAATAATGGACATTTTGTAAATTGCTCATATCCACCAAGACCACGGTGCTCAAGACGCTACATATTATTACCCCTGGCCATCGGGTCTATTAATCATTCCTGAAACCTCGGCTCCCTGGGGAGTAGACAGCCCCGGCTGCAAGTTAAACACATAACCATCACTGCCCTCACAGGTACCCATTTTACTCCTGGGTGGAGAGAAGCAACTTGTGACAAAGTGACTTGCTCAAGGACACCAGCACCATGACCCCCGCTGGTCTCAAACCCACAATCTGCAGTATCACCGAGATCTTGAGTCCGGTACACTAAGCCACCAGGCCACAGCGCTCCACACTTAGATGTATCTGAAAATTGCAGTGCAATCTTTGCAAACAAATACCAACAGATTAGATTTGATTTGATTTGAGAAACTTGACACACGACCATAGTACTTCATATTTTTTTATGTGGGTTGAACAGACTGGTCAGTTTCAGCTGCTTGACCCTGGCGGTCTGGTAACCCCTGAGGCCATGCTGCTATACCAGGTCAACATTGCTGGTGACATGAACCTCGCTGTGGACGTCTCCAGCAACTACAAGGCCATTGCCTTCGGGGATTCGGGAGGTATGAGTTGAAGTAATTAATCAGATTATTGTACTTGTTTGATGGTGGGAATTCTACTGAGACGAGCAGGGTTGCAAGTTTAATTTTCTTATGGTTTTAATGGAGCTTTTCACGTGTCGTCATGGACCACATGGTGTAGTGATGCTAAGAAGTGGTCAAGCGTAAAATAGTCAAGCGTGGTGCGTGCACATGCCTGCTTTAACCCCTTGAGTGCGGTTATTGTAGTGAGGCGCTGGGGCGCCGGGGCAGCCTGTGCAGCCAAGGCAGCCAAGCGAAATGGACACAAGAGGCTTGTGCAGCCAAGCGTATCATACACAATAATCCAACAATGGATTTAAAATGCAGAAAATGGCGTGTATAGATTTCATCCGGCCTGGTGCCAAATTTTTGTTTGCGGCATTTGGCGTCATCTGTACGCAAGGGGATAACATGTCCATGTGATACATGTACTACGATCACTCCAGGTGGTCCACGCATGGTGGGTTTGTTTACATTTCACGATGTCTAGTCACGTGGGTGAAAAGGTCTACATATTGAAGTGGGAACTATAATAATAATAATGAACATTTATAAGGCGCCGGTATCCGCCAAGCAAGACGCTCATGGCGCACAATACAATGAAATTTAAATTAAATTAAATTAATATTAAATTTGATTAACAGAAATCAGTGCCAGAAATAATGAATACCAACTCATTCAACACAAAAACGTGAGGTAAACATGTGGGTTTTGAGAGAAGATTTAAATACAGACAATGATGATGACTGACGAATTTCAAGGGTAGATTGTTCCAGAGTTCGGAGAAGTTGAAGTTTTGATATGTCTCGGCATTTCTGTTAGTGTCTCAAAAGCCGGAATGCCCTTAATGTTCCAACGAGAATGTTACCAGTTCCAATCCAGTGTTCCCGCTGAAAACAGTTTGGCAAAACCTTGTGATCCCGTTTTGGAACAGCTGTCTATACATATTTACTCGGAAATGGCTTGTTCCAGCTGGGAACATAGCGCATTCCCAAGGGAAACATACAGTGTTCCTGAAAGGAGCCTTGGAAAGGAAACATGTTCCTTAAAGCACTCCCTTAGGCGAAAAATTGAGTTTGAATTTTTGGGGCCAAGATAAGTGCAGTTTAAGAGCCGTCTCAATACAGCTGAAATCCACCTTTTGTAACGGGTCAGATTTTTTCAATGCACCCTTTGCACATTTACTCGTCATCGACAATTCCCCTCCTTTCTTAAGAATTTTGTAGATTAGTAAAAATCTTTAGGACACCCCAGTTGGAGACTGCCTAATGCTTTTAGGGGAATGCAAAATTAAAGGGGCGGTAACCCGAGATTGACCTCAAGGTTTTATAGGGTTGAAGTGCCATGAACTGCGAGGTACCCTGTAAAACCCTGTGTTACCGTGGGTTGAACCTCGGGTAACCCCTTCTTTAATTCTGCATTTCCGCCTGAGTTTTTCAATAATTATTTTCGTTCATAGACATGTAGAATGAGTTTACTTGAGAAGTCTTCTTTTAGAAAATATGTACAGCGCACATTTTCACCATTTGTTGTCAACTTTACAGGTTATGTACACCAGTGGACTGATTCTGAGGAGGTGACATTCAACGCATTTCCAAGAGAGACGGAATTTGCTCATCCTGTAAGTAATTGAAATGTTTGCTGAAAACTCGACCATGAACTGATTTATCTAGTCAGACATCCACAAAACAACTGATAAACTGAACCATGAACTGATTCACTGAGCCAAACATCCACAAAACTTCTCAAACTCAACAACAAACCAATTTATCCAGCCAGACATCCACAAAACCACTCAAGAACTCAACCATAAACTGATTCACTGAGCCAGACATCCACAAAACTTCTCAAACTCAACAACAAACCAATTAATCCAGCCAGACATCCACAAAACCACTCAAGAACTCGACCATAAACTGATTCACTGAGCTAGACATCCACTAAACCTCTCAAAAAATCAATAACAAACCAATTCACCTAGCCAGACATCCACAAAAATGCTTGGAATCTCAACTGCAAACTGATTCATTGAGCAAGACAGCCACAAAAGAATTTACCTGCGTATCCACCCATCCACCCGGAAGTAACGAATTGAGTTTGTGTCACAGTTTGACACAAACGCGTGCACAACGTCGTACTTTCCCAATGCTTCCGAGGACAATGTTTTGTGTTTCCTATTGTTCCTTTAATATAACCCAACCCCATAGACTAAGCACATATTTTTACGTCCGAGGACCGATTTCAACAAAAGACCAACTCCCAATGACAAGAAAGATTCCTTTGTATTTTCTTTCTCCTCTTGTCCTCGAACGTAGTACAGTACATGTACACGCATTATGCATCTACGCATCTACTTACAAAAAGGATACACTTCTCTTCAAGTTGAACAAATCTGTCAAATATTTCCTGTTTTTGTTACAGCCCGAGCACCACCCACCACTGTCCATCAGCAATGAGTTTGCCTCCTACGCGACAATCCCGATGCCGTACTGTGATGGGCCCCTGCTATCTGACTGGCCAACGGAGTACTGCCATCCTGTCGTCAGGTAGGTACGAACAGAAGTCAGAGGTTAAGACAAACAGAAAGCCTAGTTTTAAAAGGAGAGTGCCATATGCAGTATTATCCAGTATCTTGTACTTGTGCTCAAATTACTAAAATGGCCCTTCTTCTGGCTAAAATATTGTCACATAGAGATAGTTTTTTTATCCAGTTCGCGCCGGGATTAATTTTGCCGAAAATGTCTATTTTCAAAAAAGGCAAATAGCAGCCAACTTCTGATATACAGCTAAACGCCACAAATACTGATTTGCAAGAGTCATTTCAACAGTATTTGTACAATATTTCTTGCCGAAACCTCATATATTTCAATACTCCGGGTGTGCCCACCAGAGCGTAAATTGTAGAACAGGCCATGCACAGCGGCCAAGTTCAAGTTCAACACACGGTCCGCCTCCACAGACTTCTTGGACTTTGTGTATGTGTGTACAAAACAAATGAGGGATTAGCGTGTTGAGACGTCACCCGGAGGTGAGTCGAGGCAAAGCTTGACATTTTAACCCGTCAGCCGTGCCCGTGTATAAAATCAGCCAGATCGTGTTAACACGTCCTCCGATGCGAACTGGTTAAACCGAAATTACTCTCTGAAAATGTCCAACCGGAATTCTTGTTTATGTGTCCTGTATTTGTGGTTTACGCCAACTCATGTTGCAGTTGAGAGAAACAAAATGTATTTTCCTTTGGGCAGCCACGCTCAACCATTTCTAGAAAGTATTGGACCATAGCAGGCATTGGTGGCGTGTTTCCACTTTGTATACATTTAAATGTTGAATATTTAGTAAGTCATATGATCGGACAAACCCAGTTCTTCAACCGTAGTATACATGGTGGCGTGTTGATACTTTGTATAAATTTGAATGTCGATTCAGTTGCCGCATGTGAAAGTACCAGGAGCATAGCACGTTCCCTATGGGAATGGCCCGTTTTCACTGGGAAAGTACCAGGAGAATAGCACGTTCCCTATGGGAATGGCCCGTTTTCACTGGGAAAGTACCAGGAGCATAGCACGTTCCTATGGGAATGGCCCGTTTTCACTGGGAAAGTACCAGGAGCATAGCACGTTCCTATGGGAATGGCCCGTTTTCACTGGGAAAGTACCAGGAGCATAGCACGTTCCTATGGGAATGGCCCGTTTTCACTGGGAAAGTACCAGGAGAATAGCACGTTCCCTATGGGAATGGCCCGTTTTCACTGGGAAAGTACCAGGAGAATAGCACGTTCCCTATGGGAATGGCCCGTTTTCACAGGGATTTTACCAGGAGCATAGCACGTTCCTTATGGGAATGGCCCTTTTTCACTGGGAAAGTACCAGGAGCATAGCACATTCCCTGTGGGAATGGCCCGTTTTCACTGGGAAAGTACCAGGAGCATAGTACATTCCCTCTGGGAATGGCCCGTTTTCACTGGGAAAGTACCAGGAGCATAGCACATTCCCTATGGGAATGGCCCGTTTTCACTGGGAAAGTACCAGGAGCATAGCACATTCCCTATGGGAATGGCCCGTTTTCACTGGGAAAGTACCAGGAGCATAGCACGTTCCCTATGGGAATGGCCCGTTTTCACTGGGAAAGTACCAGGAGCATAGCACGTTCCCTATGGGAATGGCCCGTTTTCACTGGGAAAGTACCAGGAGAATAGCACGTTCCCTATGGGAATGGCCCGTTTTCACTGGGAAAGTACCAGGAGCATAGCACGTTCCCTATGGGAATGGCCCGTTTTCACTGGGAAAGTACCAGGAGCATAGCACGTTCCCTATGGGAATGGCCCGTTTTCACTGGGAAAGTACCAGGAGCATAGCACATTCCCTATGGGAATGGCCCGTTTTCACTGGGAAAGTACCAGGAGCATAGCACGTTCCCTATGGGAATGGCCCGTTTTCACTGGGAAAGTACCACGAGAATAGCACGTTCCCTATGGGAATGGCCCGTTTTCACTGGGAAAGTACCAAGAGAATAGCACGTTCCCTATGGGAATGGCCCTTTTTCCTGAAAGGAGTATTCAGTCGGAACAGGGAACAGTACATTGCAATTGAAAGTTAACTCTGTGAATGGGAATGGGAAATTATTTTTCCACTTGTGTGAAAAGGTGTGAAAATATTTTCCCGCTGTGGTGAAAACTTTTTTGTGAAATGAAAAACGAATTCTCTGGGAAGAGAAAAAGTGTGAAGAGAAATTCCCATTCCCAGATTAACTTCCAAATGCAATGTCCTGAATGTTGCGCCTTTTGATACGCTCCCTTCATAACAAATAAAAAAATGGCCTTTGAATCAACTCATCCAGTTGTGATTTTCCTGTAGGCAAACCCCGCCCATTGACCCTGAGATCCTGCGCTCCATGAAGGTGGTGCAGTTCATTGGCTACGCCCCCAACCCAGGCACCAAGAAGCGCAACCAGGTCATGTACAAGGAGGTCAAGCCAGAGAAACGCAAGGGCAAGAGCAACGTACCAGAGTCACCTCTAGGGAGAGGTTGGGTCATTCCAATCATTTTGTGATCTAAATTTCCAAAGTGAAGAGAGATTTCTGCTTTAGAGATTTTTTCCCCCTTTCCCAACGTAGTGTACGAAGCACTGATTATGCAGTACGCTGTAAATTTATATCATCCTCGACGCAAATCCCATCTTCACATTGATTACATGTACCCGCTGCCACATTGGATTTGAATCGGCCAGCCAACCCTGGCAAGCTCTTTGGTCGATTGGTTAAGACGTCTGCACTAGCAAGCAGGACGTCATTAAATATAACCCGACCTTCTTTGCCCTCTTCTGTGACCTGTCATTCTGACCTTTATGTGACCTCAATTTAACCTCTGGCCTTTCTTTAACCTCTCATTAAGTTAACGTTGGTCTTTTGACCTCTTATTGGTGTAGCCATTGACTTCTCTGTAACATATCACAGATCCGGATATGCACTTGTACATGGTCCCTAAGTACTACCGCAAGGTGGAGATCAAGTACTCCAAGCTGGGCGTAGATGACTTTGACTTCCGCCACTACAACCAGACTAACTTTGCTGGTCTGGAACCACACATCCCCAATGCCTATTGCAACTCTATGCTGCAGGTAGGCCCTGACTGCTCTTGTCTAGTTCCCAATGCCAGTGTGCAGGTGTTGCAAATTGTAATATTGTAGATCTAGAACAGTCCCAAAATTTTCTTGCTAGCAAAAACGTCATATCGATGCTAAATATTTTTTTATTGAAGAATTTGTGTTTATATTTTACTAGAAGTCTGCTTCCACCTTTCTAAATACGACAAAATCCAACAGATATTTTTAGCTTTGACCCTGCTAAATATGACAAAATCCAACACACCATTTAATCTGTGTTGAGTGCTAAATCCAACAAATCCAAACAGCTTTTTACTATTGTTGGATTTTGTTGGATTTTGTTGGATTTTGTTGGATTTTGTTGGATTTTGTTGGATTTAGCAGAATTTAGCAGGGTTATGGTTCAATCAGCAGTAGGTTCATACTCTCCTGTCCGTTGCTACATTAGTTGCTGTATTTCATTGAGCCACTGCGCTGTGTACTAGAGAGCCACCTCTGCACCAAGGAGTTCTGCCTGGCCTGTGAGATGGGACTACTCTTCTACATGTTGGATCAGTCCAAGGGGCAGACTTGCCAGGTATGCCTGAGTGCTTAAAGGTAGTCGTCAAGAATAAGCCAGTTCGGTATTTCAACTGCGCATGTGCACAATGACATTTTTATCCCGAATGACCCGCGTGACCTAACGCGCGCGTGTGAATGCAAAAGGTGGTCGCACAACGCGCACGTGTTAAATTCAATCAGAATGGGCGTTAGCGTAACATGGCGGGACATTACGTCAGCAATTTTATCCCGATTAACCTCTGACCTTTGAGATACCGAACTGGCTTATTGCTTTTGCTGTAATTTTCAGAAATGAATGGATTTGGGGGTTAGTATTTTATAGCAAATACTGTAACATTGACCTGGGGTGCGTTTTGGCGGTCACAAATAGCCATGAACCAAGAATTGGTTCGGTTGCTTCTTGTCGGTGAATTTCTTTGGGAATTTGAATTAGGCGAAAATTACCCATCATAATGAAATCCCCAAATTTCCAAAGTGATTAAACAAAGAGAAACAACAGAACCAGTTTTCGGTTATGACCGCCAAAACGCACCCCTGTTTGAAGTCTTGTGGGCATAGATGCTGGGAAATCAGAGAGAAAAAAATGCGGTTCTTGTAGTCTGGTTCCCTAACCCTGCTTCAGACAAATTTATAGACGTGAGGGAATTATCTGGTTGGGGAACTATAGCCTAGCTGGCTTGCACCCGTGCAAAGAATGCACCATTGGGTTACTGCACAGAAACTCAATGGATGATTCAGTAAGGTTCCTGACAAAAACATTTGCATGATTAACCCTCACCCCTTTTACTGGGAAGTGTCCTGAATCTGCCAAAATCCAACACTGTGCAGTATACCTATGGCACATTCTATGGACTAGACAAACTGGGGCATCATAGCCAAATGTCAAGTATTGGTGCCAAGGCGCTACAGTCCTGAACCCATCAAAATATATCACAACATGGTGTTGAATGTTGGCGGATTTGGGACGATTAGAGTTAAAGTTGCACTGCATTATCATTCGTTGACAGGCGAGCAACTTTCTGCGAGCGTTCCGCACCATCCCCGAAGCCTCGGCGCTGGGCCTGTTGCTAGGTGAGGCAGAGGAGGCCGCTGGGAAAGCCAACCTGCCTCGGTTGATCCAGAGCTGGAACCGATTTGTTCTTGCCCAGGTCATACAGGTAGGTATTTGAACAATCAGCTCGACGACTGAAATCCTCTTGTCAAGTGTGATTTTAAAAAATCTGTTAATGGAAGTCACCTAATATAAGGCTACCAGCCACTCTTGGTAAAGGGCTACAACAGAGGTGGTGGGGTTGGCCACATTTTCGGTTGCCAGCCCCAACCACCCTTACGGTTTTCCTGGGTCCAGATCTGAACAGAGGATAAATCTTCAATGAATACCAAAGAAATTATCCCTATTTTCAAACTTATAGACCCAAGTGGGGTAACTTTAACGTTTGGTGAGACCAATTCACCTCCCCCACAGTAAAATGATAAGCCACACCCACTTCACACGGACTAGATACATACATTTTCTGCAGTTGTTTGAAAATAACGCAGGGTGGAAAAGCATCTAATCTGCATCGTGATCCGTTGAAGCTGCATTGCAGACGTCAACATAGCCGTTTTACCATTAGAAACAAATTAGTGTTGGGAACGTTGGAGAATCAAAGCATAGAGTATTGTTTGAATTATGCAACCGCTATTGGGCATCTTTAAGACATGTATCTGAAGCAAAATCTGGTTAGGCAAAAAATGTGAAGCACAGAGCTGTAGTTGAGTCCCTGCAAGTCCAGTCAGAAGTCCAGTCAGAAGTCCTTTCATAAAGCCGGTCACAAGTAACTGGATGAACAATGACAAAGGAATGCCTTTGTCAAAGCTCATTTGAATAGCTTGTGATTGGGATTAGGACTGGAGTGCTTGTGATGGACTTGTGATGGACTTGTGATGGACTTGTGATGGACTCGACTACAGCCCTGGTAAAGCAGACTTTGAAAAAACGAAATAGGTGTATAAACAAACCAATTTATCCAACAAATTTTATTTTTTAATGTCTGGAAATATAAAGTTACAGTTCTGTTAAAAGAAGGAAAATAATATGAAAATTTAAGAAAGAGAATTTTCAAATATTGTCTGCACTCTGCAGCTTTAATGACCTTGTTATATGGCCCTTGTTATCAGTCATTTATTTTGCTTGTTGCCCACAGTAGAAGTCAGTATTTTTATAATTTCACTCTGCATTAAAATGATTCCACATTCTCTATTTCTCTACATCAATGCAAAAAATGGCATTAAATATTATGCCAAGAAAAGAAATTCCAGGCTATTGCCCTCACTACCAGTCAATATTTTAAAACTATTGTCCTGCAGGACACAGCTGAGACTGATGGAGGATCTGGAACAGAGAGAATCAAGCAGATGTTTGAAGCAGATGTCAAGAAGGAAGTGAAGTGTCGATGCGGGAAGGAAACGGAGAGGTCGTCATCTAGCCTCTTGGTCACCCTCACGTACCCAGAATTCCTCCCTCCAAGTAGGTTGATTTTCGGGTTTGGTGTTGGCACTTTGTGGAAATGTGGCGTCCGCAAGGGAAATCAGACATAAGTCGCATGACCTACAGGGTTTCCCCTTAACTTTTTTTTTCACTGGCCGGCCGGACAAGTTAGTTGGACTTTTAACTGGTCCACTTTTTTTTCAAGTACTTTTTCAATTATGAGCAGGCCTTGAATTTGGTAATTTTTAGGGCAAGGCCACTTTGGCCTTGAATTAAGCAAAATTATGGAGGGCACCAAGGCCAGTAAGTACTAAAGTAGGGCACCAAGGCCAAATTATATCTGCAGAAAGAGCACGGAGGGCGCGGCATTGTTGATTTTTTTTCGTAAAACAATTAACGATGGGAAAATAAACTGACACATTGTTGATACATTGTTAACAATAAACTACGGCCCGGGGGGGGGGGGGGGGGGGGGGGAAATAAACTGACCAAGTACACTGTATTTACAAACATTTATTACAAACTGAGAGCATGGAGGTAGGAAAAACACGCAATCGGGGATCGCTGTTGACAATCTGGCTCTGAAGACGCACGCGCTTAGCTTATCTTGGCATTTTTTTCACTAGACCGCCGGACTACTTAGAAAAGGGTTTTGACTAGACCGCCGCTGTTTTGACTAGAATTTGTCTAGCGGACCAGCGTTAAGGTCGAACCCTGACCTATTTTTGAGTAATTGCAATTGACACGAAAATCGTCAAAAACAATCCACGATTCCTGTTTTTGCTAAATGTTAGTTTGCTTGATTTATTTACAGCTGTTACACGGCCAGCCAAGGAGGTATCGTTTGCGTCCGTCCTGCAGAACAGCATGCTCCTTGATCAGACGATGCAGGCGTGGTGTGATGACTGCAATAGGTACCAACCAACAGTAAGTTAGACAGTTTTTCTTTTAAAAAATGTACGAGTATCTCCCAACACTAGGCCAAAAGGCTATGGGTTGATGACTTGATGACTAGCGCCCCGAACAAAGACACCGAGAATTTGGGAGACTGCCAACATAGGGCAAGATAGGTCACTGAGTCAGGGGTGAGATTTGTCAGGATTTTTCCTGATTTCACTATTTTTCTTGGGATTTCAGAATTTTTAAAGAGTCTCTTTTGCAATCTGGAATTTCTGAGGTGTTGTCCTAAAGGTGTTTTACCTGTAAAAGTGGATATAGACCAATAAAAATGGATATTTTAAGGGGGTGCCTTTAGGCAAATACAAACTATATGTTGATCTGGGGTCCTCGTGGATTTTTTATGGATTTCGTGGATTTTTCATTTTTGGCCAATCTCACCTTTGCTGAGTTGGTAGAGCGCCGGTACGGTATTCCAGAGGTCGCAGGTTCAAATCCCGCTCCTGCCAGTTTTCTTTGTTCACTTTGAAAAAGACAGATATATAGATAGATAATTGTTCTTTGCATTGTCATTACATTAATGTTACAAAAAAATCCCAGCCTTTTAGAGTAACTTATATCCTAATCAAATAAGTGGAAAGAGGACGTGTAAAAAAACTGCAAACATCATACAGCAAAACACGAACGCATGACTTTGTATTATTTGTAATGATGATCAATTGATATGTGTACTCTTAGTGAGATAACTTCTTTTCAATCTATCTTCTCTTAGTCTCAAAAGCGGACCTACAAGCGCCTCCCGGATGTGCTGTCCATCAACTGCCACTTGGAGTCCAACTCAGATGTGGTCTTCTGGAAAATACAGGAACAGGTACTGCAACAGAGTACCGAAGTCTGACAAAAGAACTGACTGTTCCTTTGTTTAACAGCCAGTCATGCAAACACATTGACACAAAGTAACAAAAGCATTCTGGTTCCAAACATTGCATTGACGTTATCACTTTGGTACTCTATAAACTCTAGGCTTGTTCATATTCCTTGCATCTGCGTGTGCGCATTTTGCCATGTAAATGTTGGATGAAGTGTTTGTGTAAATTTGATATCTCTCTCTGCATATGTGATGCGATCAATTAAAATCAGTCTGAAGTAGGCCCCGGTCAATTTTGGGATTTTTACATATTCATTTGTGGCGTACTTCAAGCTCCATATTAGTGAAAACCCCATGTGAATACGACCTTAGGTTAAAAAGAAAGAAACTGAGAAAATCAAGTTTAAAGTTACAGAACTTTAATTGAGTAATTTTTAGCACATTTATAATACATGTGACAGAAGAATGGTTTTCCCTTCTGTTTTTGTAAAAAAAAGGTCAATTTAGATTTGTCCACTATTAACATATTTTGGCCCATATCTCAAAATAAGGATTGCCGAGTTCCGACTGATTTTGCTTGATCGCATCACATATGTCTTCTTCCTTGTCATTTGTTTTTCTCTCTCTACCCCATCCACCCCCTCCCCTCCCTTCACCTATATTTTCATTAGTTATTTCTCTCACCCCACCCCTATCCCCATTTCTCCCCTCCCCTCCCCCTCCCTCTACCCTACCCCCCTTATATATTTATTTTTGTTTTTAATATCGAGAATGGTTTAATACTATGCTAGTGTTTTAAAAAAAAAGAAATTATCCCATTTCTCTAACTGGCGGTTCTTCCGCTGTTGGATGTGGTTAACAAAATAAATAAATCTTTGCAAGATTCATTCCTGGTTTCATTTAATAAAAATCACAGCCTTCTCAACATCTAGATATTTTTTTCAGCTGTTCATTATATACCTGATGTAGGTGAACACCATGGATTATTTTATGGAATGATCCTCTTGGTAGATTCTCAAATTTTGTTTCCCATAAGCTTGCCAAAGCCAAGGAGTCGGATGCCCATAAACAGCAGTTGGAGGCCAACCTTGCCAGTATCAAGATGTGTCGTTACGGCCAGGCCTGCACCAGACAGGGCTGTAAATTCAGGCACATGGACGAGAGAGATGCCTCAAATCCGTAAGTTGCTTTTAGATGTCAAACTTGTTGAGAAATTTGTCTGAGGGGAGAATGGACAGGTGGCCGCAATAGACAGGTGGCCACAATGGACAGGTGGCCGCAGTGGACAGGTGGCCGCAATGGACAGGTGGCCGCAATGGACAGGTGGCCGCAATGGACAGGTGGCCGCAATGGACAGGTGTCCACAGTGGACAGGTGGCCACAGTGGACAGGTGGCCACAGTGGACAGGTGGCCACAGTGGACAGGTGGCCACAGTGGACAGGTGGCCACAGTGGACAGGTGGCCACAGTGGACAGTTGGCCACAGTGGACAGTTGGCCACAGTGGACAGGTGGCCACAGTGGACAGGTGGCCACAGTGGACAGGTGGCCACAGTGGACAGGTGGCCACAGTGGACAGGTGGCCACAGTGGACAGGTGGCCACAGTGGACAGGTGGCCACAGTGGACAGGTGGCCACAGTGGACAGGTGGCCACAGTGGACAGGTGGCCACAGTGGACAGGTGGCCACAGTGGACAGGTGGCCACAGTGGACAGGTGGCCACAGTGGACAGGTGGCCACAGTGGACAGGTGGCCACAGTGGACAGGTGGCCACAGTGGACAGGTGGCCACAGTGGACAGGTGGCCACAGTGGACAGGTGGCCACAGTGGACAGGTGGCCACAGTGGACAGGTGGCCACAGTGGACAGGTGGCCACAGTGGACAGGTGGCCACAGTGGACAGGTGGCCACAGTGGACAGTGAGCCGGAATAAACAGGTTCCCACAATAAACAGGTGACCACAGTGGTGAGATGGCATCATTGAATAAATTGGCCACAATGGAAAGGATTGTGCAATTGACAAAATAGCAGTAACCAACTTTTAAATTAATTAAATCCTGCCCAGGAAAGTCCCGTCTCCATGCCCTCTGTTGCTCTGATCAAATTTTGTAAGATGGACTTTTCACTTCCCCCATCATCAATACTAGTCTCCTGCAGGAAGAGAACAAGGCATCTTGGCTGCCGCACGGTCTAAGGATGCGGCTGAACAAGGATGGAGCCTTGGAGATACAGGAAGTCAGGGATGAGGTATGTGACACAGTCTCCGAGCAACCCGCCTCCGCTCCTCTTTGCCCCTCTCCCCTCCTGTTTAACCACACCCCAAAAACCATCCCCAAAGAGGGCCTGTGAGTTATTTTTGTTTTACTGAATAAAAGGAACTTGTGTTTTCCAACTTGCCACCACATTCACCTTTTCGTACGCTCACTATCAGTGTTGAGAGCTGTTGAATTGCGGAGCCTGACAAATCCAACAGAACTTCACAGCTAGAGAACAGACCTTTTGTTCACTTCTTCGACAAGATCCAAAATAGGTTTTCTGCTGTAAGTTCTTGTGGAATTTACTAGAAATTGAATTAAACTGCTGGAGTGATCTGAAATATATATATATCAACAAAATCAGCTGGCCTAGCATTTCAAACTTAAGCATGTTCTTTTTCAAAGGCAAGTTCTTTGAGAAAGAACTTGCTTAAGTTCAAATTAATTTACTAATTTGGGGCGTGATCCCTTGCTACATGGCATTATGGGTTTATGACTTCTGACTAGCACTTTCCAAATGAAGACGCTGACAATTTGGGAGACCGCCAACATAGGGCAAGATAGCTCAGTTGGTAGAGCGCCGAAGCAGTATTCCGGAGGCTGCCGGTTCAAATCCCACTCCTGCCAGTTTTCTTCGTTTACTTTGATAAATGAATTTACTAGGGTTTGATGGAAATCAACCATGCAAGAATGTTCTGCAGTCTGCATAGCCCCTTTCTTAATTATGCAAGTTTACCCCGAACAAGACTGAAAGCCACTTCAGGTACAGAGTTCCAAAAAGAAAAAGAATCAAAGATACTGAAGGTAGGAATTAATATTCCTCTTGAAGCAGGAAAGATCAGACGTTAAAGGGAAACATGCACCAGGCAAAAGCTACTGGCATAGCTTTTTGTTCTACATCTAGTTAAAGCTAGAGTAGATTGGTGGGAACAGGTGGAAAGCAGAGTTTCGCACTCAAACACCCCTAACTGGAGGAACCAAGCTGGACTATGCCAAAGCCACTAGCCACTCCCTGGGCACTCCTTCAAATGAGCACAGAAAGCTTCATAGAGAAGTAGACTTCTGATTGTATTTTTCTTTTTCTTTTTTATTCAGGAGAAGATGGACAGTTCTTCTGGCTTTGTTGACTTCTACCTGCATGCTTCCGTCGCCCATATCAAGGATGTGCGGTCGGGAGGAAACCTCGTGGCCCACATACAGGTTGGCAAGACATACCACAAACGCAAAGAGGTATGAACTTCATGTACATCTTGTCATCCCAATGCGAAAATGACTGGGTACTCAATGGTATTTTCCTTTAGTGCATCCATTCTGGGGTGCGTGACCGAAATACAATCCATGCTGTGGTTTTGCGCACATTTAGGATGCGCTCATTATGTCATTATACGTCAATGTGTGTATGAGGCATTACGCTGACGCCCGAGCTTGGTTCACCCATGTGCGTTTTCCTATACTTATGAGGAGCATGAATGGAACCCTTCTTTTGTTCCCTTTGTTTGTACTTTTAACTTTTTCCGAACAGCTCCCATAAGGTTTGTACCAAGTCCTCGGTGTCATTGTTATCCCTAATCCCCCCATTGTCCCAAGTCCTCTCTCGTATATATGGAGGACCCATCTGGTAGATGGACACCCCCCCCCCCATATTTTTGAATATTCATTAACCACTGTTTATTGCAATGTGACTATTTCATGTGTAAGGATTTGAGCCACATGAAACAGCCGTAGACAAGAGTCACATGCTGTGCAACAGCCTGCAGAGACACTGGGGCTGACCAGGTACCTTTGTTCTGGTGGTCATTCTGATCCCAGATGCAATACAGTCCACAGTGATTTCAGCCAGCTCACCAGTGTCTCCATTTGTCTTTTCATTTGTACAGAGTTTCTGGGATCAACCCCCTTTAATGTACCTCCTGAGGTGATGTGTTTTCCATCACCTGGGGGGGGGGGGGGGGGGGCAACATATAGCCTAACCCACTCACACATATACTGCCCACCCATGCTTCTCCTGCATGGGGGAGGGTGAGTTGGTCTCCCCCATCGGTGGAAGTTACCCCGCCTGGGTCTACAGGCCTGAAAATTGGGATAATTTCTTGGGTAACTATTGAAGATTTACCCTATGTTTAGATTTGGACCCAGGAAAGCCGTATAAGGGTGGTAACGCTGGCAACCTAAAATGTGACAAACCCTCTGTTGTAGCCCTTTACCTAACAAAGACACTGATAACTTGGGAGACCGCCAACATAGGGCAAGATAGCTCAGTTGGTAGAGCACTGGTGCGGTATTCCGGAGGTTGCAGGTTCAAATCCCGCTCTTACTTATTTTCTTTGTTCACTTTGAAAAATAAATGGCGGAGAAGGATGTAAACCCGAGTAACGTATTCAATTGAAAATAAAAACCATAATTTGCTCCGTCTGTATGTCCATTTTGAAAGACTGACTACCCAATGATGTTTTTAAGCCGTCGTCTGTATTCATTTACTGCACAGGGCGTGACGCACATGCAGTGGTATATCTTCAATGACTTCAGCATTGAGTCGATCGAGAGGCATGAGGTGGTGCAATTCAACACGGACTGGAAGGTGCCATGCGTCCTGTATTACATGAGGGAAGACATCAATGACCATTATGACATCATAAGTAAGTCATGTGGCCATTGCAGGCTATACGAAAAACTGAAGTCATCAGCGGCCATTATAGTACTCCCATCGCATGGGGTGGTTACTGTATCAATAAAATGTCTTGTTAAAATTCGACAATTTAACAAGGTTGGCAGATACACTGTCTTGAAACTGCAGATTTCCGTTGGGGCACAAATACTGCTGATGTGAATTGCACAAATTGATGTCATGAATTGGTTTTTTGTTGTGCCGTTCGCCGTTAATACCGTAACAAATTTGCTCTGTCAAATTTGCTTGAGGTATGAGGTGGGATATAAACCCTTTAGTTTATTGACTTATCTTCCCCCAGTACCACATTCTTTGTTCAGTCAAAGCGTAAACCACTCAAGCAGAAAAGGAAGCTGACTGCTTGCTGAATGGTTGTATTTTCAAACAAAGATTTCACCCTCATGAGTTGATTAAAAAGGAAAACGTTGTGTGTAAAGTTTGTTCCATGAGAATTACTCTTTCATATGGTTTAAAAATGAAAGCCGTCACTGCTAAAAGAGCAATGTTATGGCTGTTCTTCTCTCTGGCCCTCTTTATCAAACAGGAAAGTTGTTTGTTACATGAAGAAATGGCACTCCATACATGCAACTGGGCGAGGAAAATTCAAACAGAGTTTTCTATAAATGTGACCCACCACCCCAAAACCAGGCGGAAGTCGGCAAATGCCATGTATCTTATTTTAAAACTTACAAATGCCAGCAATTCAATTGTGTAAAAATCTCCCATATAAAAACAAAATTACTTCTGCCTGGTTTGGGGGTGGTGGGTCACAAATAAATGGTGACACCTGAATTTGATAGCACCATTAGAATGATCTGAACAAGGTCTTCTGTTGATATAAAGATCAGTGTATGAATGGCGAAAAACACAAGCAGTTTGTTGAAACATGGTGAATATATCTGTTATTTGGATGGTCTGGTGTGTGGTTTCCTTGTCGAGTAAACTCGACATTGTAAGCAGCTGCGGACTGTCGAGTAAACTCGACATTGGCGAAGGACAGGGTTAATTAATAGTTGTTTTTGGACAGACTTGACGGGTGACCATTCTAGACTAGTGAAACTGTAGATAACAGTGAAATTAGAACATTTTTAAATTTCTTTAAATTACAGAGTAAAGCTCGGACACAATCACTGAATGAAGTTTACAAACTGGAGAATTCTTGAGTGTCTGTTGTGTTTGTGTAAGACAAATACCACTACGTTTGTATCCTATAGGAGCAAATGCTTTGAATAAGCCCCCTGCCTGATAAACTCCTGATTAGGATTAACCCTAATCATCCCAAATCTGCCAAAATGCAACACCATGTGTTGTATTTTGATGGGTTCTGGACTGGAGAGCCTTGGCGACATTACCTTACATGGAGCTATGATGCCCCAATTTGTCAAAGTACAAAGAATGTGCCATAGGTATACTACACAGTGTTGGATTTTGACAGGTTCGGGACACTTCCCAGTAAAAATTCCACTGGGGTTATAGGGTTAATCGTACAGACAAGTCTGCTCAAGTCAGTTAATTGTTAATGTACATGTTCTTGGCAGTCAATACACCGATTGATCACACCGTGCTGCAGCCTGAAGCCTCCTTGTCCCAAGGTGCCCTCAGTCACAGCACCTTCACCCCACTAGACATAGAGGAACTACCCAAGGAAGGGGATACAGTGGGAATAGATGCTGAATTTGTCTCACTCAATCAGGTAATGAAAGTCAAATATCAGATTTCGAATACCCCCAAATTGTTTTATTTCTGTGTCAGGTGGATTTTCCTGCCAGTGTGCGCTCATGCCTGACCAATTTAATGAGGCAGTCGTCCCCGCCGTGCGATTTTTGTTATGTTATTATTGCTACTGAATAATGCATGACTTCAGACGTGTCATTAAAATATCTGGGGACTCTGGGAGTTCCCAGGCCCTTTTGATAAGACATGTTCGAGCATGCAGCGTGGTTTCAATGAAGAGGGTAGCTCAGTTGGTCAAGTGCTGGTACGATAATTTAGAGGTCCCAGGTTCAAATCCTTTTCCTGCCCGATTTCTTTGTTCACTCAGAAAATTAATAACATTTACACAGTGAGTTTGTTTGAGAAGCTGAAAAAATGATAATTTGTTTCTTAGTTGAATCCGTGTGGAATACAAATTTTGTAATGTGTAACCAATTGTGAACCATCTAGGAACCTGATAAGTGATAAGTGATAAGTGATATTGATGTTACATGTCTACTTTAGCTTTTAGCGAATGTAACCAAAGTTGTGAAAAATGCTAAGATTTTTGCTTAAAAATACTGATTTTGGATTTTTGGATATACTGCTTTTTGAAGTCGAAGACTGTTGAAGTCGCCAGGTGTGTCATTAGAAGAGAAAGAATCAATATCTCTGCTAACACAATATGTTGAAGCCTTTGCTGCAAACTTGATT
Source organism: Hippasteria phrygiana (assembly GCA_037893225.1). Taxonomy (NCBI): domain Eukaryota; kingdom Metazoa; phylum Echinodermata; class Asteroidea; order Valvatida; family Goniasteridae; genus Hippasteria; species Hippasteria phrygiana. The sequence goes on along the minus strand of JAZGUH010000047.1, from coordinate 857,083 downwards.
TCTGAAGGGAAAACTTGTGGGGCATTAACGTAGCTACAGTTTGATAACCATGGCTGTTTTCCCATTCAGGAAGAAGCTGAGATTCGTAGTGATGGTACGCGATCTACCATTAAGCCCAGCCAGATGTCAGCGGCTAGGATCAGCGTCATCCGCGGTCAGGGACCCCTGACTGGCCAGGCGTTCATTGATGATTACATATCCACACAGGAACAGGTCAGTAGTTAAATGCAAACACGAGTGTTGGAGCAAGGGCTTTGACCCTCAAGGCCAAGGCTTTGACCCGCAAGACCCAGGCCAAGGCTTTAACGCTGAAGGACCAGAACAAGGCTCAGACCAAGGCTAAGGCCCTGTACAAAATAGGACCTTTTATAGGGCCTAATTGGCCTTGAGGGTTAAAGCCTTTGCTCCAATACTGGCATACACTTGCGTAGCAGTGAGAAAGGAGTTACATGTATCAGCCAATCTGTAAATCAACACCGTCACTTTCACTTCTTCTCTGTTTTTGCCCTCTTTCACTTATCAGTTTGTGGATTACCAGACCAACTTCTCAAACATCAAACCCCAAGATCTCTCTCAGTCACTTGAGAGAGTCTCTCAGTCTCTCTCTCTCAGATCTCTCTCTCTCAGATCTCTCTCTCAGTTATTGATATGTCCCGTTTCCACATGAAGCCTTAAATCTCCTGACCAAATTTTCAAACATCAAACCCCATGATCTGTCTGTCAGTCTCACCCTCACTTTATATGTCCCCTCTTTTCCCCATCAGGTTGTAGACTACCTGACCAAGTTCTCTGGTATCAAGCCTGGTGATCTAGATGCCACTATCTCTTCCAAGCACTTGACTACCCTCAAGGCCACGTACCTCAAGCTCAGGTACCTCATTGACTGCAAGGTCAAGTTTGTCGGCCACGGACTGCGCAAGGATTTCAGGGTCATTAACCTCCTGGTAAGTGAATGTGTTTAATAATAATAATAATAATAATAATAGCAGCTTTATTTATAGATGGCAGCCATGTCACCTATAAGATAATTTTCAATTGGAAATCTTTGTGCCGGGGGACCAGAGACACCGGGGCAAACCCCTACTATTTCACGACAGGTGCTTTGGGGTCTTTTATGTGCACTGATCCTGTAGAGCACACAGGTCCTCCAACGTAACGTCCTATGCTAAAGACGTGATGCTTTTGAGATGATTAAGGGCCTGTCATGCGTCAGATCAATGCACTGATTATTTATTGCCAGACACGTTAATGCAATAAAATACATGGTGTGGTTTCCCATCCAAGTTCTAACTGCAGTCAACATTGCTCGACATTGCGGAACTGGTTCTTCCACTGAGCTGGGACATTTTCCTTGACGCCTTTCAGGGCTGCAAGTTTTCAGGCAAAGGGCTGCCAGTTTTCAGGCAAAAGCCTGATTTTCAGGCCTCAGCATACAGTGGAACGCTGCTATACTGAACACCGCTATACCGAACATTCGGCTATACCGAACATTCGGCTATACCGAACACCATCCTTGGCTCCCAAATTTTGTGTACAAAACTTAACAAACATTGTTATGAAAAAAAAAGGTTTTTTTTGCCAACATAGGGCAAGATAGCTCAGTTGGTAGAGCGCCGGTACGGTAATCCGGAGGTCGCAGGTTCGAATCCCGCTCCTGCCAGTTTCTTTGTTCACTTTGAAAAAATGTATTCAAATTTACCTAGTCAGTTTCCCTTGTGGATTGTTTGACGAATAAAGAAAAAGGCAACGGATTAAAAAAATGCACCTGGTATTTGGGTTGTTGGTAATTCCCAAGCCGTACGTATTGTCCTTGTACTAGCCCAGCCTAGGCCTAGGAACGACGACTGTTTGTGACAGCGATGGAACGGAGGACGCTGATGACACCGATTTTTTTAAAAAGCAGGCTGATAAACAGTTACTTAAAATTAAATTAAAAAATGGGGCAGAATATTACATTTCCAGGCGGAAATAATTTGGGAAATATGTAGTACAATTGAATAAAGCTTTCAATTACAATCAAAAGAGGGCGCACTTCAAATACGATGCAAGAGGGCGCTATTTAAAAGAATGGACGCCATGTTAAAAAATGGGCACGTGGCGGACCGGCGGCTGAAAATCGATCCCGCGATGTTCCTTATAGCGGCGTTCCACTGTATTTTTAGTTATGATTTGGCTAATAGTGAATAATATTTATTGGATGTAACACTTTGGGAGCCTAAGGGGATATTTGTTATAAGTGTTCGGTGTACTTCGTTACAGCAGAGCTCTGCTGTACTGCCTCTCTAAATACCTTTTTTTTTTTTTTTGCATTTGATTCTACCAAGGTTCCTCACAAGCAGATAATAGACACTGCTGCTCTCTTCAACCTCCCCAAGCAAAGGATATTGTCCCTTCGCTTCCTGGCCTGGTTCTTTCTTGGTAAGACAACATGATAGTAAGGGGACAACGTGTAGATCCCCTGACGAGAATGAAAGTTTTGAAGGTTGTTTCCATACAATTGAATGGTGCTGAACAAAATTAGCGGGGCTGACGGGGCCACGTGCCAAAAAATCAATATGGCCACCGCCAAAGATGTAAAGTAGTCCTCGAAGGTAGCCGAAAATGCCAACATTATGTTAAGCAGCCCTTCAATGAGAGACTTTGGAGATGCTGATTGCAGCTGACATACCTGCCGTATTTGCTAGTTCTGAGCATGTTGTTCCCCAACTGTACGCTAAAAGACAAGTACGCTAAAACCCGGGACCCAAGTTCATGGGTGTCCTGGCAGATAGATAGTCTGCGCATTCATAAGTTAGCAAGGAATCTTGGCTTGCAGGCTGTTACTTGGAATTCTGTGCAGAAATGTTAGTGCAGAAATTCCCTACTTGCATTGTAAACCCTCATCTTACGTACAATTCAACAGTAAGTGCAAAGTACATTTTTTTTCAATTTTTGGAAGTTACTTTGCCCATGGATTTATGCACTGTTTGTCTTGCAATATTTTTGATTCACATCCCAAGGAAGATTGTAAGGCTCCAAGATGGAACCAGGGGCATACAAGAGATTTAATGTCAAAGTACTACTCCAGCATAGCAGATTTTGTCCACCAAGATCATGCACGCAGGAGTCCTGCATTATTTGCAACCATCTGTCGAACCTTGTGTGAAATTGTAATTTATATCTTTTGAAAAAAAATCATCAATGCAAATAGAATTATAGTATAAAAAAACCCAAGCCTTTTTTTCTAAATTGAAATCACCTAATGCATGGGTAAAGGCCACTATCGGTAAAGGGTTATGATCAGAGGTGGTAGGGTTGGCGACATTTTGAATTGACCAACACTACCACCCTTACGGTTTTCTTGAGGATAATTCTTCAACAGATTCCAGAGAAAATTAGCATCCTTTAAACACAACTCATTTTGTGCATCCTCATGCATTTGTCCAGGCATGAACATCCAGTCGGAAACCCATGATAGTATCGAGGATGCCCGCACCGCAATGCAGCTCTACCGCAAGTACCTGGAGCTGACGGAGAAGGACCAGGAGGAGTGGCAGAAGGAATTGAAACGACTGTACAGCGAGGGACGTAGCCTGCAGTGGAAGGTCCCTGGAACTACGTGAGACTGGATTAACTTGGAATATTCACAAGCCCTCCAGAAAATTCACAAGCCCTCCAGAAAATTCACAAGCCCTACAGAAAATTCACAAGCCCTACAGAAAATTCACAAGCCCTACAGAAAATTCACAAGCCCTGCAGAAAATTCACAAGCCCTGCAGAAAATTCACAAGCCCTCCAGATAGAAAATTCACAAGCCCTCCAGATAGAAAATTCACAAGCCCTACAGAAAATTCACAAGCCCTACAGAAAATTCACAAGCCCTACAGAAATTTCACAAGCCCTACAGAAATTTAGATACCTGCACCTGATTACAAAACCCATTGTAACTTAAAACCCTTTGCGGCCGGCTGACAGCCATAGCGGTTATGAGGCGGGACCACTGGGCCGGTTGACATGTATAGCCACATGTATGCAATCTATTCATTATTTAGCTGTAGACCGGACATTCATTCATTCATTCATTCATTCATTCATGAAAGGGGATCTGTGCATTGAATAGGGCCACTTCTATTCAGTGTGGTGCCTATTGTTGGCGTTTAGGCTTTGCTGCGCAGCCTTTTCAGTGAAAGTTCCGGGATAGAAGCATCCCATTGATAACAGTGTGCCATTTGCAAGGGGTTAAGACTTGTGTTGAGTTTAAGACATGTCAAATAGCCTTACAATGCTTGCACCTGCAATGTCTCCTGCAAACTATTTCACACACAAAATAATGTAAAGAGCAGTACCTTGCAAAAGTATTATTTTTTTGCCCGTTACGCTGACTCGTGCATCAATATACCACGACTGCTGCTGTACTCTCATAGATTCTGGGTAGAGAGAAGCAAGTTGTGGTAAATTGTCTTGCTCAAGAACAAGTGCTGGATTTATTAGTGCATGTATTCACTCTGGTTACAAGAATGTGGTGAATCTGCACTGGTTGATCCCCTAAAAGTAATTTTGTCTTAATGAGACTTTGATACAACATACAACGGAGCCTTCGATTCTTACAAATGGCGGGCCGAATCTAGTATTTCCAATGGTTTTGTGTCAAATTTGGCTTGAATATGACCAGAATGTAAATACGTGTGACTCGTTTGTAACGTCAGCTGTATATAGACTGTACATGCCACTATTTTAAACTTCATCATTGTTTTCCCAAATCAATGTATCGTTGGAATGGTTGATATTGAAAAATAAACTTCATTGTAAAATAGTGAGGCATGTGTGTTGTGATATTGAAAAATAAACTTCATTGTAAAATAGTGAGGCATGCGTGTTGTCATTAGATTCTATTAATTCCGATTTAAGGGATCTCGAGCATGGGAAGCCCAAAGAGGTTGAAGACATATCACCTATGTGGATAAGCTGCTCCGACACACTGGCTTAATAACTTCAACAACTGAACAACAGTCTGCCTGCATGACAGGGATTTGGAAACGTATATCTCATAATAAAACAATTAAGTGTTAGCCTTACCTTTTAATTTAAAAAAGCTGCCAAAAAAAAATAAAAATAAGAATGAAAAGGGGTTAGCCTTACACTTGAATTAAAAAACAAAATGCCCAAATTTGGCGTTCAAAAAAATGGAAAGAGGTTAGCCTTAGATTTGAATAGAAAAATTTCAAAAATTAGACGTTTTATATAAACAATTGTGAAGGGCTAGCATTATATTACAATTTTAAAAATGCCAACATTTCCTTCCAAAAACTGGTGAGAGGTTAGCCTTACATTTAAATTATCAAAAAATTTAATTTTCTGAAAGTGATCGTAAAGTGTTGGGGGGGGGGGGGGGGGGGGTTAGCCTTTATCTATTAATAATTTTCAAAAATGCCCAATTTTTTTTTTTTTAATGAAGGGAAAGTGGTTAGCCTTACATTTGAATTAAAAAGGAAATGCCAAAATTGATTAGGGATTAGCCTTACCTATTAATAAAACAAATAAAAAAATTAGAAAATTGCCTCTTTTCAAAATAATTAACAAAAATAAACAAAATTGGACTTGCCACAAAATAATTCTAAGGTGTTAGCCCTACATTTGAATTAAAAACTTGCCAAGTTTGCCCATTTGTTTAAATAATGGTAAGGGGTTTGCCTTACATTTTAATTAAAAAAGTTGCTAAAATGGACTTTTCTCAAAAAGGTGGTAAGGGGTTAGCCGTGCATTTAAATCAAACAAATTACCAACAATTTGACTTTTCTCTGAATAATTCTTAGGGCTAGCCTAATATCTTAATTTTAAAAAATGGCAGCATTACTTAAAAAAAAAGTTCGATTTTAGCCTTGTATGTGAAAGAAAAAAGAATACAAAAAACAGGCGAAATTTGCTTAGGAATAAATTAGCCTTGCCTATTAATTTAGAAAAAATTTAGAAAAATTTTTCCCAAATATTGGAAAGGGGTTAGCCTTACATTTGAAATTAAAAAAGTCACAAAAAATTTGACTTTTTCACAATAACGGGAAGGGCTAGTCTTTCAAATTGTTTGTAAGTTAGCCTTGTATTTGAAAAAAACAAAAAAAGAACACAGGCGAAATTTGCTTAGGAATAAATTAGCCTTACCTATTAATTTAGAAATTTTGTTTTCTTTTTCCGAAATATTGGAAAGGGGTTAGCCTTACATTTGAAATAAAAGAAAGCCACAAAAAATGTGACTTTTTTCACAATAATGGGAAGGGCTAATCTTTTATTTTAGTTAAAAAAACACATTTCCTACAATTTCTGAAAATAATGGCAAGGGGTTAGCCTTACATTTGAATTAAAAACTTGCCAAATTTAACTTTTTTTCAAAATAATGGTAAGGGGTTAGCCTTACATTGGAATACAAAAAAATAAAAAAATAAAAAAAATATAGAAAAAGCCAAAATTTGACATCTTCAAAAAAATTGTAAGATGTTAGCCTTGTATTTGAATAAAAACAAAACCCAAAACAGGCGAAATTTGATTAGGAATAAATTAGCCTTACCTATTAATTTTGAAAAAAACAAAAAATGTTGCTTTTCCCGAAATATTAGAAAGGGGTTAGCCTTACATTTGAAATAAAAAAAGTCACCAAAAATTTGACTTTTTCACAATAATGGGAAGGGCTAGTTTTTCATTTTAGGTAAAAATAACACATTTCCTACAATTTCTGAAAATAATGGCAAGGGGTTAGCCTTGCATTTGAATTAAGAACTTGCCAAATTTGACGTTTTTTTCAAAATAATGGTAAGGGGTTAGCCGTGCATTTAAATCAAACAAATTACCAACAATTTGACTTTTCTCAGAATAATTCTTAGGGCTAGCCTAATATTTTAATTTAAAAAAATGGCAGCATTACTTTAAAAAAGAAGTTCGATTTTTTCAAAAAATGGAAAGGGGTTAGCCTTACATTGGAATAAAAAAAAAACATTTTTGAAAGCCAAAATTTGACGTCTTTCAATTTTTTAAAAAGAAGTTAGCCTTGTATGTGAAAGAAAAAAAATGAAAAAAAAACAGGCGAAATTTGCTTAGGAATAAATTAGCCTTACCTATTAATTTAGAAATTTTGTTTTCTTTTTCCGAAATATTGGAAAGGGGTTAGCCTTACATTTGAAATATAAGAAAGTCACAAAAAATGTGACTTTTTTCACAATAATGGGAAGGGCTAGTCTTTTATTTTAGTTAAAAAAACACATTTCCTACAATTTCTGAAAATAATGGCAAGGGGTTAGCCTTACATTTGAATTAAAAACTGGCCAAATTTGACTTTTTTTCTTCAAAATAATGGCAAGGGGTTAGCCTTACATTTGATTAAAAAACTTGCCAAATTTAACTTTTTTTTCAAAATAATGGTAAGGGGTTTGCCTTGCATATTAATTTAAAAAGTTGCTAAAATGGACTTTTCTCAAAAAGGTGGTAAGGGGTTAGCCGTGCATATAAATCAAACAAATTACAAAAAATTTGACTTTTCTCAGAATAATTCTTAGGGCTAGCCTAATATTTAAATTTTTTAAAATGGCATTACTTAAAAAAAACAACACAAGTTCGATTTTTTCAAAAAATGGAAAGGGGTTAGCCTTACATTGGAATAAAAAAATAAAAAAATATAAAAAATATAGAAAAAGCCAAAATTTGACATCTTCAAAAAAATTGTAAGAAGTTAGCCTTGTATTTGACTAAAAACAAAACCCAAAACAGGCAAAATTTGATTAGGAATAAATTAGCCTTACCTATTAATTTTGAAAAAACAAACAAATTTTGCTTTTCCCGAAATATTAGAAAGGGGTTAGCCTTAGATTTGAAATAAAAAAAGTCACCAAAAATTTGACTTTTTTCACAATAATGGGAAGGGCTAGTCTTTTATTTTAGTTAAAAAAACACATTTCCTACAATTTCTGAAAATAATGGCAAGGGGTTAGCCTTACATTTGAATTAAAAACTGGCCAAATTTGACTTTTTTTCTTCAAAATAATGGCAAGGGGTTAGCCTTACATTTGATTAAAAAACTTGCCAAATTTAACTTTTTTCTTCAAAATAATGGTAAGGGGTTTGCCTTGCATATTAATTAAAAAAGTTGCTAAAATGGACTTTTCTCAAAAAGGTGGTAAGGGGTTAGCCGTGCATTCAAATCAAACAAATCACCAACAATTTGACTTCTCAGAATAGTTCTTAGGGCTAGCCTAATATTTTAATTTAAAAAAATGACAGCATTACTTAAAAAAAAAACACAAGTTCGATTTTTTTCAAAAAATGGAAAGGGGTTAGCGTTACATTAGAATAAATACACAAATTTAAAAAGCAAAAATTTGACGTCTTTCAAAAAAATTGAAAGAAGTTAGCATTGTATTTAAATAGAAAAACCAACAAAAAACAGGCAAAATTTGATTAGGAATAAATTAGCCTTACCTATTAATTTAGACAAAAAAAATTTGGCTTTTTTAGAAATTTTGGAAAGGGGTTAGCCTTACATTTGAAATAATAAAAAAGTCACCAAAAGTTTGAAAAAAAGTAAAAAAAACACATTTCCTACAATTTCTGAAAATAATGGCAAGGGGTTAGCCTTACATTTGAATTAAAAACTTGCCAAATTTTTTTTTTCTTCAAAATAATGGTAAGGGGTTTGCCTTACATTTCAATTGAAAAAGTTGCCAAAATTGACTTCTCAAAAAGTGGTAATAAGCCTTGCATTTGAATAAAAAAAAGTACCAAAAACTTGACTTTTCTTAAATTATCCGTAAGGGGTTAGCCTTATTTTAAAAAAACCAAGCCAAATTTGCCTTTAAAAAAAAATATAAAAAAATAACGACAATGGTTTGCTTACATTTGAATAAATTAAATTACCAAAAAATATATTTTTCTTAAAACAGTTGTAAGGGGTTATATTTTAATTTTTTAATTATTGCCAAATTTCTTCCAAAAACTGGTTTTGCCCATTTATTAAAACAATTACAAATTCACAATTTTAGTTTTCAAAGAATGAAGAGGGGTTAGCCTTGCATTGGAATTAAAAAAACAAAATTGGCTGACGTCTTTCAGAAAAATGGGATTAGCCTATCTATCAGTTTTTAAAAATTACAAAAAATTTACATTTCTCAAAATAGGGGTTTAGCCTTTCATTTTAATATAAAAAACAAATTCCCAAAATTGGACTTTTATGAAATTAATGGCAAGGGGTTAGCTTTACACTTTTAAAGTAAAAGAAAAAAACCCAAACATTAACTCTTTTTGAATTAATGGTAAGGAGTTGTCGCCTTACATCTAAATAAAAAAAATGGCACGACTTTTTCAAAAATTTTGGTAAGGGGTTAGCCGTAAATTTGAATTTAACAACAAAACTGCAAAGGTGCATCTGTTGGTAATACTGTTATTACCAACAAGAAAAGAAAAAAACTACAAAATTTACAACTTGCGTGCAATAATAAAGTTTATTAATCAAACATTCTTTCAAGTTCAATGGGCAAAGATCAGAAGAATTTAATGTCACTCATCTGTCATAACACAAGGACATCATGTCCAAAGCATCATTCACAAACTTCCAAAAATTTGTGCCTGAAGTGATAATGAAATTTATGTGTTGACATTATAGTATATGTAAAGTAAATATCGTGTCCAAGTGAAACAATAAATAAAACCTTACAAATGTATGCCCTGCTCGGAGAAATGAACGAGCCATCATCTCACACACTGGGTTGCTGAAAGTAAGATGATAAACACGTTCTTCAAAAATTAGTTTCACATATTTTCAGTTAACTTCAACGCACTTTTTTGCCAATTTCAAACATAAGTTGACTTGAATGATCAATTACAATTAACACAATTACCAATTTCTATAGATTATATTACAGTTAAGTAAAATTTGGTATTTTTGGGTTAATCTTTGGTATTTAAATGCTAGTTTGCAACTGTTGAACACTGCTTTTTGCATGTTTTTAAATACTGAACTTAGTCATGTTACAATCGTGTCCTCGCATCGAGTGCAACAAACTCTTAATAACATTCAACATTACACAAAATCATATTTCATGCTGACATGCTGTACACAAGGTAATCAATCTAAAAAGTGACTGATTATGAAAATGTGAAAATTCCAAATCAGCAGGTTAAAAAGACATTTCAACAATATCTGTGAGCAATAACCGGAAATGATGGCATGCTTTTATACTATGAAAAAATACTTCTCGTTGCCCTGAAACATTCATGGAACTTTCTTAGCTTCCTATGTCAAGCACAGAATTGTATACAGATGTACACTCTATGGTCTCTGCACCACATGCTCCGGCAGAGAAGCTCTTGTGACAAAGTGTCTTGCTCAGGGACAAAACAATGATCAAATGATATCTGGTGAACACTTGCCAGATCTGAGCTATTTACCACTGGCTCACAGCCAGGGTTCCCACAGTCATGAATAATCATGAAAAACCAGCCCTTGAAAAGTCATGGAATCTCACACAGCCAATACACATGGTCAGTGTATTGTGAATTGACTCTTAAGATGTAAACAAAAAACAGCGTAAGAATTGTTCATAAAAAACTGTTAATTTTTCCTTGGAAAAGTCATGGAAAATTCATGGAAATTAAGATTTCTGAGGGAACATCGACAGCACACTTCATTTCAAGCAGTTTACATAGTTGACAGAAATCTACAAATACAACATCAAAGACTATATTATTATAGAAAATGTATATGTAAGGTCTTAGGTGGGCGATTAATTAAAACAATATGGTACGGTAAAACTTCAATCTTACATAAATCACATTCTAAACCGATAAACTGAACTAATCACTTCAAGCCCCAATACATCATGGGTATTTTTCTCCCTATCACTAGCTCTAGACAAAAACAATGGCATCACGAGTGGACTACCGCATTTTAATAAAATGACATCATAACTGGCTAATGTTAAATAATATGGATTGCAGTCGCACCATGTTCAAAATAAAAAATATATATATTTCAGTTGTGTTCAGCTAGCAATTTTCTGCTAATTTTATCAATTTCATGGCGAGTTGGAGACCATTATAACCAGTAAGCACAATAAAGTTCACATTTCACTGTGAAATACTTCACTTTCCTGCTAAATGTTAAGGACTTAAAAAAATTGAGCCCCAGTGGTTCAAACTCATTCTAATTGGTATGTGTAATTCTGATGCCTTTACAGGAAATTTTCTAATGCTTGAACAAGTCACTTTCCAGTGAAATAAATTTAACATTCGTGCAATAAAAAATCTCTTTAAAAAATCTTTAAAAATATCTCCTAAACAAAAATATTTAAACTGGTATTTGTCTAAACATATTGTTCCAAATGCTTCGCCTGAAATAGTATTGATAGCAACTAAATAAGACTAATTCTTAGTAATATTTCATCGTCAATTACATTTCATATGTATTATTTCAGTTGAAGTTAAAATTTTTGTTATTTTTTGGGTTTACTATAACTTAAAACTAAACTTAATTGTTTAATCAAGGGGGCCTGGCCATGTACAAGCTCCGGCTTTCTGCCAGCCTCCTCCATTCATCATGTAAATGCTGTATACACTCTGTTTACTTAAACGAATGCAAGAATTGTTTGAAAGATGATCACTTGAAGGTGGTCCACGCGTGGTGCAAAAGGCTTACAAGACTGACTTGGTGCTAATGTAAGTTCCGTAAAGACACAGATCAAGCACCGTTGGATTTGAATCACGTACGTCCTTGACCCTTGCAGTCTCAGTAATCCCAGGCAGACGACTCCACATTGCCCCTTGGTGCTTGGAAATGATTCATGCGAAGTGTCATGCTCAGGGACACAAATCAACTCCTGGCTAGATTAAACCTCACATTCTGATGGCTCAGCCTGAAATGCAGGCTGGCATGTTGAACAAGCCGGCGAGTACAAAAGTCGTGATCCCATCTCCGAGGTAAATGTCTCCGTTACCCCCAGATAGGCATAGGTAACCTTTTGTGCTTACATTGTTACAGAATTTGAATGATGTACCTCTAAGATGGCTGCTATGCATAAGGTCTCCTCAGTGTGGGCACTGGTTCCTAATTTGTAATGTACAGCAAGCCTCAATTATTTCATCAACGCTGTAGTCGTGCCCTATTCATGTAAATGCATGTTACTTTCATGCTCAGAACAACACAGTCAGTATATACACATACATGCATACAATGATGCACAATTTAGAAATACAATGTAATATACTGACCTTTTCCAGCATAAGGCGACCGGTCACCGTATTTCTATGGGTATGGGGCGACCGACCGGCTTAGGGCGACCGATTACCGGTCGCCTTAAGGTAAAAGCAATAGGAAGAGATTGGGTTAGGTTACATTTTTTTAGATGCACAATCCCCATAGACCGGTCGCCCTAATGCGGAAAAGGGCGTTATATATAGTACTGGAACATACAGCATTGTGGCTCAATCCCGTTAATTCCAACTCAATATTCATGCAATAAGCCATTTGTGAGTTAAATTTGAAAAACATCTTGTACACTGACTTGCTCCAAATGCTTGGCACATTTTAACTTTGAATTCTCCAGACCAAAGACACTGTTGCTATCACATGATCCGGGGCAAGCTCTTGCATAGTTACGTAGAGACGCTCAGCACCAATACATTGTTCACAATGGGTGAGAATGGCAGAAAGACACCAGACCATTCCGGAGCTGGGGGTTGCTAGTATAAGGCTTGCCCCGAATCACTTGATATATTAACAGTATCTTTGGTCTAGATAATTCAAAGTTAAAATGTGCAGAGCATTTGGAGCAAGTCAGTGTACCGGATGTTATTCAAATTTAACTTGCAAATGGCTTATTATCTTCAAGCAAACTTGAATGCTTGTTCCTGATTGGTCTAAGTTTGCTTGAAGATTGCAGTGCGTTTGTGTCCTGCATGCCACTCGACTTTTTGCCTCGTGGCATAGGGACACACACGTACATGTCCGTGTGATAAAAATGTCCTCACTTTACTGGCTCATCCTGCCTTATTCCAGTCCAGCCCAGTTTAACTCCCCCAAAACCAGATTGGCTCTATGGCTCAATCCGGTTCATTCTGGATCCATAGTTTCAATATAGCTACTTGCAGTAGCCCACCAATCTACAAGAAGCTGCTTTTCAATTCACACTGTAAAGAATACTGGTTAATTCCGGTTTGATCTGGATCCACTACATGCAGTTTTCCCTATTCAGCCTCAGTACACAAATGCAGTAACCCATGGCTTATGCCGTATGTATAAACCGTACTTCAGCCATGTTCAGCCATGTTCAGCCATGTTCAGCCATGTTCAGCCATGTTCAGCCATGTTCAGCCATGTTCAGCCATGTTCAGCCATGTTCAGCCATGTTCAGCCATGTTCAGCCATGTTCAGCCATGTTCAGCCATGTTCAATCATCTATCACTGTTTTGCCTCCATGGACACTGGCAACACTGTCGGTGGTTACATTGTGATTAAAAGAAAAATGTTGGTTAAAATTTGGACGGTACAGCAAGTACAAATATAGGCAAATTCCAATTTTTGGCACAACAAACACACGTATACATTAACCAATACACGCTACCTACAGCACACGTGCTATATATTATATTCAAAATTCAACCTCTCGTTTGGTCCCAAAATAACTTTGATTTGATCCAAAAAAACTTTGATTCGTAACTCTCTAACATTTCCTTCGTAACTTTCAAATTTGCAAACCTCCAAAGAAGTTTTCCTTTTTCATTAAAACAGAAAGGGAAAACCCCTCTCAACTCTTTTCTGGATAAACTATGTACCAATAAGCCAGTTCAGTATTTCAACTGTGCATGTGCACAAGACATTTTATCCCGAATGACCCCGCGTGACTCACCGCGCGCGTGTGAACGCAAAAGGTGGTCGCACAATGCGCACGTGTTAAATTCAATCAGAATGGGCATTCGCGTAACATGGCGTGAAAGTACGTCGGCAATTTTATCCTGAATAACCTTTGACCTTGGAGATACCGAACTGGCTCATTCACAGTCAATCCCATTCAACCTTACTTGTAAACAATAGAGTGATATTATTATTATTATTATTATTATTATTAATTCTTTCTGGTAATGAAACCAAGGATTCCTCAAAAGCGCCCTGGGCACTGTAGCTCGAAAGCCTGAAGAAACCTGTAGAGAGAAGACAATGAGAAGAAGTTACAGTTTTAGAGGTGGGAGGAAAACCCCAGAAGAATATTCTGGGGAAAACCCACGGAATCAGGTAGGGACTGAAAACCCAATCCACATGTGGACCAGGGCAGGAATTGAACCCGGGCCACAGCGGTGAAAGGCGGGGACAGTAACCACTGCGCCAACCTGATTCCCCTAATGATGACGTCAATGCAATGTTTGGAACCAGAATACTTTTGTTACGTGTTTGCATGACTGGCTGTTAAAGGAACAGTCGAAATTGACATTTGTTTGGAGCCAGTTGTCATGTCAACTGACGTCAGACTTCAGTACTCTATTCTGGCAGTTTGGCAAAGTAAAAAAAAAACATGTTTACCGTCAACTCCCACTTCTTTTTAGCTGCCGCAAACTTTCCCCCACTTCTAAAAAATCGATTATAAATGCGAAAGGAAAAGAGAAAATGCATCAACCAATTTATTGGAATTTTCTGAATTGACTTTGTTGATTCCACGGCAAGTAAGCATGCAGCTTGAAAAATAAGGCAGCAGCTATCTTGAAAAAACCCAAATTGCATGGCAGGATTAAAAACAAGTGAAAGGGGTCCCCTCTTTCCTTTTCAGAAAGAGAAAAAATGCTAAACAGGTTTTTTCTTCTAAATTTTGCCTATAACATCCATTGAAACTATTCATTTGTAGACCACATCACTACAAAATGAGATTGGATTATTTATCTGTAGTCTTACAATCTTAGTGCACTGGAAGGTTTTAACCAACCTTTTTATAATTCGTTACTTTCTATAGTACAGTCAGAAGTACGCATAGGTAAATATATAAATATATCAGGTATTTTTGTCATGTAAAATCCAAGGCCGAATTTCAACCTTTGCTTATAATAAGTCCACTTTCAGCCTGCTATTCAAATCAATGAACTTTGCAATAGTGAAATTGGTATAGTGGAAATTAGTTGTGAGGAAGAGGTGCGATATATTTAACCACTGGTTAAGCAAACTAATTATTGTCAACTCGATAAAATTAACAAGACAAAATGTTACACGTATCCCTGCAGCAGCAAATCACAATATACATGCACTGTCTTGCTGGCCATGTACTGAAAAGTTCAGTAGGTGTGAATAGCCTGTAATACATTTGTTTTGGGTGAACCATGGAGGAAGGAAATGGGTGAACCATGGGTGATTGAACCATGCAGGAATAATTGAGACACACACACAATCCCCTCTTAAATGGTCTAAACAGACATATGGAGGCCCTCTACACCCTGGGAAACTATTTCAAGCAAAAAAAGCCTTGTATATGGCCTACACAGAAGCCAATACATCTTAGGCCCGCCCCTACCCCCAAAAAAAAACAACCCCAAAACAAAAACAAAAACATAAACAAAACAAAACAAAACCAAAACTCAACATCCAAAGCCAGCCGAAAGTTCAACAGCCTGTTATGTCTGACTCAATGCTGGGAAAACCACCTCTGGTGACAGGATGATTGATTGCCTTGTGATAAGAGCAGCCAGGGTCAGCTAAGGTCACAGACCTTGAGTTAACATAATATGGGCTACACAAATGCTATGGGAATTTTACAAGGTCTGGTGTTTGGGTGTCGAATTCTGGGTGAATAGTTCAACCCAGGCTATAAAAGGGGCACTATAACCATGCTGTTTGGCTATAGGCGTTTTCACACTATGTACATTCCACCCATGTCAAAATCTACAAAGGTCCAACCCGTGTAGACTTTTTAAAATTTCAACACGGGTCAATTACGCTACCTTTTCACACTACTCAACGCGGTTACACGGTTCGAACTCAACCCAGAGGTGTTTTCAACACGAGTCAAACTTCTCTACACGGGTCGAGAGCTCTCAACCCACCTCCCGAGCAGGGTTAGTTTCAACCCGGGTTGAGCGCTCTACACAGGTCAGTGCCGTGTTGAAAATGTTGTAGTGTGAAAAGTCAACACGTGTCGGACCCGGGTACAACACAGATATTTTTTTTGTAGTGTAAAAAGGCCTTATGTTTCAATAGGGAACTTGCGGAGTTTGAGAATTTTTGACCAAAACACAGGGGAGTAAAACAACAATGGTTTACAAACCTACTGAACTTTACAGGGGTTGGCTCAGCGCAGGGGTATACACAACTAACCAATAAATATATTTTTTTTAATATACTCTGTGATGATGACAATACTATTACATAAAAGTCAAAATGAAGTGAATTTAAATAAATAGAACGTTTATACTACCTGTAATCTTGTTCAGTTAGAGGTTTACGTTTCTGGTGGTTTAAAACTGTCCTACTGAGAGTTCAGAGAAAACAAGCCGTTTAATTTTCAACTCAAATAAAAAGCAATTTAACTAGAGTAAACTGGCAGGAAATAGTGTAGAATTCAACATAAATATACATGTCAATATAAAGTAAAAATATAGCTCAATTTGTCCAGCAGAAATTGACTGAATGTGACCAAAGCCTTGCATCTCGTGAAAAAAATACACTTAAAACTTTTAAGTTAGCCCTTCATAAAAAATTGACATTTCTGCTCAGGTCATTGGGAAACCTGAATCATATATACAAACATTTTTTTTAAATGAACTTTGATTTATGTTTTTAAAAGGAAGAAAAAATCAGTTAGTTATCATTTAGAAAGATTTTTAAAAAGGGAAGTACATATGTATGTAAATATTGGCACATTGTAAAAAAAAGAAGTTAATTTAACTGCATAAAGATTCAAGCAAAACTGGAAAGTATATTTGCTCCCCTGCCCTGCACACTGGCTTGTGGCGTAAATTCTTTATTCAGTTGATTTCAGTATAGTTATTGGCACCTTATGTATTATGTTTTTGTGCTGTGATTTTTTTTCCATTGGCATTTTGCATGAATAATTTTTTTAACCCAAATTAAACTGTGAACCTGTTGGATGTGATTTTCTATTCAAAATGGACAGGGGGTTCAGGGAAATGTGATTTCGACGACACGCATCCATAATCACATCCTACTTTATTCACAATCACAATTGTCCCACATTAACAAAGAGTACATTGTGACTTCTGGGTTGTGGATGTGATTCTGGGTTGTGGATGTGATTCTGGGTTGTGGATGTGATTCTGGGTTGTGGATGTGATTCTGGGTTGTGGATGTGATTCTGGGTTGTGGATGTGATTCTGGGTTGTGGGTTGTGGATGTGATTCTGGGTTGTGGATGTGATTCTGGGTTGTGATTCTGGGTTGTGGATGTGATTCTGGTACGTAATTCTGGGTTGTGGATGTGATTCTGGGTTGTGATTCTGGGTTGTGGATGTGATTCTGGTACGTGATTCTGGGTTGTGGATGTGATTCTGGTACGTGATTCTGGGTTGTGGATGTGATTCTGG
Source organism: Hippasteria phrygiana (assembly GCA_037893225.1). Taxonomy (NCBI): domain Eukaryota; kingdom Metazoa; phylum Echinodermata; class Asteroidea; order Valvatida; family Goniasteridae; genus Hippasteria; species Hippasteria phrygiana. Next base: position 839,555 of record JAZGUH010000047.1, on the reverse strand, counting down.
TACGTGATTCTGGGTTGTGGATGCGATTCTGGGTTGTGGATGCGATTCTGGGTTGTGGATGCGATTCTGGGTTGTGGATGCGATTCTGGGTTGTGGATGCGATTCTGGGTTGTGGATGCGATTCTGGGTTGTGGATGCGATTCTGGGTTGTGGATGCGATTCTGGGTTGTGGATGCGATTCTGGGTTGTGGATGCGATTCTGGGTTGTGGATGCGATTCTGGGTTGTGGATGCGATTCTGGGTTGTGGATGCGATTCTGGGTTGTGGATGTGATTCTGGGTTGTGGATGTGATTCTGGTACGTGATTCTGGGTTGTGGATGCGATTCTGGGTTGTGGATGCGATTCTGGGTTGTGGATGCGATTCTGGGTTGTGGATGCGATTCTGGGTTGTGGATGCGATTCTGGGTTGTGGATGCGATTCTGGGTTGTGGATGCGATTCTGGGTTGTGGATGCGATTCTGGGTTGTGGATGCGATTCTGGGTTGTGGATGCGATTCTGGATTCTGGATGCGATTCTGGGTTCTGGATGCGATTCTGGGTTGTGGATGTGATTCTGGGTTGTGGATGTGATTCTGGGTTGTGGATGTGATTCTGGGTTGTGGATGTGATTCTGGGTTGTGGATGTGATTCTGGGTTGTGGATGTGATTCTGGGTTGTGGATGTGATTCTGGGTTGTGGATGTGATTCTGGGTATGTGATTCTGGGTATGTGATTCTGGGTTCTGGATGTGATTCTGGGTTCTGGATGCGATTTTGGACCCTCATTGTCCACATCACAGTGTTATCGAAGACTTTTGTGAATTTTATCAATAACATTTTTTGAAACACTGACAAAGAATGAGACATTATTAACTTATAAAAAAAATGTAACAAATAAATTCTGCAAAAATTTCAGCCCAGTTTTTGGACATTGGCTTTTGGAACTCAGTCCGCAGAATTTGAACTCTAGAAAATCGTAGTTTCAAGGATTTAGCTACAATACTTCAAAATTGAAATCAAACATTTAAGTACTCAAAGGATTACTGACAAGATAAATTCCTAAAGAGAAATACATGAATACTTTTTTTTTACTGAGAATCTTAATGCGAAGCACTGCTATGGAGTATAAGTAAGAATTGCACACTCGTGAGAAAAATTGCACTGTCAAAACACGTTACACGAAACTGTTCATTAGCTTGGCTTTTTGTTAAAATGAAACGCCACCATTTTAAAATAAGTAGATTTTTCAGAGTGCTAGAAAGCATCTTCTGATTGAACATTTCTTGTTAGCAAAAATCACCACTTATCGGTTCAGCATTGGAAGGTTATTTAATAGCACAACTTTGCAAAAAAACATTTTTTTAAATGGCCTGATAAAGCAAATTTCAGACATGAAAATGGTCTTAAATCTTGATAAAAATAAACCGGTAAGTAAACTATAAACAACATTAGTGAGCACCAAGTATGGAAAATGTGAACTACAGAAATACTCGGAAACAAAATTAAAAACTTTTCTCTTTCAATACACATGAAAGTTCCAAGGTAAGCCGACTTGGCGAAATGTCAAAGGTCAATCAATTTCTACTGGACAAAGGTATGAGCAACAAAATAAATACGCTTTAACAAAATTCTAATAGCACACATTTGGTACGCTGATATTGTCAAAATAAAATTCAGTATTTTCTGTATTAAAAAAAGCCTCTTGCTGGTGTGCATTTGGTTAAAAAAACATTTCACACAAAATGTAACATTCAGTTGATCTAAATGGATACAAACCTATAAAATTAGCTGAAGGGGTGGATGGATCAACGCAAACGAGGGATTAAGTGTTTTTGTGTTTCTCGATTCACCCCGGCATGCTCGTTGTCCCCCACACATTTGTTTCTTTTACCACTGTCACTTTCCTTTAAGAAAGAACTTGCTTAAGTTTGAAACGTTAGGCCAGCTAATTTTGTTGATTTGTATATTTCAGGTCAATTCAGTCACTTAGCAGTTTGCAGCAGCTTAATTCATTTTAACCCCTTGCGTACGGATGCCGCAAATATGCGAAAAAAAAACAGTGCCACCAGGCCGGATGACACCATTGGCCGCTGTTTGTGCAGTTTCAATCCATTGTTGGATTATTGTGTATAGGTTATGCTTGACTGCACAAACACATTGTAGCGGTTCGCTTGGCTGCCATAACCGCCGCGGCACCCCGACGTCTCCCGTAAAATACCGTACTCAAGGGGTTAATGAACACAAACCCTTGAAAAACAGCACCGAAGATGTAACAGCTGAAAAAGCGCGTTAGGTTCGATCAAAGTACACAACGCACTGCCGTTGAACAAGCTGCTAAACCATGTACTGTCAACGTAGACTGTTTCTCAGCAAAGATGAAAGCAAACTGGCTGATGGCATCTGATTTTGGATGTATGGAGAAATCAAGATGAAAGGATGTGGTCAGTTGCCTTAGCTGGAGGACGACGTTCTGGAAAGTTTTCAGCAAAAGCATCTGCCACTTGCTGAAGGCTCCCCGTCTCCAACCACTTCGACAGAACAAAAACTTGCTGTTCTTTTGTAAGCTGCATTCTCATGTACGCCGCCTGAATGTGTTTTAAGAAACTGCAAGCTTCTCCTCACCCACTTGTTAATTTTAAGAAGGTTATGTAATGGTTAAGGCCAATGAATGCCACTAAAGAAAGTGGCGCAATTCTCTAAATAGACCCTTTCATAAAATTGGTCACTGCTCAGTCAACCGTGAATGTAATGACATGATCAGGGTGTCATTTTAAAGAGGAGATTCAACCCTAACAGAGGATATCTCCCTTTGATTCACATGTGCCCTACTTCTGTTACAATTAGCAATAATATCTCGGTTTCGGTTTTTTTGTATCCACCCTGTATAATTAGGGCTATATAATTAGGGGCTATATATAATATGGGTCTATATATAATTAGGGGCTATATATAATTAGGGGCTATATATAATTAGGGGCTATATATAATTAGGGGCTATATATAATTAGGGGCTATATAATTAGGGCCAGGAAGGAGAATCTTGAGGGAAATGTGAATCAGGTGGAATTAGTCCACCCTGGCTTACCAGGCTATTTGGCCTTCATTCGCCACAGAGCCACGCCCACACCTAGTGCAGCCACTCCCATAGTCAGTGCCCCCAGCAAGTACTTGATTGCCATGCTGCCATTGGGGGTGGGGAACATGTCCTTAGGACCAGAAGCATGGGTGCCGAATCCGTTGGACATTGATGTGAGGAGGGTGCCATTGGAGGTAGTACCCTGTGTGTCTGGGAGATGGAGACAGGCAGATTTGAGTTTCGAGCCTTGTAACACTTCCATGACCAGGACACTCAAGGGGAGAAAAGCTTCTTGTCCCCCATGTTGTATCCTCATTGAGTGACCCCCACTTGCCTCTTCCCCACTTGTGTCCAGGCTATGTGGCCTTATCGGGTTAATGACCTCTGACTAGCACCCCAAAACAAAAAATCTGACAAATTGGGAGAATTTGTTTATGCAAGTCAATTTAGCTATGGAGCTACAAAAAGAAAAAGATTCAAAGATATAAGAGGTAGGAATTAATATTCCTCTTGAAGCAAGAAAGATCGTAAGATGAAGGAAAACATGCACCAGGCAAAGAATTCCATAGAGATACAGAACGAGGGAAAAGATTTTGGCATAGATTTTAGTTCTACATCTACCTGGTAAGTGCAGTTAAAGTACATTGGTTGGACAGGCGGAAAGCCGACTTTCAAGCTCAAACACCCTAGAGGTACTTATAAGCTGGATCAACCAGTGGAACATTTAACCATGAGAACCCGAACTTAACTCTACTTACAAAGACGATAGCAGATGGACATGCCAAGGCTCCAATCTACTTACAGTGGTTGATATACAATGAGGCCACACCATAATCACAAATCATGATGGTCTTCAGGTTTGGACCGGACATTCTCTGGTCTCAGTTAGCTGATATTCCAGCATTCCGATCTACTTACAGTGATTGGTAGAGGTAGGTGCCTGGTTGGGTTTCCATAAATCTTTCCTCGGTGCTCCCTTTGCCTTCATGTCCTGCAGGAAGCCGGTCCAGTCTGGCTCCGACCTCGGTAGGAGAATCTGCATGTGGTTCCAGAACCTGTACGAATCCCAAAATAAATTTGTGCTTACAGACTCTAATTTACACTTCTTAAATTGCCATCAAAATCACAACCTGACTTTATCAAACTATAAGACCTAGTATAATTGAAAGTAAATCTTAACACACTTCATTTAATACAAGCGGACACTGTAGCTAATCCTACACCAGGCTTTCAAGCAGACCCACGTCATTTGCGCAAGTGGAATGCACCTCTAATTAAATGGCTAATTGACCTATCGCCGTTTTTGAGTTAGCCACGCCCTTAGACAACTTTACACACGTGCAGCATAGCACGTGGATGCGATGCGCGAAACGCGCTATTACAGGGAATCATTGCATACACGCTCTCTCTGACTGGATACAAGAGTTGTCTCAGATTTCTGAGACAACTTTGCCCACGTGTACATGCAGACTTTCGTGCGACCACTTATCGCAAAAAGTGGAAGAATAGCTTTTGCCATTTTCCAGTCGCTCGTTATAAATCGTATCTGAAAATTGCAGACTCCCCGAACGTACCCAACTCACATATTTTCACCATCCAAGAATAGGAAAAACTTAAGAGATATGAACAGAACAAAACTACGCTAAACAGGCTTGGCCAATGTGCTGCAACAAGATTAGTACATGAAAACTTCATAACAGGCCGGTTGAGCGTTTGCGTTAAATTTGACGTGTATTCGCGTATTGCGTTTCAACGACCGGGGCGCACATGCGGATGCGCGTATTTGGAATGTTTTTGTTTGTCCAAGATTTGGAAATCATGTGATGTTCAACAGACGCTACGATTGGATAATGGTCATAAACGGATCGGATAGGTCAATACTCGGCCATAAATGTACGCAGGTGGGCAAACAAGAAATACTAGCTACAATTTATTCCCAACTAACCAATCACACAACTTACAGATAGTGGAATGTGTCTGGTTGGCGTGAGATACGGTTGCAGAATCCGATGTACAGATTATCCCAAAACAGGCCCTTCTTGACTGTTTCCCTGTGCACACCAATGCGGTTCTCCATCTAGTTAAGATACAACATTAAACTATTAGACATTTACAACTGAAGATGCCACTTTATAGACACCAAAATGCCACATGAATTTTTCAGTATGGGAATAAAACAAAGATCACATCCATAATCAGAATTAGATTGATGTTGACACTTTTCACCGAAGATGACGACAGTACAGGGTCCATTTTCATGTTGCTGTTAAGCACAACAATTTGCTTAGCATAAACAAATCTTCCCTGTAAAAACAGGATTAACAACCGAAATTGTATATGATGTATATTGCTTGTGATTGGTACTTTGCTGTTGTTTGCTTAGCATGAAAATTACATAAAGTTTAAGCCCGGTTCATACTTCATGCGAATGCGAATGCGAAGCGAATTTATGACGTCAACGCCAAATATTCGCGCTGCGAATTAGCAAAAGTTGAACACATTTCAACTTGTGCGAATCTTCGCTGCGAATGTTTCATGACGTCAAATTCGCTTCGCATTCGCATGAAGTATGAACCGGGCTTTAGGCAGGTAACCTGTTTTTACTAAGCAAGAATTTTGGTGCTAAGTATATTTTTTTGCTGAACAGCTCCATGAAATTGGACCCAGGCTACCTGAAAAAAAAACAAAAAAACAAGGTTACCCAAAAGGTATGCACAAAATTCACACCAAAAATATGAAGAAAGTTCTGCCTCTCATTACACTCCCATTCAAGAACAATATAGTCCAATAATGAATAGATTGTGTAAGTGCAGGAATGTGGCTGTACATATCAACGGGCCTGGTGGTCTCGCCTCAAACCATGGCTATGGCTGTCAGCCGGCCGCAATTTTCAATGGCATAAGTGGAAAGTGAAAAACGAGGAAATCAGCTTATCCGAGGAAAAGTTGCAGGCCTGTATCACTTAAAGACAAGCATATTAAAAAGAAGACAGTCGACTGAAGCATTTGTCTAGCCTACCTCTACGTAGCTGTGCTCCCGTGTCGGTCGTTCCATCGGGAAGGCGGGTTCCTCCCCTACAAAGTCTACCATGAAGTCGTAGCCTCCTGGGATAGGCTCAAAATCCTCTCCTCTCTCAGTCATCTTAACATTTTTTTTAAATGACAACAATTATTTATTAAAAATCTAAATAAAAACCACCACCCTAACCTTCCACTTCTAGGACCCCAGTTTGAATTCCACTTGGTACCTGTGTATTTCCCTTTACTAGTTTCCTCTCCTGCAAATCTGCACTGATCAGGTTACCCAGGATAAAGTACTAAAAATATAGTCAAGTACTATAGTACTAAACACATAGTAAAGTGCTACAGTAAAAGTACAAAAGTAGTAAATATAGTACAGTACAATAGTTAAAGTACTAATTAGTACTGCAAGGGTTTAACAGCTCATGTTTGCAAAATTTGTTCAGTCTCTTCCCGACATGTCCATGTTACCCCCTTCTCACAGCTCAACTTAATATTTAAATTTTAAAAGTGAACAAAGAAAACTGGCAGGAGCGGGATTCGAACCTGCGACCTCCGGAATACCATACAGGCGTTCTACCAACTGTGCTATCTTGCCCTATGTTGGCGGTCTCCCAAGTTGCCAGTATCTTTGTTCGGGAGGGCGCTCGTCAGAAGTCATCAATCCATAATGATACCAAAGATTGGTCATCCCACGAATTGTTCACACAATTAATTCTCTTAACATCTGTGCTTTTATCATACTTATTCTTAAATTTGTTTCTATTACATTAAGAAATTTTTTTGGTATTTTAAGGTTAACACGTTGACTGCCAGCCATAATTTATAGGGCGCTACCACATTGCCATTGTGCAATCTGGACATACAGCGCATGCGTCTATACTGATGAGGTGCTTTCAAGCTGTCTCTATCGATCACAACCATTCCATACATTGATGTACTCATACTGCCAGCAGTGTATTTGATGCGTCTTCGGTGATGCCAGAGTATTCAATTACCATAACAATAGGGTTTGGTTCACTACGAGTATACTCGTAGTGGCAGAATCCGGTACACCCGTCACTACGAATATACTCGTAGTCGGCAGTCAACGTGTTAAGTGTTGTCTTTTTTAAGCATCTTGCAATATATAATTGCAATCCAATCATAATAAATGTCCAAGTTTTTGTATTAGACTCTTTCTAAATCAATAAATGTTAATTCCTCAGATATTGCAATAATTTCCACTCACTCTGATAACCAGGTTATAATTCTTGAAGCCAGTCCATTTATAGTAGAACTGAATCCACTCTGGGTAGACAAAGATCTCCTCTTCTATACTCCTGTTGATCTCAGTCAGGTATTTCTCAAAGTCCCAGCTGTCAAAAAATTGACAAGTTGCAGTGGATTTGTGCAGGGGGAGGGGGGGGGGGGCTGTCCTGGGTAATTTTCTAGCTGCCACTCATTTTACACACTGCCTCTTGTCCTAAATGTGCCACCTCACAAATTTTGTTTTTATGAACCACCTTTTTGAATATACCCAGTATACACTGATTCACTGTATTCCTTAATAGGTGGTTGTCATTTGAGCACTGAAATAAAAGTATAATTAGATCTAGCCACTACTGACTTGGTTTTCGCACCTAACAGATTAGTAAATGGTGTGTTCTTATTCAAAACATAAGATCCTTCAGCAATTCCCAAAGAAACATATGGCCAAACAACAAATGTTGTCAAACAGCAATGTGACACTTGGCTGAAATATGGCAAATTGTGACTGCACAATTCACACAAGACTTACTCCGATTAGTCAACGTTGGCCATACATTAAGTGTGTAAAATAAGCCATACCAATTCTTCTATTGCAGCTCCAAGTGATCAAGCTGCAGATTGGATACTGTGTAGCACCGCATTAATTCCCCCCAAAACCCTGCCATTTCAGGTACCATTTTTTACCTTACCAGTGTACGACCTCAAAATCTTTCTTGCCATACTGCAGAGAAGCTACATTACTATACCTCATACATATTCATGAGTGAGAGCTAAACTCCAACTGGTCAATTCACTATCAAATGCCAGTGCATATTTGTGACCCGCTCTACAAATAAGGGTATAATGTGAAAACACAGACAGGCCTGTTCTCTGTGAATTAAAGTAGGCCAAAAAATCTTCACATAAGTCATTTTTCTGTTTTTGCTTTGTTGGCTTCTAATATAGCTATATTTTCATAATGTATTTTCAGAAACATTAATATTGATGAATAGAGATGAAAAAAATAAATGTTGATAGGAATTACTCTCATTTCTTTGCACTTTTTGTGTTTGAAGGGCTGTATCTCTAAACGCACTTCCGTTAAATTGGAAAATACGAGTATGCAAATGTCAAGATATCTCAAGAACACAAAATGCCACAGGGGTCAAACCTACACCAAATTAAAGCCTAGGATGTGACAAATTCAACTATGTATATAACTCATTTTTACAATTTTGCGACATAATACCCATTTTTGGAGAGCCCGTCACATTTTTGCTATGTCCCCACACATATACAGGGATATTGCACACGGAGCAAAAGTGTACAGGTTCTGTATATATCTCCGAGGACAAGAGGAGAAAGGAAATACAAAGAAACATTTCAGTCCTCGCACGTCAAGTCTTTTGTTGAAATCGGTCCTTGCACGTAGAAGTACGTGCTTAGTCCATGGGGTTGGGTTATATTAAAGGAACAATAAGAAACACAAAGCATTGTCCTCGCACGTATTGGGAAAGTACGACTGTGTGCTAACCCGTGTGTTAGTCTATGCACACCTATTAGGACTGGGGACATGGAAGTAATTTATAACACATGGACAGATCGTACTTGAAGCTTTGCGCAAAGAATACGTGGGCGAACATTGTCCCAGTAAATCAGTGACAAACTGTCGCTGGTGAACGTTGACAAACTGTAGTTCCCCCGGCTTCGTCTCAGGAACTAGTTTGTCAACTTCCAATACCTTGGGGGAGCTAATATCGACTATCCACCCTCAAACCAGGTTACATTTGTACAGTCACTCTAAATTTCACTGAATAATTTACCTGTCTTTGTACTTCTTGGTGCCTGCCGGAGGCTCCTGTATGTAGTCCCTGAACAAAAAGAAACAAAAATTAACAGAAAATAAATTCAAAACCTCCAAACAAATGCAAGCTTCCAAATGATTATGCACATCAACACAAACAATCCAGAAATGTCAGAAATATGAGAGAATTCTTAAAACAAAACATCACGAAAGACTACAACAAAATGACAATGAAAACCAACAAAATTGTCACCTTCCAAAAATTATGTTATTGTGTAACATAATTTTTATTCTGATTGAAGAGAATGAACTGATTCATTACTACAAGGGCCTGTCACAAATTTGTTGTTTTTAGCAGACTTTAAAAATCACGACACTGACCGAGCAGAGCAACAGGCCTACCTGCTCCCCTGTATTGCCTTCTGTAGATCAAGCACAGCACCTGGGTTCGGACTCCACGTCTTGATGCCTGGCGAGTACTTGTTGATTAAGGTGTTTAGTGTGTCGGGGTCGTTCTTGGCATTCCTCAACCTGATGTAACTGCAGAGTGAAGTGATATATGTCATGAATAGATTGTATATGAGCAGGAATGTGGTTGTTCACGTCAACCAGCCCAGGTGTCTTGCCTCATACCGCGGCTACGGCCGTCGTCCTGCTGTAAGGGATTATTGCAGTATAAAATAAACAGATTGTCAGCAAAATGCCAAACAAGAATAGAATTCAGGGCATTACACTATGAACATCTTCTCGGTTAAAATATCCGTTTCTCGGTTAAAACTATGAACAACCCAATTTTAACCGTGCTGATTCTCTGTTAAAAAACTACTCGGTTAAAATAGGGGTCGATTTGAGGACCTCTCCTGGAGCCTTGCTCATTAACTCTGTGGTCAGTTTTGCAGAATTTAATCCTCCACGGCCAGACTTGCCTCTCGGTTAAAATGGGGGTTGTTTGGCCTTTGCGGTTTTTAATCCCGCACGTCCAGGCGAGCTCTTTCGAGCATGGCGCTAATACCTATACTAATTTATTTTTTAACTGTACATAACTGTTCATGATTGACAACTAACTTTGTATGTATCTAGTATTTATACTTTGGAGTAACACGTAGGCTGTGCATTGCTTAAAAAGATGCAAACTCGACGTCAAGAAATGTTTGCCGCGAAATTCGACCCGGGCTCTATGCAAAAAAAACCGTGACCTCACTGACTGTACGGGAAAATCTGCCGTTGCCAACTGCCATCTGTTCGCGAACTTTCGCGAACGATGTTTACTCAAAGAGCCCGACGTGACCAGCGATCTCTGCTCGTGTGCGTTTGTTATTTTAATTCACCCAATGAAGAAAATGTAGCCCCGGACGTATCATTTAAATATCCGCGAAGTCAGCGATCTTCGGGGCTTTCTTGATTAAAAGCAAAAAGCCTTGAGAACTTTTCGTTGCAAAATTTGCAAGAGTTCAAATTTATGTTTAACTTTTACGAATTTGCCGTGACGAATACGAACTTGTGTTCGTAACTGTACCGAGTATAAATCGGTTTTAAAGTCAAAAGAATATGTTGCCAATGACGTTAAAATAAATGTATCTGCAGGTCGAAAATGTTTTTTAAAATGTGTGATAATGTTTGTTTTAAATCGATTTAAGTTGACTGCCTTTGAAAAAAAAATTGACTCCAATCGACCAGATATTGTTTGTGGGCCGGGTAAAGTTATGACCGTCATATAGGATAAAACTAAGTTTCGTTTTTTTTATAAGCTAAATTTTATAAGCACGTTTTAGCGTATGTATTAATAGCGCAATCAACATGGTTTTCCAACAAGATAGTACATGAAACAGCCGTCGTGTACAACTCATAACTGGCCTCCAGATAGTCGGCCCCCACATGTACTAGCTAATATATATTGGTATACAGGAAACAAGACCAAAGGAAAGTTCGCGAACGTCGCGAAGATAAGCCCGCGCGCTACCTATGCGATGAATGTTGTCATTTTCTGCAGATTTCAGTCTTCAAGTTGCAAGCAACTCGCCATAAAATGCTCTGATGTAGGCTCAAAACTATATTTCCATTCAGTTGTGAAAAAATGCAACTTTTTCAACCATCTGAGCAAGATTTTCTGCAGTTGAATTCCTTCCTCCATGATTGAACGGACAACGTGGGTTTGCTGGGGCTTTGTAATCCAATACTCGTGGGGAAGAGAACACGACACCAAACCCGACATGGCGCCACGAATCATGGACTGCGTGTACGTCGGGACTGGGCCGTCTGACACGGCGTGGATATGCCCTACGCGACGGCCGTGCCCGTACTTTTTTCAGTTTTGGCAAGGTGACACAATAAACTATTTCTTTGATGTGGGGATTTGCAAACCTGGGGATTAGCAGAATCGTGATGAAGCATGAAAAGGATTGTGGTATAATTATCATGTTTTGGTATTAGAAAAGTGGGTTTTTTTTAACAACCAGTGAGCTAACGTAATTGCTTTGTTTATTCAAATAATGTCAACGTCAAGAAAGTGAACTGTTTTACTTAATTTGGTTATTTTTTGTCATCCATACAGTTCCTTAAAGATGTGAGGCAGATTAATGGACGGCATGGCTTTTCACTGACGATGGGGAGTGGAAACTTACCTGGCTTTCCCGATCCTTGTTTAGTACTGTTATCAAGTTGTGCATTAAGAATTTGAATTAATTTAGAAAGCGATTGGTTGACAGCTTCTGAGTTATTGTGCTGGCTTTTGACAATTTTATACGTCCTCTCCCCTTAAAAACAATGCCAACAATTCTGGACAGAATTTTGTTTAAAAATTACTCAAATTTTATTAAAAAGATTAATTGAATCATAATTTTGTACTATATAAGGTTAATACATGTTCAGCGTCCCCGTCTGCTTCCTTTTTGGGGGTTGTCTCGATTTAAAAAAAATTACCATTGGAAAATGAGGTTAAAAAAAAATCCATCGGGAAAATAAAATATAAGCTTACGCAAGCTATTAAAACCACTTTAAACATGTTCAATTCTGTTGTCCAATATGTTCAATTCTGTTTTCAAACATGTCTCTTTCATTTTCGAGTCTTTGAACAGTTAAACAAAATACGGTTGTTTATAAAAGAATGACGCTAATAAACATGTTTTTTGTTTTACTTGCGTAATGATATTTAAAGTAATTTTAATTCGTCGTATGCTTAATAGCAGAAGTTCATAAATAAGAACGAAAAATTGATGTTCAAATTCTTGTTTTGGGGGTAATCGATAGAGTATTGGAATATCGTCAATTTGATACATTTCGTCTCAAGGGGCTACGTCATTCTGAAGTAATTTACAAAATGAAATGGACCCAAGGGGATTTTGCATTTTTGTTTCCCAGCAAAAGGGCGTATACCTATGTAACAATACATAATAAAAGTGCGTTCACCTATCCACTTCAGTGGGGCGTCAGCGAAGTTTCTTCCCGGCCGGCAAAAGGCATTAGCATTTCACATGCCGCTTAAGCGCACGTTTAAGCCAGAATGACTTCCCGGCAAAAGGTTATTAACATAAAGATTTAAATAACTTTAAAATTAAGTAATATTGGAATTATCAATAATGTTTAACCGACAAAAATTCAACCTTTTGCGATTCTTAATTTAGAAATGCAAACACATAAACTTTAAAGTAAATTTTCTCGGAAAGTGTAATTACGCGTCAAAGCGTCCTTAGATCCTCAGAACATCAATGTTCCTGGCGAAAAAAAAAACCAGCAGCGGACTGTGCAAACCACCAACGAGCTTTGCGCGTTAAATAATTACACCACACCAGGGCCGGGACGGCCAGTACCGGTCATGTACTACTGTACTTGTACAAAACTACAATGTACATGTAGGCCTATCTTTGGGGAGAACAGCATGTGCCTGGTCGGGAAAAAAAAATTCTGTAATGAAATAATTGCAGAGATTTGGAAGATTATATAATTTTGAAGCTGAATCTAGTAGAATTTCAAAGGCAAATGTGTCAATGTGCAGGGCCTGTAAACCTTTCCAAGTATGTACGTTGTGCACACAAAACAGCCGTTTGTAACTGCAAGGGCGCGCACGTGCACTGCAAGGTACAGGTTCAGCCAGTTTGGCTCATAGCCAAGAAAAGCGTGGGACTGCTCGTAGAGCGCGAAAACAGATTCCTCCACCAATGGGCCGATGCTGACATTCCAGAGGAACAGGACCGCCCAAACATCATGTGGATTGGATAAATTCGACAGGGCACGTCCATAGCAACTATATCACCTAGGTATATCACCAAGACAACATTGTAATGACGTGTAGACTCGTACATATTCATGATTAACTTACCGCACATGTCTACCAAGATACTGTCTGTTAATTATTAACAATAATTATAGTTGCCAACTTAATTTTTGTCAACTGCATTTTCCTCGGAGTATTTATGGAAACTTTTGAAAACAACGGGCAGTGTATATGCCTGCTCTAAAACCCCCAAGTAAAAAGGATAAAAAAAATGATGTTTAAAGTTGCTGTATAGAATCAACACCGCCCCCCTCCCACTCTCTGTCCACCAACACCGATAATGCATATGGCACACAACTTTAACCCCTTGTGTACGGATGACGCCAAATGGCGCGAAAAACATTGCCACCAGGCCGGATGATGTCTACAGACACCATTTTCTGCATTTTCAATCCATTGATAGATGTTGTCCGTTTCGCTTAGCTGCAAAGCCGTCATGGCACCCCGGTCATGGCACCCCAGTGCCTCCCTGTAATAATCGTACTGAAGGGGTTAAAACCACACTTTTTGCCCCGATATGTCTGAAGAGCCCGCCTCCCCCAAACAAATCAAATAGACAAACTAAAACAAAATTCCCCACACAAACCAAAATATGCCGGGCAGACAGATAAAAACCATAGAAAGAAATATGGGGGATGGGTAAAAAAAAGGGAGAAATAATACTTATTACACTAAAACACCCAGCCTAATCGTAAGCTTCGCATTTAATTGTAAACTGAAACGCTGCAGAATGCACACAGGGGTAGGCCTACATTTAAACAAAGTATTATAGACGTGGATACAATTGCGCCAGCTGGTGAGTAAAACAAATACAATGCACCGTTTAACGGTTGAAAGGACCATCCAAACTTAAATATTTTCACTTATTAGATAGAAAGAAAAAATCTTTTTAGCTGGTTTTGTTTTTGACGACAGTTTCGGAGTCTTCCAAACCATCGGCACACCTGTCATTCCTGTTGAAAAAAAAAAGGAAAATATAGTCAACGGTAATGCAGCAGATTATTGTGATTTTATTTGTAAAATGATATACAGTTTCATTGGACATTTACAATCACCTGTTGCCGGCGAGCCTTTCCTCAACAATAATCTCTACAAGAGAGCACATGGTCGCTGACTCCGCGGAACGTCCGCATTATTTCTAAGGTGAATAAATAGGCCTACATGCAGCTGAATTAAAATAAACGCATGAGTGAAAATCATTCGCGAACAGATGACCCTTATTATAGCAACGGCAAAATTCCATGAATGTTCGCTTACAGCTTCATGCCAACAACAACCGGCCAGCGAAGTTTTTTTTATAGAAAAGAACACTTAATTGGATTAAATAAATATGTCAATTAGTAATTCCTAACGGAACGTTGCGGTTTGTGGACCGTCCTTGTACGCACGGTTAAAATGAGTGACTCTTTGTTTGGACAGGAAGAGGGTTTAGCGCTGCATAACAATGGTAGGAGGATTGGGTGGAAACACGGTTAAAAAGCAAGAGAGATTGAGGCTCGGTGTACACGGTTAAAATGTGGTTGAAACGCGCGTAGATTTATTTTTAACCGAGAAACGGATATTTTAACCGAGAAGATGTTCATAGTGTTAGGACAAAATAATTGTGAATGAAAAGGTTGAACGATTGACAGATGACTAATAAAACCGTGATGAGGTCAACCACCAAATTGGCTAAGGAAGGGAAACCATGCAGTAATTTTACATTACGCTTCTAAATATTGATGGTCAATGATGGTCAATGATGGTCAGTGATGGTCAATGACGGTCAATGACGGTCAATGACGGTCAATGACGGTCAATGACGGTCAATGACGGTCAATGACGGTCAATGACGGTCAATGACGGTCAATGACGGTCAATGACGGTCAATGACGGTCAATGACGGTCAATGACGGTCAATGACGGTCAATGATGGTCAACGATGGTCAACTTGTATAATTCCTCTTTCAATTAGACATTCCAAACTTGTTTTTCTCCGCCAGGAAGAAACAATTTGCAATTAAAATTTTTTGACTGAAAATGAGCTCCTAACAATAGAAAAATTCCCCATAGAAAAATACAAGTTAATGTTATTACAAACTTTTAACTCCTTGAGTACGGGTGGTATGCCGGCTTGTGTAGCTAAGCGAAATGGACACAAGAGGCTTGTGCAGCCAAGCATAACATACACAATAATCCAACAATGGATTGAAAATGCAGAGAATGCATGTATAGACGTCATCCAGCAAGGTGGTAATTTTCTATAGATGTCTATAGACATCATCCGGGCGCAAGGGGTTAATATTACTTATAATCACTTCTCAAGTGGGGTGCCGTGGTCTCATGTATAGTGCACTGGACTCAAGATCTCAGTGATACTACAGATTGTGGGTATGAGCCCAGACAAGGGGGGGGGGTCATGGTGCTTCTCTCCACCCTGGAGTAAATGGGTACCCGTGAGGGCAGTGGTGGTTATGTGTTTGATTAGCCCATGTGCGCTTAACTTGCAGCCGGGGGATGAATACTCCACAGGGAGCTAAGGTTTCAGGAATGATTGATAGGCCTGATGAGCAGGGGTAATAAAGTAGCATCTTGAGCACTGTGATTGGGTGGATATGTGCACTTTATAAATCTAAAGAATAAGTATTAATTCAAGTGCACGGGTTTGTGCTGTTTCTGTGCTTTACCTGTTGAGTTCAGACCTTGAATATATTGTGGGAGTAACTTACTGATCAGAAGGGTGTGCCTCGGTGAAGTAGCCGGCAAATGGGCAGTAGACGACGGGTGAAACGTCTCGCACCAGCTGCATCTTGTAGTACAACAACTTATGCCGCTCACCCTTCACGAACTGCGCCTTCCATTCCTCTGCACAAAATAAATGGTATTAATTCAACAGTCCAGAGAAATACAAAACACTTCAAAATTTTCATCTGGTGCTTCCAAATATACTATCCATAATTAGGAAAAAACACATCACATATCAGAAAAACCACAACATGAACCTTTTCAATGCTTTTTCAAAGTGAACAAAGAAAACAGGCAGGAGCGGGATTTGAACCTGCGACCTCCGAATACCGTACCGGTGCTCTACCAACTGAGCTATCTTGCCCTGTATTTGTGCTCTCCCATATTTTGTTCGAACATATTTTATGTTCACAAGAAAAAAAAACACCTGTATTTTTCTGGGCAGATCTGCAACCTTCCAAAAAAGGCATTGATTCTTGGTTGTTTTTGCAAATCTAATGCATGCAAAGATACACCCGAATTATTGTCAAGCCGCAAATCATTGACATTTGCAAAAAGAAATTTCGATACCTAAACATGGGTGAGATTTTGTGTGAATAACTTTTGGCCAAAAGGCCACTCAAGATGCAGGCTACAAAAGACAAGAAAAGACAGAAATCACAGGGATAGAAGGTATCTATTCACATTTCGATTATAGGTGGTAGGGAAGCAGGTTACATAAGGAGTTTCAAGGAGAGGTAGCATGAGGGAAAAAACTTAAAGAGTATCTCACAGAGTACAGCCTGGCAAGTAGAGTGCCTGAAAAATTATTTTCTGGTCTGAAACTGGAAAAAAGTACTGACAGTAGAGCCTATATCTTTAATTATGCAATTACACTGAAGCTCACGTTCCCTTAATTTCATTTTATCAGTTCTACCTCTCACCTGTGTATTTTCCTCCTGAGAATGTCACCGGGAAGCCAGAGGCCCCGCCTGCGAAGTCACTCAGCATCAGGTCCACCCTCTTGGGTAGCCGACCCCCGTTTGGATTGGTGCAATCCACCGTGTTCAGAATCAGGTGACCTGTATTCAAAGAGGTCAATGAATCGTAATTAGCACTGCACTGTATTTTGAATACAAAATTCCTTTTACTACTGCTGTAGCACTGCAATCCCCGATTGCCATTATTGTAATAAACATCAGGGAAGAAAATGCGGCAGTCAGAAGTCATAAACCCATAGTGCTGTATAACCAGGGATCATGCCCCGACTTTACAAAACAACCTGGGAAGCGACACTGTGGGGATCACTCAATGAGGGGCGATTGTGTAGTGTAGGGCCCCTCTTTAGTTTTGATCAAAATAGAGTCAAGGGTATTTTTTCTCATTCCAAAATGACTTTTTTTTTTAACCTAAAGCAGACTTCTCTTAATTCTATTGACATCTTGTTTTGTAATTTTGAACAGTTTATTGCGGTAGAAAATGCAATTTTCTTACGCGCTTTACGGCAGTTGCCATGCGAATCAATGCGGTTTTGCGTGTTTACTGTGCGTCGCGGTGATCGCCATCTTTTATTTTCGAGTTGCATTTTGTCGTCTTCATCGCCGCTTTACCCCAAATTCCCTTTATCAACGGCATACCAGTTGATTTGTAATGTCGCTAACTTGTTTGGCAATTCCATTAACCTAAAAGTGGATTTTTGTTTCCTTAGAGGGAACAGGGCCCTACACTACACAATCGCCCAATGAGGAGTGGATTTTTAAACTTATATCATCAAAGAGACCAGAAGGGAAACTGACTTGGGAATTTTTATTTTTTGGATGAATGAATTTCAAAGTATACAAAGAAAACTGGCAGGAGCGGGATTCGAACCTGTGACCTCCGGAATACCATACCAGTGCTCTGCCAACTGAGCTATATTGCCCTATGTTGGCAGTCTCCCAAATTTTCAGTGTCTTTGTTTGGGTCATAAACCCATAAGTGCAAAGCCACAATCATAGGTACACCTTTTTTTGGTGTCCAAGTTATGAACAACATTTTGAAAAACAATGATGTAAATATTATTTGAGATTACACACGAATCGGTCATCCAGCTTTATGCCACATTGGAATAAAAAGAGCTCTAAGTGTGGCAAATCCTAATTTTTCAAAGAGCTATTCAGCATTGTTCTGTAGTTCATAATGGTGTCGTTGTATCAAAAAGTGTACCCATGATTGTGGCTGTGCACATAATGCCGTGTAGCCAGGGATCACACCACAACTTTACGATATAACCCGGGAAGCAACATTTTATTACCGAGGGAATTAAATACAAACCTTTATAATCGACCAGCAGGCATGTATCCATGTCAGGATGCACTCCATCCATCATGATCATGAACCTAAGGTCTTTATTTATCTGCACAGAATCAGGAAAACGAAAAACGAGATCAAATTCAGCGCTTCCTCAAAACGCATTCTTTACTCCAGAATATCAATTCTTCATCAAAATACAGCACATGGGTGAGGTGTGTTGTTCTCCACAATGGTGAAAAGTTACCGCGCCTGGGTCTATAGGACTGAACATTTCTTTGGTATCTATTGAAGAATTATCCTCTATTTAGATGTGGACCCAGGAAAACTGTAAGGGTGGTAGGACTGGCAACCTAAAATGTGGCCAACCCCACCACCTCTGTTGTAGCCCTTTATATAGAGTGGGTTAAAGCCTTGTATTGGGGGCCTTCATGAAAAAGGAATTGAAATTACTTAACATGCACCCTCAACTCTTGTTTATCAACATGTCCAAGATGTGACAGCATTACCACAATCCAGCTGCCAAACTTCTTAACGTGGATGTTGTTGAGCTTGACCCCGCTCTGTTTTAACCTGACGAAGACGGGCATTGAAGTATCACCGACATAGATAGGAATGTCTGGGTTCCGCTGCGACAAGAGCTCAAGTGTTGGATAGCTGAAAAAGTTCAACAAAATATCAATCATTTTTGGTGATGAATCAAAGGAATCTGAGTTAACCTTTCTTCATCATCCATATCTGACGCTGAACATAAACTTCTCTCAAAGGGTCTTAATTTTTGTCCTACTCCCCACACTGTGAACCAGGTAGAGCTCAGCCAAGATCTCACGGAATACTACCGTAGGATCCGTCTCCGAGAGTTTTTCCTTGATTCTGACCGATGTGACCCAGAACCGTTCCGTGTCAAAAGTACCTGGGTACCCCCCAAGAATCGTGTACCAGCCCTCGAGACTTATGTTCAAGTTGTCAGTTCTCAAACCCTGATAACTTTGTCCACAGAACTCATCTCATTTCTTGCAGGGTTTGTGGTATCCAGTATGTCGGGGAGACCAAGAACACGCTCAAGAAGCGTTTCTATGGCCATCGATCGACTGTAAACACCAAGAAAATTGACACCCCTGTTGGTCATCACTTCAACTTGCCTAACCATTCCATTTCTGATATGATTCTACAGGGCATAGAATCACTTTTCCACCGCAAGGACTCAGTTCGCCTCAGCCGAGAGAAAGTTTGGATGAAACGTCTTCGGACTATTCAACCACATGGTCTAAACATCCAGGAAGGGAATGATTAACTTTTAATTTTTCCCCCATTGTCATTTGTTTACAGATTATCCTCCTGGCAAAACCCTCTTGGGGTCTCTTGGCCAAATGGGGTTGTCTTACCATTTCCTGTTTATCTTTGCCACTAACCACATTCCTTTGTCCAATTCCCCAGCTTCAACCTTCATCCTAATCCCTCCCCGCATTCATCCTTACCCAAACCTCTCTCTTTGATGTTTACCCACTGCCATGCTCCCTTGCATCCCTCTTTTGTGTTTCTCCACCCACCCCCTCACACTATGAACATCTTCTCGGTTAAAATATCCGTTTCTCGGTTAAAAATAAATCTACGCGCGTTTCAACCACATTTTAACCGTGTACAGCGAGCCTCAATCTCTCTTGCTTTTTAACCGTGTTTCCACCCAATCCTCCTACCATTGTTATGCAGCGCTAAACCCTCTTCCTGTCCAAACAAAGAGTCACTCATTTTAACCGTGCGTACAAGGACGGTCCACAAACCGCAACGTTCCGTTAGGAATTACTAATTGACATATTTATTTAATCCAATTAAGTGTTCTTTTCTATAAAAAAAACTTCGCTGGCCGGTTGTTGTTGGCATGAAGCTGTAAGCGAACATTCATGGAATTTTGCCGTTGCTATAGTAAGGGTCATCTGTTCGCGAATGATTTTCACTCATGCGTTTATTTTAATTCAGCTGCATGTAGGCCTATTTATTCACCTTAGAAATAATGCGGACGTTCCGCGGAGTCAGCGACCATGTGCTCTCTTGTAGAGATTATTGTTGAGGAAAGGCTCGCCGGCAACAGGTGATTGTAAATGTCCAATGAAACTGTATATCATTTTACAAATAAAATCACAATAATCTGCTGCATTACCGTTGACTATATTTTCCTTTTTTTTTCAACAGGAATGACAGGTGTGCCGATGGTTTGGAAGACTCCGAAACTGTCGTCAAAAACAAA
Source organism: Hippasteria phrygiana (assembly GCA_037893225.1). Classification (NCBI taxonomy): domain Eukaryota; kingdom Metazoa; phylum Echinodermata; class Asteroidea; order Valvatida; family Goniasteridae; genus Hippasteria; species Hippasteria phrygiana. The sequence goes on along the minus strand of JAZGUH010000047.1, from coordinate 818,939 downwards.
ACCAGCTAAAAAGATTTTTTCTTTCTATCTAATAAGTGAAAATATTTCAGTTTGGATGGTCCTTTCAACCGTTAAACGGTGCATTGTATTTGTTTTACTCACCAGCTGGCGCAATTGTATCCACGTCTATAATACTTTGTTTAAATGTAGGCCTACCCCTGTGTGCATTCTGCAGCGTTTCAGTTTACAATTAAATGCGAAGCTTACGATTAGGCTGGGTGTTTTAGTGTAATAAGTATTATTTCTCCCTTTTTTTTACCCATCCCCCATATTTCTTTCTATGGTTTTTATCTGTCTGCCCGGCATATTTTGGTTTGTGTGGGGAATTTTGTTTTAGTTTGTCTATTTGATTTGTTTGGGGGAGGCGGGCTCTTCAGACATATCGGGGCAAAAAGTGTGGTTTTAACCCCTTCAGTACGATTATTACAGGGAGGCACTGGGGTGCCATGACTGGGGTGCCATGACGGCTTTGCAGCTAAGCGAAACGGACAACATCTATCAATGGATTGAAAATGCAGAAAATGGTGTCTGTAGACATCATCCGGCCTGGTGGCAATGTTTTTCGCGCCATTTGGCGTCATCCGTACACAAGGGGTTAAAGTTGTGTGCCATATGCATTATCGGTGTTGGTGGACAGAGAGTGGGAGGGGGGCGGTGTTGATTCTATGCAGCAACTTTAAACATCATTTTTTTTATCCTTTTTACTTGGGGTTTTTAGAGCAGGCATATACACTGCCCGTTGTTTTCAAAAGTTTCCATAAATACTCCGAGGAAAATGCAGTTGACAAAAATTAAGTTGGCAACTATAATTATTGTTAATAATTAACAGACAGTATCTTGGTAGACATGTGCGGTAAGTTAATCATGAATATGTACGAGTCTACACGTCATTACAATGTTGTCTTGGTGATATACCTAGGTGATATAGTTGCTATGGACGTGCCCTGTCGAATTTATCCAATCCACATGATGTTTGGGCGGTCCTGTTCCTCTGGAATGTCAGCATCGGCCCATTGGTGGAGGAATCTGTTTTCGCGCTCTACGAGCAGTCCCACGCTTTTCTTGGCTATGAGCCAAACTGGCTGAACCTGTACCTTGCAGTGCACGTGCGCGCCCTTGCAGTTACAAACGGCTGTTTTGTGTGCACAACGTACATACTTGGAAAGGTTTACAGGCCCTGCACATTGACACATTTGCCTTTGAAATTCTACTAGATTCAGCTTCAAAATTATATAATCTTCCAAATCTCTGCAATTATTTCATTACAGAATTTTTTTTTCCCGACCAGGCACATGCTGTTCTCCCCAAAGATAGGCCTACATGTACATTGTAGTTTTGTACAAGTACAGTAGTACATGACCGGTACTGGCCGTCCCGGCCCTGGTGTGGTGTAATTATTTAACGCGCAAAGCTCGTTGGTGGTTTGCACAGTCCGCTGCTGGTTTTTTTTTTCGCCAGGAACACTGATGTTCTGAGGATCTAAGGACGCTTTGACGCGTAATTACACTTTCCGAGAAAATTTACTTTAAAGTTTATGTGTTTGCATTTCTAAATTAAGAATCGCAAAAGGTTGAATTTTTGTCGGTTAAACATTATTGATAATTCCAAAATTACTTAATTTTAAAGTTATTTAAATCTTTATGTTAATAACCTTTTGCCGGGAAGTCATTCTGGCTTAAACGTGCGCTTAAGCGGCATGTGAAATGCTAATGCCTTTTGCCGGCCGGGAAGAAACTTCGCTGACGCCCCACTGAAGTGGAGAGGTGAACGCACTTTTATTATGTATTGTTACATAGGTATACGCCCTTTTGCTGGGAAACAAAAATGCAAAATCCCCTTGGGTCCATTTCATTTTGTAAATTACTTCAGAATGACGTAGCCCCTTGAGACGAAATGTATCAAATTGACGATATTCCAATACTCTATCGATTACCCCCAAAACAAGAATTTGAACATCAATTTTTCGTTCTTATTTATGACCTTCTGCTATTAAGCATACGACGAATTAAAATTACTTTAAATATCATTACGCAAGTAAAACAAAAAACATGTTTATTAGCGTCATTCTTTTATAAACAACCGTATTTTGTTTAACTGTTCAAAGACTCGAAAATGAAAGAGACATGTTTGAAAACAGAATTGAACATATTGGACAACAGAATTGAACATGTTTAAAGTGGTTTTAATAGCTTGCGTAAGCTTATATTCTATTTTCCCGATGGATTTTTTTTTAACCTCATTTTCCAATGGTAATTTTTTTTTAATCGAGACAACCCCCAAAAAGGAAGCAGACGGGGACGCTGAACATGTATTAACCTTATATAGTACAAAATTATGATTCAATTAATCTTTTTAATAAAATTTGAGTAATTTTTTAACAAAATTCTGTCCAGAATTGTTGGCATTGTTTTTAAGGGGAGAGGACGTATAAAATTGTCAAAAGCCAGCACAATAACTCAGAAGCTGTCAACCAATCGCTTTCTAAATTAATTCAAATTCTTAATGCACAACTTGATAACAGTACTAAACAAGGATCGGGAAAGCCAGGTAAGTTTCCACTCCCCATCGTCAGTGAAAAGCCATGCCGTCCATTAATCTGCCTCACATCTTTAAGGAACTGTATGGATGACAAAAAATAACCAAATTAAGTAAAACAGTTCACTTTCTTGACGTTGACATTATTTGAATAAACAAAGCAATTACGTTAGCTCACTGGTTGTTAAAAAAAACCCACTTTTCTAATACCAAAACATGATAATTATACCACAATCCTTTTCATGCTTCATCACGATTCTGCTAATCCCCAGGTTTGCAAATCCCCACATCAAAGAAATAGTTTATTGTGTCACCTTGCCAAAACTGAAAAAAGTACGGGCACGGCCGTCGCGTAGGGCATATCCACGCCGTGTCAGACGGCCCAGTCCCGACGTACACGCAGTCCATGATTCGTGGCGCCATGTCGGGTTTGGTGTCGTGTTCTCTTCCCCACGAGTATTGGATTACAAAGCCCCAGCAAACCCACGTTGTCCGTTCAATCATGGAGGAAGGAATTCAACTGTAGAAAATCTTGCTCAGATGGTTGAAAAAGTTGCATTTTTCCACAACTGAATGGAAATATAGTTTTGAGCCTACATCAGAGCATTTTATGGCGAGTTGCTTGCAACTTGAAGACTGAAATCTGCAGAAAATGACAACATTCATCGCATAGGTAGCGCGCGGGCTTATCTTCGCGACGTTCGCGAACTTTCCTTTGGTCTTGTTTCCTGTATACCAATATATATTAGCTAGTACATGTGGGGGCCGACTATCTGGAGGCCAGTTATGAGTTGTACACGACGGCTGTTTCATGTACTATCTTGTTGGAAAACCATGTTGATTGCGCTATTAATACATACGCTAAAACGTGCTTATAAAATTTAGCTTATAAAAAAAACGAAACTTAGTTTTATCCTATATGACGGTCATAACTTTACCCGGCCCACAAACAATATCTGGTCGATTGGAGTCAATTTTTTTTTCAAAGGCAGTCAACTTAAATCGATTTAAAACAAACATTATCACACATTTTAAAAAACATTTTCGACCTGCAGATACATTTATTTTAACGTCATTGGCAACATATTCTTTTGACTTTAAAACCGAATTATACTCGGTACAGTTACGAACACAAGTTCGTATTCGTCACGGCAAATTCGTAAAAGTTAAACATAAATTTGAACTCTTGCAAATTTTGCAACGAAAAGTTCTCAAGGCTTTTTGCTTTTAATCAAGAAAGCCCCGAAGATCGCTGACTTCGCGGATATTTAAATGATACGTCCGGGGCTACATTTTCTTCATTGGGTGAATTAAAATAACAAACGCACACGAGCAGAGATCGCTGGTCACGTCGGGCTCTTTGAGTAAACATCGTTCGCGAAAGTTCGCGAACAGATGGCAGTTGGCAACGGCAGATTTTCCCGTACAGTCAGTGAGGTCACGGTTTTTTTTGCATAGAGCCCGGGTCGAATTTCGCGGCAAACATTTCTTGACGTCGAGTTTGCATCTTTTTAAGCAATGCACAGCCTACGTGTTACTCCAAAGTATAAATACTAGATACATACAAAGTTAGTTGTCAATCATGAACAGTTATGTACAGTTAAAAAATAAATTAGTATAGGTATTAGCGCCATGCTCGAAAGAGCTCGCCTGGACGTGCGGGATTAAAAACCGCAAAGGCCAAACAACCCCCATTTTAACCGAGAGGCAAGTCTGGCCGTGGAGGATTAAATTGTGCAAAACTGACCACAGAGTTAATGAGCAAGGCTGCAGGAGAGGTCCTCAAATCGACCCCTATTTTAACCGAGTAGTTTTTTAACAGAGAATCAGCACGGTTAAAATTGGGTTGTTCATAGTTTTAACCGAGAAACGGATATTTTAACCGAGAAGATGTTCATAGTGTCATGCATGTGTGTTCCCTACATGTTTGTTTCTTGTACTCTGTCATTTGCCTTTGAGAAAGAACTTGCTTAAGTTCGAAACGTCAGGCCAGCTAATTTTTTGATTTTAATCAAAGGAATCGTTAAAAGCACATGTAAGCACTGTAGCTTGCAAAATCAAAATGTTATTGTATGGACAACAAGGGTCTATCTGATCATTGCATCAGGGTTCATACACCCTTGTGAAAAAAAAATTCCAGGACTTTTCCAGAATTTTCCAGGTCAAGATTTTGATTTTTCCAGGACTTAATTCAGCTACGCCGACGCTGCGTGTGACCGCGGACTCATTTGCGGTAAATTTTGATTGCAACTTATAATTGGACCGTTTTGTCTTTTTTTTAACTAATATTTATTTTACTACAATTTCCAGGAATTTCCAGGACTTCTTTTAAAAATTAAGCATTTTCCAGTACTTTCCAGGATGGGTACAAAATTCCAGGGTTTTCCAGGTTTTCCAGGAGGCGTGTGAACCCTGTTTTTTGGAGGGGGCTATTTGGCCTAGTAATGAGGCAAACACAGGCACTTCCATGTACATGGTGAATCAATTTCTGTACAACAAAGCGCATGGTGTACAGGTTCTGTATATACATGTACTTCCGAGGACAAGAGGAGAAGAGGAGAAAGGAAATACAAATAAACCTTTCAGTCCTCGCAAGTCAAGTCTTTTGTTGAAATCGGTCCTCGCAAGTAGAAGTACGTGCTTAGTCTATGGGGTTGGGTTATATTAAAGGAACAATAGGAAACACAAAGCATTCTCCTCGCACGTATTGGGAAAGTACGACTGTGTGTACATGTATGTGACCGGCTCTACAAAAAGGGGTATTATGTTGCAACATTTGAAAAATGAGTTATACACATAGTTAAATTTGTCACATCCTAAGCTTTAATTTGGTGTAGATTTGACCCCAGTGGCATTTTGTGTTCTTGAAATATCTTGACATTTGTATACTCGTATTTTCAAATTTAATGGAAGTGTGTTTAGAGATACAGCCCTTTAAACAGGTGCAAAGAAATGAGATAAAAGTAATTTCTGTCAACATTTATTTGTTCGTCTTTATTTATCAATATGAATGTTTCTGAAAATAAATTATGAAAATATAGATATAATAGAAGCCAACAATACAACAACAAAAATCACTTATGTGAAGATTTTTTCGCCCGTTTCACATAGAACAGCCCTGTGTTTTCACACAGTGCGACATAATATCCTTTTTTGTAGAGCGGGTCACATATGTGACTGACTTCCAACTCAATGTGTACAAGCACCACAGTATTTTGTTTATATTATCTCCACATATCGGTAAAAATTAATTTTTGAGACGCTGGTGGCAGCAGACATACATGTACATGTACCGGTCCTTTTTGCTAGTTCTGAGCATGTGCGCGTAGTTCTGAACATGCGCGCGTAGTTCTGAGCATGCGCGCGTAGTTCTGAGCATGCGCGCGTAGTTCTGAGCATGCGCGCGTAGTTCTGAGCATGCGCGCGTAGTTCTGCGCATGCGCGCGTAGTTCTGAGCATGCGCGCGTAGTTCTGCGCATGCGCGCGTAGTTCTAAGCATGCGCGCGTAGTTCTAAGCATGCGCGCGTAGTTCTAAGCATGCGCGCGTAGTTCTAAGCATGCGCGCGTAGTTCTAAGCATGCGCGCGTAGTTCTAAGCATGCGCGCGTAGTTCTAAGCATGCACGCGTAGTTCTGAGTATGCGCACAACTGTTGAGACCAATGGAAAAGGACCGGTATATGTCTGCTGCCACCATGCATCTGAAAAGTCTCCCATTTGGGTTTGTCATGGAGAGGACATATTTGCACTATGCATTTAAATAGGCCAACACGTCCATCTAAAAGATATTTTGCACAAAGTGAACAAACTACACGTAGTACTACATGTATGATATGGGTCATTCCATAAATATGGGGCCCAAAAGTGTGACATTTTTAGTGTCCCTGTTACATAGTGACATGTATAAGATTTTGCAATTCAGGACAAATTCTTTTATAGTGCCTTCTATCTCCAAGAGTAATTATTTAAAGCAAAGTACACAAAATGTACCTGCCAAACAAGTAAAAACAGTGTGAAGTCAATTTTAATGATACTTGATGGGAAATTACACAGGTCAGGTGTAACAGGGACACACTTTTGGACCCCAAATTGATGGAATGACCCATAAACACAAACTTTTAAGTAGTCTGGCATTTTCGTCAGGTGGACATTGCTTATCGTTTCCGAGATTCCAAATGCTTTTAACACTACTATCCTGAAATATTACGAGAAATACATGTACCCTTGGATCCATAAGGTGGTGTGGTTAACTTGTCGAGCACGCAGTTTTGAAACCACCTGTATCTCCGGTGCAACCACGTATTCGAAACCCCATTCTGGAATGACTTGAGTACAGTGTTCTCGGGTTGCCGATTTCGTATACGGAAGTGCATGTCGGAGTGCTTGGTGGCGCCATTCAAGATGGCGACACCCATGAACGATGCAAAGAATGTCGAAACAAGCTTCACAGTTGTATGTTTGATTTTTCGATGAAGAAGACAAAGAGAAAACAGATCATCCAGTATTTCTACTTCTCTTATTAAGAAAAAGCATTCCAGGATCCGAGGGTACATGATTGTCCTGTGCTGTCGGGCATCGTTCTTCTTGTTCTTCATCCACTCCCCAGATAGTGGGGAATGAAAATCCTGTTCGCGAACGGTGTTCACGTGTTTATTCTTGACATTTGATACCCCGTTCTCGTGTTCAGTCAATGCGAGAACATGGTTTTGAATACGCCCCCTATTAGCCCCTATTATGGATCCAGAAACCCACGAGAGGCGGATGGACACTATAAAGACAGCCGCTAATCTCTATTGTGTCAACCCGCCACATTGACATTTTTTCGCAAAGGTTTTCTGGACCCGTGACATTGTGCGACGTGCACTGACCCACTACTCACTTCAGATGGTCGGAGTGAAGATGACTTATGTAAATGAGGTCTGCCTTGGCCAGCCTGTCCAGCCAATCAGAGGGCGGCTCGTGCAACAGCCACCAACCACGTGCAAACGCGGGTCCCGTCAGCCAGGGGTCCGTGAACATCGTCACACCCCCCATCTTGATCTCAATGCACGCATGTGTGAAGTAGGTTATCTGCAAGCAAAGAAAAACAATAATGCTAGAATACTCTCCAAGAGAGAAGAATATGTAAACATAATGTAATTAAATGTAGTATAAAGAATAACTGGTTAACTTCTTGCTTCCGGCTGTTATTGATGGGGTGTAAATGCAAACAATAGGCACCACATTGCTTTGTTTTAAAAAGCTCCATCTGTTCCAAATGAATGGATTGAGTAAGTGCAGGAATGCATCTATATGTGTCAACTGGCCAGGTGGTCTTTTTCAAACCACAGCTATGGCCGACGTCCATATTCAGGAGGTTAAATAGCACATGCAATAGTATTCCAACTAGGAATAGTCTAAACTGGTTAACAGTTTTTTCTTAATTTTCTATCTAGTGCAGTGCCCGTTCAAAATGTGCCGATTCGAAACAGATAAATTGCTCGGCTTTCGTTAAAAAAGCCACGGGTGTATGTTTCCATGCCACACGTGTATCACAGCTTTGGAAGTGAGTTTCTTGGGAAGAGCTGGTTTTTTAACACTGATGCGCATGCTTCTAATTTGCATATATTAGATCACGCCCCATTGCATGCGTGGCGGTCTATACCCGTGGCGGTACAGCGCAGTGCAGTGCCCATTAAAAATGTGCAGCAGTGCGTAGCGGTCTATACTGCCACGTTTGCGGGTTTATGCCTCCGGTATTGCTGCTTTTTTGCAGCTTTTTGAGAACCGCTCATCCAAACAACTTTTCTTGGGTCCCGAGCAATACACCTGCCGATTTTCAACTTCATATACAGTGCCCGGTTCTGGAGATAATCGAATTACAAGTGTGTAAATACCTGCAATCGTGGACGTCCCATTGTTCCTCTTTTCTTTTTACTCTAACTTTTTCGGAAGGCCTCCTATATGTTTTGTACACGATTTTAAATCGTGGACGTTCGGTCAAACGTGGACCCTTTGTGTGCGCCCGAATTCTTTTGTCCTAGGTCCACGATTGCCGGTATATACATACTCACACGCACACAGACAGAGATTCCTGGAATTATAGTGTGATAAACAAAGAAAACTGGTAGGAGCAAGATTTGAGCTATCTTGCCCCATGTTGGCAGTCTTCCAAACTGTCAGCGTCCCCAAACAAAGACACTGACAATTTGGGAGACTGCCAACAAAAAACAATGTAGGGCAAGATAGCTCAGTTGCAAAACATAAAACATGAATTTAGCAGAGCATGGATGGTATATCTTTAAACGGAAGAAATTAAAAATGTCCGGTATAATTGGGGGTTTAATGTTGGCCTGCTGAAGACAAAACTTAACCAAGGAGGTTTAAGTCAACCCTAAAGTGGCTGCAATCTGTTTGACATCTGTGTTTTAGGTTCATCTAAAATGCTGTCTGAAAAACTTGAAATAAAATAGCCATGTTACTTATTTATTTTACCAGCAACCCTGAGGTGATTTAAAAAATGAAGTGTTAGTCGTGAGGATTACGGGTACCCGATTCCCATTCTACGTACCAGAAACTCGAAAAGAGCAGAGCATGGGCAGTATGTCTTTAAATGGAAGAAATTAAAACCGTCTGGTATTGAGGGCTTAATTATATTAAACACGATCATATTGAACAAAAAAATTAACACAGGACTATAGTATGGAATACCGAAGAACCAAGAATAACGGTTTCAGAAATGCACATTTCACTGCCACCAAGAGTGACAATTACTGACAAAGTGGACAGGTGTCTGCAAACCATACACATATACAATACACATTAGTTCTAAACCCCATAAACCCGGTGGAATGGATACTGTATAATGCAGATTATGATTAGTAATACTCCACACCACCTGCAATGTAATTATGTAATTTATTATTATATTGAAAGAGAGTGGATATACAATGTACCTGCAATCATTGTAATGAAAAACACACCTGTCGTTTTCCTCAAACAGATGATGGAGACACTCCTGATAGTATCCATGCCTTTTTGGACTACATTGTACATACACGTATACAAGTGAGAAGTTTATAGTATCTTAAAGGTAGTGTACATGATTGATCATTGTTGCAATTTACAGAAATGGGCAGATTTGTGGGTTAGTATTTTATAGGAAATATGTGACCCGCTCTGGAAAAAGGTATATTATGTCGCAAAATATGAAAAATGAGTTCCATGCATGTTTGGAAAGCCCGCAATGTAAGCTTTCATTTGGTACATGACAGAGCTCCGAAGCCCTCTCCGTTCTGGAGATATCGCGTTTTTGCATATTAATTAGTTATATGGAGTTCAAATGACAACAGAGAAAACAGGCTTTGAAATAGCTAGTTCTAATACAATGCAATGGAACAATGCAGTCTAAAAAGGTTATTTTTTCACGTTATTCACTGAAATCAACATTGTTGTGCACCAAACCTGAAACTTTAGATATTTAAGATGTCATTAAAGACAAAAAAAAATTTGTTTACCCTCTCAACGTTGAAAGGGCCATTACACGTAAATGCATAGCGCGACTTATATCACCTTTTTCTGGAGCTGGTCACATATCGTTCCACTAACCTATTCAAAATTTTGCATTGTTGGATGGCGAAAATAAAACGAGAGAAAAACGGTGTTCGTTTTCAACCGTCGGGCGGATGATAGCCTTTAGTCAAGGCGTGCGTGACACGCCTGGGATATGCCATCGTGTCCGGGGCGCACCACTTGTCCGGGTAGCCACGCGCGCCTTGACTAAAGGCTACATTTGTTATAGAGGGCAGTTTTCCCAACGATTGCCGGCCGGCAATCATTGGAAAACGATATAAATTTCAAATTTTCTTGACAACGACAGCACACCTGGTGCCATCATTTCACAGGATGATTGAGACTACTATTAACTTACAGTCTAGTAAGGTATTTCGTAATAATTCAGTGAAAACAAATTGGAGGATTACCAATCGTGTACACTACCCTTAAACACAACATTGTTTCAATACCATTTCTTTAAAAAATAGTTCAGTTCTTTTAAATATGCAAACAGCAATTTATACAACAAAGTACGGCAAATAAACCCCCAAAGCATGTTTAATGTCATTCTTAAAAAAAAAAAAAAAAGTACACCCTTTTTTACTTGTTTTTAGATTCAGGCAGATAAATATTGAAGGCAGCACTTCAACCCTAACTACCCCAAGCCTTACAAACTCCAACAGCAGGTTGTGTTGAATTTTTTTTGATTTAGTAACACAGGGGTTCAAAGTGGTGTTGAGTTTTATTAGGTTTAGGACCAAAGGCCCAGGGTGACCCTGTTGAATTTTGTTTGATTTAGTACCATAGGGGTTCAATGTGGTGTTGAGTTTTGTTAGGTTTAGTACCAAAGGCCCAGGGTGACCCTGTTGAATTTGGTTTGATTTAGTACCATAGGGGTTCAATGTGGTGTTGAGTTTTGTTTGGTTTAGTACCAAAGGCCCAGGGTGACCCCGTTGAATTTGGTTTGATTCAGTACCACAGGGGTTCAATGTGGTGTTGAGTTTTGTTAGGTTTAGTACCAAAGGCCCAGGGTGACCCCGTTGAATTTTGTTTGATTTGGTACCACAGGGGTTCAATGTGGTGTTGAGTTTTGTTAGGTTTAGTACCAAAGGCCCAGGGTGACCCCGTTGAATTTGGTTTGATTTAGTACCACAGGGGTTCAATGTGGTGTTGAGTTTTGTTAGGTTTAGTACCAAAGGCCCAGGGTGACCCCGTTGAATTTTGTTTGATTTAGTACCATAGGGGTTCAATGTGGTGTTGAGTTTTGTCAGGTTAGTACCAACGGCCCAGGGTGACCCTGTTGAATTTTGTTTGATTTAGTACCATAGGGGTTCAATGTGGTGTTGAGTTTTGTTAGGTTTAGTACCAAAGGCCCAGGGTTACCCCGTTGAATTTTGTTTGATTTAGTACCGTAGGGGTTCAATGCGGTGTTGAGTTTTGTCAGGTTTAGTACCAACGGCCCAGGGTGACCCTGTTGAATTTTGTTTGATTTAGTACCATAGGGGTTCAATGTGGTGTTGAGTTTTGTTAGGTTTAGTACCAAAGGCCCAGGGTTACCCCGTTGAATTTTGTTTGATTTAGTACCGTAGGGGTTCAATGTGGTGTTGAGTTTTGTCAGGTTTAGTACCAACGGCCCAGGGTGACCCCGTTGAATTTTGTTTGATTTAGTACCGTAGGGGTTCAATGTGGTGTTGATGTCTGTCAGGTTTAGTACCAAAGGCCCAGGGTGACCCTGTTGAATTTTGTTTGATTTAGTACCACAGGGGTTCAATGTGGTGTTGAGTTTTGTTAGGTTTAGTACCACAGGCCAAGGGTGACCCCGTTGAATTTTGTTTGATTTGGTACATGAGGGTAAGAGTATGAAACAAAATTGTTCATGCTGTTTTAAGGACGAGGGGTCCTTTTCTAAATTCTACTTTGTAATTCCCTTTTCATTTCTGAGCTATCCAGCCCTATATTTGCCGTCTCTCCAAGTTTAGGGGGCACAAGTAAGAAGTTATACACGTGTACATCAATGTAAACCCATAATGCCATGTAGCCAGGTAATAAGCTCCAACTTTATGATCAATATGACCAACCTGGGAAAAGGCATATGTAAGGATCACCATACGACTTTTAAACTTATAATCAAACAAACCACATGGGAAACTGACTAGGTCATTTTGAAACATAGAAATAGTATGCATCCTTTAGTATACTATGAATTTACGCTCCAGTCGGTTAGGTCAGCCATCCATATTGACTGTCATCAGATAGTCCGTGCATATCTGGATCAAAGCCTTTCCTTGTTTACTGCATGTCACCTGCTTGAGCTCGGCAGGCTAATTTACTGCTTAAAAATAGGCCCCTTTCTTGATTATGAAAGGCAGTCCGCAGAGTCGGCGGATTATGCTGATCGTATGCTTTAGATATTTAGAACATTTGGATTTTGCCTCTTATCGTAGATTTACTGACGGCTTGACCATTGTTATAAACAACTACTTTAAACCAGCAAAAATGTTTCTCTCCCCTATTTAGTTTTTCTGCGAGTTGTTGAATGACATATTTATTATTTTTAAAAATTCAATCAGCATTTAACCCTTTGAGTACGGGTGTTATAATGGGGGGGGGGGGGGGGGGGGGGGGGCCTGGGGTGCCATGCCAGCTTGTGCAGCTAAGCGTAATGTACACAATAGCCCAACAATGGATTAAAAATGCAGAGATTGCATGTATAGATGTCAAACGGCCAGGTGGTAATTTTCAATCCACCTCTATAGAGGTCATCGGGGCTCAATTGGTTAAATGCCAAAGTGGTATCACACCGCTGAGTCATCAGCCAGCTTACCACGGCTGACTTACCAGTACTTCCCCAACCTGAAGAGGGGCAGGGTCCCTTTGGTCTACCTCCCACGGCTGGGGTGGCTTCAGCTCCACTATACACAGGCTACCATCTTCATTCAGCTCTGGAACTATGGCAGAAGAAAAACACACTTTCTAGAGTGAACCAAGAAAATTGACCCGGGCAGGATTGGAAACTGTGACCTCAAGAATATCAAACCCCTTGATAACGACAGTTTCAGGCTTTCAAGCAGACGCAGATGCAGATGAAAAAGTAGAATAGTAGGATTAAAGTAACAACAAAAAAACAGGACAAAAGTAAGAATTTGGAGGGCAAAATCAGGCTTTCAAGAGCAGTTTTTGTCGACACTCACCCATGTCCACAGCATCACCAGCCTCATTTAGCATGTTCTTTACTCCCAACACTTCTGCTCAATCCTCAACGAAGCTCTTGGAAGTAATTTTGAGCCTTCCAATCAGACATTTCACACAAAATACTGACAAATATGGTAACAGATTTAATAAGTTTCAATTTTTTCTAATTCCTACAGTATTAGTGCATAGCAATCTTTGCGCATACCACAAAATAAAATAGAACGTTTCAGGAAGAACAAATTAAAGTGCACAGCTTATGTTTTTTCTAAAAAAAATACAGTTTTCTTCCATATTTTGTTAAGAGTAAGACATCCATCAAATTACAATTGTCAGTCATAGCTCAGACAAAGCAGGCTTGAAAGTTTTGTCAATCCGTAACCCAAAAACATCCATAAGCCCTCTCCAAAGAATTCCAACATTCGTCTATGATTTGAGATGACTTTTTTCCTCTATTGCATTCAGCATGTATTTTATGGGGACAAGTTGCTTGGGCAGCCTCCCTTTCACAGCTGTGAATATATGTGACCGGCTCTGCAGAAAGGGCAATTATGTCGCAAAATTTGAAAAATAAGTTATATAAATAGTTGAATTTGTCACACCCTAGGCTTTAATTTGGTGTAGGTTTGACCCCTGTGGCATTTTGTGTTCTCGAGATATCTTGACATTTGTATACTCATATTTTCCCAATTTAACGGAAGTGCAAAGAAATTAAAATAAATTTGTATCAACATTTATATTTTCATCTTTATTCATCAATATTGATTTGTCTGAAAATAAATCTTAAAAAATTAATATAACAGAAGCCAACAAACCAAAAAGATAAATAATCACCTACATGTATGTAAAGGTTATTTTCGCCCGCTTCACATAGAACTGCCCTGTGTGTGTTTTCACATAATACCCCTTTTTGCAGAGCCGGTCACATATGGTCATTGTGAAACTTAGGGCTGTTCATTTTCGAATGATTTACTAATCGAATGATTTACTATTCGAATATTCGAAACTGGGTTTGACCGAATATTCGAATATTCAATACTCGCCGCCAAGGTTTTTAGTGCATGCCACACCGGTAAAAAAAACATTGCATGTAAAAGCACGCCGTATGGCGATTGATATTATGGACCGTTCAAACAGCATTTTTTTGCATGCCCCTGTTTTTACGGACAGGGTTTTACGGACAGGAACAATAAACTTCCGTCCACAAAAAATTGCGATTGACAAAAATGCTGCATTTGACACTGCTAAGCGGTGTAACTTTTCTATTAAAATAGAATCAGAGTCATATCTGTACGTGCATATATATCTTTTCGAATATTCGAACTGGCAAAATGGTATTCGGATATTCGCTTGACGATCGAATATCGAATGTTCGGTATATTCGGGACAGCCCTAGTGAAGCTACCAGCTAAAAGCTGAGTTCATTATTCTTTGATGCTCTGTGGAAGAGGAAGCCGAACCTACTGCCATTCTTGCATGCATTTTGCATAGTAATTAGTCATTGGAGAAATGGGAGATTTCCGGTTATCCTAATTTTATTAAAACCGAATAACAGTTATGTATCTTGTAGTTCCATCCACATGTAGCTCATAGTCATGCCAACAAAAAGTGACGAGTGAGGTGCCGCATAAAAAGCCCTCCCAATGACTGGATATAGTTTGCGGGATTCAATGACCACTGGGTCTTTACAAAAACACTCCAGAGCTGTAATGTTAAAAAAAAAATGGATGGGCAGGCTATTCATATCATGCACATAAGAAGACCACTAGTGAATATAGTTACAATCAGATACCATGGAGCAAACTGGGCGATGTTCCAGTTCTTTTCTTTATCCGTGTTACAATAATAGAAGGCTTAAATTGTGTAAGGTTGCTTTCAAACCGAATGTAAAACAATCTGGATTTATATCACACCACTAATAGTAATGTCACAGGCTTTGCAGGGATCGAAATATTCACTGGACCGCTGGACCACGTCCAGTGATTTGAGCTCGGTCTGGTGAACTCTTGACCAAACTAGTCCGGTGGTCTAGTGATTTTTTCCATAAACTGCGTGAAATGCTATCACTGAAGTCCATTTTTTTCTTCTAAATCTGGTGAACTGAAAAAGCCCCAATATTTCTGAAATGGCCATTTTTAGTTTTGAGGCAGGGAGTTTCCATCAAAACAGTATATTTAAGCCCTCCCCCAACAAGGTCGGCAAAGGGGAAAAATTGAAACGGCAAACTCATTCAAAACACTGTGTGCTCTTATTTTTGTGCTACTAGCCCAGCTGTGTCTAGTAGATTTTTACCTGAAATTCGACCCCTGCTGTGGGTTTGAGCTTGTATACATGTATATCAGAAGTTGATCATACCTAGCTGTTCCTGGCTGAAGCTATCAGGAGGGTTCACGTATCGCATCGTTCTTGCATCTAACTTCCAACCATGTTTGGTGCAACGTATCACACTGTACAAAAAGTAATGAACACTTGTGTTTGATGTCTTGGTCAACAGATCTGGGTGATATATATTTGGTTCTGTTTACACGTTTACACATCTAAATGTCACATCCTTCGTGAACCTAAATCACAACATTTACAATTAATATTACCCCCCGGTCTTGACGCCCAACATTCCTGAACCTTCTCATCTCCCTGGGGAGTATGCAGTACTGACTCGCACTGGGATAATTAAACACATAACCATTACTTTGTGGAAGTGCCATGGCCTATGGAGCATTGAATTCGTGGTCTGCGGGTAATTCTGCAGGTTGTGGGTTCGAGCCCAGTACTGGGCTGTAGCACTTCTACGCCTAATATGGGTAGAGGCATTATGGACCGATCCGGATTTGACCATAAACCCCGCCCACCTTACCTCGGTCAAGCTTTACATTCAAGTACACAAACATTACGTGTAACGCACGGCGACCCGGACAGATACATGCACAATGTCGACGACGCGACTGGGTGTTCTGCCAAAGGCAGTGGATTTAAATTCTTTAGGCGGGGACAAAATTAGCATTTAGCAAGCGGGCGAAAGTTAAGGGTTACAATTATTTTAAGGAGGGGTACATGTATGTACATAAAGTAATTTGTGAAGTCATGAAGGATTGTCAAGTTGCTGTTGCGGGGAAATGTATCGAAGCATGAGGAAGAGTGACACGCTACATTGCTTAAATTTGTGTTTTGGAAAGGATGGGCTCGTTGCAGAAAGTAGATGTAGCTGTGTTGCTGGGTAAGTTAGTATTGGAATAAAATAAACCGCTGATGTTACGACGCGATTATACCATAGTCTAATATTACAGAAGACTCTTTCTGGTTACCTCATATATATTATACTTCTGTGCTTTCTACTGACCAAAAGAATGACTAGGCTACTTTTGTATTTGAAATGTTTCATTCCTCCTAGATTTCACCGATTTAATGGTATAATATCTGTGAATATTATTAACAGGTAACCAATTTGTAAGGCTAGAAAACATTGTATATAAACCTACCTCCGGTAAGCTCCGGCTACCTCCGAATTTACCAACTGCCCACTTTTATTGAAAAAATACGGTACCCGACCGCACCAAACACATTTGTTTGTGTACACTTTTCACAGCGCATGTGACAAAGTTTGACCGAGCTAATGGCGGACCACGCCTGTAGCAACTGTTGCTAACCAAGTCGTAATCCTATTGGTCAATGCGCTCTGTTTGATTGACAGGCTGGATCAGTCTATTAATGCCTTGCAGTGGACTAGTTACCCATCCTGACCCTATTCATACTGTGAAGAGATCAGATTATCTTGTCTTGTTTCAGTGTGAGGGGGCTGGTTCTTCCACACTTTCCCCTGTAGACCACACCTTGAGTGGCCTTTGGCCTTGTGATGGGAGATTTGCAACAACAAAAAATATCACTGCCCTCACAGGTACCAATTTACTCCTCGGTGGAGAGAAGCAACTTGTGACAAAGTGTCTTGCTCAAGGACACAAGCACCATGACCCCTGCTGGTCTCAAATCCACAATCTATAGTATGAATCACCATGATCTTAAGTCCGGTAAATCTACTTACACCACAATTTATTGCGTAAGCTGCGCAACATCTGTGACATTTTGAAAATCGATTTCACGAAAGGTACACAGTGCATAGGTCGCTGACTTGCGCCACAAATTATGGCGTAACTTAAGCACTCGTTTTAGGTGGCTTAAGTTGTCCGCAAAAACACCGAAATGATGACTTAGCTACATGTAGCTAAGTGTGAGCATCAGTAGCTTTTGGTGGGGGTATTAAAAATCTTCACATTGGAGCAGATCCAAGACCCTTGCATCCCGTGCCAAACCATAACATGTACCCACCAGTTATCTAAATCTTCAATGTCTTTGATGAAGGTCCCACCCTGGTGCTTGCATCTGTTCAGGCAGGCCTTGTACATGTGGGCTGTCGCTGGCTCCTCCTCTGTGTTCTCTGCTGTTGGATCCTTGAAGATAACAAACTTTTCCTTCGAGCGGCTGACGAGGTTGACGCCATCCTTCAGCTGTTTAGTCTCCTCGGGCGACAGCGTAAAGACAACCTCACTGTGCTGCTCCATGCTGGAGAGATCTTGCTAGAACTCTCCTGGAGAAATATATACATGTATATATATACATGTATATATAAAAAAAATCAACAATTCTTCAAAGTATGTATATTACTTTGATGCAACTGGCTTTTGGAGAAAAACAATAGGTGTTGGAATAGACATCATTCATTAGGCATTTAGTATAAAGTAACTTGCGACAATTTTGATCAGAATTGGTCAACTGCAAGTATTTCAATCCTGCAAACAGTTAAAAGATTTGTCAACTTTAACCCCAACCCCCTAGGCATTTGTACTAGGAGGCCTTCTAGATCTCAACCTGTCAAAATCCAACACTCTGCAGTGTACCTATGGCACATTCTTTGGACTTAGACAAACTGGGGCATCATATATAGCTCCATGTAAAGTAATGGTGCCAAGGCCCTGCAGTACTGAACCCATCAAAACTTGACAAAACCTGCTGTTGGAGTTTGCAAGGCTTGGGGTAGTTAGGGTTAAGGCTAAATTGAAAATGTTTTTGAATCAATTGGAGACTAAAGAAAGGATCAGTGGTCTTCAGTTCAGGCACTGTATGGAGTCTGGACATAATAGGATGTTGCTGGGAGGATGTTGATGCAGTACTTAGGGTTAACTTAGGGTTATTTATAAGTGGAAGCAACATAATTATTTTTTGTAAGTTTCCTAAACCGTGGTTTGGGGAAAAAGTCAAAAAACCTGCCTGTCATGGATATTACCCATCAGAGAAAACTACGGCAATGATTTACCTGTGCCAACTAAATATTCACTAAAACAAATTATAGGCATGAGGTTAGGCTACATGCATGTACATCTGTGTTAATAAAAAAATTTTTTTTTAATAATACAAAATTTAAACAATTACGGCTAAAGGCCAATCATTCATCATATCAGCACATGGGGTTTGCTCAGATAAATATGGCATTTGTGGCGATTGGGACACCCTTAGACCATTGATTGAATATGGATGACAGCTATAGCTGTGGTTTAAAAAAACTACCTGGCCAGTCTATACCCGCATTTTTCCGCACATTCAATCCATTGTTCATTTATTGTGAGCGTTACGCTTGGTTACACAATCCCGATTGGCATAATGGCACCCCATTATAACAGCAAAAGGGGCTAAATAGATTGTATCATTCCAAATTGACAATTGTGACCGCAAGCAATCATTCCCTAATCCAGACAAATCCAGTATCAATACATTTTGACAATATTTCTGTGAAAAAAAATAATGCATCAAACAATCCACAAGGGAAACTGACCAGGTAAATTTGAATACATTTTCAAAGTGAACAAAGAAACTGGCAAATTTCTTACCCTCTTTTGCTGAACTTGACAAGAAGCGATCATGCAATTTTATTACGAATTGTGACGGTACGGGAGGATGCTTTTAACGCTATTCCATGCAGGGAACATACTCCCGCCACACCTACAGTATGTTCGCTTTTGTTCTCCCCCTGGCTCCTTCACTGTCTAACTTCCTGTGTACAAATGTTTGTCCAATCACAAACTTCCATTTTGTCACTGCTGTGTTTGACCGACTGTTTAATTTATTCATCTTACTCCCCCTGTTACTCTCGACTAATTAGCAAAATCAGTGGAAAGAGTATACTTTAATACCCCACAAAAACAAATAAAAATAAACAAATAAATCAAATACAAAATATAAATATATAAAAAATAAAATCAATTAGGAACAGCAAATTCTTGAAAATTCCCCCCCCCCCTCCCGATAACAACTGTCTACTCTAAACATGTGCAAAACCTGTTCTTTCAAGATGTCAGCAAAATCCATACAAATGAGGCAGAAATTAATGTGTTTGTGAAAAACACACAAAACACAAATTTTCTTCCTCTTGGCTATACTGCTCGAAAATGTTGTCACAAAATTAGGTGATTGTGTAGTTACGGGCCTCGTTCCTATAACAGAAAAAAATCCACCTAAGTTATTGGACTTACCAAACTAGCTTGCGACATTAAAAACCAACGGGTTTTTGTAGATAATTTTTTGGTAAAATTATGATGAAGACGACAAAACACAACCCGAAAATAAAGCGATCACTGCAACGCACATTGAACATGTAAAACTGCACTGATTAGCAAGACACCAAATGCAAAACGCGTAAGAAAAATCGTATTTTCTACCACAAGAAACTGTTAAAAATTACAGAAAATGACGTCTAATTAGAATTGAGAGAAGTATACTTCAGGTAGGAAGTCCACTGACCGTTTTGGACCCTATATCTGAACCCATGCAAAACTACGGGTCTTCAAACAATGATAATTAGTATTTTGAGTAGTCCAAAACAAAAAGTGAAGTATTATATGGACAAAAGGTTTATCTTATTATTCATCTACTTAATTCACAAACTTGGAGGTAAAGTTACTTCATAAGCTGCCATTGTATAAAATACTAGAATTTTGGAAATAATATCGGAACATTTTTCACAAAATCTGAACCAATAAAAACACGCATTTATGTGTAGACAGATTAGTCCTTTAGTTAACACAATGCTATCGATAATAATGTCATCACGTTAGGCACACATGGTCGCCACTTTTTCGTACACCAATACCCAGAAATTACACCTTTATAGTGCCATAACTCTGAATATGCAAGTACCTACAGTATCATACCATTCAATTTGTCATGCAATTCCCTTTCCATTGATATCAAATTTGTGACAAATAGCAAAAAAAAAGCTAAAAACCCGGTGGATTCCCTACTTTAGGTCGATAAAGTCATTTTGGAATGATAAAAATGCCCTCCACTCGTAATTGCACCAAATCTAAAGAGGGGCCTGTAACCAGTGTTGTATGTAGTTGAGACCATTTCAAGACCAGGCACAAGACCTTCACAAGACCAGCTTGTAACAGGTACAAGTAACAGGCATAAACCATGACAAAGGAATGCTTTTGTTACAGTTCATTTGAATAGCTTAAGACTTGTATTAAGACTGCTGGTCTTGTGCTAGTCTTGCAGAGTCTTGTGTGGTCTTGTGTGGTCCTGTATGGTCTTGTGATGGTCTTGACTACAACACTGCCCGTAACTACACAATCCCCCAAAATTAAAGGTGTTGCAAAGTGTTTATACAATATATTTATAAACCTTTTCGACATTCTCAATGCATTGTGGGTATGGAGGCCAAACAAACCATGTAATTTATACACAAGCCTATGGCACTGTGAACCAGTCCAAATGGGATTGTTATTAACAAACTAATTAATCTTGGGGTCAGGAAGTCCATTGTCCCTACACTCTGCAGCTTTCTCATGCACGGTACCCAGTGTACAAAACTGAATGGGCTCATCTCATCCTCTCAGCAAATATCATGTGGTGTCCCACAGGGAACTAAATTAGGCCCTATTCTTTTTTTAGTTTTGGTAAATGACGCCTCTATTGATTGCTGCAGAAGGTTGAAATATGTGGACGACCTGACCCTTGGTGAAATAGTTGGATGTGGGAAACAATCAAGATTACAAAATTACTTAGATAATCTCACAAACTGGTGTAAACGCAATGATGTTCTGCCTAAACCAGCTAAATGTCAGATCATGACAATTTCTTTCCTCAAACGACAACTTAATTTACCAGATTTTGTTATTAATACTGCCCAGTTGAATCATGTTAAAGTTGCTTGGTGTTATTATCCAGAATGATTTGAAATGGAACTCTCATATTGAAAGTATTGTTTCTAAGGCTTCACGTAGGTTATATTCCCTGTGTATATTGAAAAAAGCTAATATTCCTATTGAGGACATTGTGACTGTGTTCACTGTCTATGTGAGACCTATTTTAGAATATGCATGCCAGGTCTGGCACACATCTATCACCCAACAGCAATGCCTGGCAATTGAGAGAATTCAAAAACGGGCATGTCGTATTGCTCTTGCTTCTCAATACACAACATATGTCGAGGCTCTGGAATTTTTGCATTTATCAACTCTTCAACATCGACGACACATATTACTATGTAAGTTTGGGGAAAGAATGTTCAGATCGGAAAGACATCGAAATATGCTCCCGCCAGTTAAAACTTATAATCGAAACCTTAGATTAGACAGTAGGTCTTGCTTAGTTCAACCACGGTGCAATACTGAAAGATACAAACGATCAGCTATACCACAGATAACACAAATATTGAATGGAATGATATAAATGGCTGTTCTATCTACTATGATGCTTACGAAATTTAAATTGTGAGTTTGTTAATTGTCTTAATGGTTTTTTATTTAATGTTGTATAGGAGGTTTAATATAAGGCCAAATAAAAAAAAATCCATGTTTAGCGTCCCCGCCCGCTTCCTTTTTTGAAGCCGCCTGCTTTTTTTTTCTTTTTTTTAAATGAAAATACACGAAAAAAAATTAGAATATTTGATCTTTTTCGAAAAAAAAAACAAATCCCAAAACAAAAAGTCGTATTTTTAGACTCTAGCATCACCTTGTGTATGCTGGCGGCCATCTTGAAAAATAGCCCAGCCGGACGTCTTGGAAAATGTGTCGAGCGACCATTTAAAAAAAAAAAGAAAAAAAAAGGGCCTCCTCCTTCCTATTTTTCAAAAAGGCAGGACGCTAAACATGTTTTTTTTTATTTGGCCTAAATGTTTTATGATATAAATAGTTAACCATTTCTATTTGAAATTGTATATGACTGCCACTGTATATTGAAACCTTTTTGGCCTTTGGGCCACCAGTTTCAATTCTTAATGTGAAATAAACCAGAAATAATAATAACTAGGACTCTATGTCTCTTCGCTGAACAGAACATAGGGCTTTTCCGCATTATTTTGTTATGATGTCACTGCGATTTGTGCTTGCTTGTGACAAGTCTACCTACCCACCCGGCTTCAGGACAATTGGACCTACCAATTTACATGCCTTTCGAGAAATTATGCCTTTGATGACGTCAATATGATGGTGCACATATTTTGCATTTTTTTTTACATATAATATGTAGTAGGCCCTACCTATTAAACCTAATACAAAAAGAATTTTGATATTAGCATGTTCTGTTGATGAGATATGGCTTAAAGAAAATGTTAAGGTAAACAAACTTTAAAATTACTATAATTTCGTATGATGATGTCATCGTGACGTCACCGTAATTTTTATCAACAACAAATGCTTGCCTACCAACATACTAAGTTTGAGCGTAATCGGACCTACGGTTCTCTAGATACGGGCCATTGAAAAATGCACATTTAAGATGACATCACGTGACACGTGATGACGTCATCAACACGTCACTCTTCGGCATACAATTTCAGCTTAGGGTCTATGTTTGTGTTAAGTCTGATTAAGATCTGAGGTCGTTTAGTGACCAAAGTGTCACTTACAAAATTCGAGTACAAAGTCTGTGGGATTTTGGATAGAACTAAACATTTATAGAAAATCAGCCGATGACGTCATCATGACGTCACTTCGGATTTTACATGCTAGTGGCACTATCTACCTACCTACAAATTTGTATGATGATCGGACCTACCCTTATATGTGTTTCAAAAAAGCACATTTTTGATGACGTCATAATGACGTCACACATTTTTCACATTTATGTGAAAGAGTATAGAAGCTAACAAAGCTATTACAAAAAGAATTTTGAATTTAGCATGTTCTGTTGATGAGATATGGCTTTAAGAAACTTTGAAGTTCAAAAACTTAACAATTACTATAAAATCGTATGATGACGTCATCTTGACGTCACCTCAATTTCCATCTATAACACGAGCTAGCCTACCAACATACCAGGTTTGAAGGAAATCGGACCTACCGTTCTCTAGTTATGGGCCCTTGAAAAACGCACCTTTAAGATGACGTCACGTGACACGTGATGACGTCATCATGACGTCACTCTTCGACATACAATTTCAGCTTAGGGTCTATGTTTGAGGTAAGTTTGGTTAAGATCTGAGGTTTTTTAAGACCTAAAGTGCCGCGGACAAAATTCGTGTACAAAGTCTATAGGCTTTTGGTCAGAACTAAAAGAAGAAGAAGAAGAAGGAAGACTAGGACTCTATGTCTCTTCGCTGAACAGAACATAGGGCTTTTCCGCATTATTTTTGTATGATGTCACTGCGATTTTTGCTTGCTTGTGACAAGTCTCCCTACCCACCAGGCTTCATGACAATTGGACCTACCAATTTACATGTCTTACGAGAATTTAGCATGTTTTGTTGATGAGATATGGCTTTAAGAAACTTTGAAGTTCAAAAACTTAACAATTACTATAAAATCGTATGATGACGTCATCTTGACGTCACCTCAATTTCCATCTATAACACGTACTTGTCTACCACAATAGCAGGTTTGAATGCAATCGGACCTACGGTTCTCTAGATATGGGCCCTTGAAAAATGCACCTTTAAGATGACGTCACATGCCAAGTGATGACGTCATCATGACGTCACTCTTCGGCATACATTTTCAGCTTAGGGTCTCTGTTTGTGTTAAGCCTGATTAAGATCTGAGGTTGTTTAGTGACCAAAGTGGCTCTTACAAAATTCGTGTACAAAGTCTATGGCATTTGGGATAGAACAAACAAATTCATAGAAAATCACCCGATGACGTCATCATGACGTCACCTCGGATTGTACATGCTAGTAGCACTATCTACCTGCCCACTAATTTTTATGACGATCGGACTGACCCTTCTACGTGTTTCAAAAAAGCCAATTTTTGATGACGTCATGATGACGTCACACATTTCCCCATTTATGTGAAAGAATGTAGGAGCTAACAAAGCTATTACAAAAAGATTTTTGAATTTAGCATTTTCTGTTGATGAGATATGGCACTAAGAAACTTTAAGGTTCAAAAACTTCAAAATTATTATAAAATCGTATGATGACGTCATCATGACGTCACCTCAGTTTTCATCTATAACACGTACTTGTCTACCACCATAGCAGGTTTGAATGCAATCGGACCTACGGTTCTCTAGATATGGGCCCTTGAAAAATGCACCTTTAAGATGACGTCACATGCCAAGTGATGATGTCATCATGACGTCACTCTTCGGCATACATTTTCAGCTTAGGGTCTCTGTTTGTGTTAAGCCTGATTAAGATCTGAGGTTGTTTAGTGACCAAAGTGGCTCTTACAAAATTCGTGTACAAAGTCTATGGCATTTGGGATAGAACAAAAAAATTCATAGAAAATCAGCCGATGACGTCATCATGACGTCACCTCGGATTGTACATGCTAGTAGCACTATCTACCTGCCCACTAATTTTTATGACGATCGGACTGACCCTTATATGTGTTTCAAAAAAGCACATTTTTTATGACGTCATGATGACGTCACACATTTTCCCATTTATGTGAAAGAATATAGGAGCTAACAAAGCTATTACAAAAAGAATTTTGAATTTAGCATGTTCTGTTGATGAGATATGGCTTTAGGAAACTTTGAAGTTCAAAAACTTAACAATTACTATAAAATCGTATGATGACGTCATCTTGACGTCACCTCAATTTCCATCTATAACACGAGCTAGCCTACCAACAAACCAGGTTTGAAGAAAATCGGACCGACCGTTCTCTAGATATAGGCCCTTGAAAAACGCACCTTTAAGATGACGTCACGTGACACGTGATGACGTCATCATGACGTCACTCTTCGACATACAATTTCAGCTTAGGGTCTATGTTTGAGGTAAGTTTGGTTAAGATCTGAGGTTTTTTAAGACCTAAAGTGCCGCCGACAAAATTCGTGTACAAAGTCTATGGGCTTTTGGTCAGAACTAAAAGAAGAAGAAGAAGGAAGAAGAAAAAAAAAATCAGAACAAAAACAAGGCCTTTTCCGACTGGCAGTGTCGGAAAAGCCAATAAATATTAACCCTCCTAGGCCTGTTCTCAGTGCCAAAACCGACCCAGCTGCTGTACAGATCAAAACCTATCAAATGACAGGTTGAAACACAAACAAACTGTGAGAGTTGGTGTTAAGGGTTTTTGATAGGCTGTGATAGTTATAAGTATACAGGAATTCGCCGACGCCATTTTTACAGTGGTGCCGCACTCGTGTGCAGGTTGCGCGCGTTCTTTAATTTCAGTCGCGCGCGCATTTTGGCAAGTTGTAAACACCCTGTTGGTCGAAGCTGCATCGAGCGCGTGCGTAAAATACGCACGCGAGCGTGATGCCACCGCAGTAAATTCTTCTAATTTTGGTCACCGGATTCGTCTATAGGAGGGTTAATTGAATTTATGCTAATTTATATCTGTCATAAATTTAGAGATACTCTTTTCACATATCTTTTCATGGAACATTTATAAGGAAAATAATAACCAGAAAAATCACTTTTAAATGGCAATAAAAATAAGGAAATAATCGGGGAATCCCTCCCAGGCCCTGGGGACCAGTTACTATTGAATGCAACTCTCTGGAATTAGAACAGCTAATAATGTCACATTTAGCTAATCAAAAGAGGATTTTTGCAACCATGACAACCAACATGTGACCAATGCGACCAATCACGTCCGTTCTAATGTGCTTTCTCTATAAGGGCTGATGCTGTTTCATGATGCTTTGAGAATGTCGAAAAGGTTTATTCTGAACATGTGAAACATGACAAATGAATGGCATGATTTTCCAAAGATTTTGCTGTTCCTATCTGATTTTGGTAGGGTATTAAAGTTAACTCGGTAATCCTTATCTTTAGGACCTTGTTCCATTATAAAATATAAGAGAACGAAGGAGACAGTTTATGTTTCAGAACTTTTTTCAGAATATTTTGCAATGATACAGGCAGGAAAAGTCACTCTGTGTGCTTGAAATCATCTAAATAGTTCGCTAAGATATCATGTTCAATATGAGCAAGCTTAATTTTGTGGAAAGAGGGCAGGGTTTTGATTTATGAGGGAAATTATGGGGTAAAACGGCAACGTCTCTGACTGCAAAAAAAGGTAGGAAAGTCACATTTTCTTTGAAAGTGCGTTTCAAAATTACAACAAACATGAGTTAATCTGAAGAAAAAAGACTGCTTTAGCCTGCAAAAGTCACTTTGGTACTGTGTAGTCTGTAAAGTCATCTGCAAAAGTCAGTTTTGAATGTAACTCGCAAAAAAAATAGGTGTAAAGACAAGGATTACCGTAAACTCTTTCCGTTCCATATTTAATTTATCAAGCAGTTCTCACTAGCTTGAAAATCCCAGCTCTAGGGCCTGGGTTCATGACTACCCCTAGAAGTTGGGGCTCCTAGTCCTACCGGTAGGAGCCTAAAATATAGTTCTAGCTCATGACATGCATGCCATGTCTATCGTTTGTGTTCCTTCCTCCATGGTCTATCTCACTATCAATCATGATTTCACATGCACGACATGTCAAGAGCCCAGATAGAGCTGGAATTTTCAAGCTAAGTTCCTACCAAATATTTTGTCGCCATTTGTTCTCGCGTCTTCATCATCGTTTTATCCCATAGGCCTAAATTCCCCCTCAAAAATCAAACCTCTGCGCGCCAATGCCATATTCTGCCGAGTGATATTCGAGAGGATATCAAATGCCGGCTCATTTAATTATGCGAGTTATTTCATTAAAGTGGATTTGGCTTCCCTTATTCTTAATATAGAACGATGGTACAATCTATATCTCAGACTCTGCAAACGCCCATAATATTTACAGGGCCAAAAACATGAGAATCGAAGAAGAAAATCTTACCTTCACAGGAACAGACAAACGGCAACAATTTCTACCTCAAGAAATTTCAATGCCGCTCCAAGTCTTGTACCTCATGTACCTTTAGACCAAAGATCGTATGATGAGGGAATCTTTGCTAGAGACCCGCTTAGACTTTCTCCGCCGCACGTACGTACGTACGTACTGCTGCTGCAAATGGTGCCGGATATGGGGGGAATTCACTTAGCCTTTGATTTTGTACTCCCGGCCCGATATATAATATTATTATAAAATAAATGGAGACGGCCCATAAGATGCATGAAGCTCATGTGTACATTGTACGAATGCGAAATACAGTTAGTCTTCGTAGCAGTCGGTTTTAGCTTCTTGTTAAGATGTACAGTGAAATTATTCCTGCATAAAATATTAAAGTGTAGGTGCTGAAGATGCTTGTTATTTTTCTTCTTTTCTTCTGTAAGAGGACATTAATTTGTGTCCTTTTGTTGCCGTAACACGGTGTGTGACAATAAAGTGTTGAAAATAATGTGAACAAATTAAATTAATGGGGCCCCAACCGTGCGTCATGGTACTCCTGCACCCCTCCTCCTCCCCCCCCCCCCCCCCGCATTTCAAATTATTTTTCGCACGGCAAAATTTTTGCTCACACCCGTCGGCCAAATTGTCGGCCTTTTTTGCTCACATCCCGCAAGCAAAATAATGCTGACATTCCCATTCAAAATTGTTTAGTGACGCCCCCTGATTACTCGCCCTGAGAAGTTTTCGTCGATCGAACACGGTTCCCAGTTTACACACACAAAATAATGGCAAGACATATGCACAATTACACAATGTAGGCTGGCATTCAATATTATTATTTTTTTTCAAATTATTTTTTATCCACATAGGTATATTCATTTACTTAATACTACTACTACTACTTTTGATGACAAGATATAACACGTGACCACTTATTGTGCAAAGTGTCAATGTGTAAGAATAAAACTTGTTTTAGAATTAAATGTTTCATTATAGCCAAAGTAAAATAAAACAAAACATCTATATCTTTAGCGTCATTCCTTTCTCAAAAAAGAAGGACGAGGCCCTTTGTTTTAGAGGTATTTTTACTGTTATTATAGATTTTCCCGGCCAATTTGCGATTTTTTTCTGATCATTTTCGTTATTGGTCATTCAAATTCGCGTGGTTTTTACGCATCTGAACAAATTAAGGTTTCTTTAAATTTGGGCATTAAATTTCAATTTTTAAGCACCCAAGATTTTGATTCTAATGTTTGTTTTCGTTTAGGGACATTCTATTTCGTTTTGGTGCATTCAAGACTTCATTTGTTGCATTCTTACATTGAGTTTTGTAACATCATTTGACGGTTGAAACATTCAAATTACCGAACGTCGGTGTGCATATGATGTATGATCACGCTTTTCTTTTCTTGTTTGTTTGTGGGCAATCATTTTCATCAATTGGTCATTCAAATTAATCAGATATCTATTTCTGAGGTTTTTGTAAACATTTTGTAAAATTTATAATGGAAAATTTTGTAACATTTATAATGTAACACCTGAAGATAGATGATGTACCGAACTAATGAAATGAAAAGGCGCTAATGAATTTTCTTTTTCACTGTTGATCTTTGTTTGTTTTAAGGTTTGACCCCCCCAAAAAATATAAATCCTTTAACTTTCTAACTTTGTTTACTGTTCTTTTTTCGTTCTGATTCACCCATCGATCTCTTCACGTGCAAGACATCGCAGCATGTATGTTTGGCAATGGTTGTACCATGGAGGTACTTTTAATACCTCCATGGTTGTACTATCATCGGGAACACGTCTGGCGGAACATTTTGGGAGTCACTTTTCTGGGCAAATTTCAGGACCCCCCCCCCCCCCCCTGCAAACATTTCTAGATCCGCCTCTGCCCCCCCCCCCTCCCCCCCCCCCCCCCCCCCCCCCCCCCCCCTTAGCTACGCCACTACTCTTGGGTAATTTGTTTTCTTGGGCCGATTCCCTCAGATGATCACACCTCCCCACTCGTATAGCTCGCCATCTTCATTATACGGATTGAAGACGTCAGTGAGTTACGGTACTACTTTGAGATAACACGGACTTTTATAGGAATATACGGACATGCAGCAATGTGAACATGCAGAAAAAAAGGTGCTTAAAAAAAGTGGAATATGTTTACCCATTATTATAATGAATGCCCGATCAACCCCTTACTGCTGGTCCACAGGAAATTGAATGAACATTGCGACACTTATAGTTTGAATGCATCTTTTACAGGCACAAGTGAAGCTAAAAGATGACAGAATGCTGGGATAGTGAATTTGAATGATTATTTTTGATTGTCGAACGGGCCAGGCGTTAAAATGAACGAAAACATGGTGAAATTGGCCGGGAAAACCTATATTAGATCGTATCGGGGGTATTCTAA
This sequence comes from Hippasteria phrygiana, assembly GCA_037893225.1. Lineage (NCBI taxonomy): Eukaryota > Metazoa > Echinodermata > Asteroidea > Valvatida > Goniasteridae > Hippasteria > Hippasteria phrygiana. The sequence goes on along the minus strand of JAZGUH010000047.1, from coordinate 789,071 downwards.
TTTTGATAATAAGCTATTAAAACAAAATACATATAACACGTTTATATTTAACTGTTGATTTTCATGTTTGCCTTTTTAAAGATATAAGATCAAAATGTGGATATTTTTCTGTAAAAATGAAAAGTCTTGGCTAAAAATCTGTATCAGGCAATGTAGCCTCAAATTTGGCCCCAAATAAGACATGCATGCAAAACCACGAGTAACCTAACAATAGAAAAGTATTTATAAAAAACGACAGTTAAATATTATTGTGTTTTGTGTAAGTTATACATGAATGTAAAAGACGATGACTTCAATGCATTTTCGTTGACGAAAATGCATTGACGTAAATTAAGAAAATTGGCCTTAGAACTTGGGAATAAATACTGCGTTATTTGTGATATTAATGGAAAGAGTAGGTTTTCAGGATTACATGAGTACTTTTGTTGAATATTCTGTCATTCTATAGTTTGAAACTTTATTGTACATGTACATGGCCCGAGACATAATGACGTCACGCTTTGTTTACACGCGCATGGAATAGAAGCAACGTGTGGACGTCGTTACGCCTCAAGTCCAGCTTCAAGACGAGGGTCAATTTCACGGGGGTGGGGGGGGGGAGAACCTGGGTTGCACACATTTTTTTCAAGAGGCACTGAAAGTAAATAAATGAACTCCGTCTTGTATAATTTGTTTTCATTTCAAGATTTTGAATGGGGGGTGGGGAGCACCTGGGTGCACGGACGTCAGCTGGGGGAGGGGACGTGTCCCCCGTACCCCCTGTTCCGCCTTTGCTGAGTGTTGAGCAGTGGCGTATCCAGCGGGGGGCGGGAGAAAAGTTGCCCCCCCCCCCCCGGCGGCATTTGAGGCGTCATAAAAAACAAAAAGAAATAGTGTTTTTAAGACGGTTTTAAAGACGGTTCAGACGTTGTAATTGCCCTCCCCCTGGCACAAAACTTGAAGCTGGATGCTACTGCTGGTGTTGAGGACAGCGCCTTAAATTGGGGCAGGCCGGGATTGGTGAGATGTGAGGATAAAATTACAATTGGGCTGAAGCGGTTGGGGTAGGGGATGGGGTGTCAATATCCATTGGGGGGGGGGGGGGGGGGGGGTAGGAGGGTACGTGGGGTATTTGGGTGAGTAGGTGATGGGTATGAGTGCACACAAATAATGGCATAGTTGTGTGTGTGTAGGCTGTGGGGGGGGGGGGGGGGGGGGGGGGTGGCTGGGGCTGGGACACCTTCCCTCAGATGTGATGTGCAACTCAAGGAGAACTTATAGGAAAACCGTTGATAATTATAATTATTCTCCTTCGCCCGTGCACCCCCTCCGCCACATAATGTCTATAGTTACCTTGCAAACTGAACTGTAAGCCCTCACGAGAACAAAAATCGCTAGACGTTAATTACCGTGACAATTTTTGTTTTCTTGGCATAGGCCCAGGCCTATTGTTTAAATTTGCCAAATTCCTGTGCACGTATTTTTAGTGTGTTCCCTTGAATATGATATGCACAGAAACGTCCCATTAACTCCTTATTTTTTCCCCGCAGAACTCCAATTCATGCCGTAGCTCGGTATCTGTTTTATTCTAAACAAGCAAAATCGACCGATGCTCGTGTATGTACGGTGTTGCAATATTGAACAGCGCCCTCTACTGATAGTATACAAAAACAACAAAGTCGATGTCTTGCACCAAGAGTAGTCTCACTCCGGACTCGACTGCCCCGTGAATAATGTACGTAGTTCCGATCCGGAAACCAGACCATCCTGTGAAAACGGCAGCTGCTGTCATGATCTTTTGAGAGCAACTGGTTTGGTAAGAAATTCGTCCCAAAAAATGTGATAATTATGTTGATATGACTTTTTCTGTTGACTTAGGTAGTAATGAAATATGTAGTCAATATATGCATGTACTCTTGAAGGAAACGTAAAGGGCATGTGCCTTTTGGGATGCTGTTAGCGTTGTCAATCAATCAATCACGTCGCCCGCATCGGACGTGCACTTGCGTTTGTGTGGTTTTAGATGGCAGTCGTTTAATGCATGAGGAAATTCGACGCACAATGGAAATTATTGGAATAGGCCCCTACTACAAAATCGTTTGCGGATGTTGTGAGCACTAGCACTACAGAGTAACGGTGACGAAAATGGAAAGATTTGACTTTAAAACCACAACTAAAATCGGTCAGGAGCAGCAAATTCATGGAAAATAAACATCTAAACAACTCAACTGTCTACAAAACTAGTCCGAGTAACTTGGACCCTGGCTTTATCGCCTTTTTAACATATTTTACAAATATGTCGGAACACCCAACAAAAACCATCAGATTTCACCTTTACAACGGCCACCAAAATACTAGATACGCCACCTGAGGTACAAGAAGAGTTCGAGGATAAAGATGGAGGTACTATAAAGGTTCACTTACAATCCGGATGAAAAGTCAAATTTCACGTTCAATTCAGAGAGGCACCCACAGCGATATATCGTCTTGTTTTTTTACAAACATTTTTAAACGGGACTTGACTACTCGACTGTGCATTAACCCTCCTACTGTTATAACTATCATAACCTATCAAAAAACTCAAGCCCTTCCTCTCCAACAGCTTGTGTGTTTCAACCTGAAAGTGAAACTCGATTTTGATATGTAGGATAGTTGGTTCCATTTTAGCACCGAGAGAGGGAGGGTTAATACGGCATGACGTTGGACTCGGATCCTGCGCACGCACAATGCATGCACTGCGCGGCTTCCCGGCAACTGTTGATCATGAAGGAAAAGGAGTAATGCGCGCATATCATACCGATATCGACACGTACTGCGAACCTACGTTGTACTCTCCAGGATAAAAGTCGCCGGGAAGCCGCGTGGTGCATTATGCATGCCCAGGATCTGGAGTCCAACGTCATGCCGTAATGTATTAATGCCCAGTCGAGTAGTCAGATCCCGTTTGAAAATGTATGTAAAAAAAATGGGAAAGAGTTCCATATCCGGCCATCACTTGGACCTTGTGCACAAAGTCTATGGGCCATGACAGAAAAAGTCAAGTATTTTCAAAGAAAAAGTTTAAATTTTTTCCCTCCTAAATTCGTGTTTCGGAAAGAGTTCCATATCCGGCTATCACTTATTTTCCCTTAATATGACTTAAAAACTACCAAAAAGTGTAAATCTGATGAAGTTCATAAGCACGAATTTAGGAGGGAAACAATTTAAACTTTTTCTTTGAAAATACTTGACTTTTTCTGTCATGGCCCATAGACTTTGTGCACAAGGTCCAAGTGATGGCCGGATATGGAACTCTTTCCGGAACTCTTTCTGGAACTCTTTCCAAAAAAAGACGATATATCGCTGCGGGTGCCTCTCGAAATTCAACATGAAATTTAACTTTTCATCTGGATCGTAAGTGAACCTAAGTACCTCCATCTTAATCCTTGAACTCTATTTGTACCTTTGTGGCGTATATCTAGTATTTTGGTGGCCGTTGTAAGGGTGAAATTTGATGTTTTTGTTGGGTGTTCAGACATATTTTGTAAAATATCAATTTTACATGTCAAAATGTTAAAAAGGCGATAAATGGTCCAAGTTACTTGGACTACTACAAACATGACATGGCACAACCTGCTATTTCAAGATTTATGTCCGTTCAAAATGAGGCAAAAATCATCATGTAAACACCAAGTTACTTCCAGAACTTTAAGGTTTTTTATAGCCCTAGAATGACGCTATGATATAGCGTCATAGCGCCCAAGTATGCAAAACAGTCCTATGCTAGAAACCGAAGATCAAAAATCACACTTTACCTGCATAAATATTCTTGGCATCATTTTATTCAAACAGTTCAACAGCCCATCTCCCTGTCCGGATAGAAATATTCCTCCAAGAATGTCAAGAACAGGAGATATTTGCGGCGCAAAATCGTCTCCACGCGACGCTGACTTCACAAACACGAGGAGTAATACCCACATTTAGAACGTTCATCAACAGAGGGCGCAATTTACAGTCGCCGCGTGCACGGCCGAAATTGCGCCCTCTGTTGTTGATGAACATTCAAGACGCGCGGACAAGGTATTACTCCTCGTGTTTGTGAAGTCAGCGTCGCGTGGAGACGATTTTGCGCCGCAAATATCTCCTGTTCTTGACATTCTTGGAGGAATATTTCTATCCGGACAGGGAGATGGGCTGTTGAACTGTTTGAATAAAATGATGCCAAGAATATTTATGCAGGTAAAGTGTGATTTTTGATCTTCGGTTTCTAGCATAGGACTGTTTTGCATACTTGGGCGCTAGGACGCTATATCATAGCGTCCTTCTAGGGCTAAGGTTTTTACAGAGAGACACATTAAAACTGCTGTGGAAGATTTTTACCCATTTTTTTGATGATCCATATATAACTCTCTTGATAATGGCTATGTACATATAGATTAGGTTTAATTCCTTAAAATGTCACTGGAAAAGGTGAAATTTTACGAAAATTTCGCTTACCAAGACCACAGCCATCGCCACTCGGCAGTTTCGCAATGTTTTTGTCAACTGAGAATGCCCTAACGCTCTCGACCAACCACAGCGCGGCTTTCATATCAACGCGTGAAGCAAAGAAAACAAAACTCCTCGGATTGTTTTCACAGGAAACAGTCGTCTAAATATTTGCTTTAGGTTCGTACGGCATACTCTAGCAGCTGATACAAATATTTATACGTGGAGTGATTGCATGCTGCCGCCTCCACTAGCACTAACACTAACACTAACCCTAACCCTAACCCTAACCCCAACCCTAACCCCAACCCTAACCCTAACCCTAACCCCATGAGAGCGGACTCGGTCGACGGTTCTTGTGGCGGTAAGGCAGGAGATCCTGAAGCAAATACTACAACTGAAGTATCCGACATGGTAGTTGGTTTGCCAACACAGAATGAGGTGCATTCCACGGCACATTGTGGAAAAGACGTCCCTCACATCGTGCACTTCCTGATACTTCAATATAGCTGCCTACATGTAATGTACATGATTGAACATGCGAACGATATGTGCATCAAAAATATCGCCTAAAAACCACTTTTTCATAAGAGGATTTCAGTTTTCCAGGTTGAATGGGTTTATCTTCAATGAATACAGAAGGTGAGGTGGAATTTGTTATGTTTGGTAGCGATTCCGTGATGGCCGGATATGGAACTCTTGCCGTACGTTTTGAACATTTTTGAACATTTCCTTACCACATTGTTTATTGGTTTATCTTTCCCCAGTACCACATTCTTTGTTCAGTCAAGCATAAAACCACTTGCCAGAAAAAAACAGCTGACTGCTTGTTGAATGGTTGTACATTGTATTTTCAACCAAAAATTTCACCCTCAAGAATTGATTGAAAAGGAAAATGTGTGTAAAGTTTGTTCCATGAAATTTTCTCTTTCATTTGGTGTAAAAATTAAAGTCATAATTGCTAAAATATCAAAGTTATGGCTGTTTTCTCTTCTGACCCACTTTATCAAACAGGAACAAATGGCACTCCATACACGTACACAATGTACAGGGAAACCTCTGATACAGTTTTCTAAAAATATTGTAAATAGTGACACATGAATTTGATTGCATCATTGGAAAGATCCGAACAAGCTCTTTCTGTTGGTATAACCCTAACTCCCTCCATCATTTTTTCCTCCAACTAATCTGAACCCTCCAACATCCTCTGATTTCAAAGTGTTAAAGCTGCATGTTACTGAATCCTCTAAAATCCTCTTATGGGACTATTGCATGAATCCTCCAAAATCCTCTACGGTTTTCGTAAACGCCCTAGTAACCTCAATCCCCCAAAACGCAAGAAAAACGTTTAAATTTAACTCTGCCAAAAAAAGAAAAAAAAAAAAAAAAAGATAGCTGGGAGAAAGTCAGTCCATAGGCTCTGTGCTAGTACAATTGATCTACTATGTATACTCAATATACATGTAGCCGTTTTGCGGATACCATCTTTGCTTGATACATGTACCACCATCTTAGGGGGCAAGCGCAAAATTATTTACATGATCTCCATGGAGATTATTACAATAAAAATGTACATTGTAGCTTGCGCATGCACAAAGTGTGTGCATGCAAATACATTGTACCACTGATCTCCATGGAGATCATGCATTGAATTTTACGCTTGTCCCCCAAAGATGGCGGTATCGAGCAAAGATGGCGGTATGCGAAACAGCTTGAGTATAGACGAAACGTACAATGTACACGTGCGTATAAATCCACCTCCACCATCTTTCCAATGTCTGAAAGTGCTGTGGTACTGAGGCTCCCACAAGGGTGTTTATCCTTCAGGCTGAGAGGAAAAAGACTTGCCTTGATTTGGGCTGAATGTAAAAAATTTTTCAAAGACGATCCTTGGCCATGGATCAGAAAATCAATGGTCAAGGAAGATCTCTATACCAGTGTACTTTTTACACCGGTGCCGTTCGTCACTTACAATGCATGGTCCACATCGCTCTCGTCCAAGTTCACGACCCTTGCAGCCCGTATATACATGTAAGACTACAAATAGTTTTGTGTCCCAATTCCCTATTGCGATGCAGTTAGACATCAGAGACAACAGTATATCTGTGACATGTCGTCTTTTTAATAAGTTCTTGAATAGGTTTATCTAAGTGTTGCATTCACAAACAAAGTTGTCATGCACGTGTAGGATACAAATAGACATTGGATTAGTGACTGAAGTTTTTATTACGTACATGTGGCTCATTCTATACATTTGGGGTCCAAAAGTGACATTTTTTGGGTCCTGTAGTGTTACACCTGACCTGTGTAATTCCCATCAAGTATTGAAATTGACTTCACAATTATTACTTGTTCGGCAGGTACTTTGCGTTACACTCTTGGACATGTTGGAGATACATGTGTAGAAGGCATTAAATAATGTGTCCTGAATTGCAAAATCTTATACGTGTCACTATGTAACAGGGACACAAAAAATGTCACACTTTTGGACCCCAAATTTATGGAATGACCCAGATACATGTGCTACTTTTTGAAACACTCCCCAAATACAAGAATCCATTGCCCAACATGAAATGCATGCTTGTATACATTGTACGTACTTCAGTCACTTCCTCCACTGAGTGAGATTTGAAATTTAGCCTTGAACCTTCTGGGAAAAAAGGTCATTCAAACAATTACATGTAGGTCACCTGGCAAAGCCAGTCCTCGGGGTGCACTACACTAATTCATGTCCGAATTTATGCGCCAGCTCATCAACATAAAATGTATACCCACAACTTTTTTTGAAAAAGGAGAGTTTGTGCCTCCAAAAATTGTGGGATTGTGTAAACATAGCCCAGCATCAACTCCCTGGTTTCTGGGCTTCCATCTGTGTGCAGACTTGATAAAATTACTGTTGAAAAATGGGTCCTATTTGCCCGAGAAAGTGGAGGGATGCCATTTTAAAAATGGCTGTCGATCGGCTTGGGAAATAGGACTTTTTGGGAGGTGTTTTTGTTTTGTGTCAATAATTAGAAACGTAATTGGCTAACCCCCCCAAAATAGAAAAGAAATGGAAAGACAAAAGATCAGACAATAAGTGACATTTGTTTGTGTAGACCCCAGTGATGCTGGGGTACAGGTTATTTGGCCCTGAACTTTATTGATTTTACACTGTTGTCAATGGAGCTTGAATTAGTGTGGTGCACCCCTCGTGTACTTGGCTTGCCTATGGGTCTAATATCCTTGGAGGCACTTGCAGGTTATCCCAGTTGGAGGTTGTGTCAGCGTCCAGTGTTTTGTTAACTTGGAGTCCTGTAACCAGGGACATTTGTAGGTTACCTTGCTTGGCAATCACATCATGCTGGTTTGGAGAATTTAAAATGTGTAAGTGGGAAAAGTGCAGAAGAGACTAAAAAAAGATCTGCAATAAATTCATGTTTGCCAATAGTACATGTACATAACGTAAAGTCATAGTACTGGAAAGGATTTTCATGTTTTCATGACATGTACATGTACACTTAGTCGTACTTCCCCAATACAATGTACGTCCGAGGACAATGCTTTGTGTTTCCTATTGTTCCTTTAATATAACCAACCCCCATACACTAAGCACGTATCCTTACGTTCGAGGACCGATTTCAACAAAAGACTCTACGTTCGAGGACTAAAAGGTTTCTTTGTGTTTCCTTTCTTCTCTTGTCCTCGGAGATATATACAGTGCACGTACATGTATGCCTGAAACACAACAGTGTTGATTGTTGAATTATATTACATGTACATGTACATGTACATGTACAGTATGTAAATTGTACATTTTACTACATTTTAGAGGAACAGATGGCAGATAATTTAGTTTACCATGCTTCCTGTGGTCATTAGTTAAAAGCCAATAATTATATTTGACGTTAAAACGTAATGAGTGTAAATGGAGCAAGTGTCTAAACTAAACATTGTGCATTTATTTATTACATTTCTTTACCCAGGGTGTGCCCAAACAGTTTAAAACTGGTTTCCATTGGGGCCCTGCATATTATTAGTTATAACTGAATATTTACACATTCATACAAAATATTTAAACAAATACAGTAACTTTTCAACTCTCCAGAAGCCTATTGCTGATTTACGGGATGGGCGAAAAACCCGCGAAAAAAACCTTTTAGGGTGAAAAACAAGGGGAAATTCCCATCCGGCTCCAAAGTATTTTGGCAACCAAGTTTACAACTCCGCAGATCAGCGTAAATGACAGAAATATCACTGATAGATGGCTTTACGTAGCTCCGATTTAAATGTACTTAAGGAGTTTATGGTTCTCATTTGTTCAGGCAGATTATTCCATATACTGGCACCACTCACAGCGAAACTTGTCACGTAGCATTCCTTTTTGGCGAAAGGAACTTTCAGTGCCATTTGGGTCGATTGTCGTGTTTCACGAATCACTGTAAGTGGTGTGAACAGATTTGTCATGTACAAAGGATTCATTTTGTTAAGGCTTTTGAAAACAAAGATAGCCTTTTTGGACTGAACTCTTTCCTTAAAAGGAATCCAATTTAGTCTGGCAAACATATCAGCATGTGTATGCTTTCATACTAATGATGTTTTTAACCCTAACCCTCCCAAATCCTCAAAAATCCTTTTAGCCAAAAGGTGGAATTTGGAGGATTGAGGGTCTTTGGAAGCTGAAGCATCGGAGGATTTTGCAGGATTGAGGGCATCAGAGGATTTTGCCTCTGGTGGAAAATGGAGGATCCAGGTCATCATGATCAGGCCCAATCTGATGCTGGTCGATTTCGGAGGATGCAAAATACAGCTTTGACTTAATTCACACCATATCCAGAGCAATCCATGTTCAACAACTAAAACATTTTGATAAGATGAATCCCCTTATAGCTAGGGGTGTGCATCAGAACCGGGTACCTGAGTACCCGACCGTTCATGTCAGGAACCGGTTCCAGATAATGGAATCGAGTACCCGTACAACTTTACATTATAGCATAGTAACTTCCCAGAAAATGAAAAAGGAAAGGTTTCGAATGTTATTTGTCGGGAATTTTCAAAATTAAAACACGACTAGGCCTACATGGGAAACCAGCACAGATTTCATGTTTATGACGCTCACGAATATTAACAATAAAGGGAATTTACCGGTTGTGGTTTTTGTAGTCTGGGTATGGATAAAGAGCCTTGACGAGACATACATGTGTAATAGCATTCCTCATGCCACTATAAATACAACTGTATAAAGCTTCTGTCTTTTGTGATATGCTGGCACATGCACGTGCCGGAACATGTACATGTAATGGCGGAGTAGTGATCAGGTTTACTATAGACAGGCATGAGATTTTTCAGACTTTTGTCTGAAATCAGACTTTTCAATCTCAGAGAAAGACATTATTACAACTTCCAGTATTGGAAATTTTGGATTGGGTTTCTTTAACAGGTACCCGGGTACCCGTATTTTTTTTCAATCGGGTACCCGGTTCTTTTACTACCCGTAAATGCACACCCCTACTTATAGCCCTTTCAGTTAACAGTTGACCTTCACATCCCACATACATTGAGTAACACTTATCCATGTACCCTGAAACATCCCAGTATGGGATGTAAATGTGTGCAACATAACCTAGGATATCCTACATGTACTGTACATATGAGACTGAAAGGGTTGAGATGCCATCTTGTGTAGTAACTTGTACTGTGTGCTACTGTAACCTTGAAAACTCAGGCATTTGTTTACATACAATATAGATGTTGTGTAACCATGGAGGAATAAGTGTCTTATTTCTCCACGGTATAACTGTATTTCTGTACAGTGCATTGTACAGTGCTACGCAGAAACCCAACTTGAATTTTTCCCACAGGCTCTCGGAAAGCACTCAGCATTTAGTGCTTCGATCATACACTACATGTACGTATACATGTACAATGTACGTTCGGAAAGGGCAAAAATCTCTTCTAATGTACATCATTCCCGACGCAAATTCCATCTTCACAACCCAATTTTTATGCATGCATATATATATGTACATTGTACATGTACAAGGTGCGATCAAAAAGTTCTGAGACTGTTCCTGTTGCGAACGAATGGATCGCAGCACAGTAATGTGCATATAGCAGGTGTAAGCAATAACTTTTGTGAGGAAGTATTCCTAGTTACATCGCTTGATCAACATCAGCACATGTGTATTCCTAGTTACATCGCTTGATCAACATCGGCACCTGTGTATTCCTAATTACATCGCTTGATCAACATCAGCACCTGTGTTACACACATTTTTGTGACCACTGGTACGTGCGCATTTGCGATTTCACCATAGACCTGAAACTTGAGCAGAAGCAGCACTGTGTCGAAGTCTGTGAAGATCTCCGTCAACAGGCCCGGGATGACCCAAACTTCATCTTGAGAATCATCAGCAGTGACAAGAGTTGGGTCTACGGCTACGACCAAGAGACCAAACAGCAGTCTTCGCAGTGGAAGAGTCCGCAGTCTCCTAGACCGAAGAAGGCGCATCAGGTCGTTTTCTTTGACATTCACGGGGTTGTGCACCGTGAATTCCTCCCCCAGGGTCAGACTGTCAACGCTGAGTTTTACTGTGCCATTCTGAGGCGTCTGAGGGAGAACATTCGGCGCAAATGGCCTGAACTGTGGCGTTGGCAATTGGGTGCTCCAACAAAGTGCCTTGCATGCAGTTGCAGCTGACATGTGAAAAACTCTATTGGCGAGTATTGAATATTCAAATATTCGGTAAAACCCAGTTTAGAATAATCCAGTACTAAATTATTTGAAAACGAACAGCCCTGTTTGTCAGTAATGGAAATACGTGTACATTCAGTCTTGTCATCTTTCATACAGAAATCATCTAAGACGTCATGGCGCCCATACTGACTACGAGGCGGTTTTCAGACCCCCACATCGTCCAGCAGTTGTGGGAAGCTGTCACGGCTATCCGCAACCAGAAGCAAGTGGCCAATATAGACCGCATCCTCAAGTTTATGACGCGTGAGTACAGCGTCTTGACCAAGGAGACCCAGCAGCAGGTAATTGATGTTAGGAGCACTTCTGCCTCTAAGTTATCCTAAACTGTGGTCAGCTTGGACACGGTCCATGAGTATGGGAATGAGTTAAGGGTTTTATACCCTAAAAACCTTTTTGTCCCATTTCTCTCTCCCAGGAGAAAAAGGAAGGGCGTTAACAGCCTCCAAGGGAGTATCCAGGTGGATGAGGGGAGGGGTGGACAAGGGGAGGGGAAAATTTCTTCTTCCCCAGCAAAATTTTGCCAGTTTGTTTTTGTTTCTGTAGTTTTCTTTATCTCTCTCCGTCTTTTTTAATTTAAATTTTTAATTTTTTTCTAAAATAAATTACAAACACCATTACTTCACAAATGGTACAAACCTACCCCCTTCAAAAATATTTTTCTGGCAAACAAAAATTGTGGTCAGCTATTTAGAAATTTTACAAATTCTTTGATTAAGCAATGATTTTCCTCGAGATTTATGCAAGAAATACATGTAGGCTGATCCATTAAGCACCACTCCTTGACATGTTGACCAATCACGACTGTGCGAGCCACACGTCCATCATTTTTTGTCCGAGTTGTTAAAAAATAATTGCTGCTGTAATTGGTCAATACATCAAAGGTTGGTGCCTACTGGATTGGTCTATTAACATGCACGGGATTTGTTTTAAACATCATGCCCTGCAAAGGCTACATTTGCCAACCACGTCCATTTCTGTTTTTCATCAGGAGAAAAACAAGACAAACATTTTACAGTACAGCTGTGTTGCAGATTACATGTGCATTAAAACACTCCCACTGTCACCGAAATCTAGCACCTGGTTTTGCTTGATTCTAATGGATGTAAGGACTGAAGAGCCCTGCAGTAATTACTTTACATTGGGTTCGATGTCTCTTGATTCATAGAACTGTCCAGATTTTAATAGATTTGGGAAAGTTCCTGGCAAAAATGGATTGGCCTTGGAGCAGAAAGCAACAAATAAATGCACACATAAATGTACTTGACCCACTAGACGAGAGTAATTTTGTCAAGACCGGTGTCTATTAAAATTCACTAAGAAATTTCTGCTCAGGGGCCTATTTTATAGAGCTGTTAAGCACAAAAATTTGCTCAGCATGAAAATGTCTTGCTTAGTAAAAACAGGTTACCAGCCAAAAGTCCATGTAATTTTCATGCTAAGCAAACAACAGCTGAATACCAGTCAAAAGCAATATTCCACACATGGAAATCTGGTTGGTAATCCAGTTTTTATCAAGGAAGCATTTGCATGCTAAGGAAATTTTTGTGCTTAACAGCTTTATGAAATTGGCCCCAGGTGTGCTGTCCACTACGTAAATTACAAGTGAGATTTTTTCCCTGTAGTTTTTTTTGTGGCCCTTTTCCGATGTAGTGTATGAAGTCGAGTGAATAAGACGTCTGCACAAGTAAGCAAGAGGTCGTGGGTTTAAGTCCTGCCCGAGTAAGCCTGTGATTTTTTTTTTCCCACAGGCTCTCAGAAAACACTGAGTATGCAGTGCTTCATACACTACATGTACGTCGGAAAAGAGGAAAAAATCTTACTTGTAATATACATCATCCCTAATGCAGATTCCATCTTCACACTGTTAACTATTCTTGTTAGGAAATTCAAAAATTGGTCAATTGAAGGAAAATAAGGTGGACTTCATTAACCCTAACAACCCAAGCCTTTTTACTAGAATCCTTCCCTAACCACACAGACTCCAACACTGTGTAGTAAACCAATGGCACATTCTTTGTACTTAGACAAAATCAGGGCATCAAGTCCCATGCAAAGTGATGGTGCCAAGGCTCTACAGTACCCAATCACACAAAATTCAACACAAAGGGGTGTTTGATTTTGGCAGGTTAGGGAAGGTTAGGGTTAATAAAGTATTAAATATGAGATTAAAAAGAAAGTGCAGGCTTATTTAAAGAAAAAAAATTGCCAGCACACTGGTCTAGTTGGGTTTTTTGAATCTTCTAGACCAATGCCTAAATTACTGGACTCCGTCCACTGGATCGGTGTGAACTTTGAGTCCTGTACGTTAAATCATTGTCAATATGAAATTGCTTTTGGCTTGTGCATGTGGGGATTAGTCAGTCATTGTCCTTGTTTTTGGTTTGTAATTGTAGCTGGCATATGCCACCAAAGATGAGTTGATTGTCAAGGACAACTCCAGGGCCAAGAAGGGTATGAGGGCAGGTCAGGAGCAGGAGGCCTACTGGTGTGCTGTCGAACAGGAGGAAGAGGCAAGTACCACCTGGTTGATGTCTACAGGTGCATTCCTGCATGTACTCAATCCATTCATGTTTCAACATATGTTATTTAATGGGAGTGTAATGAATAGATGGAGCTTTTTCAAACAAAGCTTTCATTTACACGAAAGGGGGCTCCAATTGTGATGAATATAACTACTTTATTCAGTGTGGTGCCTATTGTCTGCATTTATGCTGAGCTGCACAGCCCCGTTCTTGGCATACCAGCACCCCATCATTAAAAGGGGTTAAGGGGATAAAAGCGTTTTTTTTTTTAAAGCAAACCTGATTCCTTGTTCCTGATTAGGGGTGTGCATTTACGGGTAGTAAAAGAACCGGGTACCCGATTGAAAAAAAAATACGGGTACTCGGGTACCCGCTAAAGAAACCCAACCCAAAACTTCCAATCTTGGAAGTTGTAATAATGTCTTTTTCTGAGATTCAAAAAGTCTGATTTTAGACAAAAGTCTGAAAAATCTCATGCCTGTCCGGTATGATCACTTCTCTGCCTTTGCATATGCCGGCACGTGACTGTGCAGACACATCACAAAAGACGGTTGTCCGGAAACTTTAATACAGTTGTATTTATTGTGGAATGAGGTATGCTATTTTGTCTGGTCGAGGCTAATATCTATGCCCAGAATACAAAAAACCACGACCGGTAAATTCCCTTTATTGTCAACTTTCGTGAGTGCCATAAACGTGAAATCTGTGCTGGTTTCACATGATGTCTGTTTTTAATTTTGAAAATGTAGTCTGTTTTTATTTTGAAAATTCCCGACAAATAACATTAAAAACCATTCCTTTTTCATTGTCTGGGAAGATACTATGCGATAATGTAAAGTTATATGGGTACTTGATTCCATAATCTGGAACCGGTTCCTGACATGAATGGTCGGGTACTCGGGTACCCGGTTCTGATGCACACCCCTATTCCTGATTGGTCTATCCATAACAACAATGTGATATTACAATTATAAGAATGCTTAACAAAGACAACAATGTCGCAGGCACCTGCTGTGTGAAAATAATTTGTGTCTAAAAAACTTCTGAAAATAATATGCATTTCCCTTTGCTCTCAAACCTGTCCCTTAATATGCTTTCTTGGCTGCAGAGCACCGAATCACATGACTGGTACTGCTGTAAGTGTCACAGCCCAGGGGAGGTGCTGTGCTGTGGGTCATGTTACCGTGTGTATCACCCTGAGTGTGTCACGGAGGGAGTGGATCTGAACAACCTGGAGTTGTCCTGGACCTGCCCAGTTTGCAAGGTCAGTTTGAAATTGCTCAATGGTCAGGACGGCAAGTCACTATCAGTAGCTGAAGAATATGAATCTTTTCATTCAAGAGCCTAAATTAGCTGATTAACCCTAACCCTGCCAGACGCAGCACAGTGCATCTGTGGTGACAGCTCCACTTTGCTGCACTCTGCACGCAAGTCAATGTGACAAAGTATGCAATCTGATGCGTCTGGCAGGGTTTCTAGCCAAAATACCCTGGAGGGTTAGGGTTATAATATGCAACATTTTCAAACATAAACAAAACAAAACTATGAATTATTATAAAAAATATCTTACTTCACGCTAAGTAAATAATAGTCTCAAGCATCTTTCGAAATCATGGCACCTGGTGTGCTGTCATTTTCAGAAAAAGTTGAATTTTTGTATTAATTTCCAAATACTGCCCCTAATTTACCAACTTTAGTTAGTCCACCTTTTGTTTGGCAGTTGGTTTCTCATCTGTGAACGGGTGATCTGATAATTCCCTGACGTCTATAAATTGCTCCGTTTTCTCTGAAGTCGGGGAGTAGGGTCAGGGAACCAGATTACAAGAACAGCATTTTTTCCCCCTCTGTTTTCCCGGCATATATGTACACAAAACTTTAAACAGGTCAGTGTTACAGTATTTGCTATAAAATGCTAACCCCGAAATCCATTCATTTCTGAACATTACAGCAAATGTTGTATAGAGTATCTAAGTGATGACATCAATGCAATGTTTGGAGCCAGAATACTTTTGTTATTTTGTGTCAGTGTGTTTGCATGACTGGTTGTTAACAAAGGAACAGTTGAAATCTACATTTGTTTGGAGCCAGTTGTCGTGCCAACTGACGTCAGACTTCGGTACTCTATACCACCTTTAAGCACAAAATACATTATCACTTAGGTAGCACTGCCTAACCCATGGTCGGGCCAGGCCGTTGAAAAGCCTGGCCACGCCCGGACCTTCTGGCTTTTTAGTCTTGCTATTGTGAGCCACAAATCACCTAACAATAGAGCATCTACTAAGCCGGGCCTCTGCAGGCTAGGCGAGGCTGTGGCCCCTCCCACACTAATCTGTAGTGAATTCAGATCTTCTCTCCCTGAACAGATTAATATGATTAGCTGCTTAGGGCCAATTTCATAGAGCTGCTTAAGCACAAAATTTGCTTAAGCATAAAAAACCTTGCTTAATAAAATCAGGTTACCAGCCAAAACTCCATGCGATGTATATTGCTTGTGACTGGTGTTTAGCTGTTGTTTGCATAGCATAACAATCACATATATAGTTTTGGCTGCTCACCTGATTTTACTATAGCAAGGTTTTTGTGCTTAAGTGAATTTTGTGATTAAGCAGCTCTATGAAATTGGCCCTGTCAGCATGGATCCGGTTGCATTGCACTGTATTATGCTAAGCAAAGAATCAGTGCTAACTCTTAAAAGTTGTTTTCTTTCTCAGGTGGTCATGTCACCACGCCAGAAGCTCACCAAAGCAGTGCTGTACAAACTGCTCAGGCATGTCCTGAATAGAATGAAGGACAAGGTGAAATACCTTATTTCTGTTGCAAATATCAAAACAAATGAAAATTGAATAAGTGCTCTTGGGGTGGGGTGTGGTGAAAGGATGGGCTTCTTTTTATGCAAGTTCCCCCCAAACAAGGCTAAAAGTCACTTGAGGTTACGGAGCTACAAAAAGAAAAAGAATCAAATATACAAGAGGTAGGAATTAATATTCCTCTTGAAGCAGGAAAGATCGTAAGATGAAGGGAAACACGCACCGAGCAAAGAATTCCACAGAGATACAGAACGAGGGAAAAAGCTATTGCCAAAGCTTTTTGTTCAACATTTAGGTGAAGCTACATGTAGAGTATATTGGTTGGAACAGGCAGAAAGTCGAGTTTCGCGCTCGAACACCAAATTGAGATTGGATAGGCAGAGCCAATATTGTTTGCACCCTTGTAGTGCAAACCCCCATAACACATCCATGATTGGGCTTGTTGTGTTGTAGCGGCCATCTTTGAGGCTAATGTCTTTGTCACCCTTGGATAGGCATGGGTAAACCTGTTGTTCTTACATTGTTACAGAATTTGAATGACAAACACAAAGAATGGCCACTATGCATAAGGCCTATAGTTGTAATATACAGAATGGTCCTTGCCTTTAACCCCTTGCCACTGGTTGACACATATACATGTATGTGCGGATTGAAAATTGCCACCTGGCCGGTTGACGTCTACACACGCCAATCTCTGCATTTTCAATCCATTGTTAGGTTATTGTGTACGTTATGCTTGGCTGCACAAGCCCCTTGTTTCCATTTCGCTTGGCTGCACAAGCCGGCCTGGCGCCCCGGCGCCCCATATAACACCCGGGGTAAAGGGGTTCAAAGACTTTCTCCAGAGCTATTTCCTCGAATAGTTAGCTTAAGCAGCTCTACAAAATTGGCTTCTGATCTAGATGAGTGACGATGGATCATTAAAAAAAATAACCATAGGCTACATCATGACATTAATTTGATGACATTAGTTTGATTAATACAGGATATATTTGGGGTTCAACCAACGGCGGCGGAACGGGGGGGCCGAGGGGGCATTTTCCCCCACTTTTGGCAGTTCCACATAAAGAAAAACATAGAAAATTGCAGCATTTTGCCCCTCCCCCCCCCCACTTTCAAAAGTGTTCCGGCGCCGTTGGGTTCAACTCTGTATTTTTTTTGACTTAATCTGTACTTGTCTGCATAGTAATTCGTGATTTTTTCCCTCTTATTTTGTGATTTGTTTTGTCTTACCTGTAGGCACGTGATCTGCACAAGAAGCTGAACATGGCAGCCCTTCCCAACTATTACAACCTGGTATACAGACACGTTGATCTTGCCACGATCATGCAGGTACAGTCAAGAACATGCTACCCCTTCACAGCCAGTTTAGCTGACCTTGGCCACCACTAGTAATTTTGATTTTTTTTTTTTTATTAATATTTGTTTTTTACGTGCTTTTGTTAATCGAGGTCAGCCAATACAAGGCTAATAGCCACTCGAGGTAAAGGGCTACAACAGAGGTGGTGGGGTTGGCCACATTTTAGGTTGCCAGCCCCAACCACCCTTACGGTTTTCCTGTTTTTAGATCTAAATAGAGGATAAATCTCCAATAGAAAATGTTCAGACCTGTAGACCCAGGTAGGGTAACTTCTTCTGTTTGTGAGACCAACTCCCTTCCCCCAGCATACAGTGAAATCTCGATAAGTTAAAACCCGGTTAACTCGAAAACCTAGTTAACTCGAAGTAAGAATTTATTCCTGTGAAAAGAATAGCAAATCATGTATAAACATGCCCACACTAACTCGAAATTTTGGACCGGTAACTCCGGATAAGTCAAACTCAAAATCGGCAGGTGCGGAAATAAACTTGCATAATTAGGCCACAGAAGAAACTGCAATCCTTTTGTTAGGTTAAGGAATCTCCCAGGACCCCAATCAGTAAACCTAAACTCAGGTATAGATAAGCAACAAAGAGGCTTTAGCGTCCATAGTATCTTTGGAGCAGCTGCCTATTCTCTCCGGTGCAACTTACAACGATCAAAGCGAACTGCTGGTGACCCGCCCAGGAAGGCCGAAGACGCAAAGCGGCCTTAATTGTCACTGCAATCCTTTGAAGAAGTGCCCACGCAGCCACGATGCAGTTGGCAATGATTCAAGTGAACTGCTGACCAATCACACAGTCGCACGTGCTTGCTGCAGTGACGGGTGGCTGGATTGTTTCAAGGCACGCCGCACGGCATCTTTTTCTTGAGAGAGGGCGCGTGCCATCTCGAGAGAGGGCGCTGTCGTGACTACGGAGATAACAGACTGCCCAAGGTTTTGGTGGAATACGAAGTGAGAGGCATCTTGAACGCCGATGGTCCGCTGGTCTAGTGCATATTTTGTAGGGCTGTTCTTTTTCGAATAATTTAGTATTCGATTATTTGAAACTGGGTTTAACCGAATATTTGAATACTTGATACTCGCCAATCAAGTTTTTCATGCCTCAGCTGCAACTGCTTCAGTGCTAGTAAAGAGTTGCACGCAAAGTACGCCAGTGTTTTACATGCGGCGATAGATATTATGTACTGCTCGATCGACATTTTGTTTTCATGCGCCTGATCATTACGGGTTTTTATAATGTTATGATAACAAGATACCAAACTCCAGCCTACGTTTTTGCAGTAATTTTCTTAAGGGTTTTTTACCAGATGGGAACAATAAACCTCCGTCCATAAAAAGTAACCGTCAACAAAAATATGGCATTTGACACTGCTAAGCATGCTACATTTTCTATTAAAATAGCCGCAGAGGCGTATCTGTAAGTGCATATACATTTTTTTCGAATATTCGAACCGGCCCAAAAAATATTCAAATATTCGGTTGACTATCGATCATTCAAATATTCGGTACATGTATATTTAGGACAGCCTTAATATTTTGAACACTGATTTTGTGGGAACAGCTCTCACATGTATATATAATTTCTGTCTGTACTGTTGCATTTATGATCTCGTTGAGCAGAAAGTAGACGACAGGAAGTATCGCTGCATTGAGGACTTCCAAGCAGACGCCGAGATGTTGGTTCATACGTCTGTCATCTACTATGGGCAGACGCACGAGCGCACTGACCTGTGCCAGTTTACGCTTAACGACTGCAACTATGATGTAAGCAGATGCTGGTCTTTAAAGGAACCCGTTGCCTTGGAGGTGGAAAAAGCATTTGTCCTTAAATGTCTATGTTTGCAAAGATCATTAAAACGTAGAAAATAATAATATGCATGACCGTTCCTTGAAAATGCACCATTTGCCTGAAAATCATTGATTAACCCTAACTCCCTACATCATTTTCCCCCCATGTAACCTGAATCCTCCAACATCCTCTGATTTCAAAGTGTTAAAACTCCATATAACCTGAATCCTCCAAAATCCTCTTATGGGGACCATAGCATGAATCCTCCAAAATCCTCCAGGTTTTTTTTGCATACCCCTAGTAACCTCAATCCTCCAAAATCCTCATGTATCACATTGAGCCTGATAACCTGGATCCTCCATATTCCTGCAGGGCAAAAACCCCTAGTAACCTCAATCCTGCAAAATCCTCCGATGCATCAACTTCCAAGTGCCCTCAATCCTCCAAATTCCTCCATTTTGCAAAGAGGATTTTGGAGGATTTGGGAAGGTTAGGGTTAAAAATGCTTTCAAGGCCAGTCCATCAACCAGGCAGAAAGTCAGAGGTGCCCTTTTCAAAAGTGCCTCGAACTAAGTATCGTTTTAGTTTGGCTCTGAAATTTGATCTCTCTGAATTTTAAATTTGTGTTTTATTTAAGTCGCCCAATACAAGACTAAAAGCCACTCTTGGTAATTCAGGGCTGCAACAGAGGCGGTGGGGTTGGCCACATTTTAGGTTGCCAGCCCTACCACTTTTACAGTTTTCCTGGGTCCAGATCTAAATGGAAGATAAATCTTCAATACATACCCAAAAAGATGATCCCAATTTTCAAACCTGTAGACACAGGCGGGGGAAATTTCCACTGATGGTGAGACCAACTCACCTCACCAGTGTAGAAGATGAGGCAAAATTGTTTTTCTGACTTTTTGGGGTCATTTTTGTTTTGAAATCTGTGCGGGTTTCTAGACTGGCTGTTTTTACACTAAGAATGACAATCCAATTTGTTTTGGGAAATGTTATACTCTCTGAATTTATTATTTTCATTTTCTGACAGTTTTTGGGGTAATTTTCTGTTGAAATATACTCAGTTTCTGGACTGGCTATTTTACACTAGGAACAGGAATCCATATCTTTGTTTTATTTGATATCCATCTTAGATTGCTGAGATCCAACTGTGCAAGGACTGCTACCTGATGTCCAACAGCCGTACTGATAAGGGATGGTTCTGCAAGCCATGTGTAAGTCAATCATACCAGAGATGTCTGTCACTAGATGGCTGTTAGCACAGAGGGCCATGTGCAATTCAGTACTAGAGGTTTTTGCATTGGAATGGATGTGGTTAGCACACCAGAGATGTCGTCAGTTTGTGTAGTCCGTGGTCTTGTGACTTGAGACGTGTGCTACGTGTGCCTACTGCATGGATTAACTGCTCATGCACATCAATTTCAAATGTGCAGTAAATTGCCGATTTTCACTACTTCACTGAATTTTACATAAGTGTACTGAAAGTTGATGAATCAATTTCACTTAAATCAATTGAATACAATCAACCCCCCTCAAAAAAAAAAAAAACCTGTCCATCCCTAGCCAAATTTTGCACACTGATGTCTTGTCCCGCAGTCTCAGCCTATCTAACATTTTATCAATTTGTTTTTTTAGGAAAGACACTGAAACTTGCATGAAGTAGATGGAGTACCGGTAATTAATAATTTGGATGTTGTGTTTCAGTTATGCAATTTGCAGTTTAACCCCTTCTGTTCGGCTGTTATTGATGGGGGCTGGTATGTCAAGAACGGGCTGTGCAGCCAAGCGTGAATGCAAACAATAGGCACCACACTGAATAGAGTGGTCCTATTCATCGCACTTGGAGACCCCCTTTTGTGTGAATAAAAGCTTTGTTTGAAAAAGCTCCATCTGTTCAGGAATGCGCGTGTAGACGACAACTGGTCATGTGGTCTTTTTCAAAACGCTGTCCAAATTTCAAGAGGGTGACGTTTGGCAGTGCACTTGCGTCGAAAATTAAATAAACTGCCTATCCATTCCCAACCAAATTTTGCATACAGATACTCCCTGATCCTATGTAACCATTTCATCCATTTGGGGGGGGGGGGGGAGAAGACTGAAACTGACAGGCAAGCAACTTTTCCTCGGATCAGCTGATTTCCTCGTTTTTCACTTCACACGTATGCCATTGAAAATTGAAAAACACTGTACAAAATCTTGTAAAGATTGGAATTTCCTCGTTTTTTGTTAATTCCAAGTCGCATGCCTGAACTGATTGAAACAATTGAATTAATTCATATTGTGGACGTCGTCTTTATTCAACTTGGGTTTCCGTTTGGCCTCTTGAATCTCTCCAGGACCCTGCTCATGAGGTTGTGTGGGCTCAGATGAAAGGCTTCGGCTACTGGCCAGCCAAGGTCTTACAGAGAGTAGACGGCAACGTGGATGTCAGATTCTTCGGCAGTCGACACCAAAGGTGATGATTTAAGGGTATATGGGTCTAAAAATAGGGATAATTTCTCTGGAATCTGTTGAAGAAATATCCTCTATTTAAATCTGGGCCCAGGAAAACCGCAAGGGTGGTGGGGTTGGCAATTCAAAATGTTGCCAACCCTACCAACCTTCTACCACCCCTTTACCTAGAGTGGCTTTTATCCTTGTACAGAAGAACTTTGCTATAACTAACACTGCTGTACAGGTTTCATGTTAAATCCTTATTTCATGTCACGTTTGTCGAAGAAACTCTGCACGCAATCTGCATGCACTTGGGTGGTCACATGACCGATCATTATTCAGCCGACAGAGGGTGCACTATTGTGAGTTTTCACGGATCCCATGCATGCACTTGTTTTTGGTTTTCCTTTTGTATCTTTTTTTCTCTTAAAAAAGCAATTTCAGTAATACAATTTGTGTTTGTTTCTTTTGTTTGTGTTTTCGCATTTGTTACTCTTTTGGACCGGCTGGAAAAAAATTTGAGTTACACGGATTCACTGGTGCCAGCAATTCGAGTTACGGGAGTATTTATGTACACAATATCCTAATATTTTGCCGGGAATGTAATGTAGCTTCGAGATAAGCGGATATTCGAGTTATCCGAGTTTGAGTTAATTGTGATTTTACTGTATCAGGTGAAACCTTTTACATTTGTTTCTGTAGAGCTTGGATTCCCGAGGATAAGACGCGAGACATCAGTACCCATCACAGCAAACTCAGCATCAAGGCCACACAGGGCTGGCGCAAGGCTCGGAAGGAACTGCAGACATTCCTTGGTAACAACACAAGGTCAGATTTGTATTCAACAAGACATCTAGGAGCAAGATTGTGGTCTGACTATTATTGCGTGTGGATGGATGGGACGGTGGGGTCAACAATAAGCCAGTTTGGTATTTCAACTGCACATGTGTACGTGCACTGTATATATCTCCGAGGACAAGAGAAGAAAGGAAACACAAAGAAACCTTTCAGTCCTCGAACGTAGAGTCTTTTGTTGAAATCGGTCCTCGAACGTAAGGATACGTGCTTAGTCTATGGGGGTTGGTTATATTAAAGGAACAATAGGAAACACAAAGCATTGTCCTCGGACGTATTGGGGAAGTACGACTGTGTGCACAATGACATTTCATCCCGAATGACCCGCGTGACCTAACATGCGCGTGCGAACGCAAAAGGTGGTCGCACAACGCGCACGTGTTAAATTCAATCAGAATGGGCGTTCGCGTAACATGGCGTGACATTACGTCAGCAATTTTATCCCTTTGAGATACCGGCTTATACAGGTTGCAGCGAATAAATCTGTTGTTTGGATGTGCTGTGTGTGGCTTCCTCATTGAGTAAACTTGAAAGTTTCTGACAGTGGCCGTGTGACATGGCGTTATGCAACAGGTGGAAGTAGCCAAAGTATATACATGCAATAAGCAAAATACATGCAATAAGCTTTAATTTGATGTATTGTGTGTTGCCGTAGCTCATTCCTGTTAGTCTTGACCCCTTGTTTTGAGAAAATAGTTTTGTCACCTCTGCACACCTCAACCTGAGTTCAAGAAAGAAATCTCCCCCCCCCCCCCCCGAAAAAAAAAAAAAAAAAAAATAAACATTGAGATTCAACTCAGTTTCAAAATGTTGTAAACATGTTACAATCCCAAAATTGACTTTTTCAGTGATAAATTGTTGATTCTTCTTGTAGCTCAGAGAACCGTAGTGCGACTTTTCGTTTGTTTCTTGGTCTGAGTTCATATTTGGCCTGATGGGTTTATGACTTCTGATTAGCGCCCACCCCCCTTTGACTGAGTTGAGAGACCGCCAACATGGGTAAAATAACTCGGTTGGGAGAGTGCTTGTAAAGTAACACTGTTAACAGGTTACAATGGATGTTCGTTGTTAGTGCACCGTTTTTCTTTTGTTAGATGTTCAAAGTGCAGGTATGAGAATCTTCCGGTTTTAAACAGAATTCCAGTTTGTTTTTCCTCCAAATTTCTGGTCTTCGAGTTCAATGTAAATTTGAAATAAAATTTGGGGGGTGAGTTGTAAAGGGGGTAATGTTGGATTACCACTCTGGAGCTGAAAATCCCCCTTTATTCCGAGTGAAATTTCTGAGTTCAGACATCGTTTTGTTTTCCGTTTCAATAAAGTTGCAATCTTGTTTGAGAAAAAATATAATGTATACAATTTTTAAGATGGTTATTGATTTCTTAATCATAACAGCCTTCAACAGGTATAAAATATGCTAAAACACAGGAGCTTCCGGAGGCTTCGCCCCCTAGACCCCCTGGACCATGTGGATCCCGCAAGGGGCCCTAAGGTGGCCCCCTTGACCCCCGGCCATTGGACGATCCATTCGTTTCGCTCACTATGCTATATTTGGTATTAACAAAATATTTTCCTGTTTTTTTATCAACACCCATTCTCATGCCTGATAGTGTAAAGCCCTGCTCTTTTCAATTTTCTTTGTTCAATCGAATTATTTATTACAAATACCTGGTCCATTTCCCTCGTGGTTTAATTGATGAAAACATAAAGAATTTTGCGGATCTTACCTCATTAGATCTGATAGCGAGGAATCAGAGCAAGGCAAGACCAGACGCAAACGAAATCACAATGAGACAAGCAAGTCGGACATTGACGAGAATGAAGACGATGATGACATGGTGTCCAGTACCTACAGCGACAGTGGCCAGGTAATGCCAGCTGCTTGGTCTACTCGCCTTATTTACAACTATCAAAGTGACAAAACAACAAGTACGTGCTCAGTGCAACAGGGAAGATATAGCAGTCCCAAATTATAGATGAACCCTGTCATTCTTCAGTGATTTAAAAAAAAAAAATGTAAATATTAAACAAAAATTATTTTGATGGAAATCGCCAAATACACTCCAGGTAAAGGGCTACAACAGAGATGGTGAGTGGCCACATTTTAGGTTGCCAGCCCTACCCCCTTTAAGTTCATGTAGTATGATTTTAATCTTGCTGTGTTTCGTTTCCCGAGAAATCGATAAGATTTGAAACAGGGTTGGCATTGCAGATTCGACCAACCCTACAATATTTTATGTTTTTCATGGGCCCATATCTAAGTAGAGGATAATTCTTCAGCAGATTCCAGAGAAATTATCCCAATTCTCAGACCTATGGACCCAGGCGGGGTGACTTCCACCGTCGGTGAGACCAACTCACCTCCCCCAGTTAAGTAGTTCAAGTTTTGATGCGCTCCTTTAAAATCCTGATGAATGCTGGTAATTGCTGTTTTGACGGAATATTGTTTTCTTTTTTCAACAGGTTGAAACAAAGCAGTCAAGATTACAGGTACTATTTTTTTCTGTGAGTTCTTTATTCAGGTGTTAAGAATAGAAAGCTTTGAGAAAAAAGAGAACCAGAGGAAACAATGGGATGTTGTTAACGTTTTTTGAGAAAATACTGGTTTTTGCTTTGGGAGAGCTGATATTGATCTGTGACAATAGACCGATCCAGTGTGCGTCGCCCGATGGTATTCTGACCAATCGCATTCGTAGTTTATGTCCGACATGCGTGCAGTAAAGTCCGACATGCGTGCACGCGCATATAACGCACGCAGCTGGAACATGCAGTGTGGCATTGGAAAGAAACACGTGTTAATTGCCCATGGGCACAGTGGGCGGGGCTTACTGGATCGGTGTATTGGCAGGTATGACTTGATCACAACACAGCATCATTTTGGGAGCATTTCATATAGAGGAATCCCACAACGAGGAGTTTAGCGCCGATCTGCGCACTCCCGCGTTTGAAAACGAGGATCTCAATGTCACAGTAAACAACTTTATGCTGATCGTGTGCCTGCGCTGCCTTTTATGGCCTGATGAATTCATGCATGAATGAATGTGCTGAAAAGCGTTGTTTTGTTTGCCACTGACATTCTCACTTTCAACCCGGAAGTGCGCAGAAGGGGCTAATGTGAAATTCCTCTATTGTCCTGGGCTGCGTTCCACTAATGCGAACAACGTTAACGTTTGCCAGCTATGCAAACAAATTTCCATTTGATGTGCACACAAATGTGGCGAACGTTGGCTAACGTTTGCATCGTTCGCATGAGTGGAACGCAGCCCGGGTGCGGTATCAATTGCAGTACCACAGTTTGTCTTTGTGGTGCCTCATTCCGTACCTCAAACCTAGCTGATGAACGGGAAGCCAGGCGGCTTGAATAACTGAATAATCATGAGGTGAAAATATGCTCCGTCAGTAATGATGTCAAATTGCACTTTCCAGGACCACTCTGTGTCAACAAGCCAAGCATCACCCGATGGTGTCGCAGGGGACGAGACCACCGCTAAAAAGGTACACTTTGAGCAATCTAAAAAGTTCACAAAACCTGATTATTTGCATAGTAAAGGCAGGTTACCACCAAAATTGCTTGCGATACTGCATGTGACTGGTTGTCCGCTGTTTCTACTCTAGCAGGGGAATTTATTGATTTTCCTTTTCAAACAACTCTTGAGGGTGAAATATTGGTTGAAAATACAGCCATTCAGCGAGCAGTCCGCTGTTTTTCTGATTGAGTGGTTCAAACTTGACTGAATAAAGAATGTGATACTGGGACAAGATAAGTCAATAAACAATGTGGTACTGAAAGGGTTAATTTATGTTTACGTAACTTATGCTCCTCCTTGGAAACTACACATCATTGAGTACAGAAAAGACTACAGACCCAAAATCATGTGCTTGCCATTCTGGGACTTGGACCCGGAATAACATTTTGGGAAGGCGTAGGAAGCCCCCTCTGTACCAACCCAACCCTGTCCCATGAATCGTAATTAATGTGAAACTCTTTCACTGTGCAGGAGCGTTCTTCCTCCACCAGTCCACCATCCTCTCCCAATCCGGCTCCGCCGGAGGTGATAACACCTCCACCAACTAAAAAGGTAAGTTTTCTAGGAGAAGCAATAGTTGTGAAAGTCCACTCTCACTTTTTGTATTTGCCTAAAGCTGTTTGTTTTACCCTTTTGTATTGTAGTTTGACTTTTTTGTAAATGAATTTTGACGTTAATTGATGTGACCTGGCACGATGAAATGAGTGGGAAGTCTGACTATGGCACTCCAAGTTTAGCAGAAACAATTTTTCACTTGGAAGTCTGTTTTTAGATTTTTACATATGAAAATCCCTATTTTTGAAAACTGAATTCAATCTTGAATATTCTTTCTTTTTTTTTTTTTTTGGGGGGTGGGATTTTTGGTTGAACTAATGTAATACAGTGTGCACATTTCACTAACTTTGAGCTTAATTTTCTCAAACCAAGAGTCGCACTGAAACAGCCTAGTACATCAAATTTAACCTTAATCTAAAGTTTCAACTTTTGCTATTTTCCACCATTTCATGGGGCCCGGTCACATACATATTTTGCTGTTGCACAGCATCTATCTAATAAAATAAGTATTTTTCAAAGTGAACAAAGAAAGCTGGCAGGAGTGGAATTTGAACCTGCAGCCTCCGGAATACCATACCGGCGCTCTACCAGCTGAGCTATCTTGCCCTATGTTGGCGGTCTCTCAAATTGTCAGTGTCTGTTTGGGTCATAAACCCATAACGCCGTATAGCCAGGGATCACACCACAACTTTACGATACAACCTGGGATGTGACATTGTGGGGATCACTGAATGAGGATACAAATTTTTTACTTATAATATGGAAGACCGCCAACGTAGGGCAAGATAGCTCAGTTGGTAGAGCACCAGCACGGTATTCCGTAGGTCGGAGGTTCAAATCCCACTCGTGCCAGTTTTCTTTGTTCACTTTGGAAATTCATTCAAATTAATAGCTAGTCAGCTTCCCTTGTGGTTTGACGATAATAAAATAAGTGCTAAATAACTAAACAGCAGAGGAGAAACTCGGCCAGCGGGATGGAACACGAGGAAATGCCACAGCTGCCCAAAGTGCCGGACGGGGAGGGCCAGGGCGGTGCTCCCCTGCAGTGCAAATGCCAAGAGGTGTTTGATGACAAGCTGGCCGAGAAGCTGGCCCAGCAGCAGAAGGAGTTGCAGAAGGAACACCAGAAAGCCCTGGATAAAGCTGTCAAGGAGGATCTGAAGAAGGTCAGTGAGCTGAAGGTTGCTACCCATACAGGGGCCGATCAGGGTGGGGGTGTTGGAGGTTGAAATCCCCTGTTCTGTGCCAATTATTTTAATTTTTATCTGTTTTATTTCATTGCTGTCTGTTTTTGTTTGCCAGTCTTTAACGTTTTTAAAAAAATTTTTAATGGGTATCGCTCAACACAATGGCACTTAACCCTAATTCCCTACATCTTTTTTCCTACATGTAACGTGAATCCTCCAATGTCCTCAAATTCCAAAATCCTTAAATGTTTGTTGCTGGGGACAACTGCCTGAATCCTGCAAAATCCTCCACCTCAATCTTCCAAAATCATCTAGCACCCAATTGGGCCTGATGACCTGGATCCTCCATTTTCCTCCAGAGGCAAAATCCTCCAATGCTTCAACTTCCGAAGACACTCAATCCTCCAATTTCCTCCATTTATTTGAAAAAGAGGATTTTGGAAGATAGGGGTAAGATATGGGCTACAAAATCTAGTAGAAGGCACCTATTCACATTTCTTATCAGATGCGCAGTATAAAATAAAGCCAATTTAATTTCCTCTGGGGGCTGGCCCTCCCCAGTTCCCCCTAGAAATAAAACTGTACACCTCTGGTTCCCCCCTGCAAATTAAACCAAAGTCATTCTACTGGCACTGGGATATTCCTGATGAAACTTCCTTTGGACACCATTTCGTAGGCTAAAGAAGAGTTCAAAGCGGAGAAGGAGAAGGCCTTAGCGCATGCCATGGAGAGCGCCAAGATGGAGTTGGAGACGGAGCGCAAGGAGGCAGCAGAGAGGGCGCAGCAGGACAAGGATGAGGAGCTGGAGAAACTCAAGACCAAGCACAAGGAGGAGATCTCCTTCACTAAGAAGAGACAGTGGGTGAGTCCATCGCCAAATTGCCCACTCTCTGTCGGATGAAGCAGGGCCTGATTTTATTTAGTTCTTGTTTTGATAGGCCCTAATTTTTGTAGACCCCATTTTTTTGGTAGGCCCTGAAATGTTTTGATGGCCCTCAGCACAATGTCTTCACATCTGGGCTGGTGCTTCTGCTTGTCAATAATCTTTATTAGATCGAGTGCAGATTGGTTCGAGAAGAGTTGGGCTCCTCCTTAAATCTGTTGCTACTCAGTCTGTTCCATAGATATTTTCATGGTAAATGTTCCATCGGCTAGTCAAACTTTGTTCCTCCAGTTAGGTTGTTTGAGCGTGAAACTTGGCTGTTCCCACCAATATACTCTAGCTGTACCTAGATGTAGAATGAAAAGCTATGCCAATATCTTTTTCCCTCGTTCTGTATCTCTATGGAATTCTTTACGATCTTTCCTGCTTCAAGAGGAATATTAATTCTTACCTTTTGTATCTTTGATTCTTTTTCTTTTTGTAAATCTGTACCTCGAGTGGCTTCTAGCCTTGTTTGGGGCGAACTTGCATAAAAAAAGAAAATACTGTGTCTATGGGATAGTCCAACCCTGACCAGAAGGCCCTACGTATATAAAATTGGGCAAGAAACTTTTTATTGACAAATTGGGTTAGTTCAGAAACTTCTGAAAAAATAATTACAAAAAAGTTATTATTTTGATATACCATCTTGTTGCACCGCAATTCAGAGACAGATACATCAGCACAAAATACCTTGATAATATACTACGTGACACAAAAAGAGCGGAGTCGCACTATGGTTTTCTGAGTTACAATTTTTCACTGAAAAGTAAATTTTGGGATTTCTAACAACTATTATTTGAAAAACCCTATTCTATCACATCCCAATGTTTTTACACTGCATCTATTCTCGAAATATTATTTCTTTGGGGGGATTTCCTTTTTCGAACTTGGCTTAAAGTGTGCACGTATCACAAACTTTGAGCTTCATTTTCTCAAAACAAGGGGTCAAGACTCTGACAACTTTAAAAGGTTGTATCGGAGGATATGAATGAGATACCACAACACACAATATATCAAATTAATGCTTTTAACCTGTACTTTCAGGAAATACCATAATCTTGATTCTCAAATGTTGCGACTTTCCACCTATTTCGTGTGAAATTCATTTCGTTGGGCACTTTTCGTTGACTTGTGGTCGATTTGTTTCCGCAGTGCATCAACTGTGAGCAGGAAGCCATGTACCACTGCTGTTGGAACACCTCCTACTGCAGCATTAGCTGCCAACAGTCTCACTGGCACAAGGAGCATAAGCGCCTCTGCCGACGCAAACGGTGACTTGACCCACCGAGGTGTCAAAGGTTAACCACGGGTCAACACACAAGGTCAGGTCTTGCAACTGCACAAGATGTTGTAGATATTGTAAATAGTTCCACTTAAGAGTTTTTTAAGAGCAAGTTTGGTAACTTTTTTCCTGTCACTCTGTGTCCTTTGCCTTAAAAAGCAGTATAAATAGACAAATGTGTGGTATGACATGTAGAAATATGGCTGATGGGAAAATGTTAGCGTGCCAGTACGAGTGTTTTTTTATTTGTATAAAAGTAAGTTATGTTTCTTTGAAAGATTGTATTTTTTCCTGTTTTCCAGAGGTCCCGTGGGGACATAGTGTCACAGACATTTATTTAACAGATAGAAATGTGTTTCTGAATATGAGCAAGAAACACTCACCAAATGAGTAGTGAAATCTGCCCTTGAAACCACTTTAAACAAAAACTCTTGGTTTTTTGTTTTCAAAAATTTTTGCTTAAAATTTGGTTGTTGCTGAAGATTATTGTACAGGGGTGAAAACGGTTCTATGGCAAAAGGAAAGGTTTTAAAGATTTTTGTTTTCATTGTGTTTCTTTTGTGAGTTGATAAATTATTTCTTTTAAACTGTTCATGTATGAACAGCAAAGATGTAAATATTTTGAGCTTGAAGAGGGCCGAATGCTACAATACGTCAACTTAACTCATTTTAAAGCAAGTAGACATCTCATCCATACATATCGGGTTTGGTGAGATTTTGAGGGTGAATGACCACCATTCTAGTCTGGTATAACTGTCACGAGCATTTCTGCAATGCAGTGAATATTTGGATTATTGGTGAAAAAGAGAAAAATGTAACACATAATGGCATTTTCTTGTTTTAGTTCAACGACTTGACGAAAACTGAGCATTTCCTTGTTAGAGCATATATTGTGCTGTATTTTTAACCCCCACCACCTTGCAATGTTCTGCAGGCACCCAGCTAAATCTGGCAAAATCTAATGGTAACAAGAGGCAACAGCCAGATCTTAAAGCCTGGGCCCAATAATAGTTGCAGTGAACACCACAGTACACAAAACGGCAAGTCGTAGGTAGTTAGGGGAGAGACAGTTTATGACGTTATTCAGGGCCTGTTTGTTTCACACAAATCCGGATCGCGATCAGTGATCCAGCCGCTGGTTCGCTCTATCTATTAGGCGGAATCTGGTGTGTGGAATAAAAACAGGCCCTCGGTTTAACAAAACAAAAATGATGTCCGAATAGTCCAAAATCTCTCAGTTCTCGGCTATTTTTTTTTTGTAATTTGTTCGAAAGCTGAACTGATGCAGCATTTTGATACATTTCAGTTAGGATTAGCTCACATTAGCCACTTGCATTTGAATGGTCGTATTCCTACGGCTTGATGCCGAAAGTTGGCAAAGTTGAACTTGGCCCAACGTTGTATTATCACATCACCCATAGTCTTTTACACTACGCCATCTTGGAGGCCTTCCCATGCCACACTCATGTGTAGTAAACAGTGTGCACCAAGGTAACAACATGGTGTGTGTATGTATGTAGAATACAGTCATCTAGTGCCGAGTTAACCCCTTACCGACGGCCAAAGCTGCAGTTTGAGGCAAGACCAC
Source organism: Hippasteria phrygiana (assembly GCA_037893225.1). Classification (NCBI taxonomy): domain Eukaryota; kingdom Metazoa; phylum Echinodermata; class Asteroidea; order Valvatida; family Goniasteridae; genus Hippasteria; species Hippasteria phrygiana. The sequence continues at coordinate 757,055 of JAZGUH010000047.1, read as the reverse complement.
TGGATCGGCTATACAGCCACATGTTTCTGCACGTACACAATCTATTCATTATTTAACTATATTTGTTCTTGAATGGGAGTGTAGAGAATAGATGGAGCTTTTTCAAACAAAGCCATCATTCACCTGAAGAAGGGGGAGGTGCCGGGTGCGCACCGCGTGCGATGAATAGGCCCACAACTGTTCAGTTTGTTTTGTGATTTTTAAAGTATATTTATACAGGGTAGTCAAGATGCATACAGTTACAGGTAGCTGCAGTATCGTATAATGGAGTTTTATCTGACCACTTCCTCTTTGCCGAAGTAACAGTGTGCCTGGCAATGGTGGTTGAGGCACCGTGTGTTGGAAATTTACCGCATTTTAACAAATAAAAATTTGCACATTTTTAAATACCAATCTGTAGATCTGAACGGATAAAGAAAAGCATATTTTGCATGTAATTTGAAAGCACCTCTGCATTGAGTTTCGTTTACGATGAGTAATGGATGTCATCGCTCAACCGATGAATGTTTAACTGTATTTCCTGTGTGAAGAGTAGCATATAAGGTGTGTGTACAGTCTACCATTTGTGAAATTTCAAATTTGTTGTGATTTTTAATCACTGTAAAGAGTACCTGTTGTAGAAAGAGTGAAAAGTGCCAAGGATTACAACAATGTAGATTTAAAGGAAGAGGTTTTAGGTGTTTGAAATTTAGTGTCTTTGGTGGACTAAGACAGGTGTTGGCAAAAGAAATTGGTAAAGGCACTGATGCATTGGTGAGTCTCTCTCCGGTTATTTTTTAAGTGAACTGCATGGTACTATATGAGAAGGTTAGTGGTTCTTTGGTTTGAATTACTGTATAGACTAATTATTTACTAAAAACTATGTTTTTAGCCATTTAAAACAAGTGGTCTGTGGGACTTTTGGAGAGAAGCCTCTTGTGAGTTAAAACTTAATGTGTGGTACAACCAACGTTTTTTTTTTATTGCATCATGTGTCAAAATACCGGACAGAATCGTCTTCAGGAGAGATGTAGTTTTGGATCAGGACATGCAGTGCAGACGATTATGAATGAATGAATGGAGTACACATTTCTTAACATTTGGTTTGAATTCCACTATTTGATATTGAATTTGGAAACCCGATATTCAAAAGCAACCTTAAAAGAAAATTTTTTGTGACGCCGTCTAAAAAAAACCACTGGAACATCCTCCATTGACTCTGATTATAACTGCATTGACTCGCTAGTGGTCTTCTTCTTGGTATATGAATAGCCTGCCCAACATTATAGCTCTGGAGTGTTTTTGTCAAAGCCCAGTGGTCACTGAATCCTGCAAGCTACATCCAGCCATGGGGCTTTTCATGCAGCACCTCACTTTTGTTTGCATGACTACTAGGAGCTAGATGGGAACTTCCAGTGAAATCAGAGCCAAGAATCTGTTGGAGGAAACTAATAAAAGATCATGTGGTACTCATCAACAGGGCCTTCAGTCAAGAACGTTAAATTTTGAACATGCAAATTTAACTCACTTGGGTTTTTTTTACTGTTAATGAACATGTACATTTGTATCGGGCATTATTTTCTATACATTCTTGTATTTCAAGTGCCCTCTGCCGATACAAACACAGCTATACCAAACAATTTCAGTGGCTATAACGAACATCATCTTTGGCTCCTAAATTGTTGTATCTAATACCATTATTCACTATGTACATGTATAACGAATGAACGAATGGATCCCATGATGTTCCTTATAATGGAATTCTACTGTATCTGTGAAATGGGGAAAAACATTGAAGTGAATACAATACATTTGTGCATTTTGCCTTCAGTTGTAGCAAAAGGCAACAGAACCTTGGTGGTAGTGTTTTCCGGATAATTGCTATTGCTGGAGACAAACTAAAACCTTTTTTTTGGAGTTGGGAAGAAAATATCGCATTGTATCCATTTTATCAGTTTGGTATTTCTTGTGTCACTGCGTTGAGCCAAATATGAAAGTATTACATTAAATTGGCTATTTCATAGGCAACTAGTGAGTATCACATGATTTGGGCAGTTGCAAGGATCCTGTAACAAAATTGCTATTCACATGAAAACATTGTTCCAGTAAACGAACATTTTAATACCCTTTGGTGAAGCAACACAATTTCTTCCTATTTTTGATTTTTCAAACTAGTGTTGCAGTCATGCCCAAACAGTGGAAAAGTGGAACTTGATGTTAGATTGCAAAGTTTCAGTGAGTCTGGACTCAGCCGAGGCCGGGCTTGCGGGTTACACCATTAAGACATTAATACATTATTTGGAGTCCTGGGTCAAGTCTGGGCTGGAACTCCAGCTAAGTCCGGACAGTTTGGACTACATGTAAGTGGACCTCATTTGCACTTTTTGGTCACTGCCTCAGAATTATGTGACACAACAACACTGTCTCAACCCAAGGTAGATGGTCGCTAATTTTGTAACCAATCAAAAGTTTTAAGAATGTTTTGTCACAACCCTAGTCAAGTGTTATAACATCAACTTTAGTTACATTAAGGTACTAATAACAAATACTACAAGAGAAATTTCGGGCCAAATGTAAATGTATGGACATATTATATATATATATACATGTAAATCCTAATATTCCTATTGTTTGAATACCGATGGTACTTTGGCAGCAATTTAAGAGGTTAGGATCAACTGATTAATTTAAAATTCATTCCAATAAAAAAATGCAAGGGTTCAATTTAGGTTTTCTTCCTTCAAACTGTAATGTACCATTTTATTGGTAATTGTTGGGGGGGGAGGCATATCGTACCATTTCCAAATTTCTTGCAAGAAATATTTTTATCGACTGTACTTACATGTATTGTGAATACATGTACATGTACCTATGAATTTTAGAGACTTTCGCAATGTACAGTACCTGAATTTAATGCAGAGGCCAATATCCACCTATGATGCTGGCACTTTAGACATTTGTCTCCATTTTACTAATACATCTCAAAGCATAGTGTTGGGTTATAAATTCACAAATCAGAAAAAGAACATATGTGCGTGAAAATCTTGCTTCGATGCTTGATCATAACTAGGAGCTGTACAAGTTGACTTACTGTTGCAGTGCTCATTTCTGCATCCATGTAGTGTCGATGACTATCAAACATTTATAAAAGGTCCATTGCTTTGGGTTTAATAGTACTCTGTGCTGCATTAGGCTTTTCAAAATCTGATTAAATTTTGAACTATGTTGGTGCACTTCCGATTTAAATAACGCGACACTTTTTCTCTTGAAGTATACATGTACTGGAATTTTATAATAAGTTTTTAATGGTAGGTTTCCTTAATAATAAAATCAGTTTTTGCAACTTGTGCTCTCGTCGTAGGTTTTGAAGTCTGAATACATGTCAGTAGCCCTTCAAGTGTGTGGAGAATAACTTCTTCCAGCCTCAATCTCGCCTTGCACATGCATTAAAATGATTCATCCTAGGTATTTGATTAAAACAATACTGGACTTGAGATCAAGTTCTTGCACCGAATTTGGTGGTGTTCATGGATTATACCCAGTCCTGCACATGAAACCTAGCATGACATTAATATACTGCCCTCTTGTGTCTACATCAGCGCATCTAAGGACTTGATAAACCTGATTCATGTTTCTATATGGTGAGCGCTCACGTGTTGCATACCATGTAGTACAAGTAGGAATCTGAATACGTGTATTTATATTAAGTAGAACTTTGGCCAATGATATTACACTTGTGTAATGTTGACCAATATTATATCCACCGGCAACACCAAACCAAAGGACTTTATCTCAAGTGTATCAACCAGTGGTTTTTCATTTTTAAATTCAAACTTACATTGTATTGTTTTTTCTCCAAGTACTGAAGTCTTCTTACAACTGTTTGATTTTGTTTCTTTTATTAAGCAACAAATAAACTATTTGAAAAAACTAATTTGATAGTGTTCAAGTGAGTTGCTTTTGATATACATGTACCTGCTTTACTAATAATGCATATTATGTACATTCTGTTATTCAAGGAGTGTGTACAAAAATTGAGTATTACAACTGCAATGCTTTGGGTTTAAAACCCATAACAAAATGTATTCTTTTATACTTCAAATGAGAAATCTCACCTATTTAGTGATAGTATTAAATGAATCAAATGTATGCGACACAAATCATCTTTTGCTCCCTTAACCCTAACTTCCCCTAAAGCTACAAAATACTACTAGCGCTAACTGTAGTATGCAGTACTCTGGTATGTTATCAGTATTGTTCCGTAGTTGTATTATTAGTATTGTGTACTGTACTTTACCCCAAATGCATGCTTAGAACATTATGGTTAATATAGGACAAGACATTTGACTGTGGCAGCACCAGTAAAATGCTTTACGTTTTCATGATTGTAATATCACTAAAGACCTGCAGCCGATTTCACAAAACTTTGCGCAATTGCGTAACTCTACTTACGCCACAATTTATTGCGTACGTTGTGTGACATTTTAAAAATCGATTTCACGAAAGGTACGCAGTGCGTAAGTCGCTGACTTGTGCCACAAATTATGGCGTAACTTACGCACTCGTTTTAAGTGGCTTAAATTGTCCGACTTACAATGACTTACATACAGTAGGTAGGTGAGCATCGTAGAGCCGTCAGTTGCTGAAATCATTTATTAAATTCACTATATTATTTCAGAGAGTAATGAAATATTTCCGAAAGTTGCCAACAATTTTATTTTTTTCGAGCGAAGTTTCGAAAGTGAAAAGTTTCAATATGGTACCCCACAGTTCAATTTCACTACTGTTACATGTACAACTAGGACTCTATGTCTCTTCGCTGAACAGAACATAGGGCTTTTCCGCATTATCTGTTTATGATGACACTGCGATTTTTGCTTGCTTGTGTCCATTAGTCTGCCTACCCACCAGGCTTCATGACAATTGGACCTACCAATTTACATGTCTTTCGAGAAATTATGCCTTTAATGGCGTCATTATGATGGTGCACATATTTTGCATTTTTTTTACACATGTTCTGTTGATGAGATATGGCTTTAAGAAACTTTAAAGTTAAAAAACTTTAATATTACTGTAAAATCGTATGATGACGTCATCATGACGTCACCTCAATTTTCATCTATAAATCTAGCTACCACACCAACATACCAGGTTTGAAGGCAATCGGACGTACCGTTCTTTAGATACAACAATGTATGGGCCCTTGAAAAATGCACCTTTAAGATGACGTCACATGACACGTGATGACGTCATCATGACGTCACGTTTCGGCATACATTTTCAGCTGAGGGTCTCTGTTTGTGTTAAGCCTAATTAAGATCTGATGTTGTTTAGTGACCAAAGTGGCTCTTACAAAATTCGTGTACAAAGTCTATGGGATTTGGGATATAACTAAAATAATCATAGAAAATCAGCCGATGACGTCATCATGACGTCACCTCGGATTTTACATGCAAGTAGCACTATCTACCTGCCCACTAATTTTTATGACGATCGGACCTACCCTTATATGTGTTTCAAAAAAGCACATTTTTGATGACGTCATGATGACATCACACATTTTCCCATTTATGCGAAAGAATATAGGAGCTAACAAAGCTATTACAAAAAGAATTTTGAATTTAGCATGTTCTGTTGGTGAGATATGGCTTTAAGAAACTTTGAAGTTCAAAAACTTAACAATTACTATAACATTGTATGATGACGTCATTATGACGTCACCTCAATTTTCATCTATAACACGAGCTACACTACCAACATACCAGGTTTGAAGGCAATCGGACCTACCGTTCTCTAGATATGGGCCCTTGAAAAACGCACCTTTAAGATGACGTCACGTGACACGTGATGACGTCATCATGACGTCACTCTTCGACATACAATTTCAGCCTAGGGTCTATGTTTGAGGTAAGTTTTGTTAAGATCTGAGGTTTTTTAAGACCTAAAGTGCCGCAGACAAAATTCGTGTACAAAGTCTATGGGCTTTTGGTCAGAACTAAAAGAAGAAGGAAGAAAAAAAAAAATCAGAACAAAAACAAGGCCTTTTCCGACTGACTGTCGGAAAAGCCAAAAATGTATTTTAATTGTTGTACTAAGACAGTCGTGGTAAAAGCGGCATTCAGCCTCGTCCGTGATGTATAAAACAAATAAAACATTGCGCAGCTACGCACTGTTTCGTGAAATGGATCGCAAGGATGTAGCGCAGCTGCGCAACATTTCTATAATGCAAGTCCTGCGCCATAGTTGCACACGGTTTCGTGAAATCAGCTGCAGATCAGCCATGTGGTTTTATTTTGACACATTCTTCCTTGCACCTCTTGTTCTGGCCCCAATCCCACCCCCACGCATTTTGAGAGTTGTGTTGGGCCTCGGTGATCTCATCCGTCCTACGGACAAATCTTCCTGCTCTTTGAGAGGTGACCCTTGATCTCCAGGTTGTGACCCTTGACCTCTGGCCCCCACTGGCCTATTTGACAATGAACCCCGACCTCTCATCGATGCCGATCGCAGACCTCTTGGGGATGGAGTTGAGCTTTGCTCTGGTGACGATGATGACCTATGACCTCTGGAACTTGCCACATGTTGCCCCGCCTTCCCTCTTGAGTCAGCTCCAACATGATCCTCACCATCTAAATATAAATGCACAGGATTGGAATCAGTTGAATTTTTTTCAAACATTTCTGCCCTCATAACAATAACACCCGCAATGTGCAAGAAAGGTAAGGATTGGGCTGGTTGTTCTCTGATGAAGATAATTCGTTTATAAATTTGTATTGCTACGGCATCAATTTAGTTGAGAATTCTACTCGTTACATGTAAACTATCCATGATGTAATTGCAGGAGAACAAAAATGCTGCTTTAAATGTTGGTTCCATACATGTATTTGAAGATATGGAATCGGGTTGGTAGCTACTAATATCCTTGACTTGGGAAGGGAGCAGGGTGCATAAACAGGAATGGGCTTTTGATTCATAACAGGTTAAAACTACATGTACAATTGCCAATATTTCCCATGGGTAGTTTTTTAGCGTTGGGCTGAATCAATATAAGTGACTGCACTATAATGTAGGTTACTCATATTGTATACATGTATACGTACAATGTGATACATAAAACAGCATTCAATTTTCAGCACCTCAAATTCCATAATGGAAAACACATATTTTAAACTCCAAAGCACAACATTTGTCAAGATTTGTACAGTGGTGTAATACAAGCTGAGCATGCAAAAGATGACGCAAACAATTGCCATGCAAAATGCAGTACTAGACTTGTGTTAGGGCTATTTCAGGCTTTCAAGCACACCCAGGTGGAAACAAGTATTATAATAGTAGGATGAATAAAAAAAAAAAAACAGGAGAAAAGTAAGACTTTGGAAGACAAATATGAGGATAAAATTAGGACTTTTGCGAGCTTTTTCGTTGATACTTACCAATTTTTTTTTTGATGTTTTTTTTTTTTTATCGCGTTTTCTCGTGGTAGGATGGCTCTGTGGAGGTGCTGGTCACCCGTTTCATCTTGCCACTCACTGGCTTAATTTTTTTTTACGAATTCTTTTCGTGAATTGTAAATCTTTGTATTTTTAAATTTTTGATTCTGTTTACATGTATTTGGTAATGTTTTTTTTTTTGTCAGCCAGTGGAAAAGTGTAATAAAATAAAAAATAAATAAAGTCTACAGCATCACAAGCCTTAAATGTTCTGTACTCAGAACACTTGTTTCAACCTCAACTAAGCTCTTGGAAGTAAAGTTGCAGTACTCCTGCACCCAAGCCCTTCGTGTGATTTTCATATGACAGCACGTAACACTTATGGAAAAACATTCAATGAGATTTCATTTTTCGGAGTTGTGGAACAAAAAAGTAGGAAAAAATAGGAATTTCAAGAAAAAAGTAGGAAAAGTAGGAATACTTGAAAGCCTGCTATTTGCCAAAGAGAAATAGGGCACCGTGTTGACTTACAATTTGTGTTCACACCAACCAAAGAGACCAATTTCCGAGTGAATATTCACCGACCTACAGTATGTCCCAAAAACGTGTCACTAACTATTTCTGAAATAACTACAAAACCATAAAGTCAATTTAGAAATTGTTTGAGTGTGCAGATACTCCATATCCTTGGCCTAAATCCCTATGAGTCAATAATTTCAGTCATGCATCACTGCACAATAGTCAATTGATCACAACTATTTTTTTGAAACTGTGACCAAGTTCCTTGTCTTAATCAATTTCAGTGCTGTGTTATGTAAGCTGTGTAATCCTGGATGTTGTGAAAAAAAAAGGCTGAAATGGTTTGGGATTAGAATCATTTGCCCTTGAGCAATATTAAAAACTGAAGTCTTGCCACGATGACTGATAGCCAGGCAAATGATTCCAATCCCAACCGCTGCCCTTTTCACAACAGGCAGGATTTTAGAGGGAATTTTGGCCCAGGATATCGAGTATCTGCACAATCTTCTGCACATTTGCAAAATTGACCTTATAGTTTGGTAGTTATTTTGGAAATAGTTAAGAGTGACACATATTTTTGGGACATACTGTATAGCGCACTGTTGTGTGGGCAGTTCCCTGATGTTTGTGTGAGAGGAAACATTCCAGTGCATGACAAACATTGGTGGTGAAATGCCCCAGCAGTACTGCCATTTTCCCAGTATAACCAGTAAAGTAACAGGTCCCCAAGTTGGTTACTATACATATGTGACCCGCTCTGGAAAAAGGTATATTATGTCGCAAAATATGAAAAATGAGTTCCATGCATGTTTGGAAAGCCCGCAATGTAAGCTTTCATTTGGTACATTACAGAGCTCCAAAGCCCTTTCCGTTCTGGAGATATCGCGTTTTTGCATATTAATTAGTTCTATGGAGTTCAAATGACACAACAGAGAAAACGGGCTTTGAAATAGCTAGTTCTAATAAAATGCAATGGAACAATGCACTCTAAAAAGGTTATTTTTTCACTTTATTCACTGAAATCAACATTGTTGTGCACCAAACCTGAAACTTTAGATATTTAATATGTCATTAAAGACAAAAACAAAATATATTTTGACGAAAATTGTTAACCTCTCAACGTTGAAAGGGCCATTACACGTAAATGCATAGCGCGACTTATATCACCTTTTTCTGGAGCGGGTCACATATATTAGAACAACGATTAGCTCTGAACGATACGCAACGAAAATGTGTAAAAAAAATGTTTGTTGGTTTTGTTTTTTATTACTTACATGTATTGCGACCGCCATCCGTGTAAACGAGGTGATTATGTTTAGGATGAGTGAGGAAAACGCCAAACTAGCGCAAAAACTGATGAGGTCACGGGAACTAAACGTAGTCGTTTCTCTAACGAAACCTCTCTAATGACAGGTACATGTACATGTAGTGAGGGCACTAGTGCACATCTATGTCCTCCGGGGGATGTGAGTGATCAACTGTTGGCACTGCCACAGGCCTCCTAAAAACTGGTACATCAGATCCACTCAGGGCAACATAATCTTTGTAAAATAATATACAAATAATGAATGTTTTTAAGTGCAATAGTAAGAATAATTTCATGAGGCGACAGATTATTCTTACCATTGCACGAATGTGAAACATTCATTATTTGTTTTATACAACGCCTGAATAAATCCTCGTTGGATTGCAAGCATGGATATCTTTGTGTACCACGTGCCGTTTTCCCTTCTCGGTCACGCATAAAACCACGACAAAAAGTTGTCCAGGTACGAATCAGTTAAGGTTCAATTATTGTTCCAGCATGTCTTGCAAATTCATCTAAACGTTTGACTGCGTATTTAATGTTTCTTTGTGTTAGCAGCATCAGCATCACCTACGAGTTCCTATAATATTGCATCGTCTGTTACATGTATTAGGAGAACATCGTCCGCCATTTTGTGTGAATGACAACCGTGGTGTAGCACCGCCAATAGTGTGACTGTGGAATTATGGAAGTTCTATTCAATGTGTACCGTTGAATAGAACTTCTATTTTGCAGTGCCGTGCATTGGTACGAATAATTCAATGCGCACGATCGACGATCCACCAATCAGATGGCGGGGATTTATTTAGGCGTTGTATAAACCAATATATATATCATACTCACCAGCCTCATCATCTTGACTGAGGTGACCTTTTCCTTTAGATGTAGTGCTACACTTGTCTGAAGTCAGTACAGTAGAAACTTCTGCAACAGCAGCACTGTTGGGCTTTTTCAAAGGGGTTGCAGGGATATTCTTAATTTTGCCCCTGTTTTTCCTGAGTGTTCTGCTACTGTGTGGCTCTGCCGTTGCTTCGGGAAGTTCCTCTTCATGATGGGTTTCTTCCTTTATCTTATCGGAGCCTCTGAACTTTTTCTTTGGAGTGACTTCTGGGGAAGTACCTCTCTTCTGATCCGTAGGAGTGTCTGTTTGTGATCTGCTCCTTTTTTTAGGTGTTTCGGAGCTCCTTAGTTGCCTGGCATTTGCAGATGGTTTCTCAACAACTTTGCTTGGAGTTGCTTGTATAGAGGATGCTTTGGAAGTGGTCTTGGAAGGCTTTTTCGGGGATGCTTTTCTGGATACTGTTGCTACCTTCTTTGAAGTAATGGCCAGCTGATTGCTTGGCTCATCAGCAGACCTTGTTCGCTTTAGTGTTGTCTTGGTCTCACTGGGTATGACCGAGCCCTTCTGCATCCGAAGAGGAGTGTTAGTTTTTAATGCGGTAAATGTCTCAGGGTTTTCTCCTATGGACGATTCCCGTTTGCCAGGCATTCTCGTCTTAGATAAAGGTGAGGCACCTTGTATATCACTGCCCAATTCTGCATCCACGTTGGAATCCTCATCATCACTCACTGTGGGAGGGTTTTCTTTGCTAAATTCTTCCTTTATTGCTTGGAGTTTCCTTACTTTCTCCAGCAATTCCCATGGTCCCTTGGCAGCCGTTTTCTTACTGCGGGGTTTAGTTTTGCATTTGTTAACGCTGTGAGGGGTCCAAGTCACGTCGCCTGAGTTGTCGTCATCCTCAGAGGTTTCTGTGTCGGATGACTGATTGGTCCTTTTCTGCTTGCCTTTCCGTCCCCTACGACCTTTGCCCTTGATGGGCTTTGCCTCAGCTGGCAACTGATCCTTGTTCAGGGAAGACTGTGCAGTCTGTTGGCGATGGCGTCTTGATCTGCTTACCTTGAGACACAAGAAAACAGAAAATGAGGATGGATGTTTTCATATTCAAAAACATCACCATACATGATGATTAAGTTTCACTGAAGATAGCAATCAAGGAGACAGCTGTCCAAGGTATTTATGAATATTGGTTTTGACTTGGCCACACAAACAAACAATGTGTCTTATTAAAACATACATGTACTGCAACTTCTTGTATTGTCCAATCTAATTCCCCTTGGCCACGTATGTTTCCTCCGCCAACTTAGTTTTTCTCATTGTGCAGATCTACAGTTTACCCTTTGTGTTGTACAACGACTAACTTGAAACCTTTCTGGTGATTACTAGTGTGATTACTAGTTTTTTTGGTCAGATTCACGAGTTCAAACCTGGTGTAGGCTGTGCTTTGATTCTGTTGCAGCAATTGATTAACTGAACCAGCGATACCGGTGATTTTCGAATAGTGCATAATTCCATAGCTTTTAATCATATCGATACCAATCACTATATCAATATGCCACAGACATTATTATCAATGGCTACGGCTCTTCACTGTAGCCTGTCAATGGCCAAATTCGAAGCCGTAGCCACAAAAGACCCGATCCGGGCAACGGCTTAAACTATGCGAGTGCAGCATAACCAGCCTGTGAATAAACTAAACTGATACACCCGCAATAATACGTCAACATACGTGTGGCCCTGGCCTTCTTACCAGAAACCTTCCTAAATCCTCCACTGTGCAGTAACCCAATGTCACAAGGTAAATAATAGTGGTCAGGCTCTAATCCTCCAAATTTCTCTAAAACGTATTGGTGAGTTTTGAAGAATCTGTAAAGGTTGGGTTTAATCAGGTTTCTCCAGATTACAGTTCCTTTTAAATAAAGTATCCGAGGAAACAATTGTGACATAAAAAAGAACTAAGGTGTACTGGATAGGAATTTATCCAAGTACTTTCCAAACCTACCTGGTATTTACACAACAAATACATGTACATACTCAAAAGTATCAAGTATCAAATATAGCAGTGTAACGATACCACTTTTTCATGATACGTTATGTATCACTCTCGTTACGTCACGATACGATACATATTGCGATACATATCATAAAAACACAAAAATACACCCCCCCCCCCCAAACAAAAATCCCTAAAATAAAAGAGACGACCCCGCCAAAAAATATCCTTTTAAATTGAACCTTCCAAGCAAATGTTTCACTTCCACAAGATATAAAAATTAATGCATTTTATGCTCCACTTCCACATTTTTTTTTCCCGATCCAAACCTATTTTTGCCCGAGGATGGGTGACAATATGAAGCCTTTTTTGTCAATTTGTCTCGCATATTTTATTTTTTTAGCACACATTCAGCAGCATATATGTATCGTGATACAATGTTTTGAATCGCGATGCTGGCATTTCAATACCATGATTATCGATGTATCGGTGAATTGTTACAGCCCTAATCAAATATACTAAAAACACAAACAGATGATATACATGTAAACTGTTCAATCTATCACACTATCAATCTATCAGAATGCAAGAATTTAGAATTTATTTTGGAACGCTGTTGCACTGTTGGTTTTTTATAACTAATACATTAATCAACTACAGGTTATTATAATTAATGGTTGGAGGCAGAAAGTGGGGAAATTGACCACAAATTTACCTTGGCAACTGAAGAGAAGGAGCGAGCTTTAATCTGGGATATTTTCGAGCCCTGGTCCTGAACAGGCTGCATGTCTGGATCGCTGGTGTCCGTTGTTTGATTTAGTTCGCGGCTGGCCTCAAAGTCTGCCTCCAGTTTCTCAAATCTACAAACAGGAGATATATACATGCGGGACATAATGAGGGACAAACATGTGTGTCTTGTTTAGTAGCTGCAGTGCCCTTAAATGACCACATCCAGATTTTACACTCTTGAAAGTAGTATACAACATTTGCTTTTGCTGTAATTTTCAGAAATGAATTTTATATGAATTTTATTTTTTGATGTTGTATATTACCTTTAAAAATTGAGGCAGGCCTGGGTCCAATTTAATGGAATGCCACATTCTGTGCTAATGGCCTGAAATTCTGTTCTAACCCCGTAAGCACAGAATCCTTAGTTACGAGATGCATGCATGCACACAAGCCAGAATAAACCAGTTCGGTATTTCAACTGCGCATGTGCACAATGACATAGTTATCCCGAATGGCCCGTGACCTAAGGCGTGCGTATGAACGCGTAAGGTGGTCGCACAAATTTTATCACCTCTGACCTTCGAGATACCGAACTTGCTTATTGCTCGCTAACCCATAAATTATGCCATGAATTTTCTGCTACAGTTGGCAGCGATTCCATCTTTATGTGAAGTAGAGCTTTGAAATTGGGCCTGATGTCTCGATCCGAACAGAATCTTTCTCAATAGGTTTGGGAAAAAAATCTGCTTGGATTGGATTCATCGTTTCAGTAAAAAACAGGCACGTGAGCAACCCACCATAGTTCACTCGGCATTAGTACATGTATAGGTCTGAATTTGTTGGGGTATCTATTGAAGATTTATCCTCTTTTTAGATCTGGACCCAGGAAATTCGTAAGCGTGGTAGGGCTGGCAACCTAAAATGTGGCCAACCCCACCACCTCTGTTGTAGCCCTTTACCTACAGTGGCTTTTAGCCTTGTATTGGATGACTTCCATAAAAAAAGAAAAAGTATGTCAAAAACTCTGATTACCTCTTGACAATATTTTCTGTAATGGATTCTCGCACTACCATCAAGGAGGTGTTGTCATGGAGAGCGAGGTTAACCTTCATCTTCTGGTACTGCTCATGTAGTTCATGGTGAAGCTGGAATAAACAAGAGAATTCAAATAGAAGGGATGCAGATGAGAAACAAAAAGAAAAATACCAGTCATAGCTTCTCGGGTGATTTTGCTGAAAATTATCAAATGCGGCACTAGATTTTGGCCAAACAGCATCACAGTGACCAAATACAGATGATGTCAAACCCAAGCAAATACTGGGTTTGGGGGTGGGGTCGGGGGTGGGGTCGGGGGTGGGGTCGGAGGTGGGGTCGGAGGTGGGGTCGGGGGTGGGGTCGGGGGTGGGGTCGGGGGGTGTCAACCCTGCGGCATTTGAGGCATCATAAAAGACGGTTTTAAGACAGTTCAGATGTTGTTTGCCCTCCCTGGTGGTCATATTAATTGCACTCGGAGCCCCCCCCTTTCGTGTGAATGAAAGCTTTGTTTGAAAAAGCTCCATTACACTACCATTCAAGAAAAATATACATGTAGTTAAAACATGAATAAATTGAGTACGCGCAGGAATGCATGTATAGATGACGACTGTACAGGTAGTATTTTTCAAACCGCGGCCTTGGCCATTGTCCGTATTCAAGAAGTTAATTGGCTGCAACTCCGCGAATGCATTGCTGGTCCAGGTTATAAATCAATGCCAGTGTATACAAGAACAGCATTTTGTTCTGTTTTCCCAGCATCTATGCATACACAAAACTTTAAACAGGCTGGTGTTGCAGTATTTGCTATAAAATACTAACCCCAAATCCATTCATTTCTGAAAATTACAGCAAAAGCAAATGTTGTATACTACCTTTAAAATGTTGCATCTGCAAAATAATTTGATGTGGGGGGGGGGGGGGGGGGGGTGGTAAGGACTCTATAATGATTGCGGTATTCTGAGTGCCTGAATGACCAAGGCCTTATATGGTGGTGTATGCAATAGTTTCGGGTGTTTTCAATAAACTACTAAAATTGGTTTTATTGGGGTGGGGGAATGGCCCCCGTTGTCCCCATCCACCCTTGCTTATCCTGTTTCACTGGAAGTATTGATGCTTGCAAGATAACAGGTAAGCAATTTGAACTCCACACGTAGTTCAAAAATAAATACATGTATATGCCAGAGTACATGTACATGTACCTTGTTTGTGATACAATTTTCATGGGATTCAACGAGTTGTAATCATGATTTTAAATAGGTATGCACCAGAGAAATCATCAAACAAGATTCAGAAACAGGGGTACATACTCTGTGTTTGCTATGTAATGAAAACCTTTAGGATGCTTAAAATTGATCACTTACATGCTTAAATAATCCATTTAAACATGCTACTGACAAAACAATAACAGGTGTCAAAACATTCCCCATTACAAGGATACTTTTCTGGCCAGAAAACTTGTTTTTCGACAGATGTTTTCTTGGCACTGTATAGTGGATGAAGGCCCTTATCTGGGTGGTTTGTTATTTTCCTGTAATAACCAGGCATACCCTGTTTTATGGTGTCACCGATACTTTTACCACTTCTCCATGATGTCAGTGAAGGGATGTCAGTGAAATATGTGGGATGTCAGTGAAATATGTGGGCAGTCAACTCAATGTGGGGAGGTGCAAATTGTGACTTCAAGGTCTCCACAGAGTGAAAGTTGAGGTTAGATGCACTCTTGCACAGACAAATACACAGACCAATGACCAAGAGGTAAACAAACTGGGGGGGGGGGGGGGGGGGGGAGCCCCAATAAAACTGACAAGCCTAGGGAAGTCCATGTGGGGTAACACAAATAAACTTGTTCTAAATTTGGAGATTTGGGAGCAGACATAAATCAAACATTTATGGGGAAAAGGGGACTGAATAATTCAAATAAACAAAAACAATAGCCAAAATGAAACTATGTGAAACGACTTCAATTGCTACTAAAGGCAAAACAATAACCTTTCTTGAAAAAAGTTTTCTAGTTCCCAATTTCTAAAGAATAAATCTTCCATTTATATACCCAGCACGATAAAGGGCAGAGGGGTACCCCCCCCCCTCCTTTTGTCTCTATATGCTCTCCAGACTATTGTTACCTAACACATCCCCTAGAGATCTGAAAATAATTCCCGAGATTCCGGGAACACAATGACCAACACAAAAGGGGGGGGGGGGGGGTTCCCTCTGCCCCATATCTTGCATCATATGTCCATTTGCTTTGGGCTGGTAGTGGTGGAAGACAATGGGAAAGTAAATAAACATATTTCTACTCATAATAAGTATTCTTTTTCCCATGGCATAGCAAGGGCCACCCAAGGTTGAGGGGGGGGGGGGACTATGGAAAAGTGGGGGAATAAAGTACTTGGAAATATTTCAACTCACAGTAATTATTAGCAAGAGGGGTGTCTGGATGCCCTTTGGAGACCCTATTTTGAGTTTGGACACCCTGGTTTATTTTTCATTTGTAGGCAAAATTGTGACACCTAATTTTTTTTTAACTGGCATTGATTTTGGAAACCCATGTGTCCAAATCGTGGCTAAAATGATGGTCCATGGCCAAAACTGTTGGGTGGAACTATTTGGGGGTTTGCAAACTGCATATATGCTGCTGGATGTCTGCCAATATTTCCCAAAATAGCCTTGTTCTTTGGCAAGGGCTCATGTGCCTGGTAATGCAGTGTACATCTGTACATGTATGCGTATTTTGACAAACTGATTGAAGCTCCTTTAGATATTAATACCATCATTAGAATACAATAGCCCCATGCGATTTGTGACAGATGGAGTGCGCCTGCTTAAAAAAATTTGTCACAGGGGGCTGGTGCTATAAAAGGGTTACATGTACGTATATGCAATGTGGTACAATGAAATGAGCAGAAAGCCGCACTCTAGCACCCTGAGTTACACATACAGACACAAACAACAATTTTTTCACTAGAAAGTCAATTTTAGGATTTTATCAATCTTTAAAATGTGAAAAGCCATTTTCTACCATATCCCAAAGTTTTGAAATTAAATGCAATCACTATATATTGTTTTGGACTGATTTCTTTTATAACTTAGTTCACAAGATTCTAACAACATTAAAAAGGTTATAGCAGAAACTAAGGAGTGAGCTACTGAAACACACAATATGTCAAATTAAAGCTGATTGCAGTGTAATTTTTGGAAATACCATCAATCTCAATTTTAAACTTTTGCTACTTTCCACCCGTTTTGTGGTGCCAGGTCACATACATTTGTTGAAAGGCAAAATTTAGGTTTACAGAGCTAACTGAATTATGAATGTATACAGCTGGTAATGATAAATTTATTTCACCTGTTACTACTTGTCCACATGTCTTGGGTCTTGTTGTGACATTTCGTTGTCATGTGGGTCATTCTATAAATTTGGGGTCCAAAAGTGTGACATTTTTTGGTGTCCATGTTACACCTGACCTGTGTAATTTCCCATTTTGGGTTAGATTTCCGGAAGTCATCATCATCCATGGCTGCTGCAGACGCACGGAGTCTGCATTTGATCAGGCGTTACTTTAATTCAGGACTTAATTATGGCAAAATAATTGCTTCACCTGCTTGTTATCATAATATCTTTATCAGCAAGCGTAACCTAAACCGTAAATTGCGCGAACTTGGCCTTTATCGCCGAAAACAGACATTGTTGATGTTGCATGTTTTACAGAAGGGCAGTCGAGTACCTCAGGGCAACTTTGTGGTTACCGGTGGATGCACCCGAGATGCCTTTATTAGAATGGACTCCTGGTAAGCCGAGAAACAGTGCGCCATCTTCTGGGATTACTAGACTCAGAGGGAAGAGGCCCAAACTTTGTGTGGCACCTGGACTCTTATGACAAACTAAAGCTTTACGACGGGTATTCAAGACAGATCCTCTGCCTTGAAGCCTCTACGACAAATAGTGACATGGCGTTATTGCGGGGTATTTCATGGAAACTATGAGAGACAAAGTAGGTTGTCCTAGACTACTTCGGGGCGACGCTGGAATGGAAAATAGTTCTGTTTGACAGATGCAACATTTCTTGAGAAGAAACTCTCAAGATGCATTTGCAGGGGGGAGGAGCTTCCTCGAAGGAAGCAGTCAGAGCAACCAGCGCATTGAGTTCTGGTGGGGCATTCTGAGGAAACACTGCTCCCAGTATTGGATGAACTTGTTTAAAGAACTTAACCCCTTGAGTACATTTTTTACGGGAGACGTTGGGGTGTTGCGGCGGTTCTGGCAGCCAAGCGAATCGATACAATGTGTTTGTGCAGTCAGGCGTAACATAAACAAAATTTAACAATGAATTGAAACTGCACAAACAGTGGCAAATAGCGTCATCCGGCCTGGTGGCACTTTTTTTTTACGCCATATGGCGTCTTCCGTACGCAGAGGGTTAAAGAGGATGGTCATTTCACTGGTGATTTCTTGGAAAAATCTCTCATCGGTTTTGTTTGGCAGCAAAAACAATTTTTTTATTTTGTTTTTTACGGTGTCGCCCAATACAAGACTAAAAGCAACTCTACACTCTAGGTATCTGTACAGGGCTACACTTGAGGTGGTGTGGTTGGTCACATTTTAGGTTGCCATCCCCACCACCCTTAGTTTTCCTGGGTCCAGATCTAAATAGGGGCAAATCTTTAATAGATATCAAAGAAATTGTCCCAGTTTTCAGACCTACATGTAGGCCTATAAACGCATTGGTGGTGAGATTACCTTACCTCCCCCAGTGAAAGGTATACAAATTGAAATGAATGCATACCAATGACGAATATAACACCAAAATAAAACAAATTAAGTTTTAAACACTTTTTCAGATTCTTCAACCTCAATTGCCAATTACATGGAAATGCATAGTGGGCAAATTCTGACTCACTTCCTCACAGAAGATCACGTACAATTTCTACTGCACCACAATTACATGCTAACTACACAATTGCTAAATTGAGAGGGAGTATTTTTCTTCATGCACAACTTCAGGACAGGAATCACCTTTTTCAAAACATGTTTTCAATAATAGTATGACGGAGGGCTGTACTCCAAGACTGCCCGGATATGTTTATGCAAATCTTCAGCTGTTACAGGAAATTAGGTTGTGTCAAAACACAAGTGCTGACCTCGAGATGGCTCATTGGGAGTTTTCTTGTTTCTCAATACAGGGAAGATGCACTTTACCTGCCTACAGTTTTAGACCCCACGAGCAAGGACAAGGACTTCTTGACAAAAAGTGTGATGCACTGATATCTGTTTCATTTTTCTGTAAATTGTCAAATGTTGTAAACAAGAAGTTCATACTAATTTGGTTAAAAGAAGATGGTATGTAATTGAGTTTATGCATTTGATGCCTCTGCTGAAGGGCAGGTTTGGTTATTTAATTCATTGACAATGTCAGTACTAAGCGTAAACTAATTTACTACACCTCATAAATATTCATGAGCAAATTGGAGCACGTCATTGGCCGATTCCGCCGCGCGTCCGGGAAGTAAAAATGATACGCCGCCAGGTGACGTCATCCCGGTGAGTATCCAGCTCGCTGCCGTGCGGTATTTTTTTCTGGTAGCGCCAAAAATTCCCTCTGGAACCCGCCTCGTAAACATGTAGTCAACGGCATGTAATCTTTACGGAACCAGTCTGTTGTTTGTAGTCCTTGTAAATACTGCAGTAAAGCTAAAGGCACATTAAAGAGTGTTGGCACCAGACTTTTCAACCCTGTTGCCATGACACACGGAACTACTCTGCAGCTGAGCTCAAAAACAACAATACAATGACGTCTACGAGTATTTTTACCGTGATTGATTTCCGTCATATTTATGAGGTGTAGTAAAACAAATACAGCATGGTTTATTTCTGAGAAATAGTGGGAATTACTGGTCCCTCGGTGTAGGTCAGCTCGACTACCTCCCTCCGCTTCGCGTCGGGAGGTAGTCGAGCTGACCTACACCGAGGGACCAGTAATTCCCACTACTTCCCCTCAAACCATGCTGTATTTGTATAATACACATCACAGAGAAACAAAAAAATGCCCTGAAAGTGCATAAAAGTGCACAAAATATTTTTGCACTGGATTTTTTGCCGGATGTACACAGATTAGCATTTTTTTATGTGGAGGCAGATGATACGGTCTTGTCCTAGTACTTTGAACCTCAAAAGTGAATCATGGTGCCTATGTCCCTGAGCAAGACACTTTATTGGAGGAGTGAGTGCCTATGTAATGAATGAATAAATTTTATTTCACCACATTGTAAAGTACGTACAAATATAATCCAAAACAATAAATAACCATTATGGCAAACAATACAATGGGTAGGATACCGGTGAGCATATGGCTTTTATGTTCGAGATTGCCGCAAATATTGTAATTACCATATAAACTCCTCAGAGATCTATGGTTTCAGGCATAAAATTAGTGGCCTTTGGCCAAGGGTAATAACCAAATTTGTTCCGTTATGACCTGGGTTACAACATTCTATTTGGAAGAATCAATGAGACCTTTAGCATGCCCAGTGTAACCTTTGTAGGCATTTAATTCTTGTATCTTAACTATGGCACAGAAGTTCTCTTTGAAAGATACTGATTTGAACACAATATATCTTTCCTGTAGTCAAAAGGAAGAGGAGAACAAAAAGGCATGCAGAAGATTGAAAACACAAAATGTTTCTTTTTTGTTTCTATTATTAGGCCATTCATAGTCAAGATGGATTGGAGGTGTTTGTTTTGAACAAATTGTTGAACAGTTGACAATCACAATAAAAGAAAATGAGAACAAAAGGAAAGTGTGAAGAATACTACAAATACAATTGAGGAATCTTGTTTCTTTATTTTCTTCTACTGCTGGGCCATTCTTAGTCAAGATTGATTGGAGGTGTTTGTTTTGAACAAATTCTGGAACAGCTGAATTCACATTCCAGACCAGGTGCCAACATATACAGTCAGTTATATCATAGCATGATTCATGAGGTGATCACTGTCACCGCCAGAATGGCCTAACTTTTTCCATTGCAAAGTTCAGCCTCGGAACTTGGGAGAGATTGCCCAAGCTTTCAACCCTTCTTGGCAAGGGCAGGTATAATTGGCGGAGGTGACAGTAAATCTGTTCCCCTGTCATGCCCAATCCATCATTGGCCAATTACCTTTAAGAAGACAGATGGAGCCCTGGCTCCTTGGCCTGGATGGTACATAAAAAGGCAAGGGACCGGCTCTCTTGAGCATTGTGGATTCTGGACTTGTGGGGTCTTGACTGAATATTTTCTATATTCCCATTTCGGTTGAAAGTTTTGTGCTGCAACTACTCCCAGGACAGCTAAAGATAAAGAAGAAACAAGGCCAGGGTCTTCAACATTGGTGAGTTATAGAAAAATTATTTCTAACGTTTAGAATGAATTTTTAAGCATGCTTACAGCAATAATGTGAAATGTGAAGTCACATCAAGAAACTTTGCAAGACTTCTTAAAGACTTCAAAGATTTCATAAACTTTTAAGAGCAATGGTATGAATAACAACTGGGTAAACAATGGACATGGTCGTTGTAAGGGATAAGAAATATCCAGGGATTATTCTTTTGATTTTTACAGAGTCACTATTTTTTAATCAGACATTTTAAATTCTGAGAGCCTCCTTTTAATTATACCCGACACAGGGAATGTAGAAATTTATGGATTTATGAACTGTGGAAGTTATCTTAAAAAAACTTGAAATAACTTTAGAGTATAAAATGTTAAAATGTTCATAAGGAAAATCTGGTTATCATCTGTTCTTCAATTTGTTTTCTTGTTTTTGATGAATTATGAGAAATTTACTCCTGTCGTCTGTGCTGCCTTCTGGTTTGAATATTTGAGTTTTTTTCATGTGATCTTGGGCACACAGGGAGAAAAATTCATTCACTTGTCATCATTGACAAGTGATGAAGCTACCAGTCCTTGTACGATGATGTGAAACCAATGAATAAATAAACTGATAAACAACTGCATACATATGTGATGCAATTTTTTGGTACTGTGTTGTGTAGTGCAATGCAAAACACAAACCCCTGAAAAGTTTAACTTTGTACTTGCACTGTTATTGTAATGCAAATGTTGAAGGACTGAGGGCCTACATGTAGGTGGCACACATGTGTGGATTATCCACTGTATATGTGATCAATTGAACTTTCGCCCTTTGCGAGTTCTTAAACAACTTTGCCCACGTGGAGTAGGCCCAATATAGTATGTAACGATGCACTGTATACACATGTGCTCGTAAAGTGTTTGCTGCACGTATCACTGACCGGATCTGTCTAGGATTTGTCTGAGGCAACTTGTCTCATCAAGAACTCAAGTGTACACAGAAACGAAGGAATACCAGAAGTGAAGGTGCAAAATGGAAAATTAGTGTCCACACTAACTGGAATTTGTACAATTTCACCACTTGTCCATAATACTTCACGGTCACACAACCAAAACTATAATCAAACAATATTGGTTATTAATATCGGGAGTCATGCAGTCTACACAAAATTGAGAGATCAGAATTTATAGCCTTGCCTACAACCCCCCCCCCCCCAAAAAAAATTTTAACTGGAAAAAAAAACCTATTTTTATAAAAAGTAGAAGAGGTAAATTAGATCTGGCAGACTGCTGATGCAACCTGTGATCCACATTTGTCGTTCTGGGCACCGCACATTCTTCAATGCATTAAGTCCCTGTCTGGCCGACTGTGAAGACAGCGGGATGCAAAAGTAAAGATGTTGAAAGTTTATATCTTGGCAAGCCATGCCAACATGCTTGACATGACAGAACCCGGCTTGAGGTGACCTAGCATTGAACTTTGGAGAAGCTATACAACCTGAAGTCTGGAATCCCAAGACGTGTTAGAATCGACATCAGGGTCTGATGCTGTGATTTTATTGTATATGCATGTAAAAAAAAAAATAAAAAAAGCAAAAACATTTACCTATTGAAATTCTTTTGCTGGCATAATAGTTTGATGTTTAGTAAAAAACTTCTGTATAAACTTACAATGGACGAGCACCAAAAGAAGCCAGCCTTTTTTAACAGGCAAAACCGAACGGTAATTTTCTACAGTAATGACCAACCACATGGAATAAACTGGGATTGGATGGCTGGTTGGGTGGGTGGTGGGAATGACAAGGAGAAGAGCTCACTAGCATCTTTGCTTTTTTGCTTTTGTGTTTTTCTAAAATCACCAGCAAAAGGAATCTTGAAAAATTCATGCACGATACGATACGACAATGGTCAACGTTCTGCATGTACGGATGGAATGCTGTATCCAAAAGTTCTGCAGAATAAAGATGTTCTGTATTTTCTCTCAGAAGTTATCCCCTAAAAGTGCTGTGCCTCCTAATTCATTTTGGACCCTGCAAAGTTATATGCCTCTCTGCATAAATTAATAAACTTACTCATGTGGAGTAAGCAAGTATCAATGTGCTCAGTCGACACAGGCAGCACAGAAACTAAAAACTAGAATGTAGACAGAAACTAGAACCTCTACAAAAACACTCGGCAACATAAAAAACAAAATTCTACAGAAGCCTCAAATATGCGAATCAAATAAAAAAAATCTCCAGCTTGGAACCCAGGCTTTCTGCTCCTGGTATTTTATTGGAGGAGGTAGGAAAGTGACCCCATTAGAGATTTCACTGTTCTCCCTGGGGTCTCTGATGAGTTGTGCTCCATGAAAGTTTCAATGG
The DNA here is from genome assembly GCA_037893225.1 of Hippasteria phrygiana. Lineage (NCBI taxonomy): Eukaryota > Metazoa > Echinodermata > Asteroidea > Valvatida > Goniasteridae > Hippasteria > Hippasteria phrygiana. The sequence goes on along the minus strand of JAZGUH010000047.1, from coordinate 733,519 downwards.
GTCATTTAGGGGCTTTAATATTTGTACTACCCTTTAAAACCAAGCTGTCTAATTATTGCCATCCAAAAATGCCATGAAATATTTCAGCCCATGAAAAGGATATTGGAGGTTGGAGGTGAAGGGTTAAGTGTACACATGGGTCAGTGCCGGATTTTTCGAAGTTTGGGGTGTTATTTATTGTTTAAGAATGCATACAATGCCTACCAGTAACAGTGTATTTTGCAAGTTTGACCTTATGCACTGCATGTGATCAGGCTGTACACTTCAGGAAACCAACTTTAAAGAGCAACTCCAACGGTTTTGAAAAGCGTTAGAATTAAATGTTTTCAAAGTGAACAAAGAAACTAGCAGGAGCAGGATTCGAACCTGCGACCTCCGGAATACCGTACCGGCGCTCTACCAACTGAGCTAACTTGCCCTATGTTGGCGGTCTCCCAAATTGTCAGTATCTTTATTCGGGCGAGCGCTAGTCAGAAGTCATAAACCCAGAATGCCGTATAACCAGGGATCACACGCAATTTTTACGATATAACCTGGGAAGCAACATTGTTGGGATCACTCAATGAGGATACGACTTTTTAACTTATAATTCGTCAAACAATCCACAAGTGAAACTGACTAGGTAAATTTGAATACATTTTCAAAGTGAACAAAGAAACTGGCAGGAGCGGGATTCGAACCTGCGACCTCCGGAATACCGTACCAGCGATCTCTACCAACTGAGCTATCTTGCCCTATTGTGTTTAATATATAATAAATTATTTATTCATTACAAAATCATGTTTGTTTTGCATCTCAATGTTGTGTTATTTTGCGAGAAATTATTACTATTTTTGTTCGAGTTTATGAAAACTGGTGGCGCTGTTGAGAAATGCAAAAAACATGAAGTAGTACCGTAGAAAGCTGCACGCAATGTCATGTGCATTTGTATGTGTCGCGTTGTTGCATGCTCACCGGTAATACGTCAGAAATGAATACTCATTAGATGTAAATGAGCTTTGACGTCACGCTCTTTTCACGAAAGCGTTATTAAAAGAAAAAACACTTTTCCTTTCAGTGATAACAAACCAAGGTCCACCATGCAGCTGACACTACTGCAGCAGTGGGTCAACCTCGCAGTCTTCTTCAACCTGCTGGCACTGCCCTACCTGCAGTGCCTTGCCCAGGAACCAGAGGGAGTGAGTACAGGCAAGGTAACAGACCCCCAGGCACCCCCGTCGATGTGCCAGTACATGCTAAGGGGTGAAACCGGCTCACCCGGAGCCCCCGGTCTACCAGGTATACAGGGTCCTGCTGGTATGCCAGGTAAAGAACAAGTTATTTCTTATTTATCCAGTGTTGCCTGATCAGTGCATTGAGCTTATGAACAGACCGATCCAGTAATCCCTGCCTCTTGACATATTGACAAATTACAGCAATGACTATGGTCTGACAAAAGTCCAACAATGGTCTGACAAAAGTCCAACAATGGTCTGACAAAAGTCCAACAACAGTCTGACAAAAGTCCAAAAAAAGTCTGACATGCGCGTAGTTTAGTGTGGAGCACAGTTATAATAATTTCAATCATTCATCACAAGTACATGTATTGGGGACAGGATCCCCAACCCCTGAATCACCACGCCCAGTTTGAAAAGCTGTTTCTCTGCAAATATTACACGGATCATTGTTGGCATATTCATGTACATACACATATGTATATATATGTACGTATGTCATTCCACAAATTTGGGGGTCAAAAAGTGACATTTTTTGGTGTCCCTGTTACACCTGACCCGTGTTATTTCCCATCAGGTATCATTAAAACTGACTTCCCACTATTTGTTACTTGTTTGGCAGGTACTTTGGAGAAAGAAGGCATTCAAGAATGTGTCCTGAATTGCAAAATCTGAAGTCACTATGTATGACCCACATATGTACAATTATGTACAACTGTTTGGCACACTGGGAGCCCACTTCAACTTGATTTACCAAAACTACAGTAGATGTACTGTGATTATGTGTGTTGAACTGCTGTTGATGATAGATTTGCAGTGATGTACATGAAACACATGGTCAAAAATTCATGTCATCCATTTCATTCTGTTCACAGGAAACCATGGGAATAATGGCAACAATGGCCTGACGGGCCCACAGGGATCAAAGGGAGACGTTGGACCCCAGGGGCAGCCTGGCATCCAGGGGAACCCGGGGGCTCCTGGACCATACGGCCCTGCGGGGAAGGCTGGAATCCCAGGCCAGCCCGGCATTGCTGGGGTTGTAGGGGCACGTGGGCCTCGTGGGCCACAGGGGGACTCGGGCCCCAAAGGTGAGAAGGGCGACAGCGGGTCCAGCATATCATCTAGACACATGCTTCCCCGCACAGACCGGCGAACGATTGCATTTTCGGTCGCCTCATCCAACACCATGACGGCACCGGCCGAAGACTCGATCGTACAGTTTGACCACATTTTCACCCGTCACGGGACTGAATTTGACACCGAGACTGGCAAATTCACCTGTCAGGTCAACGGCACGTATTACTTCATTGTACACGCCAACAAGTGGACAAACTCCCGGAACCTGCACATAAAACTCATGAAGAATGGCGTGCTGATGACGGCGCTGTACGAAGATGCGGGTTACGATTATTACGACGCAGCGAGCAATAGTATCCTGTTGGACCTGAAGCAGGGCGATAAGGTTTGGCTACAGCTGCATAGCAACAGCGAGGTGTACAGTGGCTTAACGAGAATGACCACTTTTACTGGCTGGCTCGTCTTTGAACGCTAAACAAACAGACTAGCAGTTTGATGCAGACATTATTTTCGACATAAATACTGCACGGACCTTAAAGTAATTACATGTATCAGAGTGCAAAATTAAGGGTTTAAAATTGCTGTCACCCGAGGAAACCTACATTTGCCTTATCCATACATTAATGTTCTCTCACGTTCTGTGAATCCATGTGGTTAAACATCACTATGCATGTCAATACATTTATTTATAATTTAGTTTTATAATTTTATAGCTAGGAAATTTGAGATTCGCGCATGCACATTCCAAACATGGGGCACACAAACTAGTGTATTACTTAATGTCAAGACTTTTTCTTCCTTTGCCATATTTGGAGAGGCGGCTTCAGTGTCATATTTTATTGATTTGTTGGCAAAGGAAGAAAAAAACAACTTGCATACATTTTCATTGACGCACACCAGGGTTTAACTATGATTTGGGAAAACTATATCTTTGCTGTTGCAATCAGCATGTAACTACCGAGTTGCTTAAAACCCCTTGAGCCTTGGTATTATACGGGGGCGCCATGCCGGCTTTTGCAACCAAGCGAAACGGAAACAATAGCCCAACAATGGATTTAAAATGCAGAGATTGGCGTGTATAGATATCAACCGGCCAGGTGGTAATTTTCAATCCGCCTCTATAGAGGTCATCCATACTCGAGGGGTTCAGCAGCCTCGCTTTCATAGCTATCATCATTTCACACAGAATCATTTCTCAGTAATCAATTTGGTTTTTGATCAATACCAAAGCTATATACTTTAAAATCCATTGCAAACATCAGTGTGATGAAATACAAGCTTTAACAGATAATTCAGTAATTTGTAGGTTGATGTAAAACATTAAAAAAAGTAGTAAAAAGTTGTTCAGTCATGATCCATTTCATTTCCCTAAGATGCTGATGTTTTTTCAGGGTCAAACCCGGAATCATCTTGTTTATCTCATACACACTTGCCAATTTGGCAAACAAATTGATGATGGTAAAATTTCCAAAGCCTTACAGGCGTTTGCACTTTGACTTTTGAAAACCAGCTACTTTTGAAAACTAGCTATTCATTTGCCGTACTCATCTTCATTCAGTCTATGGTATGACCTGAAGGAATGTTGTTCTATAATATCACTGAATAATGCGGCTATGAAGTATAATAAAATTTCTAGTACATGTACTGTCAAACAAACCACAAGGGAAACTGACTACGTGTAGGTAATTTCTGAATGAATTTTCAAGGTGAACAAAGAATACTGACAGGAGCGGGATTTGAACCTATGACCTCCGGAATACCGTACCGGCATTCAACCAACTGAGCTATCTTGCTAGGTCTCCCAAATTGTCAGTGTCTTTGCTCGGGGGCTTTAGTCATCAGTCATAAACCCATAATTGCCATATAGCCAGGAAGCATGAAAAAATGTACGAGACAACCTGGGATGCGACATTGTGGGGATCACAAGATGAGGATAGGACTTTTTACATACGTGTATATCAAACAAACCACATGGGAAACGTACGAGGTAATTTTCGAATGAATTTTCAAAATGAACAAAGGAAATTGACAAGAGCGGGATTTAAACCCGAACCTCCAGAATACTGACAATTTGGGAGATCACCAACATAGGGCAAGATAGCTCAGTTGGTAGAGCACCGTTACGGTATTCCGGAGGCTGCAGGTTCAAATCCCGCTCCCGACAGTTTTCTTTGTTCACTTTGTAAATTTCTAGTAGCATTAATATATGCCATGACTGCCATCTTTCTATATATAGAAAGAAATCAAGCACACCATAACACCCATCTGCGTTTTTGCATCCCTGTGGAGACATGGCATTGTTTTCCCCTTTGTCCCTGTACTTAAGCAAACCCCCATAGACTTTGTACACAAAATTCCTTGTGGAGACAACCTAACCCATAGAATTGCCCTGTGGAGACCTATTCAGTCCCTTTGTCTCTATTGTTTTCATGTCTCCACAGGGTATGGTATATCTCTCCACACACACACAGTCATGTAAACGGGTGCAATCGTGGACCTCCCATTGTTCCTCTTTTGTTTTTTTTCGGAAGGCCTCCCATATGTTTTGTACACGATTTCCAATCGTGGACCTTGACTCAATCGTGGACCCTATTGTCCTCTTTGTTAAAGGTCCACAGTTTGAATAGCTATACAAACTCACACAGAGTATGAAGTGTGACTTTCATGCTGTGGCCAACTGTACAGCTTTCCCAGGCAGTTTTACCGACCCACACTGGAATGTCTGGGGAAAATTGACCAGGTCGGTTTTACTGGAAAGGAGTAACCACTGGACCTTTACTGGAAGATTTCCTAGGCTGCGAACACTGGACTTGAAATGGTAAAAGTAACCATCGTCTCAGTGAATTTTACGAAAAGTAGTCCAATGCGGACATGGCTGATAATGATTTAATTTTACCTCCAAAGTTGCGTCATCAAAACACTCTGTCATGAGGCTGTGCCTTCGCCGCTCAAGCCAGCGCTCGGTAGGATTTTGGTCTGATTTCCCTTCCATGTAACTGGTGTGGAATATCATCTGCAGAGAGAAAATTTCACATATGCCATTGTCAGTAAGATGCAAATTGTGAAGATTTAGAGTAACAAAGAGTCAAAACCTTTGAGTAATGCAAAACTGAAACTCATAGAAATAAAACTTGTATGTGACAAAAATATTTTTGAAAATACGTTCATTCGGTACATATCTTGAAAAGAATGTTAAAAATGCAAATGTTAAAAACGCATCGTGCGATGATGTCATCATGAAGTCACCCAACTTTTCACATTCCTATAAAGTGTCAGGAGAATCCAAAAATAAGCCAAAAATACAAAACAAATTGTTGACTGATGTGGTACATGTTTCTTTTTAACCTCATGACGGCTCATGGCACCCTCGGTTTCGCCTCAGTGCCATGTGCCTGGCTGGTTTAAAAAGCACCATGTCAAACGTCACAACAGTCAGCAACTGCTAAAATGCCCTACTAAATAAAAATGCCAAAGGTTATCTCCTAACAACTACATTAGGTGCATACGACAATACATTGCCAAAAGAGCATTAACAAACATTTCTGAAGAAATCATGAAATTCGTGAGAAGACTGTTTTATTCTCACCTTTTTAGGCTTGGCAGTAAACATAAATGCTTTGCTTGTGGTCAGTTTGTGGAACACATAGATGGCGTCAAGGTGTCCCTGACTCTTCAGAGTTTCAACGAGAGCTGTTACACCCTGCCAATGTTCTAAAGAGATGCGAATCTAAAGAGGGAAAAGTCTAGTTTATAAATGAAACCCTAAGATTGGTTAATTTATAATTATTTCTTTTCACTCACGGCATAAAACAAAATTTTAAACATTTTGTTACATACAAAAATGTGGAATATCAATGCTAACGAATGGCAATTATGAATCATGACGTGTTAAATGTAGTGTACACGATTGGTAATCCTCCAAATGTTTTTTTTACTGAATTATTACGAAATACCTTACTAGACTGTAAGTTAATATTAGTCTCAATCATCCTGTGAAATTATGGCACCAGATGTGCTGTCATTTTCAAGAAAAGTGGAAATTTATATTGTTTTTCAACTATTGTTCGGCCGAATAATCGTTGGAAAACTGCCCTCTATTGACAGCGTTGTGTCTAAAATGGGTTAACAATCCGAAAATGGGCACACACGTTGTGTACCGAAGCGACGCGTTGTATCCAGTGCATGCAGTAGATCTTGGACGTGCCGTTAGGCCCCCGGCCTCATACATGTTATGTGACCAATTGAAAACGATCCCATTTACAACAATTTGGCTTATTTTACAAGAGGACGCTATAACAAATGCCGCCCGATGGTTGAAAACGAATGTCGTTTTTTGCCATCCAAGAACGCAAGAACTTTGAACAGGTCAGTGGAACGATAATTCCTATAAAATACTAACCCCCAAATCCGCCCATTTCTGAAAATTGCAACAATGACCAATCATGTACACTACATTAAAAAAAAAAAAATATTGATCAGAAATTGTTTCTGTTCGAGATGATCATTTTTCAAGATGACCATCCTTTTCTTTAAGATGTCCATCAAACAAACATTTCCATTTTGTAAAAGAATTTTTTGGAAAAAAAAAATAAGCAAGGCCCCCCCCCAAAAAAAAAATAGAAAACACCAACACCAACACCAACACGCAACCTCTGGAAAGGAAGTTGGCAGGGATGCCAACATATAAGTACATATATATATCAAGAATAAATCTCCAGAAGTGTCACACGTAGGAGGCTTTACAACTGTAGATGAGCTGCAAAATTTGGACGTTATTTTGTGGCTATCATCCAACACAAAGCCAAAAGGCCAACCAAGGTGTGGGCTACAAAAGGCCAGAAAAGACAGAAATCACAGGGATAGAAAGTATCTAAAAGGTATTCACATTTTGTTCCAATTGTGTAAGACAATATGTGGAATGGAAGCAGGTTACAGGCAAGGAGTTCCAAAGAGAGGCAGTACAAGGGAAAAAAACTTGAAGAGTTTCTCACAGTACTAGTGAAAGGATGTGATGAGACAGTTGGGCGAGTAGAGTGGCTTAAAGTTTGGATGGGGAACAAATGATTCCCCAGCTGATTCCCCATGTTTTTTTCTTTTAAGTGTTCATGACCCTGAGGGATGATTACTCAAAAACTAGCCTCATTACACTCTAGACAGTCACAAATATTTGTGTGGTGACAAACTATGTGTACCTTAAACTTGGGTACGTGTGGCTGTGTCACAAACAGAGCATATAGAATATACAGAGCTCCAACACGGCGCTGCAGGTCATAGGGAGGTAGCAGATAGTCCGTTGTTATTCGAAAGGCTTCCTCCATGGTCTGCAATGAACGACGGCAAAGCCAATGGTCACATTAGGGTTGATGCATAGTCTATTTTCAAATAGATACACAAAATATATATGTAGAAATGTAAATGGCATGTGGTTGCAGATACTTTGCATGCAGGTTGAAAGTAGAAATTATTCTAAAAGGATTGAAAAGTAACAGACAAGGTTGAACATTTTAAATATAATGACGCTCAGAGGCAATGATTTTATATTACTGAATCATAATTAGGTGTTGGGCTTGAGCCCAAAACCTATTGTTATTGTTAGAATTATTATTATTCTTCTCCTTCTTACCATAACTTTCTTCTCCGGAGTTGTTTGACTACATGCAAACTCATATCAAGTTCATATCTGGTACATATATGTACATCACATTGAAGATTCCGGAAAATGTGATGACGTCATGATGACGTCATCAGGTATCAAATTACAAGCAATTAAACATTTTTATTTTTAATCTTTGAAAATCAATATAAAATCAACCGTGAAAGATGTGAACTTGATTTTTACGGTAATTGATAGGATATTTTTAGTTCTTCAATTTTGATCGTGCGTGCAAAATCACGTGACCCTTCCTTCCGGTCGAAACCGGAAGTGCTTTATAATTTGAAAGTGGAAACAGATTTGAACTTGCTTTCAACGATGTTAGTCTTTGGCCAGGCTGAACTTTTCAAAAATGTGTGCGGTGACGTCATGAAATATTCGAGCGCCCTCTAGCGGCAGGTTGAAAAAGGTTCAAAATGAACTTTCAGTCGATGTGTGTGGCGAAGTTTGCGGTAATCACTTTATACTTGATACATATGATGACCTTCATGCAGGCAACAGGTGTGCGAGGGCTCAGATTGATGACGTCATCAGACCGGAAGTTGCAATGAAAAGACCTTTAAAGTTAAACAAATTGCAGAAAAATCAACCGTGACAGATATAATTCAGATTTTTGCTTCAGATGGGACAGTTGACATAGCTCTCGAGCTTTGTGATAATGACGTCACGATGACGTCATCAAGTGTCAGATTACTAAAAATCTAAAATTTCTTGATTAAATGTTTGAAAATCAATATCAAATTAACCGAGAGAGGTCTGATTTTGCTTTTTATGGGAATTGAGGAATAATCCAGGGTCTTCAGTTTTTATATTACGTGCAAAATCACATGACCCTTCCTTCCGGTCCAAACCGGAAGTACCTTATAATTTAAAAGTAGAAATAGATTTGAACTTGCATTTCAACGATGTTAGTCTTTGGCAAGGCGGAACTTTTCAAAAATGTGTGCGGTGACGTCATAAAATATTCGAGCGCCCTCTAGCGGCAGGTTAAAAAATGTTCAAAATGAACTTTCAGTCGATGTGTGTGGCGAAGTTTGCGGTAATCACTTTATAATTGATATATATGATGACCTTCATGCAGTTAACACGTGTGCGAGGGCTCAGATTGATGACGTCATCAGACCGGAAGTTGCAATAAAAAGACCTTTAAACCTTAAGAAATTGCTGAAAAATAAACCGCGACAGATATGATTCAAATTTTTGCTTCAGATGACACAGTTGACATAGTTCTCGAGCTTTGTGATAATGACGTCACGATGACGTTATCAAGTATTAGATTACAAGCAATCAAAGATTTCTAGATTTAATGTTTGAAAATCAATAAAAAATCAACCGAGAGAGATCTGATTTTGCTTTTTACGGCAATTGATAGAATAATCCAGGGTCTTCATTTTTTATATTACGTGCAAAATCACATGACCCTTCCTTCCGGTCCAAACCGGAAGTGCCTTATATTTTGAAAGTGGAAGAAGATGTGAACTTGCTTTCAACGATGAAAGTCTCTGGGTTAGGTTGTACTTCACAATAAAATGAGCGGTTATGTCATAAAATGTTAGAGCGCCCGCTATCGGCAGGTTAAAACATGTTTAAAATGAATAATCAGTTGATGTGTGTGGCGAATTTTGCTGAAATCACAGTAATGTGGTGTCTGGTCACAATACTGCAATGGTCTTGAAAACAAACATGTGCATGTGAACCTTTTTTCTTGTCATCAAACGAAACATGGCCCAACACCCTGTGTTTGTAACAACAAACACTGCCGTCTAGTTAATTTTGAGTTTGTGAAAAGCTCAAATTCCATTTCATCCAGAATTGAATGAATTGTGATTTGGATCCTGCCTCTTGTGTGACTTGGGCGACATCTTTTATTTTTAAACTTCAGTCCTAACAAAAAAAATGGTTCGATTAGGATTTGACTGCTTGGATCCTGACTTTATAACTTGGACCCATTATTTGTGACTCCGCTTCAATGGCACAACAGGGGTGATTCATAATAAAGTGTGCCACGCACTGCTCCTATTCCCAAAAGCAATAGTGAATTCTTAGTGAGAATTCTTACATTAAAAACTATTTTATCTCACATGTTCACTATGTTTAATTTCAATTTTCAGGATGAACATATTCTGATTGTTACTGAACAAAACCAACAAGACAGGTACATGTATACTACATTAGATTTTCATAAAGTTTCAAAAATGCTTACAATTGTTCCTACTTTATTCATTCCTGTACAATATGTGGATTTTTGTCTTGTTTTTGATAATGGGTTCCACAAGGTAATGTGCTTCCTAAAAATCATACAATTTAAAGTGCAGCCACTTATCCAAAGGCTTTTAAAATCAGGGGCCAATTTCATTGCGCTACTGAGCACCAACAATTGCTTAGCAAGAAAAGTTTTTCTCGGTAAAACAGGATTACCAACAACATTTTAATGTGGTGTATCACTTGTTACTGGTATTTAGCAATTGTTTAATGAGCACGAAAAATACATGGAGTCTTGGCTGGTAACCCATTTTTAATAAGCAAGACTTTTTGTTGCTAAGAATTTTTTGCACTTAGCAGCTCCGTGAAATTGGCCCCTGACTTACCTCTCTCTTTTCCTGACCCTTCTCAATTCCACTGAAGAAAAAACCAAAGTAAACTTGCATTTAACAAAAGAAGGACATTTTTACATTTCTCAATCATTGCTCAACCAGTTTAACAACCAGTTTAACAACCAGTTCTGAAGTGAATTACAGATAATTACAAAAACAATGTTAAAGAAAACCACACACAACAAACACTCCACTCAGAATGACAAAGACATGTGCCTCCAACCAGCAAAACGTGTCAGTCAAAAACTTTCTTCAAATCAGTCACAATCCGTTGACAACTTATAATGACATTCACAAAATTAATTACCGACATCTCAAAACTCATATTTCACTTAGTTGGAGCCAACAATTCTCCTGTTGCACCTCTGAAATATTTATTGCAGGTGACCTCAGAGATGAACTACAAGTGCATCTTCTTTGTGAGGAAGCTACTAAATACTAAGCCATGTAGCGGTTCAGACCTTCTTGAGTGCCCTCAGAACTTTTCAGGTCAAGTATGCAGTCTGGGTTTTGAATATATCCCGCTTGGGAATAAGCATTGAGAGGGAACCCAGACTGCATACTAGACCCAAAAAAGTTCCAAGGGCACTCGAGAAGGTCCGAACCGCTACACGGGTGACAGGTTTGTATTTAGTGCCTTCCTCTTTGTGGTTCTAGGGTTTAGATGTGATGTTGTCAAATGCCCACTATAAAAATCCCATGTCCCCTTCCACTTTTGAATTGACAGAAAGCCACAGATCTCTGGTTTTTCTAGCATGACAGAGCCATGGCAACTTACTAATGAATGAAAGAAAAGTTCAGTCTGCGCCACGCCTCAGCGAACATCTGGAAGCGTACATTCTGCGTGTGAAGGAATTGTTCCAAAAGGTGCTCAATGTCTTCTCTCAGTCCAGTATACTTCTCTATGTCTTGTATCTCCATGCTGCATGTCCTGAGGAGTCGAGAAGTTGCATGTGTTAAGGTTACAGAAAGTTCTGAAATTTGGAACTCATCTGGGGTGGGGAAGATTATATGTAGGTCCTGAAAGGGGGATTTCATGGTTTTCATAGTGAATCTTTTTTATAGTGAATCTTTAAAGGTATGATACAGCTTTGGTTATGATCAAAATTGTTTATTAGTTTCAATCTGAAAGCTTACTGTTCAGTGGCGGATCTACGGGGGGAGGGGGTTGGGGGTTTAAACCCCCCCCCCCCCCCCCCCCCTTGGGCTGCCCAGTGAAATTTCTCCGGGGTGCATGCTTTACGGGTTTAATGCCCCGGACCCCCCTAGCAAGGCATGCCTTCGGCACGCTGGGGTGTGTAGGCTTCCCCCATAGTTAGGCCACTGGAATGGCAAAATCAGCACACAAGTAAGAATTTGTTTTAGTCCAAACAAAATACTTGGATTGTCGGAATATGTCTGATTAATAAAAGTAAGAGTAGCAGGAAGTACCATTCATCGGCGATTGTGTAGTGGATGTAGGGCCCTGTTCCCTATATGGAAATAAAAATCAAATTCTAGCTTACCGGTACTGGATTTGCCAAACTAGTTGAGTGACATTACAAACCAACAGGTATGCCATAGATAAAGGGCAGGGTTTTAGTTTTTGAGGGAATTTTTGTGTAACATGAAAAACTGCATTGATTCGCATGGCAATTGCATTTTCTACCAAACAATTTCTACCAAAATTACAAAAAAACTATGTCAATAGAATGAACCTTGCGGTAAGCCACGGCGCTGTATATTACAGTAGGTTAACCCTGCAACATGCCATGTCAATGTCGGCATGTACATGTATAAAACCTTTTTGGGCTTGAAATCTATTTTAATAGACAGTGTGTGAGAGTATTGTGTTCACCCATGGAGCTATAAAAACAGACAGCTGTGCAGCTATTACACGCTATTCACAAGCACTGACGTTTTTAGTGCTGTGGCGCGTTGGTCACAGAATGAGGTGGCAAATTACAGGGTTAACACTTTGTGTACGGAAGGCGCCATATGGTGGAAAAGAAACAGTGCCACCAGGCCGGATGACGCCATTGGCCGCTGTTTGTGCAGTTTCAATCTATTGTAGGATTATTGTGTATGTCATGCTTGACTGCACATACACATTGTGGCAGTTTCGCTTGGCTGCCAGAGCCGCCGCAACACCCCGACGTCTCCCGTAAAATACCGTGCTCAAGGGGTTAAGAGAAGTCTGCTTTAGGTTGAAAAAGTGTGGCGTAGGGCCCTGTTCCCCATAAGTGAACAAAAATCTACTTTTAGGTTATTGGAATTGCCAAACTAGTTGGCAACATTACAAACCGAAAAGGTATGCTGTAGATAAAGGGCACGGTTTTAGTTTTTGAAGGAACAGCAAATCTTGGAAACTAACCATCCATCTGTGTTCAGAATTGTATAAACACTTGGCACAACCTTTAAATTTAAGAATTTAGTTGGGAAATGTTTGTGCAATATAGGGGAAGAATGTGGAAAGAGTTTTGTATACGGCCATCACTATTTTGAGGTTTTATAAACTCCACCAAGTTTAAAAAGGGGTGCCTCTTATTTTTAAGGGGATTTTAATGAGGAAAAGTAGAAAAAAAACAAATAGAAAAATAAAAATAAATACAAATTCAGTTGCTAGAAATTCCCCTCTCTCTCCTTTACATCTTCCCCTACATCTCCCAAACTTCTCTGTCCTCCGTTCCACCACCACCCACTACGACACATCTCTATCACTCCATGTGCCTTTTTGCAATCCCTCTCTAAGGTTCAAACCTTCATCGAAATCAAGCCTGTAAGAGAACGAGTGTTATTACATGGTGCACTTACCCACTCGGCTACGAGCGCTTGTTACTCCTAGAAGCATTTTAGTCATACTTGGGGTGTATGTCGCAATTTGGCTTCTGAATTACTTAAATTAGGAATATTAATTTATGACGTACAAACTTTGTATTCCAAAGTCACACGGATGGAACAGGTATTGAATACTTCGGTTAACAATAAAAGGAATGTTGCATTGTCTAGGAATTCTATATAAGGGGTCCTTGGAATTTGAAGAATTAATTGCAAGACAAAAATGACGGAGCTGGAAACTTAATTTGTTTGTGCAGAGACGTGTTGGCAAACGAATTCTGCAAGGAGCGTGGAGTGATTGCTGCCGCCCCACACAGTCCTGTTTTCCTATACTACTAAAGACAATGTTTTGTTTCCTATTGTTCCTTTAATATAACACAACCCCATAGACTAGGCACGTATTTTTACGTCCAAGGACCGATTTTAACAAAAGACCGACTCCCGAGGACAAGAACTTGGATTCCTTTTGTTTGCCAACACAAATAGGGTGCATGCCGCAGGCCCGCGGCACATTGTGGAAAAGACGTCGTCCCTCCATACTACATGTTGCTCCCTCTATTAAAACAAGGTGGTTCTCGAACCACGCGTCTCGCCTGCTTTAGTTTTGTGATTACCCAAGAAGAATGCAGGGGCACTGATAACAGTTGAAGGAGCAAGGGTTAGTGTAAAAAGAGAATGAAATGGCAAGTTATCAAAAGCAAGAACCGATGAGCATGCCTAAAACAACGGTAGGTGACAAAAGCAATGTGGAAGGAAAATTTTGTCCAAAGTTATGGAAGTTTGAGTGGGGTGTGAAGGCTAGACAGGATGAAAGCATGGAGATTACTGACAAGATCATCATATAGAGGTTACAATAGTGCATGCATGATCCAAGTTTGATTCCAATTGGACTTCCACTAGTCCAGTTTTCAAATGAGACAAGTTGGACAATTCCAGCCTATTTTAGAACTTGACAGCAAATGACCTTTGACTTTAGTACTAGACCTTTGACACACGCATCATATAAAGTTGCAATATTGAATGCATGACCCAAGTTTGATTGCAATTGGACTTCAACTTTGCATATAAGACAAATTTTACAATTCAAGCCTATTTTACAACTCGACCTCAAATGACCTTTGACCTCAAACGACCTTTAAAATCAAATGACCTTTGACAGCAAATGACCTTTGACCTCAAATGACCTTTGACCTCAGTATTTGACCTTTGACATGCATCATATAAAGGTTGCACTATTGAATGCATGACCCAAGTTTTATTGCAATTGGACTTCAACTTTGCGTATAAGACGAATTTGTCAAAACTTTAACCAAAATGACACACAGTACGGACTACATGGACTACGTACGGACTACGTACAGAAAGAGTGATCGCATAGTCTCTTTTTTTGACTTCATTCAGGCGAGACAAAAATGGTAGAAACCCAAAGTGTTGTTAATTCATTGCATGAAATCACACTGCTTATTGGTCAGTGCCTTGTCATGCGCACATCGCGCACTTCCTGATGCTTCAATATGGCTGCCTGCATGATTGAATGTACGAACAATATGTGCACTCAAAATATCGCCTAAAAACCAAATGAATAGGTTTATCTTCAATGAAGACATAAGGTGAGGTGAAATTTGTTATGTTTGGTAGCGATTCCGTGATGGCCGTATACGGAACTCTTGACGACTTTTGTTCCCTTATACTTATAGGGAACAGAGCCCTACCATGCCTACGCTACACAATCGCCCTAATTTTGATCAAAACTGAACATGCTATATGTAGTGTACATGATTGGTCATTATTGCAATTTTCAGAAATGGGTGGATTTGGGTGTTAGGCCAATATCGTTCCACTGACCTGTTCAAAGTTTTGCGTTGTTGGGCGGTGACAAAAACCAGGGAAAACGGTGCTCGTTTTTAACCGTCGGGCAGATGATAGCATTTAGCATGCTTAGTCAAGGTGCGCATGGCTACCTGGATGCGTGACGCGCCCCAAATGCCAGCATGTCTAGGCATGCCAGGGCACGCCACTCCTCTGGCTAGCCCTATACTATGCCCCGCCGCACGAGTAGACTAACGTTAAAGCGAGAGTCTACTCGTGCGGTGGGGGCATAGTATTAGTAATTAGTATAGGGCTAGCTTGAAAATTTTAGCTCTAGGCTCATGACATGTGAGATTCGCCATTTAGAGCTGGTAGGAATTCTATAGGGTTCGTTAGGGTCAGTTTAGATCTTGCCGATATCTTCCGTTTCCCTGAATATATCAACCAAACACTCACCTTGCCGGCAGAGTAGTCATTCATAGAGCTTGTCATCCCCTCAAAATAAAAATATGCTCAAGTTAAACCCGAAAAAAAAATCCAACGGCGGTTTGCTGAAATACTGACAGCGATCAGCAAACAGCCGTTGTATATCGAGCCCCAAGAGGCGTGCGCAGTGCCGCTGGCCGATAATCGATCGGAAAACATCGTTCATGTTCAAAAATCCGCTCCATTACTTTGTACACAGCTGGTTTGTGCATGCACCGAGTTGCATGAAAAATTCATTTTTTCCAGGTTTTGAGCATATTCTTGAGGGGATGACAAGCTCTATGAATGACTACTCTGCCGGCAAGGTGAGTGTTTGGTTGATATATTCAGGGAAACGGAAGATATCGTCAAGATCTAAACCGACCCTAACGAACCCTATAGAATTTCTTTCAGCTCTAAATGGCGAATCTCACACCTCATGAGCCTAGAGCTGGAATTTTCAAGCTAGTATAGGGCTACCTCTGGCATGTCTGGGTAGCCACGTGTGCATTGACAAAAAGTAAAACGGTATTTCGTAATAATTCAGAAACAAAAATGGGAGGATTTAATACCAATCGTGTACTAGTGCCAGTGTGGTGTACACTACCTTTAATTTGGGCCTAACACTAACAGTTACTACACTACACTAGCCACTACTGACTACACAACACAATCGCCACATTCATCGACTATCCGTGAATCACGCCACAGCACCCAAAAATTCAGTGTTTGGGTGAGAAAAAATGAGCTAATTTTACTGTTACCATGGAGGAACTTAGATACAGTTAACACACAAACGCCTTCCTCACGTTACGAACTAGTCAATGCTAGTGGCACAGGGGGCTGCCATCTTGACTGGTAAAAAAACAAATCCGAAGTATCAAAAACATTAGTACAAATAGTAGAACTTAAAGCACCTCCACAAGGGAAAGATCGGACACTCCGCTGAAAAAAACTGAAACAGGAAGTAGTTGCTCACGGGGAAGGGCGCCCTCATACCGTTGTAGTCCCAGTAACTAGGACCCTTCATATCGCCTTTTTTAACATTTGGACATGAACTGGCGATAGTAGGGTCCTAGCGAATTGTGCACAAAAAACGGCACGGTTGCAAAATCGACAACATTCACATGACATTAGGCTCCAAAAACATGGTAAAAACATTCCAAACGAGAAAAAAAGTTACCCCGATTAGATTTATACATTCATGTCATTCCCTAAGGCCGCTTAAATTGTTCTCAACAACCGTTAATTTGACCAAAAAAATCATGATTGTTTACCGCTGAAATTTGCCAGGCACCGTTCGCCATCGAATTTTTGGTTAAGCCCGGTTCGGACCTACTCGGCTCGGGAGGGCGCGTCTGACGTCGCAGTCATGCAAACAACAAATCACGCATTATCAACGACTGTTTCATGGTACCATCTTCCAATGGGTCGTCTACAACTTGGTTGTATTAAAAGCCCATACTGTCGCACGTACATGTATCGCACCATGAAACAGTCGTTGATAATGCGTGATTTGTTGTTTGCATGACTGCGACGTCAGACGCGCCCTCCCGAGCCGAGTAGGTCCGAACCGGGCTTAACCAAAAATTCGATGGCGAACGGTGCCTGGCAAATTTCAGCGGTAAACAATCATGATTTTTTTGGTCAAATTAACGGTTGTTGAGAACAATTTAAGCGGCCTTAGGGAATGACATGAATGTATAAATCTAATCGGGGTAACTTTTTTTCTCGTTTGGAATGTTTTTACCATGTTTTTGGAGCCTAATGTCATGTGAATGTTGTCGATTTTGCAACCGTGCCGTTTTTTGTGCACAATTCGCTAGGACCCTACTATCGCCAGTTCATGTCCAAATGTTAAAAAAGGCGATATGAAGGGTCCTAGTTACTGGGACTAATACCGTTGGTAGGTAAAACTTGCGTGCAACCGAAGTGTTTTCTGCAGTAAGTTTACAACGGAACGATCGAAGACTTGATTGATGCTCCGCACGCACCACTGAATTAATTGCACTTAAATGACTCCAACAAAAGGATTGGTCTTTACATTACATACCTTACGTTTCTCCCTCTTTTTGTTTCTTTCGTTATTTATTCCTTTATTTCTGAATTTCTGATATTCAATTGTGGAGACCCATTTTTGCAAACATTAAAAACAAATATAACTGTACATATGGCACAAAACAAAATTATTTCTTAGAGAAATGGATCATTAAAAAGTATTTCAAAATAAAAGAAAACTTTTTTTTTATTTGCAATTTTATTCGTCTTCAATGATAAAGTAATACAAAAACAAACAGACAGATTTTGTTTTCAAATGACGTCATAGCGTGTCATCGGGCACTGTACAAAAAAGATACCCACCAGCGTTCGATTTTTCCCGAGCATGTCAAAAGAGGGCAGCAGACAACTTTATCCTGTTTCCGTCTGCAAAACACATGCGCGGCATGCAGAAGTTTTGCCACGTGCCGGCTTTAGCTGTCAAGACTCCTAATTAACTGAGGTTTGCCATGTTCGTGGAGCTGCGATCATGGTGGCTGAACTTTAATTTCTTCGATTTCATAGTTTCTACTTTCCTGTTCGGGATATTGTTATTCTCCTCAGCTCTTCGCGGCGAAAGCTAAACTCTACAGCAAACATAAAGCTGAAGCTGTTATTCTTACGAGCAATGTCACCTCATGTCCAAATGTGACAGTACATTGGCCTATTTATTAACTGGACCATACAGCAAAGAACAGTAGGCGTATTTTGCATGACTGGGATGATTCAATGTTATGTCTGTCGCGTTCCTGGCCCTTTCCAATGGATAGTACATGTACCTTACAGAGGAATAAGTTATGAAACGACTGCTGGCCGGGATTGTGGCCTCACTCAGCGGCAGTATACTTTCTCTGACTGCGTGTGCGAGTTGGTGCAAGCATGGAATAAGAACCCATTCCTCCAAGGTGCAGGTATATACTGGAATTTGGACTCAAGGAATACATGCGCCATCAATCATCAATGACTAGAGCAAGAACGGTGTGTGCAGTGCTCACGGATCGTGGCTACTCGTGCCCAGGCCTAAAGCTGCTTGAACCAGCTAGCGCAGACGTAGCGGTTGCAGCACTAGACTGCTGTGCATGCTATAGCCTTCAGTGCTAGTGCTGGGATAGCTGTCTCGGTACAGCAATACAACAGGCCAACGATTATTGGTAAGTCGGTAACTCGAAGTTGCCGGTTGGAGTGCCATGAACCGGGAGGTATATAGGCCTACCCTGTAAAACATGGACGACGATCCCGGGGGGACGGGGGACACGTCTCCCCCAATATTTGTAGGGTGAGGGGACGGCTATATAATGACAGTGAATAATTTCACCCTTGTCATAGGCCTATACATTTTATGGGTCATTGGCTTTTACACAAAGATCAGCACACATTTTCAAAAAATTCCCAGGATATCATAATTCGTCAAACAAACCACAAGGGAAACTGACTAGAATACATTTTCAAAGTTCACATTCCGAGTACCATGATTTTTTGTTTGGCTTGTTTGTTTGTTTACTTTAACATTTTTAATTAGCTTGATATTTTAATAGTTCGGTCCACATTCCCTTGTACATGAACAGTCGGCCCAATTTATAAGATAGTGCAGCTGATGTCCTGGGTGGTTCGTGCTGAATTGAAGATTTTCAAAGTATCACGTTAGCTGAAAAACCGAATTAAGGAATTACCAAGCGCTATTTCGGCCAGAGGAATCTATTCGATCATATATTGAAGTTGTCTGTCTACAGAAGGCTTAAAACACAAACAAATATGATAACTGCTTTTTCAAAATACCACCGCTCCTCAAAAAATCCTAACACAAACAAACCATGCAACCGTAAAAAACCTGGAAAAGAATGAACAAAACAAAATTCATATATCATTTAAGCAGCATAGAGAGTTTATTTGCTTTCCTCAAGAAACGCAACATAAGGCTTGTATACTAAATATCTAGTCTACTTTAAAAGAATAATACAATTATCATTTTGTTGGGGAATAATTTTTTAGTTATTAATTAGAAATTGGATATCGGTAAATTACTGTATCGTGTTGTCCATGTGAATACATTGTGTACGTTTTCTCTTCGCTTTGAACATCACCGTTTTATCATCCTCAGAATCACGTCTTAAAATCGAGCATTTTTTTGTTTAGATTTGTGACGCATGTTTCGATGTAGAATACCGGCTAACTGGAATACTAATCAGTTTGGCTAAAAATGTCGAAACGAAACACAGAACGCGAAAAATGACTTTGAAATAAACTACGCGATCTGAATATTATTGGATGTTTGTGCCAAAAAAAAAATTCCATAAAAAATATGTTTTGGTGATTGCCGAAAAAAAAGCAAGAGCAAGTACACATAAAATAGAAAGCAAAATACACTGAAACACGTTCATGAACAACTACGGAATTTCATTGTTGACTATTATTAAAATGAACACATTAAAATTGAAGTTTCTCCCGAGTTTGGTGCAAATTTTGAAAGCCTGTGTGTAGTTTGAAAAATGTAATATATATATATATTAACATGTATATATTGCAGTTGTAATTAACTGCTATTATTCATAACTTTCAAGGGTCTGAAGAGCCACGTATTTCCTACGTATGGCCATTGATGAAATTTTGGAGTTGTTTATTGGTGTGTTTGAGGTAAAAGCTCATTACGCGTCTGCGCAAACCGAGCATCGACCTTGGCGCAATGCAAGTTTTCGATAGGTTGGATTGTGCAGGTGCAGATATACCGCGAAACTTCGTGAGAAAAAGTGCGACACGTTTTGGTCTGCTCGAACGATTATCAGGGTTCTAAAGTATTGTGAAAAAAATGAAGTGTAATGTTGACGTACATTTGAGGATGATAAAGCGATTCTATTTTCGTACGTATGGAATTAAGTTTGACATTGTCAAACAATAATTTACAATGGACGTTGTCATTTAATAAACATGTTAAGGTGACTTGTAGTTGGTAGACAGTTGAACTATTCCATTAATTATTCAAAAAAATTGAAACGCATGTGTGTGTTTTTTTTTTTTTTTACATTTGTTGGAATTTACTTTTGTCAAAAACACATTTTACGGTACGCTTGTAAAACAGCTGATTGCTTTTGATTTGATAAATATTCTTAAACATACCGTAACCTATGGATTTCTAATACAATATTACTTTTTCTTGAGGGGAAATAAAGGGATTAACTTAGAAATACACCCATTTTAACATGAAATATTAAAGCGTTAATAATTAAAGTTTCTTTTCTCATCGTCGTTTTTCTTTCTCACTGACATATCGGTTAATAAACAATACTGTGCTGTGCAGGTAACTAAATGCATCTATTATCTAAATCAAGGTGATAATTAAAATAGAACAGGTTTCCCTTCACCATTACGTTATACAGTGTATATTTATATCATTGGCAATCACTTTAATCACTAATTCACATATTGGAAGTCAGATTAAAAATATTTAGGACCGGATGCAAGCACTTAACAGGAAAACCCCAAATACCGCATATATACCTAAATCTAAGAATCTAACTGCGAAGCACAGTACGCTTGTGTGTCAAGTTTGGCAATTATCGTCCGTTTGCGTTGTCATAAGCCTCATCGGGTGTACACATCTGACAGCTGCACTCCTCGATGACTTTGTAGCTGTAGCCCTGTATCACGCCATTGCAGTTCAGTCTGGCTTCGCGAACGCCCATGGTCAATGGCTGACAACATCTGCAATCTCTGCGGAGTTCGGCTTGCCCTTGTATCATATCAATGAACGCCCGGGACGGACACCAGCCGGTGCAGGACGTGAACTCCACGGGTTCTTCGGAGACGCACTGGCCTATCCGTAGCGTTTCCAGTTCGCTCTTGCGAAGACATTGCTTGGACTCTTTCTCTGTGAGGTAGGTGGATAAGAAAATAGATGAGGTTATTCGAGATAATTTCTCACATTTGTTTTTATTGGCAGACCTGAGTGAAAAATGAGATCTGTACATTTTTTATCATCTGGACTAAAATATGTTTTTATGTCTTCTGATTTATCAGATAACGGCAACCAAAATGGCATTATCCTTGCGTTGATATAAATCAGTGACGTCACTTACCGCATACAGGGCAGCATTGTTCCTCAACGTACCGAAGTTTACCCTATGGACAAAATCAAGATAGAAGTGATAGTTTGAAATTCGGCTGGAAAAAATGCATACATGTTTAGGAGGATCGTGAAAATCACAGCCTATAGTTAAGATTGTTTTGTCCTTTCATGAATTAATTTGGAAAAATAGAGCCCAGATTGATCTTTGATGTCTGTGGTAAAAAAAGTGTTTTGTGAAGAAAGGGTCTTTTACAATGTCATAGTTTCCCTCTTTCTGAATAAATAACGATCTTGGGAATAGCTTCATAACTTTTATTGACAAACTGGTACTTACGTCACATCTGAGATCACACTCTTCCCGTATTTCCAGGATTCCAGATCCCAATTCACAAAGCATTCTGGTACATGGGTCACGTGATGGCAACTCTTCGCCGTACTGAAAAAAATGTCAGAGAATGATTTAGAGCCAGCTATTGAGTGGTTTTCTTTATTTATTGGCTTCACTGCAAAAATTGTGTTAAGCAATTAAAACATTTTCTAAACACTTTTTGCTATCACTTTGTAAACATAATTCATCAAACAAACCAACCACATGTTTAAAATAATAAACATGTTTGGAGTATTGACGGATATATTTAGTCATTTAGCATTGACGTTAAGGAATTGAACACGTGATGTTATGCTTCTCAACATTGTGTGTTAGAGTTTTGTTTATAAAAGGTGTTTTGTATTTGCTTATGATATGAAAATCTTAATTGTATAAGTGACTTCGTTATGTTTGTACTGTTGAGGCTTTATCTTCTCTATTATCCCAACATTCTCCCATAGAATAAGTACGCATTTGTACCTGCAAGGACCGTCTTCAACAAAAACCTCCCTTAGAGGACAACAACGATTTCATTGTTATTTCTTTATACATCCTTGTGTCCTCAGTAGTAATACATGTACACGGGATGCTTGCAAAAACAAGTGTTATTGAGATTACCTTGTACATTATACCGTTGTACATGCAGCCGATAGCCTCTGTAAAGAAAACAAGATAAATGTTGTTAACAAGGAGTGATGTGATGGTGTTCTGACCAATCACATTCGTGGTTTATGTCCAACATGCGTGCAAAAAAGTCCGACATGCGTGCACGCGCATGTGACGCGCGCGGCTGGAACATGCAGTGTGGCATTGGAGAGGAACACGTGTTAATTGCCCATGTGCGTAGTGGGCGGGGCTTACTGGATCGGTGTATTGTTCTCACCAGTCGTGCGCATGCTCAGAACTACGCGCACATGCTCGGAACTACGCGCGCATGCTCGGAACTACGCGCGAATGCTCAGAACTAGCAAAAAAATATAGAGCTATATGAAATTACTAGAGCGCCAACTCCCCATCTCAGGCGCAGAGATACTTTAAATCCTTCCTACGCACAGACATTTTGAATTCATGTGCGTGTTTGTAGAACATAATGAAATTAGATGGAGTGAGTTTTATAAGTGTAAGGCCATAGAGCTATATTAAATTTCATATAGCTCTATGATGTAGGCTCATAGACTAGATGGGCAGCGCGTACAGACGCGCCATTGAGTGTTCACAAATTTCCCCGTTCTCTCATGGACGCTCTACGCACTTTAGTGCGTGGGGCGACGCGCACCGAGAGTGAGAACCTCATAAAAATAAGTAATCAAATTGAGTTTATTGAAAACATTTATTCACACATTGCGTCAAACAGATTAAAATTAATACAGTAAAATAATACTGGCTTCCCAGTCGTCTTTTATTGCTGTGACAAACTGCAACAGCGCAGTTTGAAACCATTTTTAATGTTGAAAAACGTATCGTCATAATGCGCGTCGCCCCAAGCGCTGAAAAATGGCGCTGCCCATGGCAGAATGCGCGTCTGTACGCGCTGCCCATCTAGTCTTTATAATTCTATATCTATGAGCAAGTTCGGGTGCTGCTGAACTAGTCCCTTTTGTCAATTTTGCGATGGTCTGTTTTTCACTCGAACGCATCTAGTCGATCGACTACGTCAAATCTAGTTTGTGTAGCAACAACAAGCTGTAAAGAATGTTGTCTGCTAATAGTTAACGAAGCAAATGTTGGTACGTCGTTTCTATTTTCTATTATTTCTTTCTTTTATTTTCTCTACTTAACTTTAGTGAAATAGATAATTCATTATCTTATTGCAAAGACTTATTATCCTTGGACAAAACTAAAAATTTATCGTAAACGTTTGCAAAACTTGCCCAGTTTACCTATCCTCCATCTTAAAACCGTGACGTTACTCGCGTAGTGACTAGAGAAACCATGGTCCGGAGCTAGGTTGATCCAGTTGGACTAGCTAGTCAAACCACGCAGCGTTCGGGTGACATCTTG
This sequence comes from Hippasteria phrygiana, assembly GCA_037893225.1. Lineage (NCBI taxonomy): Eukaryota > Metazoa > Echinodermata > Asteroidea > Valvatida > Goniasteridae > Hippasteria > Hippasteria phrygiana. Next base: position 709,422 of record JAZGUH010000047.1, on the reverse strand, counting down.
ATCGACTATGGTTAAGTCTAGTCTAGCCACTCCATGTCGCCCAACCGAACTTGCTCTATGGTGCCGGTGTAGGCTACTCTAAATGCAACGTCATAATGCGCGTCGCCCCACGCGCTGAAAAATTGCGCCGCCCATGGCAGAATGCGCGTCTGTACGCGCTGCCCATCTAGTCTTTTTAATTCTATATCTATATGGCTCTAGGGGTAGGCTATACCCCAACCTCGTTACCATGGGTACGATCTTGCGGCGCCATGTTTTCCCACCATGCCTTGCGCTATACCCATCCTCGACTCCATGGGCTGGGCTATACCGTACTCTAAATGCAACGCAGAATTACAACATACGTACGCAAACAACTTAAGCGCGTCATGACGGTTATAAAATTGAAACGTCACGGCAAAAATCATCTGCAGCGCGGTACGCGCACGCGTTTGCGTTGTTTGCGCAGAGCAAAATGAAACGCTCATTTACTGATTGTGCGTTTCGGGTTTCGGCGTATCGGCTTCGATAACGCAACTTTAGAATACAAACGCAGATATGCAAATAGCCGTACAAAAGCCGTACAAAATTTCAAGTTTTCCCATAGGTTTGTACACAAATATGGATGCGCCCAGTAGGCATCACTTTGTACATCAAGTCGGCGCTCTAGTAATTTAATATAGCTCTATGCAAAAACCCGGTATGTCTGCTGCCACCAGCATCTCAAAAGTCACACATTAAAGGCCAATTTACATAATTCTTTATACGCGACTTTGTCGTGCGATATTGTCGCTCGTTTTTCTCAATAGGCCTACGTACAAATTAATGAGCGTCTCGTCGCGCGACTCTGTCGCGTAAATGAAAACGCACAAATTGATTTGCGTGAATTTAGACAATTGTCGCGCGACTATGTCGCGTATGTGTAAATTGGCCTTTATCCTGTATTTTTGATTAAAACCGATCAAAGTAATTAAAACGACAATTTTAAACAGCATGTAGTTTTCACTTTCCCATTATTTTTGTATCAATACCCCACAGCAACCGTTGTGGTGTGATTGGACCATGACATCGAAAGCTCGAAACTACTAAGCCTGATAGTAATAGTCCTACCCATGAGTTTATTGTGTCAGCTGAGCATTACAAATGCTCATAGGAAAAAGTTGAGATTTTCCTATGGGTGTGTATGTTCATCCGATGGAAACTCATACCTGTTGTAGTGCCCATTGCCGTGGTTGTCGTCATCTCTGTGGTACTTCCCTCTACATCTATAGAGGCCGTGGTCACGCCCACTTGTGGCGTTTGGGTCTCAGTGGTAGTGATTCCAGTTGTAGTTCCGATGGGCTCAATCGTCTGTCTCCTGCTTGTAATGACTGTGGCAAGAAATATGCGACGTTCATTATTATTATTATTATTATTATTATTATTTTGTTTTTTTTACAGTAGCACAAAGTTCATTCAGTCGGGTTTTCCTGCGGTTGTTGTAGGTCTATATACCGGAAGTGCATGTTGGCGTCACGATGCACCTTTAATACCCGTCACACTCTGTAAATGTATCTGTCAGTGTCCCTAGCACGGAGAGAACATTGAACCCATTTCTTGTTGGAAGGGAAAGAGTACCGGCAGCTGTCCTTGTATTGCACTGTAAGAAATAAAGCCGTATTTTTACGGGAAATTCCTGGCTGTCGGGACGCCAGGAATATCCTGTAAAAAAACAGTGGACATTTTATAACAGGACGGACTGTTTTGTAACGACTTTCGAATGCTGTCGGTTTACGTTACTGTCCCCTTAAAATAACCTTGCTATTCCCTTAAAAAAAGACGGGGTATATGTTGCTAGAATTAATCTAGGTTGCCGGAATGTAACTGCAAATTTACAGAAATGTATGAAGTGGGAACCAGACTAAATACTTGTTACAAATTACTACATATTATGATGCACGATATGGGGCAGAGCGAACCCCCCCCCCCCCCTCTTTTGTGTTGGTCATTGTGTTCCCGGAATCTCAGGAATTCTTTTCAGAAGTCTAGGGGGGATGTGTTAGGTAACAATAGTCTGGAGAGTGTATAGGGTATAGGGACAAAAAGGGGGGTACCCCTCTGCCCCATATCGTGCTGGGTATAAATTACTATGGGTAGAGTGTACAAGCTATGTTAACATACTAAACGCTTCAAACCGGATATGTCATGATTTAGCTATATATTCAGCTTTTCCGGCTATGATGAAGTCATGAACAATTTCAATATTTGAATACGACAGGAGTTGTAATGCGATTTTAAACCTATGTTTGCACAAAATCTAAATTCTATTGTGGAATTGTTTGAATAATAACACATTATGGTCAAGAAAGTGTATTTTTGAACTAAACACCACAACTTAACATGACTTTTGTGAACACAAATTTCCTCAGTTCTGATTGGTCAGTTGTTGCGGAATGAGATTCATGCAGTAGTACAGTAGATTCTCTGTAAATAAACAACACTTCGTTGGAGCTACTGTATATTTAGAGCAAATGTTGTATTTTGACAAAGTGGTCATGTAAATTTATATCATCTTTGTATAAATTAACACTAAAATACGAAAACTACGAACGCGTGATCTTTTCTTGATCACAGTACCGTAATTTTCGTCCAAAATCCACTAAACTAAAATACGGCTATTGTTTGTTTTTACATGGTGAAAAAACTTGTTATTTCACGGAAATGTTTTACAGTGTGGGATTAAAACCATATTACACAACGTATAGTTATTGAATAAACATGTAATAAACATTTATGTTAGCATTACCATTGTTGATTGATTCCGTTACTGTCGTTATGACCTCTTCTGGAGATGTGACCCTCTCAAATGTTGACTGTCTCGTTGTCGTCAATGCTAAAGAATAAAATGAATCAGACCAAATTATTTAAATAATGTTTCTTGAAATAACTGGGAAATAATCAGACATGCTCTTTTGTTTTAACACATGTACAGTTATAGTCGAAAGTTTACATACACTGCAAAAAAATCCACCCAAAGCTGTACCAAATCCGAGTGATTAAACATGCATGGCGAAGGACTTTTGAAACATGGTTTTATTGATATACTGATAATTTATAACAGAAATATTGCAAGAAACCGTGCAGCTCTAGAAAACTTTCTACCGCAACTGTAGTCATGTAACTGTGCTCGTGCATCGCATACGCACTTGTACATACTGACGGCACATAAAAAAGTGGATGTCTTACATCATTGATTAATGCATTGTTCTTCATCGCAAAGATTCGGTTCGAAATTATTTTTAATCTCGCAAAATCTGTGATTGATCGGCGCACTAGTAACCCACTGTGGAGTACCGCTTCATGCATGAGCGCACAACCAACAGGAGGTGGCATGCCTGAAATTTTTTAGCGGCTTCCTCTGTTTTTCTCATCAATATTAACACCTTGCATGTAAAATGTACAATAAAAAAAATAATAATGAAACCAATTTATTTTGTGTGATTTGTATCCTAAACTCCTTTTCACATCGTTTGGAAATCACACCCGGCAGCAAACTCGCGTTTAGAAGCGTTTGACCTAAATACAAGTTCGTTGCAATCCATCACAATCGTTTTCTTAGCACATTGATCTATCTATCTACACATTCCTAAGTACTTTTAAGTCATTTTACTGAAGGATGTTTTTATAAATCAATTGAAAGGAAAATCTATTATACGTATGTTTTTGTTCACAAGAATTAGTTAGAAAAAAACAAACAAACTCTTGCAGTATATAGTAAGGTATTGAAAGTTATCAAAATTAAATATCTGTGAAAACGTACGATGTCCGGCACAGCCAAAGAAGTCGATGTTGAGAGCTGGTTGATTGCCCTTCCAACTAAGAATCTCTACCGTAAGAGATTGAATTGGCTCCGTGGGTTCATCCAAGAAGATCCATACAGGTGAATCCGACTTGGTGGTGAGGCTGCCAGTAAATGTCTAAAAAGGAAAACACCCAAATCGGAATATATGAAAAGACTTGCGATGTAGCCACCAGACTGGCATGTATTACCAAGTACTAAGAACATTAATAAAGTATTTGATTTTTGTTATATCACTAGAAGCAATAGGATTATTTTATTTGGCCACTATAATTTGTTTCTAATATCCAATATTGTTAGTACATCACAAGTAGACGTGCCCATGACGTACACAGACATTTGAAAATGCCCTAAGATGCTTACAATTAGCAAAAGTTTTCAAAGCATTATTTATTACCTTGGTTGTGGTTGAAGAACGGCCTGTGTAGTATGTCTCGGTGCTGGATCCATATGGTAGGTATCGTATCTGGAAGCTGGTCACGCCTCTTCCTTGACCATCGCCAGCGATCTTCAGGGCAGTTAGCGATAGGGCGTGGTCAGACTCCAGCCTCACAAATGGCACTGCACCATCTGACGTGCTCGGCATCCATACGTCGGATGACCTGAAGCTGGAGAGGCCGTTATCTGGCATGGAAGTGCTTCTCTCGATAAACAAACCTGTCAGAGCTGGCGATGTCTCCAGATTTTCCATGCAAACACCTGAAATTGTGGACATTCATTAATTTATCAACCACTCCATATAGGGAAGTATTTATTTTAAACAACATTATTATGAAATGACTGAGCATTTTCTGGGTTAAGCTTTTGCTGCAGTGCAAATTTAGAGTAGTTATTTGCAATTTTGTTAAATACCAGAATATATTTATTTTACAATCTTGAGTACGACATGATTCATTATGTAACCATTCATATACATGATTTATCATGTATCAACTTCTTTTCAAATTTAAAGAGAGATTGGGCATTTCAGACATTTGTTTACATTTAGATAAGGAAAACAATTTATTCAATGAAAATTGACTATAGGTCAAACTTTCCCCAAATGTATTTAATGGAATATCTTATGCATGTAATTACCCAATGAGGTCGATATCGGCTGTTGTGAAGTCACTGTTGTAGATGCCCTATAAGTGGTCACACCCGATTCTTGTGTTTCCACAACACTTTCCGTGACCGTTTTAGATGAAGTAACAGTCTCCTTGACAGTTGCGGTTTCTGAAAAGAAATTAATTTGCAATTCATTTTCAGTGTCACTTTACTTCACAAGACAAATTAAATTACCACTAGGCCTATGCATACCACTTCCATTAGTTCTTCCACGTACTGGCCCTTTTCACCTCTTATACCACTTTCGCTATGCCATAAATTATAGATAATATAGTGCTTGTTGGTTCTACCCAGACTCATAAAAGGATAATTAATTATATTAAAGTATTGATATTTTAGTTTGCATTTATGCTTCACAAAAGAACATGAGTAAAAGTGAAGCACATCTGTATGCTGCCGGTTCTCAAATTTTGCAAAGTACCACACATGTTATATGCATATATTCTGTAATAAGTTTGCTTTAATCACGTTTAAACCACAGAAAATATTGAACACTGCAAAATATTTGCTCTCTCATTGAGTAAGTATACATTTACAGTCCCAGACAACGTTAACGACAGTCACTGAAAAAAGCTAACCGTTTCAGTTTCAGTTTCAGTTTTTAGCAAACTGTTTTCCCCGCTCCTATCATTAAACTTTCCCTGAAATCAACAATTATACCTTTGCCGGGTACTGAAGTTGCAGTGACGGTGACCTTTTGTGTAGGTGACAACGAAACACGCTCTTTTGTGGTCTTTATTTCCACCTTTGGCGTCGTTCCAGGTTTCGCCTCAGTCGGTATTGTTTCAACTTTGCTGACTGTCGTTGTCACCGCAGTGGTTGTCAGGTCTGAGAAAAATTATCCATGTAGAATGTAATGCCATTAGAGTGTATCAAAGAGTTCAATTTTTGTTTAATCAAACTGACTTTTCACATTGTGAAAAAGTAGATTATTTATATAAACAATAATTTTGGATGACAAGTTATTCAGTGAAACGCCGATTTTAGGTTTCTGCCTATCCACTGATATCGGTAGGATTATAATTTCCTAGTTCAGGAAATCCCCGCAAAAAACACACACAAATAAATAAATAAACTTATAAACAAATCTTTGAAATGACTTCTACTATAAATCACAGCAAATTCAACACAAAGAAAATTTTTTGGCTTACGATCGAAACAGCCAAAAAGGGACAAGTCAATGTCGGGATCGTCACCATTCAGCTTGGATATGTAAGAGAGACGCAGCTTTTCAATTTCTCCCATATCTTCTGAAAGATACTGTATCGCCTGATCCACGCCACCTTGGAACACCTATAGAATTCCATTGAAAATGACACAGGAATAAGATTAGAACCTTCCCTTCAGCAAATACCGACGTGTGTCAATAGTTCCCTATATACACTGTGAATTCAGGGCTTTTAGCATTCACCAGTGGTGTTGATTTTATTCTTCACTGTATTTCATTGGGGAAACCCAAGGTAAACCGCCACTTATATGGATCTCCAAAACCCGAATTACTGAAATTTTCTGAAGTTCATTTGTAACATTATTCTAGATCAAGATGGTAATTCACTATTTTTTATCACTTTCTAGCTTGAAGGAAAATTGCTCTAAATCACTGGTTGGGTTTTCAAAATTAAGGTAACAAAAATTATCTTGGAGGGCTTTGAAATGTTTGGAGAAACTGAGTATTTTTTTTGTGGGGAAAAAACAGTCACATTTATCAAACATACTAACCTTTGCCCTGCCATCTGAATCTGTAATTATTGTGGATGAGCTTGATCCGGGCATTGAATAGAATCCAATAAATTCGAAGTCTTCGTCCTGAGTAGCAATTAGTGAGCGAACAACTACAGGTGGGTTGAAACTTATGAATAAGTCTCGACCGTTCGCCAAAGCTGCGGATGGTACCCATTGCTCGTTGGGTTCGAGGGAACCACCAGCAGTGGACCTCGTCACAGTGACTCCATCAAAAGTGGACAGATCTTTGGTGCACAATTCTAGGACGAAGCAAGCAAAATGAAAGAAAAAATTACTACCATTTTGTTGTTAATTGTTCGTGCCAATGTATGACTATAATCAGATAAAATAGATTTCTTTATAAAAAAACTTACAGAAATCCAAAATTTCTGAATAAACTCTTCTATCTAAAATAATAGTGGGGAAGTCATAACAAGTTTTTCGTGCATTATATATGAACTTATTGTAGGCAGGGACTATACAGTGTAAGGTTTACTGCGAGTAGCGTCTTGAGGTGTTTAAAAGTATCACTTACTTTCAGGTTCTGTTACTTTCTTCACAGTTTGTCTTGTGATGGCAGTGGTTGTTCCCTTTGCTGTGGTTGTGATTACAGTTGATGACTGGATTGTGTTTAGCATCTCAGGCTTGGAGGTTGTCGGGGCCAGCGTTGTAGACGTTGTTGATGTGACCATAGTACTAGTCGAAGGTGTCCCCATCGGCACTAATTTTAATTACCCGAAAGTATGTCAATGCTTATCACTGATTTATTGTAGAAAGTCGTATAGAACATGAAAACAATCAAGTCATACACAATTGTTAGGAGGGGCGGATCCGGGGTGGGGCCTTTGTGCCAATTTTATTATTTCTTCCTATGTGCTTGTATGCCTAACAGTCTTATAGACCAGGCCCTAACGGTTTCAAGACAAAACAGACCCTTTTTGCCTTTACATGTAGGAAAACATATCAATCCCTTTGGAAAAAAGTCTGGATCTACCTGGATTTGACCGACTGACCGACCGACAATCAGCTCACTCCAAAATAACATAAGGCAAATTAGTCTAGTAATCCGATACGTACATTTAACACAGCCCTGGAATTCAGCTATGAAGCTTGCTGCCTTGGTGTCTGGTACATTCAGGTTGAAGAGTGTTACTTCCATGATGTTGTCCAGATCAAGGAATGGCAAGGATACAATGACTGGATCGGTCACGTCTACATCCCACGGTACATTGAATATCTATCCGGGAAAAACAGACAATATCACTTGTTAAAAAAAATAAATGAATATTCATGTAAGAGAACTTGGACAACACAAAAACTAATTTGAAAAGCCTTAATAGGAAAAAGTTTCTTTACCATGAGTCCAGATTCGTCTTCAAGTGCTCTTGGTAAGGTCTCCTCATAGAGTCGATAACGCACAGCGAAGCTCAGTATTGTATTGCCTTCTGAATCTCCTTGCAGTTTCACTCCTGTTAGCGTTACTGGGGTTGTAAATGGGACGGTCAGTGTGCGCGATTCAGGTGTTGTGCCGTCTTCCGTTATAGTTTGGCCTGTGAATCCTGTGAGGACGTCACTGCAGTTTTCTGTAGAAAAGATAGATTTTTAAGGGAAAAAAAATAGCATTGGGCTTGAGGAAGGGTATTAAAAAAACTGATAATGCAGTTCATAAGCATTATCAGTTGTGTCATTCATTCTATCTGTAAATTGAATGTGATTTGAGGCTTTGAACGATGAAGAGTAAACATGAGAAAAAATGTGTAAGATGCAAACAATGTCACTAGTGTAATCAAAAACACACAGATAGAAAAAAAGGCCTAGCAGACAAGATTTAATCTACTATGAGTAGGCCCTAGTCAATCCAATAATCTAAACCCAGACATGCAGACGGACTTCACTTTCTAAAGTTGAAATGGAAAAAAACAAACTGCTAGGTTAAAATAGTGAGCCCAACTTATACCAAAATGCTGTAGGATTAAATAGTATACCTTTCGTAATGGCAGTGACCAGTTGAATTGTTTTGGCTGTTGATGTGGTTTTGGTTGTGGTTTCAGCCTTAGTCTTAGCGGTGACAGTTGTTGTAGTTGCCTCCTTGGTAGATTTCATGGCACCGGGTGGTGTTTGGTTGGTTGTTGTAACTGTCGACGTTGTGGTGGTTGATTCAGATGGACCAGCTGTGGTAATGAGGTTAACAGAAATTATTAAGGAAATTTGTGTCACATTTTGATTGAAAGTAACGCCAGCTATAAAAGCATGTTAATACTATGATATGAAGCATTGTCAGTTAATTGTCAGAATCCCTTTCCTCCAGCATTATAATTCTAGATTAGGAATTAGTTTTGTGTGTATCTCCAGAAACAAACTAACCTCTTGGTTCCTGAGTAGTGGAGCCCTCTAAATCAGTGCCGCTACCACCTATTTAGCAAAATTGTAAATATTGATATTAAATTTTGTTAGAGTATCTTAAATGTGTTCAATGAATTTTTCGTTACAAGCATAACTCTATTGTTACGTGGAAAGAATACCCACAACTCCATCGACAGACATCTGTATTTAGAAATGTATAATTCTGTTTATTCTGCCTTGAATAATGTTGTATGCTTGTAGGCTTTCATTTTTGCACTCTCCCGTCTACTATCTATTTATTACACACCATTACTATAACACCACTCAACAATCCATGTGAATCTTGCTAATGTTTCTTTGGTTTACATATATTGTATGCCATGCTACTTAAATTGTTTATTTTTAGCTGTTCCTTGTCATAACTATTGGGAAGTTTCTAATTGTTCATGCGCATCTTATTTTTTGCAAAATTGGTAATCAATTTTCAGCCAAGACTATTTTCAATGAACAGTATAGCCATCTTGTGCTTTTATATCTTTAAAAATTAAAGCGATAGTTAAACAATGACCTTCCTGTGGGGGTAAAACAAATTATCTGTGCTTGATATTTTGCATTCGACTTTAGGTATGAAACTTTAGGTTTGAAACACTGCAAAAAATCTTTAAAACGAAATGCAGTGTTCAACACAACAGTTACTCACGTTGTGTCATTTTAGCCGACATTATTTCTGTAGTGACTGCCTCTGGAGTGGTAGTAACAGACTTCGTCGTCTTGTGCTCTGTAGTTGTTGCTTCTGTCGTGAGTGGTGCTTCAACTGTCACCTCAAGTGTTGTGACCACTTCCGTTGTTGACGGCAGTTCTAATCAAATGCACAATAATACATAGCATTACATAACAATATTGGCCCAAAAACCAAGAAAAATTGCAAATACATTTTAAATTTGCAACACAAGTTAAGGATTTTGCAAGGTGCAGTGAGACACTAACATTTCAACTTGTCGCTTAAGTGATTGATATGCTTTGAAAAGAATTATGGTTTCAATTTGACGTTAATACAGTTAATGGCCAAGTGTGAAAATACATAAACATTTTGAACCATGAGAGGCATATGGGTGTCCTTAGATCCCTTTTAGACAAAGATTGTACTTGCTCACTAATGGTTATGAAAAGCATGTCTACATGATAATACCTTTTACGCAGCCAACCAGTTCAGTTTTCAGATTTGCGATCTGTCCACCGTCCAAGGCTCTCTTGAAGTCCAGTTTCATGACTCGCACCTCCCGTAACTGTGTGACATCTGGCATCATTATTCTTGTAATCTCAGAGGATTTCTCAACTGTAAATACCTGTTTCCAAAAAAAGAAAACCATTAGTATGCAAACTGAATTTACAAAGTTCAACCATTAATTCAAATGGCACTACGCATCTTATGCGTGTTTCATGCTCATGCTCTCATCAAATGGATTGTCTTTCCAAATCAGATCGTAAAGATGAATTTCACATTAGCCCCGTCTGCATACTTCTGGGTTCAAAGCGACGATCCCAGTGCTAAACAAACACAGTGCTATTGAACAATGCATTCATGCATTAATAATTCACGTCATAAATGGCAGAGCAGCAAACCATTCAGCTTAGTAAGTTGTTTACTCAGCACTAAGAACATCGCTTTCAAACCCAGAAGTTCGCAGAACGGTGGTGTTTTCGTCAATTTTGGATTCGTCTAATAATGCCAGATTTTCCTGTGATCGCAGTGTGCTTCAAAAACAACTCCAGGAAAGTTAAAACAAACAAAAATTGTGAAATGAAACACGAGAGCAGATATATGTAGCAAATCTATGAGGAAACAGATATGTATGCTATTGGTTTCATGATTATGTATGAGGTCCATGTATTGTCCTTTTAAAGTTTTCTTTTTTGCCCTTGTGTTTGAATGCGTCAAACTACGTACATTGTTATTTTTTTGTCATATAAAAGATGACCTATTCGCGTGTCTCACCTGAAGGAGGCCGTCAATATTTTTTACTTGTCTGAGCTGAGATGCAGATGGTCCAGCAAGTACGGTAAATTCCTTGACCCCTTCACTGGATAGATCGACAGCAGTGATGCGAACCGTGGTATCGAAGAACACAAAGATCCCGACATTCTCGGTATCAAACGAGAACCTGTCATCAGTCTTAAATGTCGAGGAGCCCACTTGTGTGTTCGAGGTAGTTCCTATGCGGTTAGTCTCTCGATCAGATATGGGGTCCATGCATTCTCCTGTGACAGTGATAAATGCAAATAATACAAAATAGAAAACGAAACAATTATCACCAAGCTTTTAGAAGCTGTTATTGTTGTTGTAGAGGGGGTTGGCGCGTACGGCATTATATTATGCCCTTTGCGCCATTAGCGAAAGACAGTATAACAGTAGTTGTACAACTGGTACAGTAAGTATGAGTGAGCGGTATACGCATGCGTGACGGTCATTATGCGGTATTTTTGACTCTGAGCTAATCAGCTTTTAGAAGTTTTACCAGCGCGCACTTTTATAACCTCTAACATGTTTCACATATTAATATGCAAAAGCTTGTTCATGGACTTTCCTGTTGTCCTTTTACATGATGCTATTTTTGTACTTAGACTGTACTCCTTGTCAATCAAGGACCTTATATAATCTTATGTCATTCTTTTGTTCCTTGGTATTCACCCTAAATACGTACATGTATGTGTGTATATTGCGTGTGGTTTCAGAAATTCACTGTAATTTGCCATCCCCCAAAAACCAAAAAACAATGGAATGTACCTGCAGTGGTGGAAGAACCGGTGCTTGTAATCGTAGTCGACGTTTGTGTAGTTGTCTTTACTGACGTTGACGTTTCACTAACAGTGGCGGTGCTTGTCTCATGCGAAGTTGATGAAGGAGTTGTTGATGATGTTGGAACTGTTGTTGTCTTGGCCACAGTTGTTGTCTCTGTCAAAATCGATTCTGTGTTTTGTACAAAGTTTACTTTAAGTTCTGGCAAACAAGTTCTGTTTTATTCATTCTTTTCTTAATCATGAATGATAACTGTAATGGGATGCCTGATGACACTACGTACTGTAAAAATACCATGGTACGTGTTTCTGTTTAAAAACCTGAGCCCATGGGGGTTTAACACAATCATGGCAAGGTCCATTTTCGATTAAGTTATGTATGTGTTACCAGCATTGTGTAACGTGAAATTTTGAATTGGACAAGTTGCTCAATTGTACATTTCTAATTTTTGGTGTGAATTCCTGGCAATATTTTATGGTACCCAACATTGGTTGTTTATTATGAGATATACCATATTTTGTTGGTATTTTTTTGGTACATACCTATAAGTTACTAAATTATATTTCAGTCTTACCCTCTTTGCAACTGTGGAAGGCCACTCTTAAGTTTCCTGTGGTCTTGCCTTGGACAGTCCTAACCTCCAGACGAGCTTGTCTAACCCCACCTGGGATGACAGAGCTGTCAAACCGTTTGCTCTCTATGGTGTCTCCTTCCAAAATTGCAAGATTCATCTGCAATATTAAAAAATTAATTGCTGCTGTGAAAAATGGATTGGAGGTCAAATAAGGGTACATTACTGTGAAAACAGTGGCTGGATGTAATAAAATTGAGAAGGCATTCAAGAGATTGTGGGTTTAGAAATACAGTTTTTCTATGTTGCGATATATACTTTCAATGAGCTGTCCCAATAAGTTTATCAAGTGGAATCAGACTTGGTTGATTTTGCACCCAATTATTGTTTGTCCCAATTTGTTAGTTTTCGAGCAAGCAGTCAAAATGATAGCAACACAGAATTGTTTCCACATTTAAAACATACCATTTTCCTTATTAAGTAAAATACAGATCAATAACATCATGCTGACTGAAGAAAAGTTATGCGACGTTGATGGGATAGTAAAAGTGGGCAAATGATTTTCCTACAGCAACAAAAATGAAAATATTCTAAGCAAAAATTGTGTTCTCCTCACATTTTCCCCGAACAACTAATTAAAAAATGTAAAACATTAAACGAGTATAAATTTTTAGAAATAATAATTTTATCTTCGCTGCTCTGTTCAATCCTTGTGTGCAATTGTCTATATTTATCTACATGCCTCTCCTGCCATTTTAAACAGTCCGCAGTTACACAACCAAAACTCACCGAACTGCCAACAAACTTGTCAAAGTCTCCATTCTCTTCAGTTTTGACTGCCACTGCGTACATCAACTGAGTATTATCTCCTGATTTTCCTTGCAGGTCTACACCTAGCAGCCTGACTGGCTCTTCAAAGACGACTGTAAGTTGCGGTCGATTCTCTCGCATTGCGTTAAATGCCGGAACAGGGAAAGTCCACGCCACATCACTGTTTATATACCCTGATCCATCGGGCCCAACAGGCAATGTGAAACGCTCCTTTTCAACCCGTGTGCTTCCTTCTATACAGTAATCTGTTAACAATAAAGTTGTAAAAATTTAGAATATGTTATCAATAAGGACAATGTAAAAACCTCCAGAGAACAGTGAAGTGATAATGTCGCCGTGCAATATCTGAAATAAAACTAAGCAATTTTTGTGTCAATATGTTTCAGTGGTTAAAAAACGGAAGGTCACAAAACTCGTCACTCAAAAGCTGTGACAAAATTTGTTTAGAACCATTTGTCATGCCTGCTGATATCACACTTAGGTACCGTATTTTGGAGAGTTTTGTTTACTGCAAGTCGATAGTAAACAAGTGCAGTTGACATTTCTTTTACAAAAACATTGATTTCCTCTTGTACAATAGTGTATTTAAATCCTGGTAATGCTGCTGCTATTCCCTAAGAAAGTATACCTTTTGTAGTTGAACCAGGAGTGGGCGTCGATACTGTAATTTCTTTAGTTGTTATTTTAGTTGGTGAAGTGATGACCGTTTTAGTCGTAGTTGAAGTTGGTGAAGTCTGTATTTTTTCTGTTGGCAAATGAATGGATTAATTATTAATCCAAAGAATTGCTTGCAATCTGGGTTAACTGTGCCTCCCAAGTGTACGGATATTTTGAAGTGTTGAACAAAAGGCCATCATGTGAAAGTTTACAAAGTGAAATTACATATTGAAAGAAAAACTCACTAATGTTCAGAGTCAAATGTGCTTAACAACTTTATAATATTTTCCAAGATTTTATTAATTTATTCATTTGTTGTGGTTAAGCTGAAATGAGCAATTCACATTAACTTTTTTTACACAGAAATTGTTCACACAATTTTAAAGTATAGTATAAATATACAAGGATAATTGTATATCAGTGCATGTCGCCATATCAGTAGGCCTTAATTTCCGTACCTGTGAATATGAATGATGCTTCATCGGTCGTGCCAGGTTGAACACCAATAGATCCGTTGTAAGTTCCTCCTACAGCAAAACAAAAGATGTATTCTTAATGATATTTGATACTCTGCTTGGAAGGACATGGTATCGGCACATTTATTTGAAGAATTTTCTTGGTTGTAGATTTGAAACATAAAGACAGGAAGATCAAATCACAATTTCCAATATTTACCACAACTTCTTTAGTGCTGAAAGAAGCGGGTGTACATGTTGTTGATATATTATGAATTACAACAATGCTAATCCAGAAAGCTCATTTTATTAAAAACAAAATTCTTTAATAACCTGGAGGAAGTAAAACAACAGGTCCACCTCCAGCCGTACTTGTTGACATTGACTGAGATGTCGTTGATGTGGATTGAGTAGTTGATCCACCTGCAGTTAAAACAATTAGTGAATAAGCATACATCAGCTACAAATTCCTCCCATTTCAAACTGAAACTTATGGCTTACAACACTGACGGACCAAAGGAAAGTGCCACAAAATCAGTCTTTTTACCTGTGAATCGGAAGGAGGTTTCAGCAGTCGTACCAGTTGGAATGCCAATGGATCCGTTGAAGCTTCCACCTGTAATACACATGAACCAGATGTAAACATGATCCTTCTCTGCACCAAAAAATGGTGGCCTGTCACATATCAGTTCCTGTCATTTACTTTAAAAATATAGAATGGTTGAAAAACTTGCAATGTCTATTTTACTGTTTTTTTTTTTACAAATGTACCTTCCGATATCAAAGTAAATTCAGTTATTTTAAAGAGTACCCCAAAAATATAGTATAGTTGTCTAGAAAAATACCTCGAAGGATACAGACGTAGTATCTTAGAAATATTTAGTTTTTTGTCTGATTGTCAGTTTACTGTATCTGAGTATGGCTTTTTTAATTTGCTCGTATGTAAACCAAGAAATTTGTCACATAAACAAAGCAATCCTTTGGATAGTATTTTGATGGGAAAACCCTAATCAGTTTGCATATTATGAGGATGTTTGATGCCTATTGCAGGGATTTTGATGTTTTTATTAAAATAGTATAATAGTATAGTATTGTGGTGGAAGAAACCACATCAGATTGCACATTATGAGGACGATTGATGCTTTATTGCAGGGTTCTTGATACCACTGTTCTACAGCCAAAATGCTTCGGAAATAGAAGTAGCCAATTTGTACTAATTTTGGGTCACTGAGTATATAAAATGATGCTTAAAATTGTCAATTGGCTCTATTTTTTAAGATATGCAATCAGGTGGGTTGCTATTATCCTTGACTTGTAAAGGGATGAGGGTGAATAAACTAAGGGAAGGGCTCTTGATTCCAGCCAACAATGCATAATAGGTTCAAACTACATACAACTGCCAATGTTTCTTATGGTAGCTCCATTTTAGCATCGGGTTGAATCAATATAAGTGACTGCATTATACACATCAACAAAGTTGTCTGAAGCCATGTTATATAGTCAGCTAGATACAGATACATGTAGATTGATTGATTGCATCTGATAACTTAAAGTACGGTAGCTGTAGCTACGAAAACTTATGGCATAAATTTAATTTTAGTCAGTCTTTAAAGTGCTACCTTCTATATTTATCTGCATTATACATGTATGTTGCTCATATATGTGACCATTTCTACAAAAATTGATATTATGTCGCAAAATTTGAATAATGCGTTATATACAAAGTTGAATTGTCACATCCTGAGCTTTAATTTGGTGTAGGTTTGACCCCTGTGGCATTTTGTGTTCTCGAGATATCTTGATATTTGTATACTCATATTTTCAAATTTAACGGAAGTGCATTTAGAGATATAGCCCTTTAAACACAAAAAGTGCAAAGAAATGACATTTATTTTGTCATCTTTATTCATTAATATATGTTTTGCCGGCCGAATTCGTCAAAACAGCAGTCAAATTCATTAACGTGCATTCTTGTCCGAGCGATTTTTCTCAGCTCGTTGCTCTCATGCTTAATTTTCAAACTTTGAGCCTTCAATTTCGTTTGCAGATATTAAATTGTGTTCTTTCACGCATTCAATTTAGAAATAGCTTCATTCAATTAGACGATGCATACCCGTCATTCAATTTCGCGCCGGGTGACTGGAATGAGAATTCCCTACTGAATTTTAAATTCCTATTTGTCTATGGGCAATCATTTTCGCACTTCGAGCCTTCAAAGTGGAGAAGGAAAGTACAATGTATATGAGGAAAACTTTAAGATAACAGGAATGCACGACAAGTTAAGGTGCGTATAGAACAGTTGTACTTTCCCAAAACTTCCGAGGACAATGCTTTGTGTTTCATATTGTTCCTTTAATATAACCCAACCCCATACACTAAGCACGTATTTTTACTTCCGAGGACCGATTTCAACAAAAGACTGACCTGTGAGGACTGAAAGGTTCTTTTGTATTTTCTTTTTCCTCTTGTCCTCGGACGTATATATATACAGAACCTATACACTCTGTGCATGTGTATTATGATTTATGCTTATATATATATAATTCGTCCAACAATCCACAAGGGAAACTGACTAGGTAAATTTGAATACATTTTCAAAGTGAACAAAGAAACTGGCTGGAGCGGGATTCGAACCTGCGACCTCCGGGTTACCGTACCGGCGCTCTACCAAAATGTTGGCGGTCTCCAAAATTGTCAGTATCTTTGTTCGTGTGGGCGCTAGTCAGAAGTCATAAACCTAGAATGCCGTATAGCCAGGGATCACACCCAATTTTACGATGCAACATGGGAAGCAACATTGTGGGGATCACGCAATGAGGATACGACTTTTTAACATATAATTCGTCCAACAACCCACAAGGGAAACTGACTAGGTAAATTTGAATACATTTTCAAAGTGAACAAAGAAACTGGCAGGAGCGGGATTCGAACCTGCGACCTCTGGGTTACCGTACCGGCGCTGTACCAACTTAGCTATCTTGCCCTATGTTGGTGGTCTCTCAAATTGTCAGTATCTTTGTTCGGGTGGGCGCTAGTCAGAAGTCATAAACCCAGATTGCCGTATAGCCAGGGATCACACCCAATTTTATGATACAACCTGGGTAGTGACATTGTGGGGATCACTCAATGAGGAGACGACTTTTTAACTTATAATTCGTCCAACAATCCACAAGGGAAACTGACTAGGTAAATTTGAATACATTTTCAAAGTGAACAAAGAAACATAGTGCGACATAATACCTTTTTGTGGAGCGGGTATGTATATTAGCGTACAGTGTGACACATTTTTTTGACAATTATAGCCAATCGATTGCTTTTCTGGTCATGTTCGTTTTCAGCACCCCATACTCCATAATAATGGAAACACATTTATTCTTCGAAGCACAAAAGTTTTCAAAATTTGTAGACCAGTGACATTTACCTGTTGGATGTACTCTAATTGGAAAGTACTATAATTGGTATAGTATTTTACTTGAAAAACTCCATTAGTTTGCACATTATGAGGATGACTGAGTGATCTTGATATTTACCTGGTGGAAGTACTACAACCGGTCCGCCTCCTGCTGGTCCTGTTGGTGTGGAGGGTGACAGTGTCGACAGACCTTGAAGTGAAAGATACATTGCAATTCAGATTGAAATTATTTATTTAAACGTCTGCGAAAAGTAAAATTATGTGTGCTGTCTTCCTGAAGGGTTTAGCTAAATTAAACAACAAACACTTGTTCTTTTTTAATGAATTGAAATCTCACCAGTGAAGACAAATGACGCATTACTCGATGTGACTGGTGGGACTCCAATTGACCCATTGTAATTTCCCCCTGGTGAGAATAAAATAATGCATTTATAAATCATGTGGATTGAAAGTGAACTTTCGAATGACTGGTGGTTACAAGCATTATAAGTGGCGTTTTTTTTCTTTTTGGGGGGGGGGGGGTGCGAAAATTGCAAATTTTGATAAATGTGAAGCGGTGGTACTTTCAATAAGAAGCACAACAATTTGGCAAAATGTCGCCGAGGGGTGGGGCAACTTCCGCCTTGCCCACCCCCCTGGATAAGCTACTGCAGTATATCCTAACAAAATCATAGAAACAGCCATATGTCTTTTAGCCGTGTCATATTTTAACTTGGTCTTCAAAACTCGATCTATCCTCCGGTAATTTTATCATTATAATAATATAGGTTTTCCCGGACGATTTCGCAAGATGTGCATAAATGTTTGTAAAACTTGAATTCCATTTCGCACTGATTTTGAGAACGGCGTATATCCGGGTTTCATTTTCGCAGAAACTAGCATTCGATTTCATTTTGTATCATTTAAATAAATGAATGTGCATAACGTTTCATTTAAACGATTACAAATAAGTGATTAGGCTTTCGGTTTGACGTATGCGTGGCCGATTATTAAGAATGTGCAACCTATTTCGCAGCAAATCGATTTGTCATTGTGGCACGGCCTGAATTGAATATTCGTTTTCATTTGTTACAATTTAAATTCGCAATTTCTGCAATTTAAATAAAGTATATAGGCCTATACAATGCATGATAAAACTTCAATGTATTGTAGACCTAATTGATCATTAATGTGTTTGTTCTTTTTTATTGTTGGTGGTTCTTTGTCTTAATTATATTTTCATGTCTTTCTGTATTTCTTAGAGTTCTCTCTCATTTTATCAGTTTGATTGTCTACCAGGCCTACCGGTATGTCAACTGTGTAATTTGGCTATATGATGCGACCGTGGCAAATGCTGAGCATACTAGCAAAGAAAGAACGATTTTCTTCAGCTTATTTTTTGGTATGTTTCAAAAGACTATAAGACCACCTGGTTTAGTTCCCCATACATGTATGTTACTTTTGTTAACAAATAAATGAATTGCAATGCTTGACCAGGGATGCATTAAAAATAAAAAAAAAATACTACGCGGGAAATCGGCTGCACATTTCGCAAAATAGATTAGTGATAAATTAAAAGGAAAACAGGATTGCAGATGTGTATTCCAATTCGCGCTAAAATGAATTATCAATTACTAATTCAGTGCACATTCGGGAAATCGTACGCTGATTGTTTACGTCTGAATGCATCTTTATGGAAATAGAATTATCAATTGCTAAATAGAAAACGGGATTGTGAATGTTCATTCTATTTCGCACAAAAACGAATGCATCTTTTACAAATTCATGTGCACATTTTCCAAAATCGTCCGGGAAAACCTATAAATACTTGTGTACAAATTGCCTATTTACAAAACACAAACAAAAACACAAACAAAAAACAAACCCCCCAAAACCAAAAAAAATGAACACCCCTTTGACCTATGAACTTGAAACGGGGAATCTAATAATTTAGGAGCATTTCGAACCATTTTAAAGTTCCTTCTAAATATGTAGCTCAGCCATTAGAGAGATATCAAAATGTCTCACTAAGTTATGATGTCTCCCAAAATATGTAATTTAGACACTGGAATGCCTCCGTAATGGTCGATTTAATCTTTTTATGTGATTAATGAATAATTTGATTATTGTGTTAGTTAGTAAAACCCCACAATTAAGATAAGTTAGCTTACCTGGTGGCACTACAACAAGAGGACCCCCACCGGCAACCTTGGTTATTGATGGTGTTAGAGTTGAAGCTTCAGTGGTTTCTGGGGAAAAAACATTTGTCACCAAAACTTTTAATTGCTCTCGCGATATAGTTAACCTTGAGTGTTGAGATTTTGAAATGCTGCCTCCACTTTAAATCAATGTACATCGTATTCATGTCAAATCTACAGTAGGCATGTAGCTTTTCTTAACCTATTTTGGCGTAAAAATATTTTGTGAAAGTGCTGCTTTATGCATGTAACACTCCAGTCATGTGATTTATTTTTATATTTTTTTGCCATGAATGAAAAAGATGTCTACATCGCCATAGCTTCTTGCTTCATCTTTTAATAGTAGTTTTGATTTCTCCTGTTTAGTTCTCAACGTACCTGTTGTTGTTTCCAGTGGTATTTGGGTGGTTGTTACCGTTTCTGTTGTTGTGGTAGATGAAGGGGTAACTGTAACTTTTGTTACTGTTGTGACTTTCTTCGTTGGCGATGGGTAAGTTGTCTTAGTCGTTATTTTTGTTTCAGGGGCTGAGGAAAAATACAGATTGAAATAAAAGTTTGTGTTTCTTTGAATGCAAATAATGTTGTTATAAAAACAACTTAACCACCATTTTTGTGTTCAATGATTTTACTGAACTAAAATTGAATAGTGATTTCATAAAACCCCTTATTGCTAAATTAATGAAAGGTATCCAATGTGTTTAACCAATGTTCAGATTGATTGTTGAAGAGATAAGAATAGCTGAATATTATTTAAATAAAACAATTTCTGATTGCATATTTTCCATTATGAACAATTTCTCGCAACCTCAAACAACTTATAATTTGTAAGAATAAGTAGAGCAAACAGTTAATAAATTCTTGTTTTAGCATACCAGAAGATTAACAGTCTTTATTTCTTTTTTGTTTGAATCATTCTCCTATAACATACTGCATTTAAGCATGGAATGGTCTGTTCCATACCTATGTAAGCTAATAGAAATGAGAATGTTCTATTTACGCATTCAGTTAGAATATTCCATTAAAAGTTACAAAATGCCATTCTGTCAAGCACACCTGTATAAGACTGGCAAATGCATAACGTCCGAAAAAACAATGAACAAATCGCTTGACAGCGTATACGCGTAGCACATGCATGCATTAGCTTGTTAATTAACAATGATATTTTCTTCTGACCTGGGGATGGGAATACAAATGTTGGTTTCTTTGTGGTACTTCCAAAAGGTGTGCCCATTGGTAATGTTGTCGGTATCGCTGGTAGTAGTGTACTCAATCTGGAAGTACTACCAAGTGAAGTAGTTGTTGATGTGGTAGTGGTTGGTTTCGTCGTGAAGGCGAAGGTATTCTGTGAGGATGACGGCGTACCTTGGGATATTTGACCACCACCTGTACCCGAGCCTGGAAATTTAAGAGGACTTTGAAATTATAGGTATTCTTTATTACGAAAGTAAATTCATTATCGTTTATGAGCCATCCTCATTTTATATTGAAAACTAGAGTTGGGACTGGTCTGAACTGATTTTTAAAGGAGAAATAGGAAGGGTTACCAGTGTGTTGAAAAGACCAACAAATAATTGCTCTGTGGAGACTGAAAAAGAAGACAGCGCAAAGGTACATTAGATTATCAATAATTTAATTTAAACATTTACAGGGGATTAAGCGTAAATGAACATTGGAGTCATAGGCGTAGCTGTTGATAGATTGTTAATAAACTAATGTATTTGTCTGACCTGCAGTTGGGAATACAAATGCTGGTTTCTTTGTGGTACTTCGCAAAGGTGTGGCCATTGGCAATGTTGTACTCATTCTGGTAGTGGTGCGTGCAAGTGGCGTGGTTGTCGGGAATGTTGTACTCATTCTGGTAGTCGGTTTTGTTGTGAATGCAAATGTGTTCCCTGCTGTTGACGGAGTCCCTTGCGATATTTGACCTCCACCTGTGCCTGACCCTGTCAAAAGAATATAATTTCAAAGATTATCATCAATGAGAAATTGTGCTTTGGTAAGGATTATGTTTTTAAACTTTGTAGTGAGAAAACCTGGTTAACAATTTGAAAAGTCATCATATAATATTGAAACAAGTATTTAAAGTCTTAACAATTGTTCATGGTCATATTAAAAAAATGTTTACCTGGAGGTGGAAATACAAAGACCGGTTTTCTTGTGGTACTTCGCAAAGGCGTGGTCATTGGCAATGTTGTCTTCATCTCCGTCGTTGGCCATGTAATAATTCTGGTAGTGGTGCTTGCAAGTGGCGTGGTTTTTGGGAATGTTGTGCTCATTCTTGTAGTGGTACTCGCAAGTGGCATGGTTGTTGGGAATGCTGTACTTATTCTGGTAGTGGTACTTGCACGTGGTGTGGTTGTTGGGAATGCTGTACTCAATCTTGTAGTGGTACTTGCAAGTGGCCTGGTTGTTAGGAATGCTGTACTCATTCTTGTAGTGGTACTCGTAAGTGGTGTGGTTGTTGGGAATGCTGTACTCATTCTGGTAGTGGTACTTGCAAGTGGTGAGGTTGTTGGGAATGCTGTACTCAATCTGATAGTGGTACTTGCAAGTGGCATGGTTGTTGGGAATGCTGTACCCAATTTGGTAGTGGTACTTGCAAATGGCGTGGTTGTTGGGAATGCTGTACTCAATCTGGTAGTGGTACTTGCAAGTGGCATGGTTGTTGGGAATGCTGTACTCAATTTGGTAGTGGTACTTGCAAGTGGTGCGGTTGCTGGGAATGCTGTACTCATTCTTGTAGTGGTACTTGCAAATGGCGTGGTTGTTGGGAATGCTGTACTCATTCTTGTAGTGGTACTCGTAAGTGGCGTGGTTGTTGGGAATGTTGTACGCAATCTAGTAGTCGGTTTTGTTGGGAATGCAAATGTGTTCCCTGCTGTTGACGGAGTCCCTTGCGATATTTGACCTCCACCTGTGCCAGACCCTGTCAAAAGAATATGATTTCAAAAATTATCATCAATGAGAAATTTTGCTTTGGTAAGGATTATGTTTTTAAACTTTGTAGTGAGAAAACCTGGTTAACAATGTGAAAAGTCATCATATAGTATTGAAACAAGAATTTAAAGTCTTCACAATTGTTCATGGTCATATTAAAATAAAAACAAATTACCTGGAGGTGGAAATACAAAGACCGGTTTTCTTGTGGTACTTCGCAAAGGCGTGGTCATTGGCAATGTTGTCTTCAGCTTCGTCGTTGGCCATGTAATAGTTCTGGTATTGGTGCTTGCAAGTGGCGTTGTTGTTGGGAATGCTGTACTCATTCTCGTAGTGGTACTCGCAAGTGGTGTGGTTGTTGGGAATGCTGTCCTCAATCTGGTAGTGGTACTTGCAAGTGGCATGGTTGTTGGGAATGCTGTACTCAATTTGGTAGTGGTACTTGCAAGTGGTGTGGTTGCTGGGAATGCTGTACTCATTCTGGTAGTGGTACTTGCAAATGGCGTGGTTGTTGGGAATGCTGTACTTATTCTTGTAGTGGTACTCGTAAGTGGTGTGGTGGTTGGGAATGTTGTACCCAATCTGGTAGTGGTACTTGCAAGTGGTGGGGTTGTTGGGAATGCTGTACTCAATCTGGGAGTGGTACTTGCAAATGGTGTGGTGGTTGGGAATGCTGTCCTCAATCTGGTAGTGGTACTTGCAAGTGGCATGGTTGTTGGGAATGCTGTACTCAATTTGGTAGTGGTACTTGCAAGTGGCCTGGTTGTTGGGAATGCTGTACTCATTCTGGTAGTGGTACTTGTAAGTGGCCTGGTTGTTGGGAATGCTGTACTCAATTTGGTAATGGTACTTGTACGTGGTGTGGTTGTTGGGAATGCTGTACTCATTCTGGTAGTGGTACTTGCAAGTGGCCTGGTTGTTGGAAAAGCTGTACTCATTTTTGTAGTGGTACTCGTAAGTGGCGTGGTTGTTGGGAATGTTGTACGCAATCTAGTAGTCGGTTTTGTTGGGAATGCAAATGTGTTCCCTGCTGTTGACGGAGTCCCTTGCGATATTTGACCTCCACCTGTGCCAGACCCTGTCAAAAGAATATGATTTCAAAAATTATCATCAATGAGAAATTGTGCTTTGGTAAGGATTATGTTTTTAAACTTTGTAGTGAGAAAACCTGGTTAACAATGTGAAAAGTCATCATATAATATTGAAACAAGAAATTAAAGTCTTCACAATTGTTCATGGTCATATTAAAATAAAAACAAATTACCTGGAGGTGGAAATACAAAGACCGGTTTTCTTGTGGTACTTCGCAAAGGCGTGGTCATTGGCAATGTTGTCTTCAGCTTCGTCGTTGGCCATGTAATAGTTCTGGTAGTGGTGCTTGCAAGTGGCGTTGTTGTTGGGAATGCTGTACTCATTCTCGTAGTGGTACTCGCAAGTGGTGTGGTTGTTGGGAATGCTGTCCTCAATCTGGTAGTGGTACTTGCAAGTGGCCTGGTTGTTGGGAATGCTGTACTCATTCTGGTAGTGGTACTTGTAAGTGGCATGGTTGTTGGGAATGCTGTACTCAATTTGGTAATGGTACTTGCACGTGGTGTGGTTGTTGGGAATGCTGTACTCAATCTGGTAGTGGTACTTGCAAGTGGCGTGGTTGTTGGGAATGCTGTACTCATTCTTGTAGTGGTACTCGTAAGTGGTGTGGTTGTTGGGAATGCTGTACTCATTCTGGTAGTGGTACTTGCACGTGGTGAGGTTGTTGGGAATGCTGTACTCAATCTGATAGTGGTACTTGCAAGTGGCATGGTTGTTGGGAATGCTGTACCCAGTTTGGTAGTGGTACTTGCAAATGGTGTGGTTGATGGGAATGCTGTACTCATTCTGGTAGTGGTACTTGCAAATGGCGTGGTTGTTGGGATTGCTGTACTTAATCTGGTAGTGGTACTTGCAAGTGGCATGGTTGTTGGGAATGCTGTACTCAATTTGGTAGTGGTACTTGCAAGTGGTGCGGTTGCTGGGAATGCTGTACTCATTCTGGTAGTGGTACGTGCAAATGGCGTGGTTGTTGGGAATGCTGTACTCATTCTTGTAGTGGTACTCGTAAGTGGCGTGGTTGTTGGGAATGTTGTACGCAATCTAGTAGTCGGTTTTGTTGGGAATGCAAATGTGTTGCCTGCTGTTGACGGAGTCCCTTGCGATATTTGACCTCCACCTGTGCCAGACCCTGTCAAAAGAATATGATTTCAAAAATTATCATCAATGAGAAATTGTGCTTTGGTAAGGATTATGTTTTTAAACTTTGTAGTGAGAAAACCTGGTTAACAATGTGAAAAGTCATCATATAATATTGAAACAAGAATTTTAAGTCTTCACAATTGTTCATGGTCATATTAAAATAAAAAAAAATTACCTGGAGGTGGAAATACAAAGACCGGTTTTCTTGTGGTACTTCGCAAAGGCGTGGTCATTGGCAATGTTGTCTTCAGCTTCGTCGTTGGCCATGTAATAGTTCTGGTAGTGGTGCTTGCAAGTGGCGTTGTTGTTGGGAATGCTGTACTCATTCTCGTAGTGGTACTCGCAAGTGGTGTGGTTGTTGGGAATGCTGTCCTCAATCTGGTACTTGCAAGTGGCATGGTTGTTGGGAATGCTGTACTCAATTTGGTAGTGGTACTTGCAAGTGGTGTGGTTGCTGGGAATGCTGTACTCATTCTGGTAGTGGTACTTGCAAATGGCGTGGTTGTTGGGAATGCTGTACTTATTCTTGTAGTGGTACTCGTAAGTGGTGTGGTGGTTGGGAATGTTGTACTCAATCTGGTAGTGGTACTTGCAAGTGGTGTGGTTGTTGGGAATGCTGTACTCAATCTGGGAGTGGTACTTGCAAATGGTGTGGTGGTTGGGAATGCTGTCCTCAATCTGGTAGTGGTACTTGTAAGTGGCCTGGTTGTTGGGAATGCTGTACTCATTCTGGTAGTGGTACTTGTAAGTGGCATGGTTGTTGGGAATGCTGTACTCAATTTGGTAATGGTACTTGCACGTGGTGTGGTTGTTGGGAATGCTGTACTCAATCTGGTAGTGGTACTTGCAAGTGGCGTGGTTGTTGGGAATGCTGTACTCATTCTTGTAGTGGTACTCGTAAGTGGTGTGGTTGTTGGGAATGCTGTACTCATTCTGGTAGTGGTACTTGCACGTGGTGAGGTTGTTGGGAATGATGTACTCAATCTGATAGTGGTACTTGCAAGTGGCATGGTTGTTGGGAATGCTGTACCCAATTTGGTAGTGGTACTTGCAAATGGTGTGGTTGATGGGAATGCTGTACTCATTCTGGTAGTGGTACTTGCAAATGGCGTGGTTGTTGGGAATGCTGTACTCAATCTGGTAGTGGTACTTGCAAGTGGCATGGTTGTTGGGAATGCTGTACTCAATTTGGTAGTGGTACTTGCAAGTGGTGCGGTTGCTGGGAATGCTGTACTCATTCTGGTAGTGGTACTTGCAAATGGCGTGGTTGTTGGGAATGCTGTACTCATTCTTGTAGTGGTACTCGTAAGTGGCGTGGTTGTTGGGAATGCTGTACTCATTCTGGTAGTGGTACTTGCAAATGGCGTGGTTGTTGGGAATGTTGTACGCAATCTAGTAGTCGGTTTTGTTGGGAATGCAAATGTGTTCCCTGCTGTTGACGGAGTCCCTTGCGATATTTGACCTCCACCTGTGCCAGACCCTGTCAAAAGAATATGATTTCAAAAATTATCATCAATGAGAAATTGTGCTTTGGTAAGGATTATGTTTTTAAACTTTGTAGTGAGAAAACCTGGTTAACAATGTGAAAAGTCATCATATAATATTGAAACAAGAATTTAAAGTCTTCACAATTGTTCATGGTCATATTAAAATTAAAAAAAATTACCTGGAGGTGGAAATACAAAGACCGGTTTTCTTGTGGTACTTCGCAAAGGCGTGGTCATTGGCAATGTTGTCTTCAGCTTCGTCGTTGGCCATGTAATAGTTGTGGTAGTGGTGCTTGCAAGTGGCGTTGTTGTTGGGAATGCTGTACTCATTCTCGTAGTGGTACTCGCAAGTGGTGTGGTTGTTGGGAATGCTGTCCTCAATCTGGTAGTGGTACTTGCAAGTGGCCTGGTTGTTGGGAATGCTGTACTCATTCTGGTAGTGGTACTTGTAAGTGGCATGGTTGTTGGGAATGCTGTACTCAATTTGGTAATGGTACTTGCACGTGGTGTGGTTGTTGGGAATGCTGTACTCAATCTGGTAGTGGTACTTGCAAGTGGCGTGGTTGTTGGGAATGCTGTCCTCAATCTGGTAGTGGTACTTGCAAGTGGCATGGTTGTTGGGAATGCTGTACTCAATTTGGTAGTGGTACTTGCAAATGGTGCGGTTGCTGGGAATGCTGTACTCATTCTGGTAGTGGTACTTGCAAATGGCGTGGTTGTTGGGAATGCTGTACTCATTCTTGTAGTGGTACTCGTAAGTGGCGTGGTTGTTGGGAATGTTGTACGCAATCTAGTAGTCGGTTTTGTTGGGAATGCAAATGTGTTCCCTGCTGTTGACGGAGTCCCTTGCGATATTTGACCTCCACCTGTGCCAGACCCTGTCAAAAGAATATGATTTCAAAAATTATCATCAATGAGAAATTGTGCTTTGGTAAGGATTATGTTTTTAAACTTTGTAGTGAGAAAACCTGGTTAACAATGTGAAAAGTCATCATATAATATTGAAACAAGAATTTAAAGTCTTCACAATTGTTCATGGTCATATTAAAATTAAAAAAAATTACCTGGAGGTGGAAATACAAAGACCGGTTTTCTTGTGGTACTTCGCAAAGGCGTGGTCATTGGCAATGTTGTCTTCAGCTTCGTCGTTGGCCATGTAATAGTTCTGGTAGTGGTGCTTGCAAGTGGCGTTGTTGTTGGGAATGCTGTACTCATTCTCGTAGTGGTACTCGCAAGTGGTGTGGTTGTTGGGAATGCTGTCCTCAATCTGGTAGTGGTACTTGCAAGTGGCCTGGTTGTTGGGAATGCTGTACTCAATTTGGTAATGGTACTTGCACGTGGTGTGGTTGTTGGGAATGCTGTACTCAATCTGGTAGTGGTACTTGCAAGTGGCGTGGTTGTTGGGAATGCTGTCCTCAATCTGGTAGTGGTACTTGCAAGTGGCATGGTTGTTGGGAATGCTGTACTCAATTTGGTAGTGGTACTTGCAAGTGGTGTGGTTGCTGGGAATGCTGTACTCATTCTGGTAGTGGTACTTGCAAATGGCGTGGTTGTTGGGAATGCTGTACTTATTCTTGTAGTGGTACTCGTAAGTGGTGTGGTGGTTGGGAATGTTGTACTCAATCTGGTAGTGGTACTTGCAAGTGGTGTGGTTGTTGGGAATGCTGTACTCAATCTGGTAGTGGTACTTGCAAATGGTGTGGTGGTTGGGAATGCTGTCCTCAATCTGGTAGTGGTACTTGCAAGTGGCATGGTTGTTGGGAATGCTGTACTCAATTTGGTAGTGGTACTTGCAAGTGGTGTGGTTGCTGGGAATGCTGTACTCATTCTGGTAGTGGTACTTGCAAATGGCGTGGTTGTTGGGAATGCTGTACTCATTCTGGTAGTGGTACTTGCAAATGGCGTGGTTGTTGGAAAAGCTGTACTCATTCTTGTAGTGGTACTAGTAAGTGGCGTGGTTGTTGGGAATGCTGTCCTCAATCTGGTAGTGGTACTTGCAAGTGGCATGGTTGTTGGGAATGCTGTACTCAATCTGGTAGTGGTACTTGCAAGTGGTGTGGTTGCTGGGAATGCTGTACTCATTCTTGTAGTGGCACTTGCAAGTGGTGTAGTTGTTGGGAATGCTGTACTCATTCTGGTAGTGGTACTTGCAAGTGGTGTGGTTGTTGGGAATGCTGTACTCAATCTGGTAGTGGTACTTGCAAGTGGTGTGGTTGTTGGGAATGCTGTACTCATTCTGGTAGTGGTACTTGCAAGTGGTGTGGTTGTTGGGAATGCTGTACCCAATCTGGTAGTGGTACTTGCAAATGGTGTGGTGGTTGGGAATGTTGTACTCAATCTGGTAGTGGTACTTGCACGTGGTGTGGTTGTTGGGAATGCTGTACTCAATCTGGTAGTGGTACTTGGAAATTGTGTGGTGGTTGGGAATGCTGTACTCAATCTGCTAGTGGTACTTGCAAGTGGTGTGGTTGTTGGGAATGCTGTACTCATTCTTGTAGTGGTACTTGAAAGTGGTGTGGTTGTTGGGAATGCTGTACTCATTCTGGTAGTGGTCGGTTTTCTTGTGAACGCGAATGTGTTCCCTGCTGTTGATGGAGTCCCTTGCGATATTTGACCGCCACCAGTACCAGAGCCTTTCAAAATAATTAGAATAAAAAATGATATCTATGAGAAAATGTGTTTTGATGAGGATTATGATTATAGGCGAGATTGCCTGGTTGACGCTGTGAAAATGTATCACAATATTGAAACAAAGAATTTAAAGTCTTAACACTCTTTCATGCTCTTGCGTTGTTGTGAAAGCAAACATGTTGCCTGCTGTTGACGAAGTCCCTTGTAATATTTGCCCACCACCTGTACCTGGGCCTGCTTAGAGAATGTGGTTTCGAAATTAACACCAGTGAAAAAATTGTTGATTATGTTCAGTTTTCAGCCAGCATACCCAGATGATATTTGGGATATGTATCACAAGGATTTTTGTGGCCTGCCCATTTGCTGCTGTCTGAACAGTAACTAGCCAAATTCGTACCGAAATTGCATACTTCATTTAAATATAATGACACCAAACACATTGTCAAAATATTATGCACTTAAGCATTGAAGGTAATTTCCAAAATTTGACACATCTTTGAAAATGGTGGTTTATGTTCGTTTGAAATTAGTTTTTAATTGTGTGAGCTGAATTAATCTCATTCCCCAAAGACCCTTAGCCACATAGTAGAACATACACACTCACCTTTAGACACACGATATGAGTATTGCCTTTCTTTCGTTGAGTTCTTGTAAAAATTTACTTAAAAATCAATTTGCGTGATCAAAAAGTTTTGCATTTTGTTCTCACTGTTTCTCTAAACATACAGTAACCATCGAGCTACATCTTCAAATGATGATTAAATATTACTACATACATGTACCCACTTCAGATTTTGATAAATTCTATTTGAAGCAAATGACATGAATGAGCTGCACATGATGCTGTTGATTTTTTTTAAAGATATGGAGTACATTTCAAAAAGTCAGATATGCCTCTCACCCGGAGATGGGAATACAAAGGGTGGTTTCCTCGTGGTACTTCGGAAAGGTGTGGTCACTGGTAACGTTGGTAGTGTTGTGCTTCTTCTTGAGGTACTTTGGAGTGGAGTTGTTGGGAATGTTGTACTCAATCTTGTAGTTCCTGCAAATGTCGTTCCTGTAATTAAAGAAATGGAAGCTTATTTGTTTGCTGGCACCATTTTCAGCAGTTTCAGTATGTAATAAAAAGATTAAGAAAGACATTACACATTACTACAGCATTACCACTGAAGTTCAGTTGGATAACAAGTCAATTCCAAAATCAGAGCGGGAAACATAATGCGTTCAGAAACACACAAAATGTATGTATTAATTTTATTTGTGACCAATCAATCTTGATAAATGTGTCTTTTGATTTATCAATACAAGGTTTTTTTCTGTAATGTAAAAATCATAAATATCAAACTTTACTTCGTGAGGAGAGAATTTGGGTATTACTGTACGCAGTATCAGTGGAGCTGAAAGAAACTAGTAAATAAAACTAGTTTTATTGATTCTTGTAGTTCCTACAGTAAGACATTAATATTGCTGCAACAGGGCAATACATACATACATAAGAAGTCAGTCCCAAATTACCTTCAGGCTAAAAAGTCTGCTGAAACATAATGGAATTACTAATATACGAGCAACATAGTTCTATTTGTGACTAATTGTGTAAAAATTATGCCTTTGACATATTTTGACATTATTGGGGCTTTCTATTTATCCCTGTGGACGGATGTGAAATGAATTCATCACTATAATACTGTGCTTGTGTACATACATAATGAATATTTTTTACTGTAGACTACAAGTAGAGCATGATAATGCTTTTTTTTATATGTTTTCGGATTTTATTGGTGAGAGGAAAGATCCTTTCATGAAAAAGTAACTTTTCTTGTAATTATTAGATATAGGTTTTAATGACGTAAAATATTGTCGCTGTACCTGTACCAACTGTAGTTAGGTTGTACATTAAACATTTGATGAACAAGGATTGCAAATCTTTTCATTTATGAAAATCAGTTGTAGGTTTTGAATTTCATGGTATAGTCTCACAGTACCTGTGGTAGTTGTAGTTAGGAGTTGCGTTGTTGGTGGCAACGTTCTCAGTAGCGTTGTTGCAATTGCAAGAGGAGTCGTTGATGGTGATGAGGTACTCATTCTTGTAGTTTCTACATGAAGACATTATTATTGTGTCACCAGAGAGCAATAGCAAGTTGAAACATTCAAACAAAAGAGTAAAGTACATGTAATTTTATTTCTTACAGATTATTATTAAAAACTAATTTTATTAGTGAGTTATTTATGAAGGCCTTTGTTTGAACAATAAACGATTTCAGAGTATTTTTCATGAAACAACTAACTTTACTGATAATTATGAGATAAGAACTTACGAGGAGCTCTGGTTGGTCTTGTTGTCGTTACCAGTTCTGAACCTCTTGGCGGAGCTGAAGGAAGTGAATTTTAATTAATCCGTATCAAAGAGTGAATGAACGATGATTTCAATGAAACATCTATTACATTTATAAAAGGTATTAGTAGGTTTCAATGGCATGAGATATTCCCACAGTACCTGTGCTTGTTGTGGTTAGGAATTGCGTTGTCGGTGGCAATGTTGTTCTCAGTAGAGTTGTTGCAATTGCAAGTGGAGTCATTGTTGGGAATGTAGTACTCCTTCTTGTAGTGCTACTAGCAAGTGGCGTGGTTGTTGGTAATGTTGTTCTAATTGTGGAAGTGCCTGCAATAAGGAATTGGTATTGTGTAACCACAGAGCAATTCTTACATATCAAGTCTGTTCCAAATTGGTTTTGAGTAAAACGATTTGGTTGAAATATAATGGGTTTACAAACAAAGAGTGATCGATTACTGTGACCAAATATTGTTCAAAAAGTGTCTTTGACTCATTGCATTATTGGGGCTTCCTACTGTTGAAATATCTTAACCTTGTTTTAATGCATCACTACAAAACTTTGCTTGTGGGGACTATGAATGATTATTACTGTAGACTACAGTAAAACATGAGATTTTCTCATCCGGGAAGTTGCTTTGTGTATTATGAACAGTTTTCATGTTTTCTGCGCAATTGTTCTTCAGCGTTTTATGACAGCCCATCATAGTAATTTTTAGTTCGGCAAAGCTAAATGAAAGAAAGGATTTCAGATTCTTTTTTACTGGCAATAAGTAACTTTTTGAAAAAATTATCAGGTAAGAACTTACGAGGAGGTCGTGGAGGTCGAGTTGGTCTTGTTGTTGCAAACACATCTGAACCTCCTCGAGGAGCTGAAAAGAAATCCGTATTAAATATTTGGTGAACATGCAAGGAAAGTTGTTTTCATTTATGAAAAGCAGTTGTAAGTTTGTATGTCATGGTATAGTGACTATAGTCCCACAGTACCTGTGGTAGTTGTAGTTAGGAGTTGGGTTGTGGGTGGCAATGTTGTTCTCAGTAGAGTTGTTGCAATTGCAAGTGCATGAGTCGTTGTTGGGAATGTAGTACTCCTCTTTGTAGTGCTACTTGCAAGTGGCGTGGTTGTTGGTAATGTTGTTCTCATTGTTGAAGTGCCTACAATAAGAAATTGGTATTGTGTAACCACAGAGCAATTCTTACATATCAAGTCTAAATTGGTTTTGAGTAAAACGATTTAGTTGAAATATAATGGGTGTACAAACAAAGAGTGATCAATTATTGGGACTTAGTATTCTTCCAAATGTGTCCTTGACTTGTTATTGCATTATTGGGGCTTCTTACTGTTGAAATATCTGAACCTTCTGGAAGAGGTGAAATTAATGCATCACTACAAAACTTTGCTTGTGGGGACTATGAATGGTTATTACTGTAAGCTACATTAAAAGATGAGATTTTCTCATCCGTGAACTTGATTTGTTTAATATCAACAGTTTTTATGTTTTCTGCGTAATTATTGTTGAGCGTTTTATGACAGCCCTTCATAGTCGTTTAGAGCAAGGATTTCAGAGTATTTGTCACCGGAAAAAATAACTTTTGCAGTCATTATCAGATAAGAACTTACTTGGAGGTCGAGGAGGTCGAGTTGGTCTTGTTGTTGCTAACACATCTGAACCTCCTCGAGGAGCTGAAAAGAAATTAATTGAAATGAATCCGTATTAAAGATTTGGTGAACAGTGATTGCAAGGAAAGTTGTTTTTATTTATGAAAGGCAGTTGTAAGTTTGAATATCATGGTATAGTGACTATAGTCCCACAGTACCTGTGGTTGTTGTTGTTAGGAGTTGGGTTGTGGGTGGCAATGCTGTTCTCAGTAGAGTTGTTGCAATTGCAAGTGGAGTCGTTGTTGGGAATGTAGTACTCCTTCTTGTAGTACTACTTGCAAGTGGCGTGGTTGTTGGTAATGTTGTTCTCATTGTTGAAGTGCCTACAATAAAAAATTGGTATTGTGTAACCACAGAGCAATTCTGACACATCAAGTCTGTTCCAAATTGGTTTTAGAGTAAAACCTTTTGGTTGAAATATAATGGGTTTACAAACAAATAGTGATCAATTATTGTGAACAATTATTCTTGAAAAAGTGTCCTTGACTTATTATTGCATTATTTTGGCTTCCTACTGTTGAAATATCTGAACCTAGTTTTAATGCATCACTACAAAACTTTGCTTGTGGGGACTATGAATGATCATTACTGTAGGCTACAGTAAAACATGAGATTTTCTCATCCGGGGAGTTTCTTTGTGTATTATGAACAGTTTTCATGTTTTCTGCGTAATTATTGTTGAGCGTTTTATGACAGCCCATCATAGTAATTTTTAGTTCGGCAAAGCTAAATGAAAGAAAGGATTTCAGATTATTTTTTACTGGCAATAAGTAACTTTTGGAAAAAATTATCAGGTAAGAACTTACGAGGAGGTCGTGGAGGTCGAGTTGGTCTTGTTGTTGCAAATACATCTGAACCTCCTCGAGGAGCTGAAAACAAATTAATTGAAATGAATCGAATCCGTATTAAAGATTTGGTGAACAGTAATTGCAAGGAAAGTTCTTTTCATTTATGAAATGCAGTTGTAAGTTTGAATGTCATGGTTATAGTGACTATAGTCCCACAGTACCTGTGGTTGTTGTAGTTAGGAGTTGGGTTGTGGGTGGCAATGTTGTTC
Organism: Hippasteria phrygiana; assembly: GCA_037893225.1. NCBI lineage: Eukaryota > Metazoa > Echinodermata > Asteroidea > Valvatida > Goniasteridae > Hippasteria > Hippasteria phrygiana. Next base: position 675,203 of record JAZGUH010000047.1, on the reverse strand, counting down.
TCAGTAGAGTTGTTGCAATTGCAAGTGGAGTCATTGTTGGGAATGTAGTAGTCCTTCTTGTAGTGCTACCTGCAAGTGGCGTGGTTGTTGGTAATGTTGTTCTCATTGTTGAAGTGCCTACAATAAAAAATTGGTATTGTGTAACCACAGAGCAATTCTGACACATCAAGTCTGTTCCAAATTGGTTTTAGAGTAAAACGATTTGGTTGAAATATAATGGGTTTACAAACAAATAGTGATCAATTATTGTGAAAAATTATTCTTGAAAAAGTGTCCTTGACTTATTATTGCATTATTTTGGCTTCCTACTGTTGAAATATCTGAACCTTGTTTTAATGCATCACTACAAAACTTTGCTTGTGGGGACTATGAATGATCATTACTGTAGACTACAGTAAAACATGAGATTTTCTCATCCGGGGAGTTTCTTTGTGTATTATGAAAAGTTTTCATGTTTTCTGCGTAGTTATTGTTGAGCGTTTTGTGACAGCCCATCATAGTAATTTTTAGTTCGGCAAAGCTAAATGAAAGAAAGGATTTCGGATTATTTTTTTACTGGCAATAAGTAACTTTTGGAAAAAATTATCAGGTAAGAACTTACGAGGAGGTCGTGGAGGTCGAGTTGGTCTTGTTGTTGCAAATACATCTGAACCTCCTCGAGGAGCTGAAAAGAAATTAATTGAAATGAATCCGTATTAAAGATTTGGTGAACAGTGATAGCAAGGAAAGTTCTTTTCATTTATGAAAGGCAGTTGTAGGTTTGAATGTCATGGTATAGTGACTATAGTCCCACAGTACCTGTGGTGGTTGTAGTTAGGAGTTGGGTTGTGGGTGGCAATGCTGTTCTCAGTAGAGTTGTTGCAATTGCAAGTGCATGAGTCGTTGTTGGGAATGTAGTACTCCTCTTTGTAGTGCTACTTGCAAGTGGCGTGGTTGTTGGTAATGTTGTTCTCATTGTTGAAGTGCCTACAATAAGAAATTGGTATTGTGTAACCACAGAGCAATTCTTACATATCAAGTCTAAATTGGTTTTGAGTAAAACGATTTAGTTGAAATATAATGGGTGTACAAACAAAGAGTGATCAATTATTGGGACTTAGTATTCTTCCAAATGTGTCCTTGACTTGTTATTGCATTATTGGGGCTTCTTACTGTTGAAATATCTGAACCTTCTGGAAGAGGTGAAATTAATGCATCACTACAAAACTTTGCTTGTGGGGACTATGAATGGTTATTACTGTAAGCTACATTAAAAGATGAGATTTTCTCATCCGTGAACTTGATTTGTTTAATATCAACAGTTTTTATGTTTTCTGCGTAATTATTGTTGAGCGTTTTATGACAGCCCTTCATAGTCGTTTAGAGCAAGGATTTCAGAGTATTTGTCACCGGAAAAAATTACTTTTGCAGTCATTATCAGATAAGAACTTACTTGGAGGTTGAGGAGGTCGAGTTGGTCTTGTTGTTGCTAACACATCTGAACCTCCTCGAGGAGCTGAAAAGAAATTAATTGAAATGAATCCGTATTAAAGATTTGGTGAACAGTGATTGCAAGGAAAGTTGTTTTTATTTATGATAGGCAGTTGTAAGTTTGAATGTCATGGTATAGTGACTATAGTCCCACAGTACCTGTGGTTGTTGTTGTTAGGAGTTGGGTTGTGGGTGGCAATGCTGTTCTCAGTAGAGTTGTTGCAATTGCAAGTGGAGTCGTTGTTGGGAATGTAGTACTCCTTCTTGTAGTACTACTTGCAAGTGGCGTGGTTGTTGGTAATGTTGTTCTCATTGTTGAAGTGCCTACAATACAAAATTGGTATTGTGTAACCACAGAGCAATTCTTACACATCAAGTCTGTTCCAAATTGGTTTTAGAGTAAAACCTTTTGGTTGAAATATAATGGGTTTACAAACAAATAGTGATCAATTATTGTGAACAATTATTCTTGAAAAAGTGTCCTTGACTTATTATTGCATTATTTTGGCTTCCTACTGTTGAAATATCTGAACCTTGTTTTAATGCATCACTACAAAACTTTGCTTGTGGGGACTATGAATGATTATTACTGTAGACTACAGTAAAACATGAGATTTTCTCATCCGGGGAGTTGCTTTGTGTATTATAAACTGTTTTCATGTTTTCTGCGTAATTATTGTTGAGCGTTTTATGACAGCCCATCATAGTAATTTTTAGTTCGGCAAAGCTAAATGAAAGAAAGGATTTCAGATTATTTTTTACTGGCAATAAGTAACTTTTGGAAAAAATTATCAGGTGAGAACTTACGAGGAGGTCGTGGAGGTCGAGTTGGTCTTGTTGTTGCAAATACATCTGAACCTCCTCGAGGAGCTGAAAACAAATTAATTGAAATGAATCGAATCCGTATTAAAGATTTGGTGAACAGTGATTGCAAGGAAAGTTGTTTTCATTTATGAAAGGCAGTTGTAAGTTTGAATGTCATGGTATAGTGACTATAGTCCCACAGTACCTGTGGTAGTTGTTGTTAGGAGTTGGGTTGTGGGTGGCAATGCTGTTCTCAGTAGAGTTGTTGCAATTGCAAGTGCATGAGTCGTTGTTGGGAATGTAGTACTCCTTCTTGTAGTGCTACTTGCAAGTGGCGTGGTTGTTGGTAATGTTGTTCTCATTGTTGAAGTGCCTGCAATAAGAAATTGGTATTGTGTAACCACAGAGCAATTCTTACATATCAAGTCTAAATTGGTTTTGAGTAAAACGATTTAGTTGAAATATAATGGGTGTACAAACAAAGAGTGATCAATTATTGTGACTTAGTATTCTTCCAAATGTGTCCTTGACTTGTTATTGCATTATTGGGGCTTCTTACTGTTGAAATATCTGAACCTTGTGGAAGAGGTGAAATTAATGCATCACTACAAAACTTTGCTTGTGGGGACTATGAATGGTTATTACTGTAAGCTACATTAAAAGATGAGATTTTCTCATCCGTGAACTTGATTTGTTTAATATCAACAGTTTTTATGTTTTCTGCGTAATTATTGTTGAGCGTTTTATGACAGCCCTTCATAGTCGTTTAGAGCAAGGATTTAGAGTATTTGTCACCGGAAAAAATTACTTTTGCAGTCATTATCAGATAAGAACTTACTTGGAGGTCGAGGAGGTCGAGTTGGTCTTGTTGTTGCTAACACATCTGAACCTCCTCGAGGAGCTGAAAAGAAATTAATTGAAATGAATCCGTATTAAAGATTTGGTGAACAGTGATTGCAAGGAAAGTTGTTTTCATTTATGAAAGGCAGTTGTAAGTTTGAATGTCATGGTATAGTGACTATAGTCCCACAGTACCTGTGGTAGTTGTTGTTAGGAGTTGGGTTGTGGGTGGCAATGCTGTTCTCAGTAGAGTTGTTGCAATTGCAAGTGCATGAGTCGTTGTTGGGAATGTAGTACTCCTTCTTGTAGTGCTACTTGCAAGTGGCGTGGTTGTTGGTAATGTTGTTCTCATTGTTGAAGTGCCTGCAATAAGAAATTGGTATTGTGTAACCACAGAGCAATTCTTACATATCAAGTCTAAATTGGTTTTGAGTAAAACGATTTAGTTGAAATATAATGGGTGTACAAACAAAGAGTGATCAATTATTGTGACTTAGTATTCTTCCAAATGTGTCCTTGACTTGTTATTGCATTATTGGGGCTTCTTACTGTTGAAATATCTGAACCTTGTGGAAGAGGTGAAATTAATGCATCACTACAAAACTTTGCTTGTGGGGACTATGAATGGTTATTACTGTAAGCTACATTAAAAGATGAGATTTTCTCATCCGTGAACTTGATTTGTTTAATATCAACAGTTTTTATGTTTTCTGCGTAATTATTGTTGAGCGTTTTATGACAGCCCTTCATAGTCGTTTAGTGCAAGGATTTAGAGTATTTGTCACCGGAAAAAATAACTTTTGCAGTCATTATCAGATAAGAACTTACTTGGAGGTCGAGGAGGTCGAGTTGGTCTTGTTGTTGCTAACACATCTGAACCTCCTCGAGGAGCTGAAAAGAAATTAATTGAAATGAATCCGTATTAAAGATTTGGTGAACAGTGATTGCAAGGAAAGTTGTTTTCATTTATGAAAGGCAGTTGTAAGTTTGAATGTCATGGTATAGTGACTATAGTCCCACAGTACCTGTGGTAGTTGTTGTTAGGAGTTGGGTTGTGGGTGGCAATGCTGTTCTCAGTAGAGTTGTTGCAATTGCAAGTGCATGAGTCGTTGTTGGGAATGTAGTACTCCTTCTTGTAGTGCTACTTGCAAGTGGCGTGGTTGTTGGTAATGTTGTTCTCATTGTTAAAGTGCCTGCAATAAGAAATTGGTATTGTGTAACCACAGAGCAATTCTTACATATCAAGTCTAAATTGGTTTTGAGTAAAACGATTTAGTTGAAATATAATGGGTGTACAAACAAAGAGTGATCAATTATTGTGACTTAGTATTCTTCCAAATGTGTCCTTGACTTGTTATTGCATTATTGGGGCTTCTTACTGTTGAAATATCTGAACCTTGTGGAAGAGGTGAAATTAATGCATCACTACAAAACTTTGCTTGTGGGGACTATGAATGGTTATTACTGTAAGCTACATTAAAAGATGAGATTTTCTCATCCGTGAACTTGATTTGTTTAATATCAACAGTTTTTATGTTTTCTGCGTAATTATTGTTGAGCGTTTTATGACAGCCCTTCATAGTCGTTTAGAGCAAGGATTTCAGAGTATTTGTCACCGGAAAAAATAACTTTTGCAGTCATTATCAGATAAGAACTTACTTGGAGGTCGAGGAGGTCGAGTTGGTCTTGTTGTTGCTAACACATCTGAACCTCCTCGAGGAGCTGAAAAGAAATTAATTGAAATGAATCCGTATTAAAGATTTGGTGAACAGTGATTGCAAGGAAAGTTGTTTTCATTTATGAAAGGCAGTTGTAAGTTTGAATGTCATGGTATAGTGACTATAGTCCCACAGTACCTGTGGTAGTTGTTGTTAGGAGTTGGGTTGTGGGTGGCAATGCTGTTCTCAGTAGAGTTGTTGCAATTGCAAGTGCATGAGTCGTTGTTGGGAATGTAGTACTCCTTCTTGTAGTGCTACTTGCAAGTGGCGTGGTTGTTGGTAATGTTGTTCTCATTGTTAAAGTGCCTGCAATAAGAAATTGGTATTGTGTAACCACAGAGCAATTCTTACATATCAAGTCTAAATTGGTTTTGAGTAAAACGATTTAGTTGAAATATAATGGGTGTACAAACAAAGAGTGATCAATTATTGGGACTTAGTATTCTTCCAAATGTGTCCTTGACTTGTTATTGCATTATTGGGGCTTCTTACTGTTGAAATATCTGAATCTTGTGGAAGAGGTGAAATTAATGCATCACTACAAAACTTTGCTTGTGGGGACTATGAATGGTTATTACTGTAAGCTACATTAAAAGATGAGATTTTCTCATCCGTGAACTTGATTTGTTTAATATCAACAGTTTTTATGTTTTCTGCGTAATTATTGTTGAGCGTTTTATGACAGCCCTTCATAGTCGTTTAGAGCAAGGATTTCAGAGTATTTGTCACCGGAAAAAATTACTTTTGCAGTCATTATCAGATAAGAACTTACTTGGAGGTCGAGGAGGTCGAGTTGGTCTTGTTGTTGCTAACACATCTGAACCTCCTCGAGGAGCTGAAAAGAAATTAATTGAAATGAATCCGTATTAAAGATTTGGTGAACAGTGATTGCAAGGAAAGTTGTTTATATTTATGAAAGGCAGTTGTAAGTTTGAATGTCATGGTATAGTGACTATAGTCCCACAGTACCTGTGGTAGTTGTTGTTAGGAGTTGGGTTGTGGGTGGCAATGCTGTTCTCAGTAGAGTTGTTGCAATTGCAAGTGCATGAGTCGTTGTTGGGAATGTAGTACTCCTTCTTGTAGTACTACTTGCAAGTGGCGTGGTTGTTGGTAATGTTGTTCTCATTGTTGAAGTGCCTACAATAAGAAATTGGTATTGTGTAACCACAGAGCAATTCTTACATATCAAGTCTAAATTGGTTTTGAGTAAAACGATTTGGTTGAAATATAATGGGTGTACAAACAAAGAGTGATCAATTATTGTGACTTAGTATTCTTCCAAATGTGTCCTTGACTTATTATTGCATTATTGGGGCTTCTTACTGTTGAAATATCTGAACCTTCTGGAAGAGGTGAAATTAATGCATCACTACAAAACTTTGCTTGTGGGGACTATGAATGGTTATTACTGTAAGCTACATTAAAAGATGAGATTTTCTCATCCGTGAACTTGATTTGTTTAATATCAACAGTTTTTATGTTTTCTGCGTAATTATTGTTGAGCGTTTTATGACAGCCCTTCATAGTCGTTTAGAGCAAGGATTTCAGAGTATTTGTCACCGGAAAAATAACTGTTGCAGTCATTATCAGATAAGAACTTACTTGGAGGTCGAGGAGGTCGAGTTGGTCTTGTTGTTGCTAACACATCTGAACCTCCTCGAGGAGCTGAAAAGAAATTAATTGAAATGAATCCGTATTAAAGATTTGGTGAACAGTGATTGCAAGGAAAGTTGTTTTCATTTATGAAAGGCAGTTGTAAGTTTGAATGTCATGGTATAGTGACTATAGTCCCACAGTACCTGTGGTAGTTGTTGTTAGGAGTTGGGTTGTGGGTGGCAATGCTGTTCTCAGTAGAGTTGTTGCAATTGCAAGTGCATGAGTCGTTGTTGGGAATGTAGTACTCCTTCTTGTAGTACTACTTGCAAGTGGCGTGGTTGTTGGTAATGTTGTTCTCATTGTTGAAGTGCCTACAATAAGAAATTGGTATTGTGTAACCACAGAGCAATTCTTACATATCAAGTCTAAATTGGTTTTGAGTAAAACGATTTGGTTGAAATATAATGGGTGTACAAACAAAGAGTGATCAATTATTGTGACTTAGTATTCTTCCAAATGTGTCCTTGACTTATTATTGCATTATTGGGGCTTCTTACTGTTGAAATATCTGAACCTTCTGGAAGAGGTGAAATTAATGCATCACTACAAAACTTTGCTTGTGGGGACTATGAATGGTTATTACTGTAAGCTACATTAAAAGATGAGATTTTCTCATCCGTGAACTTGATTTGTTTAATATCAACAGTTTTTATGTTTTCTGCGTAATTATTGTTGAGCGTTTTATGACAGCCCTTCATAGTCGTTTAGAGCAAGGATTTCAGAGTATTTGTCACCGGAAAAATAACTGTTGCAGTCATTATCAGATAAGAACTTACTTGGAGGTCGAGGAGGTCGAGTTGGTCTTGTTGTTGCTAACACATCTGAACCTCCTCGAGGAGCTGAAAAGAAATTAATTGAAATGAATCCGTATTAAAGATTTGGTGAACAGTGATTGCAAGGAAAGTTGTTTTCATTTATGAAAGGCAGTTGTAAGTTTGAATGTCATGGTATAGTGACTATAGTCCCACAGTACCTGTGGTAGTTGTTGTTAGGAGTTGGGTTGTGGGTGGCAATGCTGTTCTCAGTAGAGTTGTTGCAATTGCAAGTGCATGAGTCGTTGTTGGGAATGTAGTACTCCTTCTTGTAGTGCTACCTGCAAGTGGCGTGGTTGTTGGTAATGTTGTTCTCATTGTTGAAGTGCCTGCAATAAGAAATTGGTATTGTGTAACCAAATCAAACGATTTGGTTGAAATATAATGGGTTTACAAAAAAGAGTGATCAATTATTGTGACCAATTATTCTTCAAAAAGTGTCCTTGACTTATTATTGCATTATTTTGGCTTCCTACTGTTGAAATATCTTAACCTTGTTTTAATGCATCACTACAAAACTTTGCTTGTGAGGACTGTGAATGATTATTACTGTAGACTACATTAAAACATGAGATGTTCTCATCCGGGAAGTTGCTTTGTGTATTATGAACAGTTTTTATGTTTTCTGCGTAATTATTGTTTAGCGTTTTATGACAGCCCATCATAGTCATTTTTAGTATGGCAAAGCTAAATGAAACGAAGGCTTTCAGATTATTTTTCACTGGCAATAAGTATCTTTTGTAATAATTATCAGGTAAGAACTTACGAGGAGGTCGTGGAGGTCGAGTTGGTCTTGTTGTTGCAAATACATCTGAACCTCCTCGAGGAGCTGAAAAGAAATCAATTAAAATGAATCCGTATTAACGATTTGGTGAACAGTGATTGCAAGGAAAGTTCTTTTCATTTATGAAAGGCAGTTGTAAGTTTGAATGTCATGGTATAGTGACTATAGTCCCACAGTACCTGTGGTAGTTGTAGTTAGGAGTTGGGTTGTGGGTGGCAATGCTGTTCTCAGTAGAGTTGTTGCAATTGCAAGTGGAGTCGTTGTTGGGAATGTAGTACTCCTCTTTGTAGTGCTACTTGCAAGTGGCGTGGTTGTTGGTAATGTTGTTCTCATTGTTGAAGTGCCTGCAATAAGAAATTGGTATTGTGTAACCACAGAACAATTCTTACACATCAAGGAAGTTCCAAATTGCTTTTGAGTAAAACGATTTGATTGAAATATAATGGGTGTACAAACAAAGCGTCAACAATGATTGTGACCAAATATTTTTCAAAAGTGTCCTGGACTTATTGTTGCATTATTGGGGCTTCCTTTTCTTGTATATTAAGCTAAATTAATTTGGATAAACTTTATTTCAATTTTAAATCTTAATTTTATATTTTTAGTTTTGATTAAAATGTTTGTATTTACTTTATTTTATTTTATTTTGTTCTATTTTTGATGTAACTTTTTATATGATACCTGTAAGTGGCGGGTCTCCGCTGTTGAAGATCGAAATAAATAGATAAATAAAAAAAAAAATAAATAAATAAATAAATAAATAAATACAAAACCAGCCAGCCAAGAAGCAACAAGTTCGAAGATGACACATTTGACTTGTTTTCAGAGAATGACTTTGTTCTGCAATTAACGTAACTAGACTGCTTTAAAAAGCTGTATTCGCATTGGTTAGTGGTTGACAAATATGCTAGTTTTCAGCACTATTTGTAAGGAGAATACTTACGAGGAGGTCGAGGTGGTCTTGTCGTTGTTAACAGATCTGAACCTTTTGAAGGAGCTATTGTAAAGAAATCAATTGTTCTAAATAAGTATCGAAGTTGTTATGACTGCCAACTGTGATGAATAATCATTTCGCCATGAACGGTGTCCTACTGACTAAACCCATTTTAAATCAGTTGCCAATGGACACTGCCAACTGTGCAATGATGTCTTGCCTCTGTTATTTGGGCTAGTAATTGCTTCACTAGCTTGATTGCTCTGCCAGAGATTTATCCTCTGTTTAGATCTAGGCCCAGGAGGACCATTGGAGTGGCAGGGTTTGCAGTCCAAAATGAGACAAACCCTACCACATTTTTCCCATAGCTCTTGGCCTAGAGTGGTTTTTAGCCACTTCATTCCCCCCACCGACCGACGGACCGAAACAGTTTCTGAAGTTGAGTATTTGGTCATTCCATAAATTTTGGGTCCAAAAGTGTGACATTTTTGGTGTCCCTGTTACATAGTGACAGATTTTGCAATTCCAGAGACATTCTTCAATGCCTTCTATCTTCAAGAGTGATTATTTAAAGCAAAGTACATGTACCTGCCAAACTAGTACAAAATAGTGTGAAGTCAATTTTAATTATACTGGATGGAAATGACATAGGTCAGGTGTAACAGGGACACCACAAAAAGTCACACTTTTGAACCCTAAATTTATGGAATGACATATTTGTCAGCTTAAGTTGCAAACATGCAAGATGCATGCTCTTTTTGGAACATTCGTTACAAGCAGGAGCTATGATTTTTTTTCTGGGAAATCGATTTAGGGAATTATAACATTTTTTGCTTTCGAAGAGCCATATTCTATCAGATGCCACATTTTATAAGTGAATTCAATTTCGAAATATTTTTGAATGATTTTTTATGAAGTTCTTGTGTTCGCAGTTCTATTTGCGCATCCGTTTCCGAAAACAAGGAAGTCAAGACTTTAAGAGCTTTAAAAGGTTGTAATGGGGCTCAGGAATGAGCTGCAGCATCACACAAGATATCCAATTAAACGGTTTTATTTTCTCAATTTTCAACTTTTACTACTTTCAATCTGTTTTATGGGGCCAGGTCACAGATTTAAAATAGTTTTGAAAACTTATATCAAAGCCGTCTACAAAAAGTTTTCGTTTGCTGGTAGTGATATTAGTGCACTTTTGATTGGTTATTTTTCCTTCTTGAAACTAATTTGGGATTCATTCAATGTTTGTGTTTACCTAATCGTAGTGCATCCTTGTATTAGCTGCTCATAATCAATGCTACACGTGTTTCTCAATATGACCGGATAATGTGAGTTGAATTAAATGCAGTCTTACCTGTGCCGGTTCTGCTTGTGAGTGGAATCATTGTTGGGAATGTTGCACTCATAAACGTAGTTGTACTTGAGAGAGGAATTGTTGGCAGTGCTGAACTAACCAGTTTAGTCGTACCTACTAGCCCTGCAGTCATGTGAAAAGTATCAGGAAATATAACTCGATGTGACTTAAATTTTACACTGGTAAAGTTGAGCGTGGTTCATATTTTACTAATAATATTGATACTGGCAGAAAGGTGATCTATGGACGTAGAGTAATAGAGTACCGAAGTGTTGAGGTCAATGCAATGTTTTGAACCAGAATACTTTTGTTATTTTGTGTCAATGTGTTTGCAAGACTGGCTGTTAACAAAGGAACAGTCGAAATCCCCATTTGTTTGGAGCCAGTTGTCGCGCCAACTGACGTCAGACTTCGGTACTCTATTTTAGTTATACTTTCAAGTAAAAATCTTTTGACAAGAGACGAATAATTAGTAAATTAAGTATCTAAAAACCTTGAAAAGATCGTGAATTCTATTGAAAACAGTGTAAGTAAAGTGTTTCAAACAAAACCGTGAACAAAATCGAATTAATTTTTAAATTGCCCCTATATCTTCGTTATCCATTGCTTTTCAGATTTCACATCGGGTGCTTAACGTTCTTCTGTGGCCATTGCTGAAAACTTTTAGTGACCCTTAAATCACTGACATGATTTTGTCATAAAATGGAAAGTTTCCTGTAAGCTTTGGATTCATTAAGCCTTTCTGACAAAATATAACACAGTGTATATTTTAGTATGCAGATGAATATATTATGTCGCTTCCCAGGTTGTATCGTAAAATTGGGTGTGATCCCTGGCTATACGGCATTCTTGGTTTATGACTTCTGACTAGCGCCCACCCGAACAAAGATCCTGCCAATTTGGGAGACCGCCAACATAGGGCAAGATAGCTCAGTTGGTAGAGCACCGGTACGGTATTCCGGAGGTCGCAGGTTCGAATCCCGCTCCTGCCAGTTTCTTTGTTCACTTTGAAGAAATATATATGTAATATGTTAAGATATTGCACTCTTTGTGCATGTGTAATATCTACTAGAATTTCTTCCTGATCTTTTGCTTCTATTTTGTAGTTTGTTGTAAACTGATATACTTACCTGATGTAGATTTAGCTTGTGTAATGGTTGTTTGTTTAGAAGTTGTTTCCATAGGTATTGTAGTAACCGTTGTAATTTTAATAGTTTCCTCGGTTGTAGATGGTGTTGTCGATGTTGTCGCAGTAATTGTGGTTGTAACTGAAAGAAAATAGATTAGTTTTCATGGTCACTGATTTATCTGATTTAGAAATCCACTTTATTCCTCGAAAAAAAACAACCCCCATTAAATCAATGCATTTTTACAAAGGACCTCTCACATACCTATTTCAGCACAACCGAAGAGTTCAACGTTGAGCCTATGTACTTCCCTGTTGCTTTCACTAATCCTTAATGGTAGTATTTCAATCTCTCTCAGTCCTGGCAGTTCAGGCAACTCCACCTTTTCTCCGAATTCTGCATTGAAGATCCGAACATTCTCCCCGTCCATCAGGTAATCCCAATCTGATTCAAGGGAATTTTTTACCCTCAAAGCAAACTCAATCGTTATCTCTTCTTCCTCTTGACCACTTATTGCAATGTACGTCGGCCTGACAAGAGAGGAGAATGTTACTTTCAGAGATTCCCTGTCCTGTCTGTCCCATTCGGAACTTGGGAGTGCTTGAGGCAGAAAACGTATCTCCCAAGAAGAATCTGAATTTAGATTGTCACCACCTGAAGTTTGCCACTGAACGTCGAGATTGGCGATCTCCTTGATGTTTTCATAGCATTCACCTGCAAAAATAAGTGAAGATATGCGCTTAATATATGTATAGTGTGTTTACATATCATATATGTAAATCATGTTGAATCATATTCAAAATAATTTTGCCAGAAGTTGTATTTTATCATGTATATTTACCTGGTGTTGTTACTTTCACCTCAGGTGAAGTGGTAACAATCTCCGTTGGAGCAGATGAAGGGATCATACTTGGTGTTGCTTCAAGAGTGAGAGTAAAGGTAACAGTTAAGGGGTGCCGTGATAGACATTGTTAAAACGTGATAACAATTTCGTTTAAATATCAAATTTAATTGGGCTACACCGTGTAATGGTCTATATGAAGCCATTCTCAGTTATAAGGCAAACAGTTATCAAACAGTTTTCTACAACGAGCCATGCATAAAAGTTATAGAAAGCACTTACCCTTTGATGCCGGAGTCGTCATCAAAATTGTTTTACCTTCAGTTGCTGTGTGATATTGAATTGTAAAAGTAAAAAAATATTATATTGTGATATGGAACCAGCACAAACCAACACAAAGAGGGGACATTAAACAAAAATAGGCAAAAGAGTAATTTTTTTGCACTGCGCATTTCCAGGCATTATATAAAATCAAAAGTTGCAAATTCTTAATTGCCTTTTTAAAACTTAGAATTACTAAAACGAGTGCAGTTGTGTCACCTTCGGTCATTTTTGATTCAGTAGTAGTAACTATGGTTGTTTCATCTGTCTTCATGTGTTCAGGAGTGGTTATAACCGTACTTGATGTAGTTTCTTCAATTTGTGTTGTTGGAGTAGTAACTGACATGGTTGTCGTCGTTATTTCCCCAGTTGTAGTCTCTGTATTAGAGAATAATAAATTTAAGATTATTTAGAGATACAAAAGAAATAATTGAGTCCAGGACTGTTTTTTGATACCCCGTATATAACAGATGACATGTACATACATAGTTATAAAAAGTTGCATTGGTTTCCAAGTGTTTAGCAATTAAAACTCTGTATCTTTCAAGTTGAATATAAATGGTATTTTGCCAGGCATGATTTGTGCTACAGCATCTGGTGCGGTTGGCTTGTATCAGCTTATAGACGAAGCTTCTTATTTGATACGATGACAGATATTTGTCAGTATGCGCTCCCCGTTTGTGGAATATGCTACCAGCTGCACTCCACTCTGCACAAACTTGTTAGTCTTCTTTTCAGACTTTGTTTACTCAGTGTTCTCAATGATCTTCTTATTTTTAGTTTTATGGACTTTCTTAATATGTACAAATTATGCAGCTTTTTGAGAATTGTACATGGAAAGTGTTTTAGAAAATAATGTTACCAAAATACCTTGTGTTGCAGATATATGCGGTGTTGTCTTTTTGACAGAAGTTATCTGTTCAGTTGTTTTTTCTGTAGCATTTGTTGTCTCAATGACCACTGTAGTTTTTTCAGATGTTGTTGACGGCGATGATTCTATTGTACTGGAAGACGTCACTTTTGTTGTTGTTTCAACTGTTGAACAGAAGTACATTGTTGTTACGTAACAAAATCAGAAAGTAAATAGTGATGTTCGAAAAGTAGAATACAGAACACAAAGGGTAACCCAGTGGTTTAAAATTTGAAAACAACGTCTTTGCAATACAATCAGAATAATTTGGTCTAATTGCAGTGAAAATAATAATTTTCTAGCTGCTACCATGAATAGAAAGTACACTATTTTTGTAGACTATCGGATCGCATGTTCAATATGTACACTGGTGATTTTCACTGCAAAGTTAAGGGCAGAGTGCCGGCACCTCCTGCCGTGTGTTGGGGTTCACGGCTTAAAACGTCTCTCGCAATACGAATCACCCAGGCACATAATAATCGTCTTATTTTCTCTAATAAAACGAAATCTGTGCCCCAGGTCTTTATGTGGGGGTTTGGTCACGTTTTTCAAGCCCCAGGGTGGGGATTTTGGTCACTCATTTTGCAATTTTTTCTGCATTATTAAAGTCATGAGGTGGGTGAATGTCACAAAAATTGTGCCCCAGGGGGTGGGGATTTTGTCACTTCAAAAATGACAATCCAACATTTTGGGTGGGGCAGCCTTGGGATGGGGCAGCCCTGGGGTGGGGCAGCGCAGCCCGGGGAGGGGATGAGTGGGGGAATTGATAGGTTCATTATGAATTCCTGCTGTCTTTTTTTAACATCGAAACGAATTCAGTACCATCAACGTTCAGTTAATTCTTCTTTTAATTGACGTGACCAGTTTATAAGTATACGGTGACTTTTAATTAATCTACTTACTGGGCTCAATTTTTTTAGGACATCTACAAATTCTTTGGGGACAAAAACAGGAAGACATGTATTTTACGCTATCCATTCACTTTTCGTGTATATTTGTTTTTTGGTTTGAGGGGTAGCAATTCTTTTCAATAATATACAATAACAGCAAGTTTCGTTGGTCCAATAAGTTTCCTGTAAGTTTAAAGAATTGTTTCATGGGTTTTTCTAAATCCTAGTCACAATCGGCAGGACGTCTCAACTTAATAAAGCTTCATTTATAATCAACTCAGGTAGTGCCGTATTTCCACCGATCTCCTAAAGATGAACATAGGCCACATGTTGGGCTGATAATATTTTTACCTCATAAATATTTACCAGTACTTTATACATTTTTAACAACATTGATTGGCCCCAGTCATCTTTTTTTTGCTGAGGAATAACTATTTTCCTACCTACATGATGTATCTTGTTCTGAAAGTAATACACCGACCGGGGCACCATCTCGTATCTTTTAATCAACATATCACTTGTCCGCCAGCCGTCCCTCCCCGTATTTATTGACCTCGTTTCGTTTTACTTTAGAATATAGAGCAAGGGCCCAATCTTTCCTTCTTCAAGAACTAAACAGACAGTGTGTGGCAATAATGGAGTAAGTCTCAACAAAAGGAAATATGAGCTCGCGGACTATGCAGATATTTTATGCGACGAAAGTAATGCATTATTTAGTAGGAATGTTTACATAACAAAACCGCACGGTCGGTGACTGCCTCATTAACTGGGTCAGGCATGAGCGCACACTGGCAGGAAAATCCGCTGACTGGCTGAACGTTAGCAACGCCAGAACTACGCAGACATTCTATTTAGATTTGCAAAAATCCGCTGAGTCAAATTTGATGGCTGGCCTAAAAGGACTCAATATTTTAGTTTGAAAGATTTATAATTCAATAAAGTTTACCTTGAGTTGTTGACATCTGGGAGGGTAAAAGGACAGAACCTTTCAGTTTGAAAGATGTATATTTCAATAAAGTGTCTGTGTACCTTGAGTTATCTGGAAAGTTGTCGTGCGAGAGCTGGTTGTTTCTTCAGTGAAGGTTGTTGATGGTGTGGTGACAGTAGTGACTTCGGTTGTTATCTCGGTTGTGGAGTATTCTAAAGGAATGAAAATATTTACTTTCGGTGAAATTGGCACAAGAGAAAATGTTGCTTTGTTACTAGGCTGAGACGACTGACGTGAGGCCACATCGTCAACATTGATACATTTGAAGCAGCAACAAGGTACATCCTAAGCCGAATGATGAGTGTTCTTTAACATGTCAGGGCTTGCTTACCCTCTGCGCATCCCAAGATTTGGAATTCCAGTGTTGCTGAATCAACACCCGTCACCGTTCGCAACACGACACGCAACTGCACAATACCCTGTAGAGATTCATCGTCGATCGGTAGTAGCACTCGTTGAGGCAGTTCGTTGTCAAGGCTTATTTGGAAGATCTAACAGGGAAAATATACAGTTGGAATTGAGGTGTTGTGGTATTAAACTGAGAAATGGTGATATTCGAGAAGTACAGGTCTGGAGGTAGTGCTAGTTGGGAACTATTTTCATGCTGACCTTTTCTTTAGGACTTTCGTCATCAGACACCGGCGATAAGGTGGCGGCTCCAGCTTTCTTTGTCAGCAAAGTAAAGGTGACTTCAAGCGGTTTGACTTCTTCACCAGTAGCTGCCGGGGTGGTGGAAGAAGTCGGCGACCGCAACCTAAGGACGATAGCTCTGACGTTAGCACGTCGGCTGAACTTGCTGTCCAGGCTAGGTTTCTTTGGTGTCTCCTCAGTGATGGGCAAGCCTGTCAGCTTGACGTATCCCGTGAGTTGGTCCAGCAATACTGGGCCGCTAGCCTGGACTTCAGACACAAGTTCTGATTCACCGTCCATGGCTTCGAGACAGTATCCTAGAGGGAGAAAGGAAGGATTGGGATTGAGCAAACCTGTTCTGGAAAAAGCGTCTGATGTGAACAGCTAAGACGTGTCAAAGGGCCGAGGTAAACAACAGAGAGATATAAATTGATGGTGCAGCTGCAGATTGAACATTTATTGATTTGGCTTCTTTACCTTGAGTTGTTGACGATGGTGGAGTTGTGGTTATGACAGTTGTTGTCACGGTGGTGCTTCTTGTTGTTGGCTCAGTTGTGGAGTATTCTGTCAAGATAATTGATTTGTCGTTAAATGAAAGAAAGGACACAGAACATCAGGTTTCCCCCCGAAAAAAAATTATGTGGTTGTCCGGCTGGACAATCCCGTAGTTTAAACTATTAGAACACCGGTAAAAGCTTACCTTTGATGCAACCCAAGACATGCATCTCAAATGTTGTTGCCTCAACGTCACTGACATCTCGGAACTCTATGCGTAATTCAGTAACACCTTCCAAAGTATCTTCACCGGTTGGCAAGAGCTTCAGTTTAGGCTCGTCGCCTTCAAGAGTGACAACTACGGGCTGCAAAAAAAATTGTAAGGAAATATGCGTTAATGCTGAACGAACGCTCCAGACCCTACAAAAATGAATATCTCTGAAAAGGACTAAGGACTACAATCTTGAAAGCAGAGGAGCAAAGGAGGAGTGTCAGTTTGGTCTTTTGTACCTTGGGGAGGTCTGTGGAATCGTCAGTCAGTGGAGTGAAATCCTCGTCTCCAGGTTTCTTGGTGAACAATCTGATGGTAACCTCGATCGGCTGTTGCTGTGCTGTAGGCTGGGGTGTGGTTGTACCCGTTTCCGGCTGACTTGGTGCACTTGTCGATTTAGAAGAACGCAAAGTGATAACCACTGCCCTGATATTGACAGGTTGGTGGAATTTGCGCTCCACACTGGGAATATCACTTGAGCTTTGGCCGATTGGTAGGTCGGTAAACGTCAGGTAGGAGGTGTCTTTATCGATTGTCAGGGACCCAGCTGGCGCAACACTAGATTCGAGACCCTGTTCACCATCCATTGGCTCTAGACAGTATCCTGCATTGGAAAAATCAAGATAAAGGGTGGTGGGTGTCTTGACAAAAACCTGTGCTTATTGCCTGAGATGGCATGATGAAATTTAGAGAGAGAAAAAGACTGAACCTTTCTGTTTGAAAGATTGAAATTGCAATTCAGTTTCTGTATACCTTGAGTGGTTGACATCTGGGAAGTTGTCGAGCGAGAGCTGGTTGTTTCTTCAGTGACAGTTGTTGATGGTGTGGTGACAGTAGTGACTTTGGTTGTCATCTCGGTCGTGGTGTATTCTGAAGGAATAAAAATATTTACTTGCGGTGAAATTGGCACAAGAGAAAATGCTGTTTTGTTACTAGGCTGAGACACTGGACAATAGGCCGCATAGTCAACACTTATGAATTTCAAGCAGCAACAAGGTAGATGACAAGCCAAGAGTTGATGATGAGTGTTGGCCTGCTTACCCTCTGCGCATCCCAAGACTTGGAATTCCAGTGTTGCTGAATCAACACCCGTCACCGTTCGCAACACGACACGCAACTGCACAATACCCTGTAGAGATTCATCGTCGATCGGTAGTAGCACTCGTTGAGGCAGTTCGTTGTCAAGGCTTATTTGGAAGATCTAACAGGGAAAATATACAGTTGGAATTGAGGTGTTGTGGTATTAAACTGAGAAATGGTGATATTCGAGAAGTACAGGTCTGGAGGTAGTGCTAGTTGGGAACTATTTTCATGCTGACCTTTTCTTTAGGACTTTCGTCATCAGACACCGGCGATAAGGTGGCGGCTCCAGCTTTCTTTGTCAGCAAAGTAAAGGTGACTTCAAGCGGTTTGACTTCTTCACCAGTAGCTGCCGGGGTGGTGGAAGAAGTCGGCGACCGCAACCTAAGGACGATAGCTCTGACGTTAGCACGTCGGCTGAACTTGCTGTCCAGGCTAGGTTTCTTTGGTGTCTCCTCAGTGATGGGCAAGCCTGTCAGCTTGACGTATCCCGTGAGTTGGTCCAGCAATACTGGGCCGCTAGCCTGGACTTCAGACACAAGTTCTGATTCACCGTCCATGGCTTCGAGACAGTATCCTAGAGGGAGAAAGGAAGGATTGGGATTGAGCAAACCTGTTCTGGAAAAAGCGTCTGATGTGAACAGCTAAGACGTGTCAAAGGGCCGAGGTAAACAACAGAGAGATATAAATTGATGGTGCAGCTGCAGATTGAACATTTATTGATTTGGCTTCTTTACCTTGAGTTGTTGACGATGGTGGAGTTGTGGTTATGACAGTTGTTGTCACGGTGGTGCTTCTTGTTGTTGGCTCAGTTGTGGAGTATTCTGTCAAGATAATTGATTTGTCGTTAAATGAAAGAAAGGACACAGAACATCAGGTTTCCCCCCGAAAAAAAATTATGTGGTTGTCCGGCTGGACAATCCCGTAGTTTAAACTATTAGAACACCGGTAAAAGCTTACCTTTGATGCAACCCAAGACATGCATCTCAAATGTTGTTGCCTCAACGTCACTGACATCTCGGAACTCTATGCGTAATTCAGTAACACCTTCCAAAGTATCTTCACCGGTTGGCAAGAGCTTCAGTTTAGGCTCGTCGCCTTCAAGAGTGACAACTACGGGCTGCAAAAAAAATTGTAAGGAAATATGCGTTAATGCTGAACGAACGCTCCAGACCCTACAAAAATGAATATCTCTGAAAAGGACTAAGGACTACAATCTTGAAAGCAGAGGAGCAAAGGAGGAGTGTCAGTTTGGTCTTTTGTACCTTGGGGAGGTCTGTGGAATCGTCAGTCAGTGGAGTGAAATCCTCGTCTCCAGGTTTCTTGGTGAACAATCTGATGGTAACCTCGATCGGCTGTTGCTGTGCTGTAGGCTGGGGTGTGGTTGTACCCGTTTCCGGCTGACTTGGTGCACTTGTCGATTTAGAAGAACGCAAAGTGATAACCACTGCCCTGATATTGACAGGTTGGTGGAATTTGCGCTCCACACTGGGAATATCACTTGAGCTTTGGCCGATTGGTAGGTCGGTAAACGTCAGGTAGGAGGTGTCTTTATCGATTGTCAGGGACCCAGCTGGCGCAACACTAGATTCGAGACCCTGTTCACCATCCATTGGCTCTAGACAGTATCCTGCATTGGAAAAATCAAGATAAAGGGTGGTGGGTGTCTTGACAAAAACCTGTGCTTATTGCCTGAGATGGCATGATGAAATTTAGAGAGAGAAAAAGACTGAACCTTTCTGTTTGAAAGATTGAAATTGCAATTCAGTTTCTGTATACCTTGAGTGGTTGACATCTGGGAAGTTGTCGAGCGAGAGCTGGTTGTTTCTTCAGTGACAGTTGTTGATGGTGTGGTGACAGTAGTGACTTTGGTTGTCATCTCGGTCGTGGTGTATTCTGAAGGAATGAAAATATTTACTTGCGGTGAAATTGGCACAAGAGAAAATGCTGTTTTGTTACTAGGCTGAGACACTGGACAATAGGCCGCATAGTCAACACTTATGAATTTCAAGCAGCAACAAGGTAGATGACAAGCCAAGAGTTGATGATGAGTGTTGGCCTGCTTACCCTCTGCGCATCCCAAGACTTGGAATTCCAGTGTTGCTGAATCAACACCCGTCACCGTTCGCAACACGACACGCAACTGCACAATACCCTGTAGAGATTCATCGTCGATCGGTAGTAGCACTCGTTGAGGCAGTTCGTTGTCAAGGCTTATTTGGAAGATCTAACAGGGAAAATATACAGTTGGAATTGAGGTGTTGTGGTATTAAACTGAGAAATGGTGATATTCGAGAAGTACAGGTCTGGAGGTAGTGCTAGTTGGGAACTATTTTCATGCTGACCTTTTCTTTAGGACTTTCGTCATCAGACACCGGCGATAAGGTGGCGGCTCCAGCTTTCTTTGTCAGCAAAGTAAAGGTGACTTCAAGCGGTTTGACTTCTTCACCAGTAGCTGCCGGGGTGGTGGAAGAAGTCGGCGACCGCAACCTAAGGACGATAGCTCTGACGTTAGCACGTCGGCTGAACTTGCTGTCCAGGCTAGGTTTCTTTGGTGTCTCCTCAGTGATGGGCAAGCCTGTCAGCTTGACGTATCCCGTGAGTTGGTCCAGCAATACTGGGCCGCTAGCCTGGACTTCAGACACAAGTTCTGATTCACCGTCCATGGCTTCGAGACAGTATCCTAGAGGGAGAAAGGAAGGATTGGGATTGAGCAAACCTGTTCTGGAAAAAGCGTCTGATGTGAACAGCTAAGACGTGTCAAAGGGCCGAGGTAAACAACAGAGAGATATAAATTGATGGTGCAGCTGCAGATTGAACATTTATTGATTTGGCTTCTTTACCTTGAGTTGTTGACGATGGTGGAGTTGTGGTTATGACAGTTGTTGTCACGGTGGTGCTTCTTGTTGTTGGCTCAGTTGTGGAGTATTCTGTCAAGATAATTGATTTGTCGTTAAATGAAAGAAAGGACACAGAACATCAGGTTTCCCCCCGAAAAAAAATTATGTGGTTGTCCGGCTGGACAATCCCGTAGTTTAAACTATTAGAACACCGGTAAAAGCTTACCTTTGATGCAACCCAAGACATGCATCTCAAATGTTGTTGCCTCAACGTCACTGACATCTCGGAACTCTATGCGTAATTCAGTAACACCTTCCAAAGTATCTTCACCGGTTGGCAAGAGCTTCAGTTTAGGCTCGTCGCCTTCAAGAGTGACAACTACGGGCTGCAAAAAAAATTGTAAGGAAATATGCGTTAATGCTGAACGAACGCTCCAGACCCTACAAAAATGAATATCTCTGAAAAGGACTAAGGACTACAATCTTGAAAGCAGAGGAGCAAAGGAGGAGTGTCAGTTTGGTCTTTTGTACCTTGGGGAGGTCTGTGGAATCGTCAGTCAGTGGAGTGAAATCCTCGTCTCCAGGTTTCTTGGTGAACAATCTGATGGTAACCTCGATCGGCTGTTGCTGTGCTGTAGGCTGGGGTGTGGTTGTACCCGTTTCCGGCTGACTTGGTGCACTTGTCGATTTAGAAGAACGCAAAGTGATAACCACTGCCCTGATATTGACAGGTTGGTGGAATTTGCGCTCCACACTGGGAATATCACTTGAGCTTTGGCCGATTGGTAGGTCGGTAAACGTCAGGTAGGAGGTGTCTTTATCGATTGTCAGGGACCCAGCTGGCGCAACACTAGATTCGAGACCCTGTTCACCATCCATTGGCTCTAGACAGTATCCTGCATTGGAAAAATCAAGATAAAGGGTGGTGGGTGTCTTGACAAAAACCTGTGCTTATTGCCTGAGATGGCATGATGAAATTTAGAGAGAGAAAAAGACTGAACCTTTCTGTTTGAAAGATTGAAATTGCAATTCAGTTTCTGTATACCTTGAGTGGTTGACATCTGGGAAGTTGTCGAGCGAGAGCTGGTTGTTTCTTCAGTGACAGTTGTTGATGGTGTGGTGACAGTAGTGACTTTGGTTGTCATCTCGGTCGTGGTGTATTCTGAAGGAATGAAAATATTTACTTGCGGTGAAATTGGCACAAGAGAAAATGCTGTTTTGTTACTAGGCTGAGACACTGGACAATAGGCCGCATAGTCAACACTTATGAATTTCAAGCAGCAACAAGGTAGATGACAAGCCAAGAGTTGATGATGAGTGTTGGCCTGCTTACCCTCTGCGCATCCCAAGACTTGGAATTCCAGTGTTGCTGAATCAACACCCGTCACCGTTCGCAACACGACACGCAACTGCACAATACCCTGTAGAGATTCATCGTCGATCGGTAGTAGCACTCGTTGAGGCAGTTCGTTGTCAAGGCTTATTTGGAAGATCTAACAGGGAAAATATACAGTTGGAATTGAGGTGTTGTGGTATTAAACTGAGAAATGGTGATATTCGAGAAGTACAGGTCTGGAGGTAGTGCTAGTTGGGAACTATTTTCATGCTGACCTTTTCTTTAGGACTTTCGTCATCAGACACCGGCGATAAGGTGGCGGCTCCAGCTTTCTTTGTCAGCAAAGTAAAGGTGACTTCAAGCGGTTTGACTTCTTCACCAGTAGCTGCCGGGGTGGTGGAAGAAGTCGGCGACCGCAACCTAAGGACGATAGCTCTGACGTTAGCACGTCGGCTGAACTTGCTGTCCAGGCTAGGTTTCTTTGGTGTCTCCTCAGTGATGGGCAAGCCTGTCAGCTTGACGTATCCCGTGAGTTGGTCCAGCAATACTGGGCCGCTAGCCTGGACTTCAGACACAAGTTCTGATTCACCGTCCATGGCTTCGAGACAGTATCCTAGAGGGAGAAAGGAAGGATTGGGATTGAGCAAACCTGTTCTGGAAAAAGCGTCTGATGTGAACAGCTAAGACGTGTCAAAGGGCCGAGGTAAACAACAGAGAGATATAAATTGATGGTGCAGCTGCAGATTGAACATTTATTGATTTGGCTTCTTTACCTTGAGTTGTTGACGATGGTGGAGTTGTGGTTATGACAGTTGTTGTCACGGTGGTGCTTCTTGTTGTTGGCTCAGTTGTGGAGTATTCTGTCAAGATAATTGATTTGTCGTTAAATGAAAGAAAGGACACAGAACATCAGGTTTCCCCCCGAAAAAAAATTATGTGGTTGTCCGGCTGGACAATCCCGTAGTTTAAACTATTAGAACACCGGTAAAAGCTTACCTTTGATGCAACCCAAGACATGCATCTCAAATGTTGTTGCCTCAACGTCACTGACATCTCGGAACTCTATGCGTAATTCAGTAACACCTTCCAAAGTATCTTCACCGGTTGGCAAGAGCTTCAGTTTAGGCTCGTCGCCTTCAAGAGTGACAACTACGGGCTGCAAAAAAAATTGTAAGGAAATATGCGTTAATGCTGAACGAACGCTCCAGACCCTACAAAAATGAATATCTCTGAAAAGGACTAAGGACTACAATCTTGAAAGCAGAGGAGCAAAGGAGGAGTGTCAGTTTGGTCTTTTGTACCTTGGGGAGGTCTGTGGAATCGTCAGTCAGTGGAGTGAAATCCTCGTCTCCAGGTTTCTTGGTGAACAATCTGATGGTAACCTCGATCGGCTGTTGCTGTGCTGTAGGCTGGGGTGTGGTTGTACCCGTTTCCGGCTGACTTGGTGCACTTGTCGATTTAGAAGAACGCAAAGTGATAACCACTGCCCTGATATTGACAGGTTGGTGGAATTTGCGCTCCACACTGGGAATATCACTTGAGCTTTGGCCGATTGGTAGGTCGGTAAACGTCAGGTAGGAGGTGTCTTTATCGATTGTCAGGGACCCAGCTGGCGCAACACTAGATTCGAGACCCTGTTCACCATCCATTGGCTCTAGACAGTATCCTGCATTGGAAAAATCAAGATAAAGGGTGGTGGGTGTCTTGACAAAAACCTGTGCTTATTGCCTGAGATGGCATGATGAAATTTAGAGAGAGAAAAAGACTGAACCTTTCTGTTTGAAAGATTGAAATTGCAATTCAGTTTCTGTATACCTTGAGTGGTTGACATCTGGGAAGTTGTCGAGCGAGAGCTGGTTGTTTCTTCAGTGACAGTTGTTGATGGTGTGGTGACAGTAGTGACTTTGGTTGTCATCTCGGTCGTGGTGTATTCTGAAGGAATGAAAATATTTACTTGCGGTGAAATTGGCACAAGAGAAAAATGCTGTTTTGTTACTAGGCTGAGACACTGGACAATAGGCCGCATAGTCAACACTTATGAATTTCAAGCAGCAACAAGGTAGATGACAAGCCAAGAGTTGATGATGAGTGTTGGCCTGCTTACCCTCTGCGCATCCCAAGACTTGGAATTCCAGTGTTGCTGAATCAACACCCGTCACCGTTCGCAACACGACACGCAACTGCACAATACCCTGTAGAGATTCATCGTCGATCGGTAGTAGCACTCGTTGAGGCAGTTCGTTGTCAAGGCTTATTTGGAAGATCTAACAGGGAAAATATACAGTTGGAATTGAGGTGTTGTGGTATTAAACTGAGAAATGGTGATATTCGAGAAGTACAGGTCTGGAGGTAGTGCTAGTTGGGAACTATTTTCATGCTGACCTTTTCTTTAGGACTTTCGTCATCAGACACCGGCGATAAGGTGGCGGCTCCAGCTTTCTTTGTCAGCAAAGTAAAGGTGACTTCAAGCGGTTTGACTTCTTCACCAGTAGCTGCCGGGGTGGTGGAAGAAGTCGGCGACCGCAACCTAAGGACGATAGCTCTGACGTTAGCACGTCGGCTGAACTTGCTGTCCAGGCTAGGTTTCTTTGGTGTCTCCTCAGTGATGGGCAAGCCTGTCAGCTTGACGTATCCCGTGAGTTGGTCCAGCAATACTGGGCCGCTAGCCTGGACTTCAGACACAAGTTCTGATTCACCGTCCATGGCTTCGAGACAGTATCCTAGAGGGAGAAAGGAAGGATTGGGATTGAGCAAACCTGTTCTGGAAAAAGCGTCTGATGTGAACAGCTAAGACGTGTCAAAGGGCCGAGGTAAACAACAGAGAGATATAAATTGATGGTGCAGCTGCAGATTGAACATTTATTGATTTGGCTTCTTTACCTTGAGTTGTTGACGATGGTGGAGTTGTGGTTATGACAGTTGTTGTCACGGTGGTGCTTCTTGTTGTTGGCTCAGTTGTGGAGTATTCTGTCAAGATAATTGATTTGTCGTTAAATGAAAGAAAGGACACAGAACATCAGGTTTCCCCCCGAAAAAAAATTATGTGGTTGTCCGGCTGGACAATCCCGTAGTTTAAACTATTAGAACACCGGTAAAAGCTTACCTTTGATGCACCCCAAGACATGCATCTCAAATGTTGTTGCCTCAACGTCACTGACATCTCGGAACTCTATGCGTAATTCAGTAACACCTTCCAAAGTATCTTCACCGGTTGGCAAGAGCTTCAGTTTAGGCTCGTCGCCTTCAAGAGTGACAACTACGGGCTGCAAAAAAAATTGTAAGGAAATATGCGTTAATGCTGAACGAACGCTCCAGACCCTACAAAAATGAATATCTCTGAAAAGGACTAAGGACTACAATCTTGAAAGCAGAGGAGCAAAGGAGGAGTGTCAGTTTGGTCTTTTGTACCTTGGGGAGGTCTGTGGAATCGTCAGTCAGTGGAGTGAAATCCTCGTCTCCAGGTTTCTTGGTGAACAATCTGATGGTAACCTCGATCGGCTGTTGCTGTGCTGTAGGCTGGGGTGTGGTTGTACCCGTTTCCGGCTGACTTGGTGCACTTGTCGATTTAGAAGAACGCAAAGTGATAACCACTGCCCTGATATTGACAGGTTGGTGGAATTTGCGCTCCACACTGGGAATATCACTTGAGCTTTGGCCGATTGGTAGGTCGGTAAACGTCAGGTAGGAGGTGTCTTTATCGATTGTCAGGGACCCAGCTGGCGCAACACTAGATTCGAGACCCTGTTCACCATCCATTGGCTCTAGACAGTATCCTGCATTGGAAAAATCAAGATAAAGGGTGGTGGGTGTCTTGACAAAAACCTGTGCTTATTGCCTGAGATGGCATGATGAAATTTAGAGAGAGAAAAAGACTGAACCTTTCTGTTTGAAAGATTGAAATTGCAATTCAGTTTCTGTATACCTTGAGTGGTTGACATCTGGGAAGTTGTCGAGCGAGAGCTGGTTGTTTCTTCAGTGACAGTTGTTGATGGTGTGGTGACAGTAGTGACTTTGGTTGTCATCTCGGTCGTGGTGTATTCTGAAGGAATGAAAATATTTACTTGCGGTGAAATTGGCACAAGAGAAAATGCTGTTTTGTTACTAGGCTGAGACACTGGACAATAGGCCGCATAGTCAACACTTATGAATTTCAAGCAGCAACAAGGTAGATGACAAGCCAAGAGTTGATGATGAGTGTTGGCCTGCTTACCCTCTGCGCATCCCAAGACTTGGAATTCCAGTGTTGCTGAATCAACACCCGTCACCGTTCGCAACACGACACGCAACTGCACAATACCCTGTAGAGATTCATCGTCGATCGGTAGTAGCACTCGTTGAGGCAGTTCGTTGTCAAGGCTTATTTGGAAGATCTAACAGGGAAAATATACAGTTGGAATTGAGGTGTTGTGGTATTAAACTGAGAAATGGTGATATTCGAGAAGTACAGGTCTGGAGGTAGTGCTAGTTGGGAACTATTTTCATGCTGACCTTTTCTTTAGGACTTTCGTCATCAGACACCGGCGATAAGGTGGCGGCTCCAGCTTTCTTTGTCAGCAAAGTAAAGGTGACTTCAAGCGGTTTGACTTCTTCACCAGTAGCTGCCGGGGTGGTGGAAGAAGTCGGCGACCGCAACCTAAGGACGATAGCTCTGACGTTAGCACGTCGGCTGAACTTGCTGTCCAGGCTAGGTTTCTTTGGTGTCTCCTCAGTGATGGGCAAGCCTGTCAGCTTGACGTATCCCGTGAGTTGGTCCAGCAATACTGGGCCGCTAGCCTGGACTTCAGACACAAGTTCTGATTCACCGTCCATGGCTTCGAGACAGTATCCTAGAGGGAGAAAGGAAGGATTGGGATTGAGCAAACCTGTTCTGGAAAAAGCGTCTGATGTGAACAGCTAAGACGTGTCAAAGGGCCGAGGTAAACAACAGAGAGATATAAATTGATGGTGCAGCTGCAGATTGAACATTTATTGATTTGGCTTCTTTACCTTGAGTTGTTGACGATGGTGGAGTTGTGGTTATGACAGTTGTTGTCACGGTGGTGCTTCTTGTTGTTGGCTCAGTTGTGGAGTATTCTGTCAAGATAATTGATTTGTCGTTAAATGAAAGAAAGGACACAGAACATCAGGTTTCCCCCCGAAAAAAAATTATGTGGTTGTCCGGCTGGACAATCCCGTAGTTTAAACTATTAGAACACCGGTAAAAGCTTACCTTTGATGCAACCCAAGACATGCATCTCAAATGTTGTTGCCTCAACGTCACTGACATCTCGGAACTCTATGCGTAATTCAGTAACACCTTCCAAAGTATCTTCACCGGTTGGCAAGAGCTTCAGTTTAGGCTCGTCGCCTTCAAGAGTGACAACTACGGGCTGCAAAAAAAATTGTAAGGAAATATGCGTTAATGCTGAACGAACGCTCCAGACCCTACAAAAATGAATATCTCTGAAAAGGACTAAGGACTACAATCTTGAAAGCAGAGGAGCAAAGGAGGAGTGTCAGTTTGGTCTTTTGTACCTTGGGGAGGTCTGTGGAATCGTCAGTCAGTGGAGTGAAATCCTCGTCTCCAGGTTTCTTGGTGAACAATCTGATGGTAACCTCGATCGGCTGTTGCTGTGCTGTAGGCTGGGGTGTGGTTGTACCCGTTTCCGGCTGACTTGGTGCACTTGTCGATTTAGAAGAACGCAAAGTGATAACCACTGCCCTGATATTGACAGGTTGGTGGAATTTGCGCTCCACACTGGGAATATCACTTGAGCTTTGGCCGATTGGTAGGTCGGTAAACGTCAGGTAGGAGGTGTCTTTATCGATTGTCAGGGACCCAGCTGGCGCAACACTAGATTCGAGACCCTGTTCACCATCCATTGGCTCTAGACAGTATCCTGCATTGGAAAAATCAAGATAAAGGGTGGTGGGTGTCTTGACAAAAACCTGTGCTTATTGCCTGAGATGGCATGATGAAATTTAGAGAGAGAAAAAGACTGAACCTTTCTGTTTGAAAGATTGAAATTGCAATTCAGTTTCTGTATACCTTGAGTGGTTGACATCTGGGAAGTTGTCGAGCGAGAGCTGGTTGTTTCTTCAGTGACAGTTGTTGATGGTGTGGTGACAGTAGTGACTTTGGTTGTCATCTCGGTCGTGGTGTATTCTGAAGGAATGAAAATATTTACTTGCGGTGAAATTGGCACAAGAGAAAATGCTGTTTTGTTACTAGGCTGAGACACTGGACAATAGGCCGCATAGTCAACACTTATGAATTTCAAGCAGCAACAAGGTAGATGACAAGCCAAGAGTTGATGATGAGTGTTGGCCTGCTTACCCTCTGCGCATCCCAAGACTTGGAATTCCAGTGTTGCTGAATCAACACCCGTCACCGTTCGCAACACGACACGCAACTGCACAATACCCTGTAGAGATTCATCGTCGATCGGTAGTAGCACTCGTTGAGGCAGTTCGTTGTCAAGGCTTATTTGGAAGATCTAACAGGGAAAATATACAGTTGGAATTGAGGTGTTGTGGTATTAAACTGAGAAATGGTGATATTCGAGAAGTACAGGTCTGGAGGTAGTGCTAGTTGGGAACTATTTTCATGCTGACCTTTTCTTTAGGACTTTCGTCATCAGACACCGGCGATAAGGTGGCGGCTCCAGCTTTCTTTGTCAGCAAAGTAAAGGTGACTTCAAGCGGTTTGACTTCTTCACCAGTAGCTGCCGGGGTGGTGGAAGAAGTCGGCGACCGCAACCTAAGGACGATAGCTCTGACGTTAGCACGTCGGCTGAACTTGCTGTCCAGGCTAGGTTTCTTTGGTGTCTCCTCAGTGATGGGCAAGCCTGTCAGCTTGACGTATCCCGTGAGTTGGTCCAGCAATACTGGGCCGCTAGCCTGGACTTCAGACACAAGTTCTGATTCACCGTCCATGGCTTCGAGACAGTATCCTAGAGGGAGAAAGGAAGGATTGGGATTGAGCAAACCTGTTCTGGAAAAAGCGTCTGATGTGAACAGCTAAGACGTGTCAAAGGGCCGAGGTAAACAACAGAGAGATATAAATTGATGGTGCAGCTGCAGATTGAACATTTATTGATTTGGCTTCTTTACCTTGAGTTGTTGACGATGGTGGAGTTGTGGTTATGACAGTTGTTGTCACGGTGGTGCTTCTTGTTGTTGGCTCAGTTGTGGAGTATTCTGTCAAGATAATTGATTTGTCGTTAAATGAAAGAAAGGACACAGAACATCAGGTTTCCCCCCGAAAAAAAATTATGTGGTTGTCCGGCTGGACAATCCCGTAGTTTAAACTATTAGAACACCGGTAAAAGCTTACCTTTGATGCAACCCAAGACATGCATCTCAAATGTTGTTGCCTCAACGTCACTGACATCTCGGAACTCTATGCGTAATTCAGTAACACCTTCCAAAGTATCTTCACCGGTTGGCAAGAGCTTCAGTTTAGGCTCGTCGCCTTCAAGAGTGACAACTACGGGCTGCAAAAAAAATTGTAAGGAAATATGCGTTAATGCTGAACGAACGCTCCAGACCCTACAAAAATGAATATCTCTGAAAAGGACTAAGGACTACAATCTTGAAAGCAGAGGAGCAAAGGAGGAGTGTCAGTTTGGTCTTTTGTACCTTGGGGAGGTCTGTGGAATCGTCAGTCAGTGGAGTGAAATCCTCGTCTCCAGGTTTCTTGGTGAACAATCTGATGGTAACCTCGATCGGCTGTTGCTGTGCTGTAGGCTGGGGTGTGGTTGTACCCGTTTCCGGCTGACTTGGTGCACTTGTCGATTTAGAAGAACGCAAAGTGATAACCACTGCCCTGATATTGACAGGTTGGTGGAATTTGCGCTCCACACTGGGAATATCACTTGAGCTTTGGCCGATTGGTAGGTCGGTAAACGTCAGGTAGGAGGTGTCTTTATCGATTGTCAGGGACCCAGCTGGCGCAACACTAGATTCGAGACCCTGTTCACCATCCATTGGCTCTAGACAGTATCCTGCATTGGAAAAATCAAGATAAAGGGTGGTGGGTGTCTTGACAAAAACCTGTGCTTATTGCCTGAGATGGCATGATGAAATTTAGAGAGAGAAAAAGACTGAACCTTTCTGTTTGAAAGATTGAAATTGCAATTCAGTTTCTGTATACCTTGAGTGGTTGACATCTGGGAAGTTGTCGAGCGAGAGCTGGATGTTTCTTCAGTGACAGTTGTTGATGGTGTGGTGACAGTAGTGACTTTGGTTGTCATCTCGGTCGTGGTGTATTCTGAAGGAATGAAAATATTTACTTGCGGTGAAATTGGCACAAGAGAAAATGCTGTTTTGTTACTAGGCTGAGACACTGGACAATAGGCCGCATAGTCAACACTTATGAATTTCAAGCAGCAACAAGGTAGATGACAAGCCAAGAGTTGATGATGAGTGTTGGCCTGCTTACCCTCTGCGCATCCCAAGACTTGGAATTCCAGTGTTGCTGAATCAACACCCGTCACCGTTCGCAACACGACACGCAACTGCACAATACCCTGTAGAGATTCATCGTCGATCGGTAGTAGCACTCGTTGAGGCAGTTCGTTGTCAAGGCTTATTTGGAAGATCTAACAGGGAAAATATACAGTTGGAATTGAGGTGTTGTGGTATTAAACTGAGAAATGGTGATATTCGAGAAGTACAGGTCTGGAGGTAGTGCTAGTTGGGAACTATTTTCATGCTGACCTTTTCTTTAGGACTTTCGTCATCAGACACCGGCGATAAGGTGGCGGCTCCAGCTTTCTTTGTCAGCAAAGTAAAGGTGACTTCAAGCGGTTTGACTTCTTCACCAGTAGCTGCCGGGGTGGTGGAAGAAGTCGGCGACCGCAACCTAAGGACGATAGCTCTGACGTTAGCACGTCGGCTGAACTTGCTGTCCAGGCTAGGTTTCTTTGGTGTCTCCTCAGTGATGGGCAAGCCTGTCAGCTTGACGTATCCCGTGAGTTGGTCCAGCAATACTGGGCCGCTAGCCTGGACTTCAGACACAAGTTCTGATTCACCGTCCATGGCTTCGAGACAGTATCCTAGAGGGAGAAAGGAAGGATTGGGATTGAGCAAACCTGTTCTGGAAAAAGCGTCTGATGTGAACAGCTAAGACGTGTCAAAGGGCCGAGGTAAACAACAGAGAGATATACATTGATGGTGCAGCTGCAGATTGAACATTTATTGATTTGGCTTCTTTACCTTGAGTTGTTGACGATGGTGGAGTTGTGGTTATGACAGTTGTTGTCACGGTGGTGCTTCTTGTTGTTGGCTCAGTTGTGGAGTATTCTGTCAAGATAATTGATTTGTCGTTAAATGAAAGAAAGGACACAGAACATCAGGTTTCCCCCCGAAAAAAAATTATGTGGTTGTCCGGCTGGACAATCCCGTAGTTTAAACTATTAGAACACCGGTAAAAGCTTACCTTTGATGCAACCCAAGACATGCATCTCAAATGTTGTTGCCTCAACGTCACTGACATCTCGGAACTCTATGCGTAATTCAGTAACACCTTCCAAAGTATCTTCACCGGTTGGCAAGAGCTTCAGTTTAGGCTCGTCGCCTTCAAGAGTGACAACTACGGGCTGCAAAAAAAATTGTAAGGAAATATGCGTTAATGCTGAACGAACGCTCCAGACCCTACAAAAATGAATATCTCTGAAAAGGACTAAGGACTACAATCTTGAAAGCAGAGGAGCAAAGGAGGAGTGTCAGTTTGGTCTTTTGTACCTTGGGGAGGTCTGTGGAATCGTCAGTCAGTGGAGTGAAATCCTCGTCTCCAGGTTTCTTGGTGAACAATCTGATGGTAACCTCGATCGGCTGTTGCTGTGCTGTAGGCTGGGGTGTGGTTGTACCCGTTTCCGGCTGACTTGGTGCACTTGTCGATTTAGAAGAACGCAAAGTGATAACCACTGCCCTGATATTGACAGGTTGGTGGAATTTGCGCTCCACACTGGGAATATCACTTGAGCTTTGGCCGATTGGTAGGTCGGTAAACGTCAGGTAGGAGGTGTCTTTATCGATTGTCAGGGACCCAGCTGGCGCAACACTAGATTCGAGACCCTGTTCACCATCCATTGGCTCTAGACAGTATCCTGCATT
Source organism: Hippasteria phrygiana (assembly GCA_037893225.1). NCBI lineage: Eukaryota > Metazoa > Echinodermata > Asteroidea > Valvatida > Goniasteridae > Hippasteria > Hippasteria phrygiana. The sequence goes on along the minus strand of JAZGUH010000047.1, from coordinate 643,010 downwards.
GGAAAAATCAAGATAAAGGGTGGTGGGTGTCTTGACAAAAACCTGTGCTTATTGCCTGAGATGGCATGATGAAATTTAGAGAGAGAAAAAGACTGAACCTTTCTGTTTGAAAGATTGAAATTGCAATTCAGTTTCTGTATACCTTGAGTGGTTGACATCTGGGAAGTTGTCGAGCGAGAGCTGGTTGTTTCTTCAGTGACAGTTGTTGATGGTGTGGTGACAGTAGTGACTTTGGTTGTCATCTCGGTCGTGGTGTATTCTGAAGGAATGAAAATATTTACTTGCGGTGAAATTGGCACAAGAGAAAATGCTGTTTTGTTACTAGGCTGAGACACTGGACAATAGGCCGCATAGTCAACACTTATGAATTTCAAGCAGCAACAAGGTAGATGACAAGCCAAGAGTTGATGATGAGTGTTGGCCTGCTTACCCTCTGCGCATCCCAAGACTTGGAATTCCAGTGTTGCTGAATCAACACCCGTCACCGTTCGCAACACGACACGCAACTGCACAATACCCTGTAGAGATTCATCGTCGATCGGTAGTAGCACTCGTTGAGGCAGTTCGTTGTCAAGGCTTATTTGGAAGATCTAACAGGGAAAATATACAGTTGGAATTGAGGTGTTGTGGTATTAAACTGAGAAATGGTGATATTCGAGAAGTACAGGTCTGGAGGTAGTGCTAGTTGGGAACTATTTTCATGCTGACCTTTTCTTTAGGACTTTCGTCATCAGACACCGGCGATAAGGTGGCGGCTCCAGCTTTCTTTGTCAGCAAAGTAAAGGTGACTTCAAGCGGTTTGACTTCTTCACCAGTAGCTGCCGGGGTGGTGGAAGAAGTCGGCGACCGCAACCTAAGGACGATAGCTCTGACGTTAGCACGTCGGCTGAACTTGCTGTCCAGGCTAGGTTTCTTTGGTGTCTCCTCAGTGATGGGCAAGCCTGTCAGCTTGACGTATCCCGTGAGTTGGTCCAGCAATACTGGGCCGCTAGCCTGGACTTCAGACACAAGTTCTGATTCACCGTCCATGGCTTCGAGACAGTATCCTAGAGGGAGAAAGGAAGGATTGGGATTGAGCAAACCTGTTCTGGAAAAAGCGTCTGATGTGAACAGCTAAGACGTGTCAAAGGGCCGAGGTAAACAACAGAGAGATATAAATTGATGGTGCAGCTGCAGATTGAACATTTATTGATTTGGCTTCTTTACCTTGAGTTGTTGACGATGGTGGAGTTGTGGTTATGACAGTTGTTGTCACGGTGGTGCTTCTTGTTGTTGGCTCAGTTGTGGAGTATTCTGTCAAGATAATTGATTTGTCGTTAAATGAAAGAAAGGACACAGAACATCAGGTTTCCCCCCGAAAAAAAATTATGTGGTTGTCCGGCTGGACAATCCCGTAGTTTAAACTATTAGAACACCGGTAAAAGCTTACCTTTGATGCAACCCAAGACATGCATCTCAAATGTTGTTGCCTCAACGTCACTGACATCTCGGAACTCTATGCGTAATTCAGTAACACCTTCCAAAGTATCTTCACCGGTTGGCAAGAGCTTCAGTTTAGGCTCGTCGCCTTCAAGAGTGACAACTACGGGCTGCAAAAAAAATTGTAAGGAAATATGCGTTAATGCTGAACGAACGCTCCAGACCCTACAAAAATGAATATCTCTGAAAAGGACTAAGGACTACAATCTTGAAAGCAGAGGAGCAAAGGAGGAGTGTCAGTTTGGTCTTTTGTACCTTGGGGAGGTCTGTGGAATCGTCAGTCAGTGGAGTGAAATCCTCGTCTCCAGGTTTCTTGGTGAACAATCTGATGGTAACCTCGATCGGCTGTTGCTGTGCTGTAGGCTGGGGTGTGGTTGTACCCGTTTCCGGCTGACTTGGTGCACTTGTCGATTTAGAAGAACGCAAAGTGATAACCACTGCCCTGATATTGACAGGTTGGTGGAATTTGCGCTCCACACTGGGAATATCACTTGAGCTTTGGCCGATTGGTAGGTCGGTAAACGTCAGGTAGGAGGTGTCTTTATCGATTGTCAGGGACCCAGCTGGCGCAACACTAGATTCGAGACCCTGTTCACCATCCATTGGCTCTAGACAGTATCCTGCATTGGAAAAATCAAGATAAAGGGTGGTGGGTGTCTTGACAAAAACCTGTGCTTATTGCCTGAGATGGCATGATGAAATTTAGAGAGAGAAAAAGACTGAACCTTTCTGTTTGAAAGATTGAAATTGCAATTCAGTTTCTGTATACCTTGAGTGGTTGACATCTGGGAAGTTGTCGAGCGAGAGCTGGTTGTTTCTTCAGTGACAGTTGTTGATGGTGTGGTGACAGTAGTGACTTTGGTTGTCATCTCGGTCGTGGTGTATTCTGAAGGAATAAAAATATTTACTTGCGGTGAAATTGGCACAAGAGAAAATGCTGTTTTGTTACTAGGCTGAGACACTGGACAATAGGCCGCATAGTCAACACTTATGAATTTCAAGCAGCAACAAGGTAGATGACAAGCCAAGAGTTGATGATGAGTGTTGGCCTGCTTACCCTCTGCGCATCCCAAGACTTGGAATTCCAGTGTTGCTGAATCAACACCCGTCACCGTTCGCAACACGACACGCAACTGCACAATACCCTGTAGAGATTCATCGTCGATCGGTAGTAGCACTCGTTGAGGCAGTTCGTTGTCAAGGCTTATTTGGAAGATCTAACAGGGAAAATATACAGTTGGAATTGAGGTGTTGTGGTATTAAACTGAGAAATGGTGATATTCGAGAAGTACAGGTCTGGAGGTAGTGCTAGTTGGGAACTATTTTCATGCTGACCTTTTCTTTAGGACTTTCGTCATCAGACACCGGCGATAAGGTGGCGGCTCCAGCTTTCTTTGTCAGCAAAGTAAAGGTGACTTCAAGCGGTTTGACTTCTTCACCAGTAGCTGCCGGGGTGGTGGAAGAAGTCGGCGACCGCAACCTAAGGACGATAGCTCTGACGTTAGCACGTCGGCTGAACTTGCTGTCCAGGCTAGGTTTCTTTGGTGTCTCCTCAGTGATGGGCAAGCCTGTCAGCTTGACGTATCCCGTGAGTTGGTCCAGCAATACTGGGCCGCTAGCCTGGACTTCAGACACAAGTTCTGATTCACCGTCCATGGCTTCGAGACAGTATCCTAGAGGGAGAAAGGAAGGATTGGGATTGAGCAAACCTGTTCTGGAAAAAGCGTCTGATGTGAACAGCTAAGACGTGTCAAAGGGCCGAGGTAAACAACAGAGAGATATAAATTGATGGTGCAGCTGCAGATTGAACATTTATTGATTTGGCTTCTTTACCTTGAGTTGTTGACGATGGTGGAGTTGTGGTTATGACAGTTGTTGTCACGGTGGTGCTTCTTGTTGTTGGCTCAGTTGTGGAGTATTCTGTCAAGATAATTGATTTGTCGTTAAATGAAAGAAAGGACACAGAACATCAGGTTTCCCCCCGAAAAAAAATTATGTGGTTGTCCGGCTGGACAATCCCGTAGTTTAAACTATTAGAACACCGGTAAAAGCTTACCTTTGATGCAACCCAAGACATGCATCTCAAATGTTGTTGCCTCAACGTCACTGACATCTCGGAACTCTATGCGTAATTCAGTAACACCTTCCAAAGTATCTTCACCGGTTGGCAAGAGCTTCAGTTTAGGCTCGTCGCCTTCAAGAGTGACAACTACGGGCTGCAAAAAAAATTGTAAGGAAATATGCGTTAATGCTGAACGAACGCTCCAGACCCTACAAAAATGAATATCTCTGAAAAGGACTAAGGACTACAATCTTGAAAGCAGAGGAGCAAAGGAGGAGTGTCAGTTTGGTCTTTTGTACCTTGGGGAGGTCTGTGGAATCGTCAGTCAGTGGAGTGAAATCCTCGTCTCCAGGTTTCTTGGTGAACAATCTGATGGTAACCTCGATCGGCTGTTGCTGTGCTGTAGGCTGGGGTGTGGTTGTACCCGTTTCCGGCTGACTTGGTGCACTTGTCGATTTAGAAGAACGCAAAGTGATAACCACTGCCCTGATATTGACAGGTTGGTGGAATTTGCGCTCCACACTGGGAATATCACTTGAGCTTTGGCCGATTGGTAGGTCGGTAAACGTCAGGTAGGAGGTGTCTTTATCGATTGTCAGGGACCCAGCTGGCGCAACACTAGATTCGAGACCCTGTTCACCATCCATTGGCTCTAGACAGTATCCTGCATTGGAAAAATCAAGATAAAGGGTGGTGGGTGTCTTGACAAAAACCTGTGCTTATTGCCTGAGATGGCATGATGAAATTTAGAGAGAGAAAAAGACTGAACCTTTCTGTTTGAAAGATTGAAATTGCAATTCAGTTTCTGTATACCTTGAGTGGTTGACATCTGGGAAGTTGTCGAGCGAGAGCTGGATGTTTCTTCAGTGACAGTTGTTGATGGTGTGGTGACAGTAGTGACTTTGGTTGTCATCTCGGTCGTGGTGTATTCTGAAGGAATGAAAATATTTACTTGCGGTGAAATTGGCACAAGAGAAAATGCTGTTTTGTTACTAGGCTGAGACACTGGACAATAGGCCGCATAGTCAACACTTATGAATTTCAAGCAGCAACAAGGTAGATGACAAGCCAAGAGTTGATGATGAGTGTTGGCCTGCTTACCCTCTGCGCATCCCAAGACTTGGAATTCCAGTGTTGCTGAATCAACACCCGTCACCGTTCGCAACACGACACGCAACTGCACAATACCCTGTAGAGATTCATCGTCGATCGGTAGTAGCACTCGTTGAGGCAGTTCGTTGTCAAGGCTTATTTGGAAGATCTAACAGGGAAAATATACAGTTGGAATTGAGGTGTTGTGGTATTAAACTGAGAAATGGTGATATTCGAGAAGTACAGGTCTGGAGGTAGTGCTAGTTGGGAACTATTTTCATGCTGACCTTTTCTTTAGGACTTTCGTCATCAGACACCGGCGATAAGGTGGCGGCTCCAGCTTTCTTTGTCAGCAAAGTAAAGGTGACTTCAAGCGGTTTGACTTCTTCACCAGTAGCTGCCGGGGTGGTGGAAGAAGTCGGCGACCGCAACCTAAGGACGATAGCTCTGACGTTAGCACGTCGGCTGAACTTGCTGTCCAGGCTAGGTTTCTTTGGTGTCTCCTCAGTGATGGGCAAGCCTGTCAGCTTGACGTATCCCGTGAGTTGGTCCAGCAATACTGGGCCGCTAGCCTGGACTTCAGACACAAGTTCTGATTCACCGTCCATGGCTTCGAGACAGTATCCTAGAGGGAGAAAGGAAGGATTGGGATTGAGCAAACCTGTTCTGGAAAAAGCGTCTGATGTGAACAGCTAAGACGTGTCAAAGGGCCGAGGTAAACAACAGAGAGATATACATTGATGGTGCAGCTGCAGATTGAACATTTATTGATTTGGCTTCTTTACCTTGAGTTGTTGACGATGGTGGAGTTGTGGTTATGACAGTTGTTGTCACGGTGGTGCTTCTTGTTGTTGGCTCAGTTGTGGAGTATTCTGTCAAGATAATTGATTTGTCGTTAAATGAAAGAAAGGACACAGAACATCAGGTTTCCCCCCGAAAAAAAATTATGTGGTTGTCCGGCTGGACAATCCCGTAGTTTAAACTATTAGAACACCGGTAAAAGCTTACCTTTGATGCAACCCAAGACATGCATCTCAAATGTTGTTGCCTCAACGTCACTGACATCTCGGAACTCTATGCGTAATTCAGTAACACCTTCCAAAGTATCTTCACCGGTTGGCAAGAGCTTCAGTTTAGGCTCGTCGCCTTCAAGAGTGACAACTACGGGCTGCAAAAAAAATTGTAAGGAAATATGCGTTATTGCTGAACGAACGCTCCAGACCCTACAAAAATGAATATCTCTGAAAAGGACTAAGGACTACAATCTTGAAAGCAGAGGAGCAAAGGAGGAGTGTCAGTTTGGTCTTTTGTACCTTGGGGAGGTCTGTGGAATCGTCAGTCAGTGGAGTGAAATCCTCGTCTCCAGGTTTCTTGGTGAACAATCTGATGGTAACCTCGATCGGCTGTTGCTGTGCTGTAGGCTGGGGTGTGGTTGTACCCGTTTCCGGCTGACTTGGTGCACTTGTCGATTTAGAAGAACGCAAAGTGATAACCACTGCCCTGATATTGACAGGTTGGTGGAATTTGCGCTCCACACTGGGAATATCACTTGAGCTTTGGCCGATTGGTAGGTCGGTAAACGTCAGGTAGGAGGTGTCTTTATCGATTGTCAGGGACCCAGCTGGCGCAACACTAGATTCGAGACCCTGTTCACCATCCATTGGCTCTAGACAGTATCCTGCATTGGAAAAATCAAGATAAAGGGTGGTGGGTGTCTTGACAAAAACCTGTGCTTATTGCCTGAGATGGCATGATGAAATTTAGAGAGAGAAAAAGACTGAACCTTTCTGTTTGAAAGATTGAAATTGCAATTCAGTTTCTGTATACCTTGAGTGGTTGACATCTGGGAAGTTGTCGAGCGAGAGCTGGTTGTTTCTTCAGTGACAGTTGTTGATGGTGTGGTGACAGTAGTGACTTTGGTTGTCATCTCGGTCGTGGTGTATTCTGAAGGAATGAAAATATTTACTTGCGGTGAAATTGGCACAAGAGAAAATGCTGTTTTGTTACTAGGCTGAGACACTGGACAATAGGCCGCATAGTCAACACTTATGAATTTCAAGCAGCAACAAGGTAGATGACAAGCCAAGAGTTGATGATGAGTGTTGGCCTGCTTACCCTCTGCGCATCCCAAGACTTGGAATTCCAGTGTTGCTGAATCAACACCCGTCACCGTTCGCAACACGACACGCAACTGCACAATACCCTGTAGAGATTCATCGTCGATCGGTAGTAGCACTCGTTGAGGCAGTTCGTTGTCAAGGCTTATTTGGAAGATCTAACAGGGAAAATATACAGTTGGAATTGAGGTGTTGTGGTATTAAACTGAGAAATGGTGATATTCGAGAAGTACAGGTCTGGAGGTAGTGCTAGTTGGGAACTATTTTCATGCTGACCTTTTCTTTAGGACTTTCGTCATCAGACACCGGCGATAAGTTGGCGGCTCCAGCTTTCTTTGTCAGCAAAGTAAAGGTGACTTCAAGCGGTTTGACTTCTTCACCAGTAGCTGCCGGGGTGGTGGAAGAAGTCGGCGACCGCAACCTAAGGACGATAGCTCTGACGTTAGCACGTCGGCTGAACTTGCTGTCCAGGCTAGGTTTCTTTGGTGTCTCCTCAGTGATGGGCAAGCCTGTCAGCTTGACGTATCCCGTGAGTTGGTCCAGCAATACTGGGCCGCTAGCCTGGACTTCAGACACAAGTCCTGATTCACCGTCCATGGCTTCGAGACAGTATCCTAGAGGGAGAAAGGAAGGATTGGGATTGAGCAAACCTGTTCTGGAAAAAGCGTCTGATGTGAGCAGCTAAGACGTGTCAAAGGGCCGAGGTAAACAACAGAGAGATATAAATTGATGGTGCAGCTGCAGATTGAACATTTATTGATTTGGCTTCTTTACCTTGAGTTGTTGACGATGGTGGAGTTGTGGTTATGACAGTTGTTGTCACGGTGGTGCTTCTTGTTGTTGGCTCAGTTGTGGAGTATTCTGTCAAGATAATTGATTTGTCGTTAAATGAAAGAAAGGACACAGAACATCAGGTTTCCCCCCGAAAAAAAATTATGTGGTTGTCCGGCTGGACAATCCCGTAGTTTAAACTATTAGAACACCGGTAAAAGCTTACCTTTGATGCAACCCAAGACATGCATCTCAAATGTTGTTGCCTCAACGTCACTGACATCTCGGAACTCTATGCGTAATTCAGTAACACCTTCCAAAGTATCTTCACCGGTTGGCAAGAGCTTCAGTTTAGGCTCGTCGCCTTCAAGAGTGACAACTACGGGCTGCAAAAAAAATTGTAAGGAAATATGCGTTAATGCTGAACGAACGCTCCAGACCCTACAAAAATGAATATCTCTGAAAAGGACTAAGGACTACAATCTTGAAAGCAGAGGAGCAAAGGAGGAGTGTCAGTTTGGTCTTTTGTACCTTGGGGAGGTCTGTGGAATCGTCAGTCAGTGGAGTGAAATCCTCGTCTCCAGGTTTCTTGGTGAACAATCTGATGGTAACCTCGATCGGCTGTTGCTGTGCTGTAGGCTGGGGTGTGGTTGTACCCGTTTCCGGCTGACTTGGTGCACTTGTCGATTTAGAAGAACGCAAAGTGATAACCACTGCCCTGATATTGACAGGTTGGTGGAATTTGCGCTCCACACTGGGAATATCACTTGAGCTTTGGCCGATTGGTAGGTCGGTAAACGTCAGGTAGGAGGTGTCTTTATCGATTGTCAGGGACCCAGCTGGCGCAACACTAGATTCGAGACCCTGTTCACCATCCATTGGCTCTAGACAGTATCCTGCATTGGAAAAATCAAGATAAAGGGTGGTGGGTGTCTTGACAAAAACCTGTGCTTATTGCCTGAGATGGCATGATGAAATTTAGAGAGAAAAAGACTGAACCTTTCTGTTTGAAAGATTGAAATTGCAATTCAGTTTCTGTATACCTTGAGTGGTTGACATCTGGGAAGTTGTCGAGCGAGAGCTGGTTGTTTCTTCAGTGACAGTTGTTGATGGTGTGGTGACAGTAGTGACTTTGGTTGTCATCTCGGTCGTGGTGTATTCTGAAGGAATGAAAATATTTACTTGCGGTGAAATTGGCACAAGAGAAAATGCTGTTTTGTTACTAGGCTGAGACACTGGACAATAGGCCGCATAGTCAACACTTATGAATTTCAAGCAGCAACAAGGTAGATGACAAGCCAAGAGTTGATGATGAGTGTTGGCCTGCTTACCCTCTGCGCATCCCAAGACTTGGAATTCCAGTGTTGCTGAATCAACACCCGTCACCGTTCGCAACACGACACGCAACTGCACAATACCCTGTAGAGATTCATCGTCGATCGGTAGTAGCACTCGTTGAGGCAGTTCGTTGTCAAGGCTTATTTGGAAGATCTAACAGGGAAAATATACAGTTGGAATTGAGGTGTTGTGGTATTAAACTGAGAAATGGTGATATTCGAGAAGTACAGGTCTGGAGGTAGTGCTAGTTGGGAACTATTTTCATGCTGACCTTTTCTTTAGGACTTTCGTCATCAGACACCGGCGATAAGGTGGCGGCTCCAGCTTTCTTTGTCAGCAAAGTAAAGGTGACTTCAAGCGGTTTGACTTCTTCACCAGTAGCTGCCGGGGTGGTGGAAGAAGTCGGCGACCGCAACCTAAGGACGATAGCTCTGACGTTAGCACGTCGGCTGAACTTGCTGTCCAGGCTAGGTTTCTTTGGTGTCTCCTCAGTGATGGGCAAGCCTGTCAGCTTGACGTATCCCGTGAGTTGGTCCAGCAATACTGGGCCGCTAGCCTGGACTTCAGACACAAGTTCTGATTCACCGTCCATGGCTTCGAGACAGTATCCTAGAGGGAGAAAGGAAGGATTGGGATTGAGCAAACCTGTTCTGGAAAAAGCGTCTGATGTGAACAGCTAAGACGTGTCAAAGGGCCGAGGTAAACAACAGAGAGATATAAATTGATGGTGCAGCTGCAGATTGAACATTTATTGATTTGGCTTCTTTACCTTGAGTTGTTGACGATGGTGGAGTTGTGGTTATGACAGTTGTTGTCACGGTGGTGCTTCTTGTTGTTGGCTCAGTTGTGGAGTATTCTGTCAAGATAATTGATTTGTCGTTAAATGAAAGAAAGGACACAGAACATCAGGTTTCCCCCCGAAAAAAAATTATGTGGTTGTCCGGCTGGACAATCCCGTAGTTTAAACTATTAGAACACCGGTAAAAGCTTACCTTTGATGCAACCCAAGACATGCATCTCAAATGTTGTTGCCTCAACGTCACTGACATCTCGGAACTCTATGCGTAATTCAGTAACACCTTCCAAAGTATCTTCACCGGTTGGCAAGAGCTTCAGTTTAGGCTCGTCGCCTTCAAGAGTGACAACTACGGGCTGCAAAAAAAATTGTAAGGAAATATGCGTTAATGCTGAACGAACGCTCCAGACCCTACAAAAATGAATATCTCTGAAAAGGACTAAGGACTACAATCTTGAAAGCAGAGGAGCAAAGGAGGAGTGTCAGTTTGGTCTTTTGTACCTTGGGGAGGTCTGTGGAATCGTCAGTCAGTGGAGTGAAATCCTCGTCTCCAGGTTTCTTGGTGAACAATCTGATGGTAACCTCGATCGGCTGTTGCTGTGCTGTAGGCTGGGGTGTGGTTGTACCCGTTTCCGGCTGACTTGGTGCACTTGTCGATTTAGAAGAACGCAAAGTGATAACCACTGCCCTGATATTGACAGGTTGGTGGAATTTGCGCTCCACACTGGGAATATCACTTGAGCTTTGGCCGATTGGTAGGTCGGTAAACGTCAGGTAGGAGGTGTCTTTATCGATTGTCAGGGACCCAGCTGGCGCAACACTAGATTCGAGACCCTGTTCACCATCCATTGGCTCTAGACAGTATCCTGCATTGGAAAAATCAAGATAAAGGGTGGTGGGTGTCTTGACAAAAACCTGTGCTTATTGCCTGAGATGGCATGATGAAATTTAGAGAGAGAAAAAGACTGAACCTTTCTGTTTGAAAGATTGAAATTGCAATTCAGTTTCTGTATACCTTGAGTGGTTGACATCTGGGAAGTTGTCGAGCGAGAGCTGGTTGTTTCTTCAGTGACAGTTGTTGATGGTGTGGTGACAGTAGTGACTTTGGTTGTCATCTCGGTCGTGGTGTATTCTGAAGGAATGAAAATATTGACTTGCGGTGAAATTGGCACAAGAGAAAATGCTGTTTTGTTACTAGGCTGAGACACTGGACAATAGGCCGCATAGTCAACACTTATGAATTTCAAGCAGCAACAAGGTAGATGACAAGCCAAGAGTTGATGATGAGTGTTGGCCTGCTTACCCTCTGCGCATCCCAAGACTTGGAATTCCAGTGTTGCTGAATCAACACCCGTCACCGTTCGCAACACGACACGCAACTGCACAATACCCTGTAGAGATTCATCGTCGATCGGTAGTAGCACTCGTTGAGGCAGTTCGTTGTCAAGGCTTATTTGGAAGATCTAACAGGGAAAATATACAGTTGGAATTGAGGTGTTGTGGTATTAAACTGAGAAATGGTGATATTCGAGAAGTACAGGTCTGGAGGTAGTGCTAGTTGGGAACTATTTTCATGCTGACCTTTTCTTTAGGACTTTCGTCATCAGACACCGGCGATAAGGTGGCGGCTCCAGCTTTCTTTGTCAGCAAAGTAAAGGTGACTTCAAGCGGTTTGACTTCTTCACCAGTAGCTGCCGGGGTGGTGGAAGAAGTCGGCGACCGCAACCTAAGGACGATAGCTCTGACGTTAGCACGTCGGCTGAACTTGCTGTCCAGGCTAGGTTTCTTTGGTGTCTCCTCAGTGATGGGCAAGCCTGTCAGCTTGACGTATCCCGTGAGTTGGTCCAGCAATACTGGGCCGCTAGCCTGGACTTCAGACACAAGTTCTGATTCACCGTCCATGGCTTCGAGACAGTATCCTAGAGGGAGAAAGGAAGGATTGGGATTGAGCAAACCTGTTCTGGAAAAAGCGTCTGATGTGAACAGCTAAGACGTGTCAAAGGGCCGAGGTAAACAACAGAGAGATATAAATTGATGGTGCAGCTGCAGATTGAACATTTATTGATTTGGCTTCTTTACCTTGAGTTGTTGACGATGGTGGAGTTGTGGTTATGACAGTTGTTGTCACGGTGGTGCTTCTTGTTGTTGGCTCAGTTGTGGAGTATTCTGTCAAGATAATTGATTTGTCGTTAAATGAAAGAAAGGACACAGAACATCAGGTTTCCCCCCGAAAAAAAATTATGTGGTTGTCCGGCTGGACAATCCCGTAGTTTAAACTATTAGAACACCGGTAAAAGCTTACCTTTGATGCAACCCAAGACATGCATCTCAAATGTTGTTGCCTCAACGTCACTGACATCTCGGAACTCTATGCGTAATTCAGTAACACCTTCCAAAGTATCTTCACCGGTTGGCAAGAGCTTCAGTTTAGGCTCGTCGCCTTCAAGAGTGACAACTACGGGCTGCAAAAAAAATTGTAAGGAAATATGCGTTAATGCTGAACGAACGCTCCAGACCCTACAAAAATGAATATCTCTGAAAAGGACTAAGGACTACAATCTTGAAAGCAGAGGAGCAAAGGAGGAGTGTCAGTTTGGTCTTTTGTACCTTGGGGAGGTCTGTGGAATCGTCAGTCAGTGGAGTGAAATCCTCGTCTCCAGGTTTCTTGGTGAACAATCTGATGGTAACCTCGATCGGCTGTTGCTGTGCTGTAGGCTGGGGTGTGGTTGTACCCGTTTCCGGCTGACTTGGTGCACTTGTCGATTTAGAAGAACGCAAAGTGATAACCACTGCCCTGATATTGACAGGTTGGTGGAATTTGCGCTCCACACTGGGAATATCACTTGAGCTTTGGCCGATTGGTAGGTCGGTAAACGTCAGGTAGGAGGTGTCTTTATCGATTGTCAGGGACCCAGCTGGCGCAACACTAGATTCGAGACCCTGTTCACCATCCATTGGCTCTAGACAGTATCCTGCATTGGAAAAATCAAGATAAAGGGTGGTGGGTGTCTTGACAAAAACCTGTGCTTATTGCCTGAGATGGCATGATGAAATTTAGAGAGAGAAAAAGACTGAACCTTTCTGTTTGAAAGATTGAAATTGCAATTCAGTTTCTGTATACCTTGAGTGGTTGACATCTGGGAAGTTGTCGAGCGAGAGCTGGTTGTTTCTTCAGTGACAGTTGTTGATGGTGTGGTGACAGTAGTGACTTTGGTTGTCATCTCGGTCGTGGTGTATTCTGAAGGAATGAAAATATTGACTTGCGGTGAAATTGGCACAAGAGAAAATGCTGTTTTGTTACTAGGCTGAGACACTGGACAATAGGCCGCATAGTCAACACTTATGAATTTCAAGCAGCAACAAGGTAGATGACAAGCCAAGAGTTGATGATGAGTGTTGGCCTGCTTACCCTCTGCGCATCCCAAGACTTGGAATTCCAGTGTTGCTGAATCAACACCCGTCACCGTTCGCAACACGACACGCAACTGCACAATACCCTGTAGAGATTCATCGTCGATCGGTAGTAGCACTCGTTGAGGCAGTTCGTTGTCAAGGCTTATTTGGAAGATCTAACAGGGAAAATATACAGTTGGAATTGAGGTGTTGTGGTATTAAACTGAGAAATGGTGATATTCGAGAAGTACAGGTCTGGAGGTAGTGCTAGTTGGGAACTATTTTCATGCTGACCTTTTCTTTAGGACTTTCGTCATCAGACACCGGCGATAAGGTGGCGGCTCCAGCTTTCTTTGTCAGCAAAGTAAAGGTGACTTCAAGCGGTTTGACTTCTTCACCAGTAGCTGCCGGGGTGGTGGAAGAAGTCGGCGACCGCAACCTAAGGACGATAGCTCTGACGTTAGCACGTCGGCTGAACTTGCTGTCCAGGCTAGGTTTCTTTGGTGTCTCCTCAGTGATGGGCAAGCCTGTCAGCTTGACGTATCCCGTGAGTTGGTCCAGCAATACTGGGCCGCTAGCCTGGACTTCAGACACAAGTTCTGATTCACCGTCCATGGCTTCGAGACAGTATCCTAGAGGGAGAAAGGAAGGATTGGGATTGAGCAAACCTGTTCTGGAAAAAGCGTCTGATGTGAACAGCTAAGACGTGTCAAAGGGCCGAGGTAAACAACAGAGAGATATAAATTGATGGTGCAGCTGCAGATTGAACATTTATTGATTTGGCTTCTTTACCTTGAGTTGTTGACGATGGTGGAGTTGTGGTTATGACAGTTGTTGTCACGGTGGTGCTTCTTGTTGTTGGCTCAGTTGTGGAGTATTCTGTCAAGATAATTGATTTGTCGTTAAATGAAAGAAAGGAAACAGAACATCAGGTTTCCCCCCGAAAAAAAATTATGTGGTTGTCCGGCTGGACAATCCCGTAGTTTAAACTATTAGAACACCGGTAAAAGCTTACCTTTGATGCAACCCAAGACATGCATCTCAAATGTTGTTGCCTCAACGTCACTGACATCTCGGAACTCTATGCGTAATTCAGTAACACCTTCCAAAGTATCTTCACCGGTTGGCAAGAGCTTCAGTTTAGGCTCGTCGCCTTCAAGAGTGACAACTACGGGCTGCAAAAAAAATTGTAAGGAAATATGCGTTAATGCTGAACGAACGCTCCAGACCCTACAAAAATGAATATCTCTGAAAAGGACTAAGGACTACAATCTTGAAAGCAGAGGAGCAAAGGAGGAGTGTCAGTTTGGTCTTTTGTACCTTGGGGAGGTCTGTGGAATCGTCAGTCAGTGGAGTGAAATCCTCGTCTCCAGGTTTCTTGGTGAACAATCTGATGGTAACCTCGATCGGCTGTTGCTGTGCTGTAGGCTGGGGTGTGGTTGTACCCGTTTCCGGCTGACTTGGTGCACTTGTCGATTTAGAAGAACGCAAAGTGATAACCACTGCCCTGATATTGACAGGTTGGTGGAATTTGCGCTCCACACTGGGAATATCACTTGAGCTTTGGCCGATTGGTAGGTCGGTAAACGTCAGGTAGGAGGTGTCTTTATCGATTGTCAGGGACCCAGCTGGCGCAACACTAGATTCGAGACCCTGTTCACCATCCATTGGCTCTAGACAGTATCCTGCATTGGAAAAATCAAGATAAAGGGTGGTGGGTGTCTTGACAAAAACCTGTGCTTATTGCCTGAGATGGCATGATGAAATTTAGAGAGAGAAAAAGACTGAACCTTTCTGTTTGAAAGATTGAAATTGCAATTCAGTTTCTGTATACCTTGAGTGGTTGACATCTGGGAAGTTGTCGAGCGAGAGCTGGTTGTTTCTTCAGTGACAGTTGTTGATGGTGTGGTGACAGTAGTGACTTTGGTTGTCATCTCGGTCGTGGTGTATTCTGAAGGAATGAAAATATTTACTTGCGGTGAAATTGGCACAAGAGAAAAATGCTGTTTTGTTACTAGGCTGAGACACTGGACAATAGGCCGCATAGTCAACACTTATGAATTTCAAGCAGCAACAAGGTAGATGACAAGCCAAGAGTTGATGATGAGTGTTGGCCTGCTTACCCTCTGCGCATCCCAAGACTTGGAATTCCAGTGTTGCTGAATCAACACCCGTCACCGTTCGCAACACGACACGCAACTGCACAATACCCTGTAGAGATTCATCGTCGATCGGTAGTAGCACTCGTTGAGGCAGTTCGTTGTCAAGGCTTATTTGGAAGATCTAACAGGGAAAATATACAGTTGGAATTGAGGTGTTGTGGTATTAAACTGAGAAATGGTGATATTCGAGAAGTACAGGTCTGGAGGTAGTGCTAGTTGGGAACTATTTTCATGCTGACCTTTTCTTTAGGACTTTCGTCATCAGACACCGGCGATAAGGTGGCGGCTCCAGCTTTCTTTGTCAGCAAAGTAAAGGTGACTTCAAGCGGTTTGACTTCTTCACCAGTAGCTGCCGGGGTGGTGGAAGAAGTCGGCGACCGCAACCTAAGGACGATAGCTCTGACGTTAGCACGTCGGCTGAACTTGCTGTCCAGGCTAGGTTTCTTTGGTGTCTCCTCAGTGATGGGCAAGCCTGTCAGCTTGACGTATCCCGTGAGTTGGTCCAGCAATACTGGGCCGCTAGCCTGGACTTCAGACACAAGTTCTGATTCACCGTCCATGGCTTCGAGACAGTATCCTAGAGGGAGAAAGGAAGGATTGGGATTGAGCAAACCTGTTCTGGAAAAAGCGTCTGATGTGAACAGCTAAGACGTGTCAAAGGGCCGAGGTAAACAACAGAGAGATATAAATTGATGGTGCAGCTGCAGATTGAACATTTATTGATTTGGCTTCTTTACCTTGAGTTGTTGACGATGGTGGAGTTGTGGTTATGACAGTTGTTGTCACGGTGGTGCTTCTTGTTGTTGGCTCAGTTGTGGAGTATTCTGTCAAGATAATTGATTTGTCGTTAAATGAAAGAAAGGACACAGAACATCAGGTTTCCCCCCGAAAAAAAATTATGTGGTTGTCCGGCTGGACAATCCCGTAGTTTAAACTATTAGAACACCGGTAAAAGCTTACCTTTGATGCAACCCAAGACATGCATCTCAAATGTTGTTGCCTCAACGTCACTGACATCTCGGAACTCTATGCGTAATTCAGTAACACCTTCCAAAGTATCTTCACCGGTTGGCAAGAGCTTCAGTTTAGGCTCGTCGCCTTCAAGAGTGACAACTACGGGCTGCAAAAAATATTGTAAGGAAATATGCGTTAATGCTGAACGAACGCTCCAGACCCTACAAAAATGAATATCTCTGAAAAGGACTAAGGACTACAATCTTGAAAGCAGAGGAGCAAAGGAGGAGTGTCAGTTTGGTCTTTTGTACCTTGGGGAGGTCTGTGGAATCGTCAGTCAGTGGAGTGAAATCCTCGTCTCCAGGTTTCTTGGTGAACAATCTGATGGTAACCTCGATCGGCTGTTGCTGTGCTGTAGGCTGGGGTGTGGTTGTACCCGTTTCCGGCTGACTTGGTGCACTTGTCGATTTAGAAGAACGCAAAGTGATAACCACTGCCCTGATATTGACAGGTTGGTGGAATTTGCGCTCCACACTGGGAATATCACTTGAGCTTTGGCCGATTGGTAGGTCGGTAAACGTCAGGTAGGAGGTGTCTTTATCGATTGTCAGGGACCCAGCTGGCGCAACACTAGATTCGAGACCCTGTTCACCATCCATTGGCTCTAGACAGTATCCTGCATTGGAAAAATCAAGATAAAGGGTGGTGGGTGTCTTGACAAAAACCTGTGCTTATTGCCTGAGATGGCATGATGAAATTTAGAGAGAGAAAAAGACTGAACCTTTCTGTTTGAAAGATTGAAATTGCAATTCAGTTTCTGTATACCTTGAGTGGTTGACATCTGGGAAGTTGTCGAGCGAGAGCTGGTTGTTTCTTCAGTGACAGTTGTTGATGGTGTGGTGACAGTAGTGACTTTGGTTGTCATCTCGGTCGTGGTGTATTCTGAAGGAATGAAAATATTGACTTGCGGTGAAATTGGCACAAGAGAAAATGCTGTTTTGTTACTAGGCTGAGACACTGGACAATAGGCCGCATAGTCAACACTTATGAATTTCAAGCAGCAACAAGGTAGATGACAAGCCAAGAGTTGATGATGAGTGTTGGCCTGCTTACCCTCTGCGCATCCCAAGACTTGGAATTCCAGTGTTGCTGAATCAACACCCGTCACCGTTCGCAACACGACACGCAACTGCACAATACCCTGTAGAGATTCATCGTCGATCGGTAGTAGCACTCGTTGAGGCATTTCGTTGTCAAGGCTTATTTGGAAGATCTAACAGGGAAAATATACAGTTGGAATTGAGGTGTTGTGGTATTAAACTGAGAAATGGTGATATTCGAGAAGTACAGGTCTGGAGGTAGTGCTAGTTGGGAACTATTTTCATGCTGACCTTTTCTTTAGGACTTTCGTCATCAGACACCGGCGATAAGGTGGCGGCTCCAGCTTTCTTTGTCAGCAAAGTAAAGGTGACTTCAAGCGGTTTGACTTCTTCACCAGTAGCTGCCGGGGTGGTGGAAGAAGTCGGCGACCGCAACCTAAGGACGATAGCTCTGACGTTAGCACGTCGGCTGAACTTGCTGTCCAGGCTAGGTTTCTTTGGTGTCTCCTCAGTGATGGGCAAGCCTGTCAGCTTGACGTATCCCGTGAGTTGGTCCAGCAATACTGGGCCGCTAGCCTGGACTTCAGACACAAGTTCTGATTCACCGTCCATGGCTTCGAGACAGTATCCTAGAGGGAGAAAGGAAGGATTGGGATTGAGCAAACCTGTTCTGGAAAAAGCGTCTGATGTGAACAGCTAAGACGTGTCAAAGGGCCGAGGTAAACAACAGAGAGATATAAATTGATGGTGTAGCTGCAGATTGAACATTTATTGATTTGGCTTCTTTACCTTGAGTTGTTGACGATGGTGGAGTTGTGGTTATGACAGTTGTTGTCACGGTGGTGCTTCTTGTTGTTGGCTCAGTTGTGGAGTATTCTGTCAAGATAATTGATTTGTCGTTAAATGAAAGAAAGGACACAGAACATCAGGTTTCCCCCCGAAAAAAAATTATGTGGTTGTCCGGCTGGACAATCCCGTAGTTTAAACTATTAGAACACCGGTAAAAGCTTACCTTTGATGCAACCCAAGACATGCATCTCAAATGTTGTTGCCTCAACGTCACTGACATCTCGGAACTCTATGCGTAATTCAGTAACACCTTCCAAAGTATCTTCACCGGTTGGCAAGAGCTTCAGTTTAGGCTCGTCGCCTTCAAGAGTGACAACTACGGGCTGCAAAAAAAATTGTAAGGAAATATGCGTTAATGCTGAACGAACGCTCCAGACCCTACAAAAATGAATATCTCTGAAAAGGACTAAGGACTACAATCTTGAAAGCAGAGGAGCAAAGGAGGAGTGTCAGTTTGGTCTTTTGTACCTTGGGGAGGTCTGTGGAATCGTCAGTCAGTGGAGTGAAATCCTCGTCTCCAGGTTTCTTGGTGAACAATCTGATGGTAACCTCGATCGGCTGTTGCTGTGCTGTAGGCTGGGGTGTGGTTGTACCCGTTTCCGGCTGACTTGGTGCACTTGTCGATTTAGAAGAACGCAAAGTGATAACCACTGCCCTGATATTGACAGGTTGGTGGAATTTGCGCTCCACACTGGGAATATCACTTGAGCTTTGGCCGATTGGTAGGTCGGTAAACGTCAGGTAGGAGGTGTCTTTATCGATTGTCAGGGACCCAGCTGGCGCAACACTAGATTCGAGACCCTGTTCACCATCCATTGGCTCTAGACAGTATCCTGCATTGGAAAAATCAAGATAAAGGGTGGTGGGTGTCTTGACAAAAACCTGTGCTTATTGCCTGAGATGGCATGATGAAATTTAGAGAGAGAAAAAGACTGAACCTTTCTGTTTGAAAGATTGAAATTGCAATTCAGTTTCTGTATACCTTGAGTGGTTGACATCTGGGAAGTTGTCGAGCGAGAGCTGGTTGTTTCTTCAGTGACAGTTGTTGATGGTGTGGTGACAGTAGTGACTTTGGTTGTCATCTCGGTCGTGGTGTATTCTGAAGGAATGAAAATATTTACTTGCGGTGAAATTGGCACAAGAGAAAATGCTGTTTTGTTACTAGGCTGAGACACTGGACAATAGGCCGCATAGTCAACACTTATGAATTTCAAGCAGCAACAAGGTAGATGACAAGCCAAGAGTTGATGATGAGTGTTGGCCTGCTTACCCTCTGCGCATCCCAAGACTTGGAATTCCAGTGTTGCTGAATCAACACCCGTCACCGTTCGCAACACGACACGCAACTGCACAATACCCTGTAGAGATTCATCGTCGATCGGTAGTAGCACTCGTTGAGGCAGTTCGTTGTCAAGGCTTATTTGGAAGATCTAACAGGGAAAATATACAGTTGGAATTGAGGTGTTGTGGTATTAAACTGAGAAATGGTGATATTCGAGAAGTACAGGTCTGGAGGTAGTGCTAGTTGGGAACTATTTTCATGCTGACCTTTTCTTTAGGACTTTCGTCATCAGACACCGGCGATAAGGTGGCGGCTCCAGCTTTCTTTGTCAGCAAAGTAAAGGTGACTTCAAGCGGTTTGACTTCTTCACCAGTAGCTGCCGGGGTGGTGGAAGAAGTCGGCGACCGCAACCTAAGGACGATAGCTCTGACGTTAGCACGTCGGCTGAACTTGCTGTCCAGGCTAGGTTTCTTTGGTGTCTCCTCAGTGATGGGCAAGCCTGTCAGCTTGACGTATCCCGTGAGTTGGTCCAGCAATACTGGGCCGCTAGCCTGGACTTCAGACACAAGTTCTGATTCACCGTCCATGGCTTCGAGACAGTATCCTAGAGGGAGAAAGGAAGGATTGGGATTGAGCAAACCTGTTCTGGAAAAAGCGTCTGATGTGAACAGCTAAGACGTGTCAAAGGGCCGAGGTAAACAACAGAGAGATATAAATTGATGGTGCAGCTGCAGATTGAACATTTATTGATTTGGCTTCTTTACCTTGAGTTGTTGACGATGGTGGAGTTGTGGTTATGACAGTTGTTGTCACGGTGGTGCTTCTTGTTGTTGGCTCAGTTGTGGAGTATTCTGTCAAGATAATTGATTTGTCGTTAAATGAAAGAAAGGACACAGAACATCAGGTTTCCCCCCGAAAAAAAATGATGTGGTTGTCCGGCTGGACAATCCCGTAGTTTAAACTATTAGAACACCGGTAAAAGCTTACCTTTGATGCAACCCAAGACATGCATCTCAAATGTTGTTGCCTCAACGTCACTGACATCTCGGAACTCTATGCGTAATTCAGTAACACCTTCCAAAGTATCTTCACCGGTTGGCAAGAGCTTCAGTTTAGGCTCGTCGCCTTCAAGAGTGACAACTACGGGCTGCAAAAAAAATTGTAAGGAAATATGCGTTAATGCTGAACGAACGCTCCAGACCCTACAAAAATGAATATCTCTGAAAAGGACTAAGGACTACAATCTTGAAAGCAGAGGAGCAAAGGAGGAGTGTCAGTTTGGTCTTTTGTACCTTGGGGAGGTCTGTGGAATCGTCAGTCAGTGGAGTGAAATCCTCGTCTCCAGGTTTCTTGGTGAACAATCTGATGGTAACCTCGATCGGCTGTTGCTGTGCTGTAGGCTGGGGTGTGGTTGTACCCGTTTCCGGCTGACTTGGTGCACTTGTCGATTTAGAAGAACGCAAAGTGATAACCACTGCCCTGATATTGACAGGTTGGTGGAATTTGCGCTCCACACTGGGAATATCACTTGAGCTTTGGCCGATTGGTAGGTCGGTAAACGTCAGGTAGGAGGTGTCTTTATCGATTGTCAGGGACCCAGCTGGCGCAACACTAGATTCGAGACCCTGTTCACCATCCATTGGCTCTAGACAGTATCCTGCATTGGAAAAATCAAGATAAAGGGTGGTGGGTGTCTTGACAAAAACCTGTGCTTATTGCCTGAGATGGCATGATGAAATTTAGAGAGAGAAAAAGACTGAACCTTTCTGTTTGAAAGATTGAAATTGCAATTCAGTTTCTGTATACCTTGAGTGGTTGACATCTGGGAAGTTGTCGAGCGAGAGCTGGTTGTTTCTTCAGTGACAGTTGTTGATGGTGTGGTGACAGTAGTGACTTTGGTTGTCATCTCGGTCGTGGTGTATTCTGAAGGAATGAAAATATTTACTTGCGGTGAAATTGGCACAAGAGAAAATGCTGTTTTGTTACTAGGCTGAGACACTGGACAATAGGCCGCATAGTCAACACTTATGAATTTCAAGCAGCAACAAGGTAGATGACAAGCCAAGAGTTGATGATGAGTGTTGGCCTGCTTACCCTCTGCGCATCCCAAGACTTGGAATTCCAGTGTTGCTGAATCAACACCCGTCACCGTTCGCAACACGACACGCAACTGCACAATACCCTGTAGAGATTCATCGTCGATCGGTAGTAGCACTCGTTGAGGCAGTTCGTTGTCAAGGCTTATTTGGAAGATCTAACAGGGAAAATATACAGTTGGAATTGAGGTGTTGTGGTATTAAACTGAGAAATGGTGATATTCGAGAAGTACAGGTCTGGAGGTAGTGCTAGTTGGGAATTATTTTCATGCTGACCTTTTCTTTAGGACTTTCGTCATCAGACACCGGCGATAAGGTGGCGGCTCCAGCTTTCTTTGTCAGCAAAGTAAAGGTGACTTCAAGCGGTTTGACTTCTTCACCAGTAGCTGCCGGGGTGGTGGAAGAAGTCGGCGACCGCAACCTAAGGACGATAGCTCTGACGTTAGCACGTCGGCTGAACTTGCTGTCCAGGCTAGGTTTCTTTGGTGTCTCCTCAGTGATGGGCAAGCCTGTCAGCTTGACGTATCCCGTGAGTTGGTCCAGCAATACTGGGCCGCTAGCCTGGACTTCAGACACAAGTTCTGATTCACCGTCCATGGCTTCGAGACAGTATCCTAGAGGGAGAAAGGAAGGATTGGGATTGAGCAAACCTGTTCTGGAAAAAGCGTCTGATGTGAACAGCTAAGACGTGTCAAAGGGCCGAGGTAAACAACAGAGAGATATAAATTGATGGTGCAGCTGCAGATTGAACATTTATTGATTTGGCTTCTTTACCTTGAGTTGTTGACGATGGTGGAGTTGTGGTTATGACAGTTGTTGTCACGGTGGTGCTTCTTGTTGTTGGCTCAGTTGTGGAGTATTCTGTCAAGATAATTGATTTGTCGTTAAATGAAAGAAAGGACACAGAACATCAGGTTTCCCCCCGAAAAAAAATTATGTGGTTGTCCGGCTGGACAATCCCGTAGTTTAAACTATTAGAACACCGGTAAAAGCTTACCTTTGATGCAACCCAAGACATGCATCTCAAATGTTGTTGCCTCAACGTCACTGACATCTCGGAACTCTATGCGTAATTCAGTAACACCTTCCAAAGTATCTTCACCGGTTGGCAAGAGCTTCAGTTTAGGCTCGTCGCCTTCAAGAGTGACAACTACGGGCTGCAAAAAAAATTGTAAGGAAATATGCGTTAATGCTGAACGAACGCTCCAGACCCTACAAAAATGAATATCTCTGAAAAGGACTAAGGACTACAATCTTGAAAGCAGAGGAGCAAAGGAGGAGTGTCAGTTTGGTCTTTTGTACCTTGGGGAGGTCTGTGGAATCGTCAGTCAGTGGAGTGAAATCCTCGTCTCCAGGTTTCTTGGTGAACAATCTGATGGTAACCTCGATCGGCTGTTGCTGTGCTGTAGGCTGGGGTGTGGTTGTACCCGTTTCCGGCTGACTTGGTGCACTTGTCGATTTAGAAGAACGCAAAGTGATAACCACTGCCCTGATATTGACAGGTTGGTGGAATTTGCGCTCCACACTGGGAATATCACTTGAGCTTTGGCCGATTGGTAGGTCGGTAAACGTCAGGTAGGAGGTGTCTTTATCGATTGTCAGGGACCCAGCTGGCGCAACACTAGATTCGAGACCCTGTTCACCATCCATTGGCTCTAGACAGTATCCTGCATTGGAAAAATCAAGATAAAGGGTGGTGGGTGTCTTGACAAAAACCTGTGCTTATTGCCTGAGATGGCATGATGAAATTTAGAGAGAGAAAAAGACTGAACCTTTCTGTTTGAAAGATTGAAATTGCAATTCAGTTTCTGTATACCTTGAGTGGTTGACATCTGGGAAGTTGTCGAGCGAGAGCTGGTTGTTTCTTCAGTGACAGTTGTTGATGGTGTGGTGACAGTAGTGACTTTGGTTGTCATCTCGGTCGTGGTGTATTCTGAAGGAATGAAAATATTTACTTGCGGTGAAATTGGCACAAGAGAAAATGCTGTTTTGTTACTAGGCTGAGACACTGGACAATAGGCCGCATAGTCAACACTTATGAATTTCAAGCAGCAACAAGGTAGATGACAAGCCAAGAGTTGATGATGAGTGTTGGCCTGCTTACCCTCTGCGCATCCCAAGACTTGGAATTCCAGTGTTGCTGAATCAACACCCGTCACCGTTCGCAACACGACACGCAACTGCACAATACCCTGTAGAGATTCATCGTCGATCGGTAGTAGCACTCGTTGAGGCAGTTCGTTGTCAAGGCTTATTTGGAAGATCTAACAGGGAAAATATACAGTTGGAATTGAGGTGTTGTGGTATTAAACTGAGAAATGGTGATATTCGAGAAGTACAGGTCTGGAGGTAGTGCTAGTTGGGAACTATTTTCATGCTGACCTTTTCTTTAGGACTTTCGTCATCAGACACCGGCGATAAGGTGGCGGCTCCAGCTTTCTTTGTCAGCAAAGTAAAGGTGACTTCAAGCGGTTTGACTTCTTCACCAGTAGCTGCCGGGGTGGTGGAAGAAGTCGGCGACCGCAACCTAAGGACGATAGCTCTGACGTTAGCACGTCGGCTGAACTTGCTGTCCAGGCTAGGTTTCTTTGGTGTCTCCTCAGTGATAGGCAAGCCTGTCAGCTTGACGTATCCCGTGAGTTGGTCCAGCAATACTGGGCCGCTAGCCTGGACTTCAGACACAAGTTCTGATTCACCGTCCATGGCTTCGAGACAGTATCCTAGAGGGAGAAAGGAAGGATTGGGATTGAGCAAACCTGTTCTGGAAAAAGCGTCTGATGTGAACAGCTAAGACGTGTCAAAGGGCCGAGGTAAACAACAGAGAGATATAAATTGATGGTGCAGCTGCAGATTGAACATTTATTGATTTGGCTTCTTTACCTTGAGTTGTTGACGATGGTGGAGTTGTGGTTATGACAGTTGTTGTCACGGTGGTGCTTCTTGTTGTTGGCTCAGTTGTGGAGTATTCTGTCAAGATAATTGATTTGTCGTTAAATGAAAGAAAGGACACAGAACATCAGGTTTCCCCCCGAAAAAAAATTATGTGGTTGTCCGGCTGGACAATCCCGTAGTTTAAACTATTAGAACACCGGTAAAAGCTTACCTTTGATGCAACCCAAGACATGCATCTCAAATGTTGTTGCCTCAACGTCACTGACATCTCGGAACTCTATGCGTAATTCAGTAACACCTTCCAAAGTATCTTCACCGGTTGGCAAGAGCTTCAGTTTAGGCTCGTCGCCTTCAAGAGTGACAACTACGGGCTGCAAAAAAAATTGTAAGGAAATATGCGTTAATGCTGAACGAACGCTCCAGACCCTACAAAAATGAATATCTCTGAAAAGGACTAAGGACTACAATCTTGAAAGCAGAGGAGCAAAGGAGGAGTGTCAGTTTGGTCTTTTGTACCTTGGGGAGGTCTGTGGAATCGTCAGTCAGTGGAGTGAAATCCTCGTCTCCAGGTTTCTTGGTGAACAATCTGATGGTAACCTCGATCGGCTGTTGCTGTGCTGTAGGCTGGGGTGTGGTTGTACCCGTTTCCGGCTGACTTGGTGCACTTGTCGATTTAGAAGAACGCAAAGTGATAACCACTGCCCTGATATTGACAGGTTGGTGGAATTTGCGCTCCACACTGGGAATATCACTTGAGCTTTGGCCGATTGGTAGGTCGGTAAACGTCAGGTAGGAGGTGTCTTTATCGATTGTCAGGGACCCAGCTGGCGCAACACTAGATTCGAGACCCTGTTCACCATCCATTGGCTCTAGACAGTATCCTGCATTGGAAAAATCAAGATAAAGGGTGGTGGGTGTCTTGACAAAAACCTGTGCTTATTGCCTGAGATGGCATGATGAAATTTAGAGAGAGAAAAAGACTGAACCTTTCTGTTTGAAAGATTGAAATTGCAATTCAGTTTCTGTATACCTTGAGTGGTTGACATCTGGGAAGTTGTCGAGCGAGAGCTGGTTGTTTCTTCAGTGACAGTTGTTGATGGTGTGGTGACAGTAGTGACTTTGGTTGTCATCTCGGTCGTGGTGTATTCTGAAGGAATGAAAATATTTACTTGCGGTGAAATTGGCACAAGAGAAAATGCTGTTTTGTTACTAGGCTGAGACACTGGACAATAGGCCGCATAGTCAACACTTATGAATTTCAAGCAGCAACAAGGTAGATGACAAGCCAAGAGTTGATGATGAGTGTTGGCCTGCTTACCCTCTGCGCATCCCAAGACTTGGAATTCCAGTGTTGCTGAATCAACACCCGTCACCGTTCGCAACACGACACGCAACTGCACAATACCCTGTAGAGATTCATCGTCGATCGGTAGTAGCACTCGTTGAGGCAGTTCGTTGTCAAGGCTTATTTGGAAGATCTAACAGGGAAAATATACAGTTGGAATTGAGGTGTTGTGGTATTAAACTGAGAAATGGTGATATTCGAGAAGTACAGGTCTGGAGGTAGTGCTAGTTGGGAACTATTTTCATGCTGACCTTTTCTTTAGGACTTTCGTCATCAGACACCGGCGATAAGGTGGCGGCTCCAGCTTTCTTTGTCAGCAAAGTAAAGGTGACTTCAAGCGGTTTGACTTCTTCACCAGTAGCTGCCGGGGTGGTGGAAGAAGTCGGCGACCGCAACCTAAGGACGATAGCTCTGACGTTAGCACGTCGGCTGAACTTGCTGTCCAGGCTAGGTTTCTTTGGTGTCTCCTCAGTGATGGGCAAGCCTGTCAGCTTGACGTATCCCGTGAGTTGGTCCAGCAATACTGGGCCGCTAGCCTGGACTTCAGACACAAGTTCTGATTCACCGTCCATGGCTTCGAGACAGTATCCTAGAGGGAGAAAGGAAGGATTGGGATTGAGCAAACCTGTTCTGGAAAAAGCGTCTGATGTGAACAGCTAAGACGTGTCAAAGGGCCGAGGTAAACAACAGAGAGATATAAATTGATGGTGCAGCTGCAGATTGAACATTTATTGATTTGGCTTCTTTACCTTGAGTTGTTGACGATGGTGGAGTTGTGGTTATGACAGTTGTTGTCACGGTGGTGCTTCTTGTTGTTGGCTCAGTTGTGGAGTATTCTGTCAAGATAATTGATTTGTCGTTAAATGAAAGAAAGGACACAGAACATCAGGTTTCCCCCCGAAAAAAAATTATGTGGTTGTCCGGCTGGACAATCCCGTAGTTTAAACTATTAGAACACCGGTAAAAGCTTACCTTTGATGCAACCCAAGACATGCATCTCAAATGTTGTTGCCTCAACGTCACTGACATCTCGGAACTCTATGCGTAATTCAGTAACACCTTCCAAAGTATCTTCACCGGTTGGCAAGAGCTTCAGTTTAGGCTCGTCGCCTTCAAGAGTGACAACTACGGGCTGCAAAAAAAATTGTAAGGAAATATGCGTTAATGCTGAACGAACGCTCCAGACCCTACAAAAATGAATATCTCTGAAAAGGACTAAGGACTACAATCTTGAAAGCAGAGGAGCAAAGGAGGAGTGTCAGTTTGGTCTTTTGTACCTTGGGGAGGTCTGTGGAATCGTCAGTCAGTGGAGTGAAATCCTCGTCTCCAGGTTTCTTGGTGAACAATCTGATGGTAACCTCGATCGGCTGTTGCTGTGCTGTAGGCTGGGGTGTGGTTGTACCCGTTTCCGGCTGACTTGGTGCACTTGTCGATTTAGAAGAACGCAAAGTGATAACCACTGCCCTGATATTGACAGGTTGGTGGAATTTGCGCTCCACACTGGGAATATCACTTGAGCTTTGGCCGATTGGTAGGTCGGTAAACGTCAGGTAGGAGGTGTCTTTATCGATTGTCAGGGACCCAGCTGGCGCAACACTAGATTCGAGACCCTGTTCACCATCCATTGGCTCTAGACAGTATCCTGCATTGGAAAAATCAAGATAAAGGGTGGTGGGTGTCTTGACAAAAACCTGTGCTTATTGCCTGAGATGGCATGATGAAATTTAGAGAGAGAAAAAGACTGAACCTTTCTGTTTGAAAGATTGAAATTGCAATTCAGTTTCTGTATACCTTGAGTGGTTGACATCTGGGAAGTTGTCGAGCGAGAGCTGGTTGTTTCTTCAGTGACAGTTGTTGATGGTGTGGTGACAGTAGTGACTTTGGTTGTCATCTCGGTCGTGGTGTATTCTGAAGGAATGAAAATATTTACTTGCGGTGAAATTGGCACAAGAGAAAATGCTGTTTTGTTACTAGGCTGAGACACTGGACAATAGGCCGCATAGTCAACACTTATGAATTTCAAGCAGCAACAAGGTAGATGACAAGCCAAGAGTTGATGATGAGTGTTGGCCTGCTTACCCTCTGCGCATCCCAAGACTTGGAATTCCAGTGTTGCTGAATCAACACCCGTCACCGTTCGCAACACGACACGCAACTGCACAATACCCTGTAGAGATTCATCGTCGATCGGTAGTAGCACTCGTTGAGGCAGTTCGTTGTCAAGGCTTATTTGGAAGATCTAACAGGGAAAATATACAGTTGGAATTGAGGTGTTGTGGTATTAAACTGAGAAATGGTGATATTCGAGAAGTACAGGTCTGGAGGTAGTGCTAGTTGGGAACTATTTTCATGCTGACCTTTTCTTTAGGACTTTCGTCATCAGACACCGGCGATAAGGTGGCGGCTCCAGCTTTCTTTGTCAGCAAAGTAAAGGTGACTTCAAGCGGTTTGACTTCTTCACCAGTAGCTGCCGGGGTGGTGGAAGAAGTCGGCGACCGCAACCTAAGGACGATAGCTCTGACGTTAGCACGTCGGCTGAACTTGCTGTCCAGGCTAGGTTTCTTTGGTGTCTCCTCAGTGATGGGCAAGCCTGTCAGCTTGACGTATCCCGTGAGTTGGTCCAGCAATACTGGGCCGCTAGCCTGGACTTCAGACACAAGTTCTGATTCACCGTCCATGGCTTCGAGACAGTATCCTAGAGGGAGAAAGGAAGGATTGGGATTGAGCAAACCTGTTCTGGAAAAAGCGTCTGATGTGAACAGCTAAGACGTGTCAAAGGGCCGAGGTAAACAACAGAGAGATATAAATTGATGGTGCAGCTGCAGATTGAACATTTATTGATTTGGCTTCTTTACCTTGAGTTGTTGACGATGGTGGAGTTGTGGTTATGACAGTTGTTGTCACGGTGGTGCTTCTTGTTGTTGGCTCAGTTGTGGAGTATTCTGTCAAGATAATTGATTTGTCGTTAAATGAAAGAAAGGACACAGAACATCAGGTTTCCCCCCGAAAAAAAATTATGTGGTTGTCCGGCTGGACAATCCCGTAGTTTAAACTATTAGAACACCGGTAAAAGCTTACCTTTGATGCAACCCAAGACATGCATCTCAAATGTTGTTGCCTCAACGTCACTGACATCTCGGAACTCTATGCGTAATTCAGTAACACCTTCCAAAGTATCTTCACCGGTTGGCAAGAGCTTCAGTTTAGGCTCGTCGCCTTCAAGAGTGACAACTACGGGCTGCAAAAAAAATTGTAAGGAAATATGCGTTAATGCTGAACGAACGCTCCAGACCCTACAAAAATGAATATCTCTGAAAAGGACTAAGGACTACAATCTTGAAAGCAGAGGAGCAAAGGAGGAGTGTCAGTTTGGTCTTTTGTACCTTGGGGAGGTCTGTGGAATCGTCAGTCAGTGGAGTGAAATCCTCGTCTCCAGGTTTCTTGGTGAACAATCTGATGGTAACCTCGATCGGCTGTTGCTGTGCTGTAGGCTGGGGTGTGGTTGTACCCGTTTCCGGCTGACTTGGTGCACTTGTCGATTTAGAAGAACGCAAAGTGATAACCACTGCCCTGATATTGACAGGTTGGTGGAATTTGCGCTCCACACTGGGAATATCACTTGAGCTTTGGCCGATTGGTAGGTCGGTAAACGTCAGGTAGGAGGTGTCTTTATCGATTGTCAGGGACCCAGCTGGCGCAACACTAGATTCGAGACCCTGTTCACCATCCATTGGCTCTAGACAGTATCCTGCATTGGAAAAATCAAGATAAAGGGTGGTGGGTGTCTTGACAAAAACCTGTGCTTATTGCCTGAGATGGCATGATGAAATTTAGAGAGAGAAAAAGACTGAACCTTTCTGTTTGAAAGATTGAAATTGCAATTCAGTTTCTGTATACCTTGAGTGGTTGACATCTGGGAAGTTGTCGAGCGAGAGCTGGTTGTTTCTTCAGTGACAGTTGTTGATGGTGTGGTGACAGTAGTGACTTTGGTTGTCATCTCGGTCGTGGTGTATTCTGAAGGAATGAAAATATTTACTTGCGGTGAAATTGGCACAAGAGAAAATGCTGTTTTGTTACTAGGCTGAGACACTGGACAATAGGCCGCATAGTCAACACTTATGAATTTCAAGCAGCAACAAGGTAGATGACAAGCCAAGAGTTGATGATGAGTGTTGACCTGCTTACCCTCTGCGCATCCCAAGACTTGGAATTCCAGTGTTGCTGAATCAACACCCGTCACCGTTCGCAACACGACACGCAACTGCACAATACCCTGTAGAGATTCATCGTCGATCGGTAGTAGCACTCGTTGAGGCAGTTCGTTGTCAAGGCTTATTTGGAAGATCTAACAGGGAAAATATACAGTTGGAATTGAGGTGTTGTGGTATTAAACTGAGAAATGGTGATATTCGAGAAGTACAGGTCTGGAGGTAGTGCTAGTTGGGAACTATTTTCATGCTGACCTTTTCTTTAGGACTTTCGTCATCAGACACCGGCGATAAGGTGGCGGCTCCAGCTTTCTTTGTCAGCAAAGTAAAGGTGACTTCAAGCGGTTTGACTTCTTCACCAGTAGCTGCCGGGGTGGTGGAAGAAGTCGGCGACCGCAACCTAAGGACGATAGCTCTGACGTTAGCACGTCGGCTGAACTTGCTGTCCAGGCTAGGTTTCTTTGGTGTCTCCTCAGTGATGGGCAAGCCTGTCAGCTTGACGTATCCCGTGAGTTGGTCCAGCAATACTGGGCCGCTAGCCTGGACTTCAGACACAAGTTCTGATTCACCGTCCATGGCTTCGAGACAGTATCCTAGAGGGAGAAAGGAAGGATTGGGATTGAGCAAACCTGTTCTGGAAAAAGCGTCTGATGTGAACAGCTAAGACGTGTCAAAGGGCCGAGGTAAACAACAGAGAGATATAAATTGATGGTGCAGCTGCAGATTGAACATTTATTGATTTGGCTTCTTTACCTTGAGTTGTTGACGATGGTGGAGTTGTGGTTATGACAGTTGTTGTCACGGTGGTGCTTCTTGTTGTTGGCTCAGTTGTGGAGTATTCTGTCAAGATAATTGATTTGTCGTTAAATGAAAGAAAGGACACAGAACATCAGGTTTCCCCCCGAAAAAAAATTATGTGGTTGTCCGGCTGGACAATCCCGTAGTTTAAACTATTAGAACACCGGTAAAAGCTTACCTTTGATGCAACCCAAGACATGCATCTCAAATGTTGTTGCCTCAACGTCACTGACATCTCGGAACTCTATGCGTAATTCAGTAACACCTTCCAAAGTATCTTCACCGGTTGGCAAGAGCTTCAGTTTAGGCTCGTCGCCTTCAAGAGTGACAACTACGGGCTGCAAAAAAAATTGTAAGGAAATATGCGTTAATGCTGAACGAACGCTCCAGACCCTACAAAAATGAATATCTCTGAAAAGGACTAAGGACTACAATCTTGAAAGCAGAGGAGCAAAGGAGGAGTGTCAGTTTGGTCTTTTGTACCTTGGGGAGGTCTGTGGAATCGTCAGTCAGTGGAGTGAAATCCTCGTCTCCAGGTTTCTTGGTGAACAATCTGATGGTAACCTCGATCGGCTGTTGCTGTGCTGTAGGCTGGGGTGTGGTTGTACCCGTTTCCGGCTGACTTGGTGCACTTGTCGATTTAGAAGAACGCAAAGTGATAACCACTGCCCTGATATTGACAGGTTGGTGGAATTTGCGCTCCACACTGGGAATATCACTTGAGCTTTGGCCGATTGGTAGGTCGGTAAACGTCAGGTAGGAGGTGTCTTTATCGATTGTCAGGGACCCAGCTGGCGCAACACTAGATTCGAGACCCTGTTCACCATCCATTGGCTCTAGACAGTATCCTGCATTGGAAAAATCAAGAT
Source organism: Hippasteria phrygiana (assembly GCA_037893225.1). NCBI lineage: Eukaryota > Metazoa > Echinodermata > Asteroidea > Valvatida > Goniasteridae > Hippasteria > Hippasteria phrygiana. The sequence goes on along the minus strand of JAZGUH010000047.1, from coordinate 611,407 downwards.
AAAGGGTGGTGGGTGTCTTGACAAAAACCTGTGCTTATTGCCTGAGATGCATTGATGAAATTTAGAGAGAGAAAAAGACTGAACCTTTCTGTTTGAAAGATTGAAATTGCAATTCAGTTTCTGTATACCTTGAGTGGTTGACATCTGGGAAGTTGTCGAGCGAGAGCTGGTTGTTTCTTCAGTGACAGTTGTTGATGGTGTGGTGACAGTAGTGACTTTGGTTGTCATCTCGGTCGTGGTGTATTCTGAAGGAATGAAAATATTGACTTGCGGTGAAATTGGCACAAGAGAAAATGCTGTTTTGTTACTAGGCTGAGACACTGGACAATAGGCCGCATAGTCAACACTTATGAATTTCAAGCAGCAACAAGGTAGATGACAAGCCAAGAGTTGATGATGAGTGTTGGCCTGCTTACCCTCTGCGCATCCCAAGACTTGGAATTCCAGTGTTGCTGAATCAACACCCGTCACCGTTCGCAACACGACACGCAACTGCACAATACCCTGTAGAGATTCATCGTCGATCGGTAGTAGCACTCGTTGAGGCAGTTCGTTGTCAAGGCTTATTTGGAAGATCTAACAGGGAAAATATACAGTTGGAATTGAGGTGTTGTGGTATTAAACTGAGAAATGGTGATATTCGAGAAGTACAGGTCTGGAGGTAGTGCTAGTTGGGAACTATTTTCATGCTGACCTTTTCTTTAGGACTTTCGTCATCAGACACCGGCGATAAGGTGGCGGCTCCAGCTTTCTTTGTCAGCAAAGTAAAGGTGACTTCAAGCGGTTTGACTTCTTCACCAGTAGCTGCCGGGGTGGTGGAAGAAGTCGGCGACCGCAACCTAAGGACGATAGCTCTGACGTTAGCACGTCGGCTGAACTTGCTGTCCAGGCTAGGTTTCTTTGGTGTCTCCTCAGTGATGGGCAAGCCTGTCAGCTTGACGTATCCCGTGAGTTGGTCCAGCAATACTGGGCCGCTAGCCTGGACTTCAGACACAAGTTCTGATTCACCGTCCATGGCTTCGAGACAGTATCCTAGAGGGAGAAAGGAAGGATTGGGATTGAGCAAACCTGTTCTGGAAAAAGCGTCTGATGTGAACAGCTAAGACGTGTCAAAGGGCCGAGGTAAACAACAGAGAGATATAAATTGATGGTGCAGCTGCAGATTGAACATTTATTGATTTGGCTTCTTTACCTTGAGTTGTTGACGATGGTGGAGTTGTGGTTATGACAGTTGTTGTCACGGTGGTGCTTCTTGTTGTTGGCTCAGTTGTGGAGTATTCTGTCAAGATAATTGATTTGTCGTTAAATGAAAGAAAGGACACAGAACATCAGGTTTCCCCCCGAAAAAAAATTATGTGGTTGTCCGGCTGGACAATCCCGTAGTTTAAACTATTAGAACACCGGTAAAAGCTTACCTTTGATGCAACCCAAGACATGCATCTCAAATGTTGTTGCCTCAACGTCACTGACATCTCGGAACTCTATGCGTAATTCAGTAACACCTTCCAAAGTATCTTCACCGGTTGGCAAGAGCTTCAGTTTAGGCTCGTCGCCTTCAAGAGTGACAACTACGGGCTGGAAAAAAAATTGTAAGGAAATATGCGTTAATGCTGAACGAACGCTCCAGACCCTACAAAAATGAATATCTCTGAAAAGGACTAAGGACTACAATCTTGAAAGCAGAGGAGCAAAGGAGGAGTGTCAGTTTGGTCTTTTGTACCTTGGGGAGGTCTGTGGAATCGTCAGTCAGTGGAGTGAAATCCTCGTCTCCAGGTTTCTTGGTGAACAATCTGATGGTAACCTCGATCGGCTGTTGCTGTGCTGTAGGCTGGGGTGTGGTTGTACCCGTTTCCGGCTGACTTGGTGCACTTGTCGATTTAGAAGAACGCAAAGTGATAACCACTGCCCTGATATTGACAGGTTGGTGGAATTTGCGCTCCACACTGGGAATATCACTTGAGCTTTGGCCGATTGGTAGGTCGGTAAACGTCAGGTAGGAGGTGTCTTTATCGATTGTCAGGGACCCAGCTGGCGCAACACTAGATTCGAGACCCTGTTCACCATCCATTGGCTCTAGACAGTATCCTGCATTGGAAAAATCAAGATAAAGGGTGGTGGGTGTCTTGACAAAAACCTGTGCTTATTGCCTGAGATGGCATGATGAAATTTAGAGAGAGAAAAAGACTGAACCTTTCTGTTTGAAAGATTGAAATTGCAATTCAGTTTCTGTATACCTTGAGTGGTTGACATCTGGGAAGTTGTCGAGCGAGAGCTGGTTGTTTCTTCAGTGACAGTTGTTGATGGTGTGGTGACAGTAGTGACTTTGGTTGTCATCTCGGTCGTGGTGTATTCTGAAGGAATGAAAATATTTACTTGCGGTGAAATTGGCACAAGAGAAAATGCTGTTTTGTTACTAGGCTGAGACACTGGACAATAGGCCGCATAGTCAACACTTATGAATTTCAAGCAGCAACAAGGTAGATGACAAGCCAAGAGTTGATGATGAGTGTTGGCCTGCTTACCCTCTGCGCATCCCAAGACTTGGAATTCCAGTGTTGCTGAATCAACACCCGTCACCGTTCGCAACACGACACGCAACTGCACAATACCCTGTAGAGATTCATCGTCGATCGGTAGTAGCACTCGTTGAGGCAGTTCGTTGTCAAGGCTTATTTGGAAGATCTAACAGGGAAAATATACAGTTGGAATTGAGGTGTTGTGGTATTAAACTGAGAAATGGTGATATTCGAGAAGTACAGGTCTGGAGGTAGTGCTAGTTGGGAATTATTTTCATGCTGACCTTTTCTTTAGGACTTTCGTCATCAGACACCGGCGATAAGGTGGCGGCTCCAGCTTTCTTTGTCAGCAAAGTAAAGGTGACTTCAAGCGGTTTGACTTCTTCACCAGTAGCTGCCGGGGTGGTGGAAGAAGTCGGCGACCGCAACCTAAGGACGATAGCTCTGACGTTAGCACGTCGGCTGAACTTGCTGTCCAGGCTAGGTTTCTTTGGTGTCTCCTCAGTGATGGGCAAGCCTGTCAGCTTGACGTATCCCGTGAGTTGGTCCAGCAATACTGGGCCGCTAGCCTGGACTTCAGACACAAGTTCTGATTCACCGTCCATGGCTTCGAGACAGTATCCTAGAGGGAGAAAGGAAGGATTGGGATTGAGCAAACCTGTTCTGGAAAAAGCGTCTGATGTGAACAGCTAAGACGTGTCAAAGGGCCGAGGTAAACAACAGAGAGATATAAATTGATGGTGCAGCTGCAGATTGAACATTTATTGATTTGGCTTCTTTACCTTGAGTTGTTGACGATGGTGGAGTTGTGGTTATGACAGTTGTTGTCACGGTGGTGCTTCTTGTTGTTGGCTCAGTTGTGGAGTATTCTGTCAAGATAATTGATTTGTCGTTAAATGAAAGAAAGGACACAGAACATCAGGTTTCCCCCCGAAAAAAAATTATGTGGTTGTCCGGCTGGACAATCCCGTAGTTTAAACTATTAGAACACCGGTAAAAGCTTACCTTTGATGCAACCCAAGACATGCATCTCAAATGTTGTTGCCTCAACGTCACTGACATCTCGGAACTCTATGCGTAATTCAGTAACACCTTCCAAAGTATCTTCACCGGTTGGCAAGAGCTTCAGTTTAGGCTCGTCGCCTTCAAGAGTGACAACTACGGGCTGCAAAAAAAATTGTAAGGAAATATGCGTTAATGCTGAACGAACGCTCCAGACCCTACAAAAATGAATATCTCTGAAAAGGACTAAGGACTACAATCTTGAAAGCAGAGGAGCAAAGGAGGAGTGTCAGTTTGGTCTTTTGTACCTTGGGGAGGTCTGTGGAATCGTCAGTCAGTGGAGTGAAATCCTCGTCTCCAGGTTTCTTGGTGAACAATCTGATGGTAACCTCGATCGGCTGTTGCTGTGCTGTAGGCTGGGGTGTGGTTGTACCCGTTTCCGGCTGACTTGGTGCACTTGTCGATTTAGAAGAACGCAAAGTGATAACCACTGCCCTGATATTGACAGGTTGGTGGAATTTGCGCTCCACACTGGGAATATCACTTGAGCTTTGGCCGATTGGTAGGTCGGTAAACGTCAGGTAGGAGGTGTCTTTATCGATTGTCAGGGACCCAGCTGGCGCAACACTAGATTCGAGACCCTGTTCACCATCCATTGGCTCTAGACAGTATCCTGCATTGGAAAAATCAAGATAAAGGGTGGTGGGTGTCTTGACAAAAACCTGTGCTTATTGCCTGAGATGGCATGATGAAATTTAGAGAGAGAAAAAGACTGAACCTTTCTGTTTGAAAGATTGAAATTGCAATTCAGTTTCTGTATACCTTGAGTGGTTGACATCTGGGAAGTTGTCGAGCGAGAGCTGGTTGTTTCTTCAGTGACAGTTGTTGATGGTGTGGTGACAGTAGTGACTTTGGTTGTCATCTCGGTCGTGGTGTATTCTGAAGGAATGAAAATATTTACTTGCGGTGAAATTGGCACAAGAGAAAATGCTGTTTTGTTACTAGGCTGAGACACTGGACAATAGGCCGCATAGTCAACACTTATGAATTTCAAGCAGCAACAAGGTAGATGACAAGCCAAGAGTTGATGATGAGTGTTGGCCTGCTTACCCTCTGCGCATCCCAAGACTTGGAATTCCAGTGTTGCTGAATCAACACCCGTCACCGTTCGCAACACGACACGCAACTGCACAATACCCTGTAGAGATTCATCGTCGATCGGTAGTAGCACTCGTTGAGGCAGTTCGTTGTCAAGGCTTATTTGGAAGATCTAACAGGGAAAATATACAGTTGGAATTGAGGTGTTGTGGTATTAAACTGAGAAATGGTGATATTCGAGAAGTACAGGTCTGGAGGTAGTGCTAGTTGGGAACTATTTTCATGCTGACCTTTTCTTTAGGACTTTCGTCATCAGACACCGGCGATAAGGTGGCGGCTCCAGCTTTCTTTGTCAGCAAAGTAAAGGTGACTTTAAGCGGTTTGACTTCTTCACCAGTAGCTGCCGGGGTGGTGGAAGAAGTCGGCGACCGCAACCTAAGGACGATAGCTCTGACGTTAGCACGTCGGCTGAACTTGCTGTCCAGGCTAGGTTTCTTTGGTGTCTCCTCAGTGATGGGCAAGCCTGTCAGCTTGACGTATCCCGTGAGTTGGTCCAGCAATACTGGGCCGCTAGCCTGGACTTCAGACACAAGTTCTGATTCACCGTCCATGGCTTCGAGACAGTATCCTAGAGGGAGAAAGGAAGGATTGGGATTGAGCAAACCTGTTCTGGAAAAAGCGTCTGATGTGAACAGCTAAGACGTGTCAAAGGGCCGAGGTAAACAACAGAGAGATATAAATTGATGGTGCAGCTGCAGATTGAACATTTATTGATTTGGCTTCTTTACCTTGAGTTGTTGACGATGGTGGAGTTGTGGTTATGACAGTTGTTGTCACGGTGGTGCTTCTTGTTGTTGGCTCAGTTGTGGAGTATTCTGTCAAGATAATTGATTTGTCGTTAAATGAAAGAAAGGACACAGAACATCAGGTTTCCCCCCGAAAAAAAATTATGTGGTTGTCCGGCTGGACAATCCCGTAGTTTAAACTATTAGAACACCGGTAAAAGCTTACCTTTGATGCAACCCAAGACATGCATCTCAAATGTTGTTGCCTCAACGTCACTGACATCTCGGAACTCTATGCGTAATTCAGTAACACCTTCCAAAGTATCTTCACCGGTTGGCAAGAGCTTCAGTTTAGGCTCGTCGCCTTCAAGAGTGACAACTACGGGCTGCAAAAAATATTGTAAGGAAATATGCGTTAATGCTGAACGAACGCTCCAGACCCTACAAAAATGAATATCTCTGAAAAGGACTAAGGACTACAATCTTGAAAGCAGAGGAGCAAAGGAGGAGTGTCAGTTTGGTCTTTTGTACCTTGGGGAGGTCTGTGGAATCGTCAGTCAGTGGAGTGAAATCCTCGTCTCCAGGTTTCTTGGTGAACAATCTGATGGTAACCTCGATCGGCTGTTGCTGTGCTGTAGGCTGGGGTGTGGTTGTACCCGTTTCCGGCTGACTTGGTGCACTTGTCGATTTAGAAGAACGCAAAGTGATAACCACTGCCCTGATATTGACAGGTTGGTGGAATTTGCGCTCCACACTGGGAATATCACTTGAGCTTTGGCCGATTGGTAGGTCGGTAAACGTCAGGTAGGAGGTGTCTTTATCGATTGTCAGGGACCCAGCTGGCGCAACACTAGATTCGAGACCCTGTTCACCATCCATTGGCTCTAGACAGTATCCTGCATTGGAAAAATCAAGATAAAGGGTGGTGGGTGTCTTGACAAAAACCTGTGCTTATTGCCTGAGATGGCATGATGAAATTTAGAGAGAGAAAAAGACTGAACCTTTCTGTTTGAAAGATTGAAATTGCAATTCAGTTTCTGTATACCTTGAGTGGTTGACATCTGGGAAGTTGTCGAGCGAGAGCTGGTTGTTTCTTCAGTGACAGTTGTTGATGGTGTGGTGACAGTAGTGACTTTGGTTGTCATCTCGGTCGTGGTGTATTCTGAAGGAATGAAAATATTTACTTGCGGTGAAATTGGCACAAGAGAAAATGCTGTTTTGTTACTAGGCTGAGACACTGGACAATAGGCCGCATAGTCAACACTTATGAATTTCAAGCAGCAACAAGGTAGATGACAAGCCAAGAGTTGATGATGAGTGTTGGCCTGCTTACCCTCTGCGCATCCCAAGACTTGGAATTCCAGTGTTGCTGAATCAACACCCGTCACCGTTCGCAACACGACACGCAACTGCACAATACCCTGTAGAGATTCATCGTCGATCGGTAGTAGCACTCGTTGAGGCAGTTCGTTGTCAAGGCTTATTTGGAAGATCTAACAGGGAAAATATACAGTTGGAATTGAGGTGTTGTGGTATTAAACTGAGAAATGGTGATATTCGAGAAGTACAGGTCTGGAGGTAGTGCTAGTTGGGAACTATTTTCATGCTGACCTTTTCTTTAGGACTTTCGTCATCAGACACCGGCGATAAGGTGGCGGCTCCAGCTTTCTTTGTCAGCAAAGTAAAGGTGACTTCAAGCGGTTTGACTTCTTCACCAGTAGCTGCCGGGGTGGTGGAAGAAGTCGGCGACCGCAACCTAAGGACGATAGCTCTGACGTTAGCACGTCGGCTGAACTTGCTGTCCAGGCTAGGTTTCTTTGGTGTCTCCTCAGTGATGGGCAAGCCTGTCAGCTTGACGTATCCCGTGAGTTGGTCCAGCAATACTGGGCCGCTAGCCTGGACTTCAGACACAAGTTCTGATTCACCGTCCATGGCTTCGAGACAGTATCCTAGAGGGAGAAAGGAAGGATTGGGATTGAGCAAACCTGTTCTGGAAAAAGCGTCTGATGTGAACAGCTAAGACGTGTCAAAGGGCCGAGGTAAACAACAGAGAGATATAAATTGATGGTGCAGCTGCAGATTGAACATTTATTGATTTGGCTTCTTTACCTTGAGTTGTTGACGATGGTGGAGTTGTGGTTATGACAGTTGTTGTCACGGTGGTGCTTCTTGTTGTTGGCTCAGTTGTGGAGTATTCTGTCAAGATAATTGATTTGTCGTTAAATGAAAGAAAGGACACAGAACATCAGGTTTCCCCCCGAAAAAAAATTATGTGGTTGTCCGGCTGGACAATCCCGTAGTTTAAACTATTAGAACACCGGTAAAAGCTTACCTTTGATGCAACCCAAGACATGCATCTCAAATGTTGTTGCCTCAACGTCACTGACATCTCGGAACTCTATGCGTAATTCAGTAACACCTTCCAAAGTATCTTCACCGGTTGGCAAGAGCTTCAGTTTAGGCTCGTCGCCTTCAAGAGTGACAACTACGGGCTGCAAAAAAAATTGTAAGGAAATATGCGTTAATGCTGAACGAACGCTCCAGACCCTACAAAAATGAATATCTCTGAAAAGGACTAAGGACTACAATCTTGAAAGCAGAGGAGCAAAGGAGGAGTGTCAGTTTGGTCTTTTGTACCTTGGGGAGGTCTGTGGAATCGTCAGTCAGTGGAGTGAAATCCTCGTCTCCAGGTTTCTTGGTGAACAATCTGATGGTAACCTCGATCGGCTGTTGCTGTGCTGTAGGCTGGGGTGTGGTTGTACCCGTTTCCGGCTGACTTGGTGCACTTGTCGATTTAGAAGAACGCAAAGTGATAACCACTGCCCTGATATTGACAGGTTGGTGGAATTTGCGCTCCACACTGGGAATATCACTTGAGCTTTGGCCGATTGGTAGGTCGGTAAACGTCAGGTAGGAGGTGTCTTTATCGATTGTCAGGGACCCAGCTGGCGCAACACTAGATTCGAGACCCTGTTCACCATCCATTGGCTCTAGACAGTATCCTGCATTGGAAAAATCAAGATAAAGGGTGGTGGGTGTCTTGACAAAAACCTGTGCTTATTGCCTGAGATGGCATGATGAAATTTAGAGAGAGAAAAAGACTGAACCTTTCTGTTTGAAAGATTGAAATTGCAATTCAGTTTCTGTATACCTTGAGTGGTTGACATCTGGGAAGTTGTCGAGCGAGAGCTGGTTGTTTCTTCAGTGACAGTTGTTGATGGTGTGGTGACAGTAGTGACTTTGGTTGTCATCTCGGTCGTGGTGTATTCTGAAGGAATGAAAATATTGACTTGCGGTGAAATTGGCACAAGAGAAAATGCTGTTTTGTTACTAGGCTGAGACACTGGACAATAGGCCGCATAGTCAACACTTATGAATTTCAAGCAGCAACAAGGTAGATGACAAGCCAAGAGTTGATGATGAGTGTTGGCCTGCTTACCCTCTGCGCATCCCAAGACTTGGAATTCCAGTGTTGCTGAATCAACACCCGTCACCGTTCGCAACACGACACGCAACTGCACAATACCCTGTAGAGATTCATCGTCGATCGGTAGTAGCACTCGTTGAGGCAGTTCGTTGTCAAGGCTTATTTGGAAGATCTAACAGGGAAAATATACAGTTGGAATTGAGGTGTTGTGGTATTAAACTGAGAAATGGTGATATTCGAGAAGTACAGGTCTGGAGGTAGTGCTAGTTGGGAACTATTTTCATGCTGACCTTTTCTTTAGGACTTTCGTCATCAGACACCGGCGATAAGGTGGCGGCTCCAGCTTTCTTTGTCAGCAAAGTAAAGGTGACTTCAAGCGGTTTGACTTCTTCACCAGTAGCTGCCGGGGTGGTGGAAGAAGTCGGCGACCGCAACCTAAGGACGATAGCTCTGACGTTAGCACGTCGGCTGAACTTGCTGTCCAGGCTAGGTTTCTTTGGTGTCTCCTCAGTGATGGGCAAGCCTGTCAGCTTGACGTATCCCGTGAGTTGGTCCAGCAATACTGGGCCGCTAGCCTGGACTTCAGACACAAGTTCTGATTCACCGTCCATGGCTTCGAGACAGTATCCTAGAGGGAGAAAGGAAGGATTGGGATTGAGCAAACCTGTTCTGGAAAAAGCGTCTGATGTGAACAGCTAAGACGTGTCAAAGGGCCGAGGTAAACAACAGAGAGATATAAATTGATGGTGCAGCTGCAGATTGAACATTTATTGATTTGGCTTCTTTACCTTGAGTTGTTGACGATGGTGGAGTTGTGGTTATGACAGTTGTTGTCACGGTGGTGCTTCTTGTTGTTGGCTCAGTTGTGGAGTATTCTGTCAAGATAATTGATTTGTCGTTAAATGAAAGAAAGGACACAGAACATCAGGTTTCCCCCCGAAAAAAAATTATGTGGTTGTCCGGCTGGACAATCCCGTAGTTTAAACTATTAGAACACCGGTAAAAGCTTACCTTTGATGCAACCCAAGACATGCATCTCAAATGTTGTTGCCTCAACGTCACTGACATCTCGGAACTCTATGCGTAATTCAGTAACACCTTCCAAAGTATCTTCACCGGTTGGCAAGAGCTTCAGTTTAGGCTCGTCGCCTTCAAGAGTGACAACTACGGGCTGCAAAAAAAATTGTAAGGAAATATGCGTTAATGCTGAACGAACGCTCCAGACCCTACAAAAATGAATATCTCTGAAAAGGACTAAGGACTACAATCTTGAAAGCAGAGGAGCAAAGGAGGAGTGTCAGTTTGGTCTTTTGTACCTTGGGGAGGTCTGTGGAATCGTCAGTCAGTGGAGTGAAATCCTCGTCTCCAGGTTTCTTGGTGAACAATCTGATGGTAACCTCGATCGGCTGTTGCTGTGCTGTAGGCTGGGGTGTGGTTGTACCCGTTTCCGGCTGACTTGGTGCACTTGTCGATTTAGAAGAACGCAAAGTGATAACCACTGCCCTGATATTGACAGGTTGGTGGAATTTGCGCTCCACACTGGGAATATCACTTGAGCTTTGGCCGATTGGTAGGTCGGTAAACGTCAGGTAGGAGGTGTCTTTATCGATTGTCAGGGACCCAGCTGGCGCAACACTAGATTCGAGACCCTGTTCACCATCCATTGGCTCTAGACAGTATCCTGCATTGGAAAAATCAAGATAAAGGGTGGTGGGTGTCTTGACAAAAACCTGTGCTTATTGCCTGAGATGCATTGATGAAATTTAGAGAGAGAAAAAGACTGAACCTTTCTGTTTGAAAGATTGAAATTGCAATTCAGTTTCTGTATACCTTGAGTGGTTGACATCTGGGAAGTTGTCGAGCGAGAGCTGGTTGTTTCTTCAGTGACAGTTGTTGATGGTGTGGTGACAGTAGTGACTTTGGTTGTCATCTCGGTCGTGGTGTATTCTGAAGGAATGAAAATATTTACTTGCGGTGAAATTGGCACAAGAGAAAATGCTGTTTTGTTACTAGGCTGAGACACTGGACAATAGGCCGCATAGTCAACACTTATGAATTTCAAGCAGCAACAAGGTAGATGACAAGCCAAGAGTTGATGATGAGTGTTGGCCTGCTTACCCTCTGCGCATCCCAAGACTTGGAATTCCAGTGTTGCTGAATCAACACCCGTCACCGTTCGCAACACGACACGCAACTGCACAATACCCTGTAGAGATTCATCGTCGATCGGTAGTAGCACTCGTTGAGGCAGTTCGTTGTCAAGGCTTATTTGGAAGATCTAACAGGGAAAATATACAGTTGGAATTGAGGTGTTGTGGTATTAAACTGAGAAATGGTGATATTCGAGAAGTACAGGTCTGGAGGTAGTGCTAGTTGGGAACTATTTTCATGCTGACCTTTTCTTTAGGACTTTCGTCATCAGACACCGGCGATAAGGTGGCGGCTCCAGCTTTCTTTGTCAGCAAAGTAAAGGTGACTTCAAGCGGTTTGACTTCTTCACCAGTAGCTGCCGGGGTGGTGGAAGAAGTCGGCGACCGCAACCTAAGGACGATAGCTCTGACGTTAGCACGTCGGCTGAACTTGCTGTCCAGGCTAGGTTTCTTTGGTGTCTCCTCAGTGATGGGCAAGCCTGTCAGCTTGACGTATCCCGTGAGTTGGTCCAGCAATACTGGGCCGCTAGCCTGGACTTCAGACACAAGTTCTGATTCACCGTCCATGGCTTCGAGACAGTATCCTAGAGGGAGAAAGGAAGGATTGGGATTGAGCAAACCTGTTCTGGAAAAAGCGTCTGATGTGAACAGCTAAGACGTGTCAAAGGGCCGAGGTAAACAACAGAGAGATATAAATTGATGGTGCAGCTGCAGATTGAACATTTATTGATTTGGCTTCTTTACCTTGAGTTGTTGACGATGGTGGAGTTGTGGTTATGACAGTTGTTGTCACGGTGGTGCTTCTTGTTGTTGGCTCAGTTGTGGAGTATTCTGTCAAGATAATTGATTTGTCGTTAAATGAAAGAAAGGACACAGAACATCAGGTTTCCCCCCGAAAAAAAATTATGTGGTTGTCCGGCTGGACAATCCCGTAGTTTAAACTATTAGAACACCGGTAAAAGCTTACCTTTGATGCAACCCAAGACATGCATCTCAAATGTTGTTGCCTCAACGTCACTGACATCTCGGAACTCTATGCGTAATTCAGTAACACCTTCCAAAGTATCTTCACCGGTTGGCAAGAGCTTCAGTTTAGGCTCGTCGCCTTCAAGAGTGACAACTACGGGCTGCAAAAAATATTGTAAGGAAATATGCGTTAATGCTGAACGAACGCTCCAGACCCTACAAAAATGAATATCTCTGAAAAGGACTAAGGACTACAATCTTGAAAGCAGAGGAGCAAAGGAGGAGTGTCAGTTTGGTCTTTTGTACCTTGGGGAGGTCTGTGGAATCGTCAGTCAGTGGAGTGAAATCCTCGTCTCCAGGTTTCTTGGTGAACAATCTGATGGTAACCTCGATCGGCTGTTGCTGTGCTGTAGGCTGGGGTGTGGTTGTACCCGTTTCCGGCTGACTTGGTGCACTTGTCGATTTAGAAGAACGCAAAGTGATAACCACTGCCCTGATATTGACAGGTTGGTGGAATTTGCGCTCCACACTGGGAATATCACTTGAGCTTTGGCCGATTGGTAGGTCGGTAAACGTCAGGTAGGAGGTGTCTTTATCGATTGTCAGGGACCCAGCTGGCGCAACACTAGATTCGAGACCCTGTTCACCATCCATTGGCTCTAGACAGTATCCTGCATTGGAAAAATCAAGATAAAGGGTGGTGGGTGTCTTGACAAAAACCTGTGCTTATTGCCTGAGATGGCATGATGAAATTTAGAGAGAGAAAAAGACTGAACCTTTCTGTTTGAAAGATTGAAATTGCAATTCAGTTTCTGTATACCTTGAGTGGTTGACATCTGGGAAGTTGTCGAGCGAGAGCTGGTTGTTTCTTCAGTGACAGTTGTTGATGGTGTGGTGACAGTAGTGACTTTGGTTGTCATCTCGGTCGTGGTGTATTCTGAAGGAATGAAAATATTGACTTGCGGTGAAATTGGCACAAGAGAAAATGCTGTTTTGTTACTAGGCTGAGACACTGGACAATAGGCCGCATAGTCAACACTTATGAATTTCAAGCAGCAACAAGGTAGATGACAAGCCAAGAGTTGATGATGAGTGTTGGCCTGCTTACCCTCTGCGCATCCCAAGACTTGGAATTCCAGTGTTGCTGAATCAACACCCGTCACCGTTCGCAACACGACACGCAACTGCACAATACCCTGTAGAGATTCATCGTCGATCGGTAGTAGCACTCGTTGAGGCAGTTCGTTGTCAAGGCTTATTTGGAAGATCTAACAGGGAAAATATACAGTTGGAATTGAGGTGTTGTGGTATTAAACTGAGAAATGGTGATATTCGAGAAGTACAGGTCTGGAGGTAGTGCTAGTTGGGAACTATTTTCATGCTGACCTTTTCTTTAGGACTTTCGTCATCAGACACCGGCGATAAGGTGGCGGCTCCAGCTTTCTTTGTCAGCAAAGTAAAGGTGACTTCAAGCGGTTTGACTTCTTCACCAGTAGCTGCCGGGGTGGTGGAAGAAGTCGGCGACCGCAACCTAAGGACGATAGCTCTGACGTTAGCACGTCGGCTGAACTTGCTGTCCAGGCTAGGTTTCTTTGGTGTCTCCTCAGTGATGGGCAAGCCTGTCAGCTTGACGTATCCCGTGAGTTGGTCCAGCAATACTGGGCCGCTAGCCTGGACTTCAGACACAAGTTCTGATTCACCGTCCATGGCTTCGAGACAGTATCCTAGAGGGAGAAAGGAAGGATTGGGATTGAGCAAACCTGTTCTGGAAAAAGCGTCTGATGTGAACAGCTAAGACGTGTCAAAGGGCCGAGGTAAACAACAGAGAGATATAAATTGATGGTGCAGCTGCAGATTGAACATTTATTGATTTGGCTTCTTTACCTTGAGTTGTTGACGATGGTGGAGTTGTGGTTATGACAGTTGTTGTCACGGTGGTGCTTCTTGTTGTTGGCTCAGTTGTGGAGTATTCTGTCAAGATAATTGATTTGTCGTTAAATGAAAGAAAGGACACAGAACATCAGGTTTCCCCCCGAAAAAAAATTATGTGGTTGTCCGGCTGGACAATCCCGTAGTTTAAACTATTAGAACACCGGTAAAAGCTTACCTTTGATGCAACCCAAGACATGCATCTCAAATGTTGTTGCCTCAACGTCACTGACATCTCGGAACTCTATGCGTAATTCAGTAACACCTTCCAAAGTATCTTCACCGGTTGGCAAGAGCTTCAGTTTAGGCTCGTCGCCTTCAAGAGTGACAACTACGGGCTGCAAAAAAAATTGTAAGGAAATATGCGTTAATGCTGAACGAACGCTCCAGACCCTACAAAAATGAATATCTCTGAAAAGGACTAAGGACTACAATCTTGAAAGCAGAGGAGCAAAGGAGGAGTGTCAGTTTGGTCTTTTGTACCTTGGGGAGGTCTGTGGAATCGTCAGTCAGTGGAGTGAAATCCTCGTCTCCAGGTTTCTTGGTGAACAATCTGATGGTAACCTCGATCGGCTGTTGCTGTGCTGTAGGCTGGGGTGTGGTTGTACCCGTTTCCGGCTGACTTGGTGCACTTGTCGATTTAGAAGAACGCAAAGTGATAACCACTGCCCTGATATTGACAGGTTGGTGGAATTTGCGCTCCACACTGGGAATATCACTTGAGCTTTGGCCGATTGGTAGGTCGGTAAACGTCAGGTAGGAGGTGTCTTTATCGATTGTCAGGGACCCAGCTGGCGCAACACTAGATTCGAGACCCTGTTCACCATCCATTGGCTCTAGACAGTATCCTGCATTGGAAAAATCAAGATAAAGGGTGGTGGGTGTCTTGACAAAAACCTGTGCTTATTGCCTGAGATGGCATGATGAAATTTAGAGAGAGAAAAAGACTGAACCTTTCTGTTTGAAAGATTGAAATTGCAATTCAGTTTCTGTATACCTTGAGTGGTTGACATCTGGGAAGTTGTCGAGCGAGAGCTGGTTGTTTCTTCAGTGACAGTTGTTGATGGTGTGGTGACAGTAGTGACTTTGGTTGTCATCTCGGTCGTGGTGTATTCTGAAGGAATGAAAATATTTACTTGCGGTGAAATTGGCACAAGAGAAAATGCTGTTTTGTTACTAGGCTGAGACACTGGACAATAGGCCGCATAGTCAACACTTATGAATTTCAAGCAGCAACAAGGTAGATGACAAGCCAAGAGTTGATGATGAGTGTTGGCCTGCTTACCCTCTGCGCATCCCAAGACTTGGAATTCCAGTGTTGCTGAATCAACACCCGTCACCGTTCGCAACACGACACGCAACTGCACAATACCCTGTAGAGATTCATCGTCGATCGGTAGTAGCACTCGTTGAGGCAGTTCGTTGTCAAGGCTTATTTGGAAGATCTAACAGGGAAAATATACAGTTGGAATTGAGGTGTTGTGGTATTAAACTGAGAAATGGTGATATTCGAGAAGTACAGGTCTGGAGGTAGTGCTAGTTGGGAACTATTTTCATGCTGACCTTTTCTTTAGGACTTTCGTCATCAGACACCGGCGATAAGGTGGCGGCTCCAGCTTTCTTTGTCAGCAAAGTAAAGGTGACTTCAAGCGGTTTGACTTCTTCACCAGTAGCTGCCGGGGTGGTGGAAGAAGTCGGCGACCGCAACCTAAGGACGATAGCTCTGACGTTAGCACGTCGGCTGAACTTGCTGTCCAGGCTAGGTTTCTTTGGTGTCTCCTCAGTGATGGGCAAGCCTGTCAGCTTGACGTATCCCGTGAGTTGGTCCAGCAATACTGGGCCGCTAGCCTGGACTTCAGACACAAGTTCTGATTCACCGTCCATGGCTTCGAGACAGTATCCTAGAGGGAGAAAGGAAGGATTGGGATTGAGCAAACCTGTTCTGGAAAAAGCGTCTGATGTGAACAGCTAAGACGTGTCAAAGGGCCGAGGTAAACAACAGAGAGATATAAATTGATGGTGCAGCTGCAGATTGAACATTTATTGATTTGGCTTCTTTACCTTGAGTTGTTGACGATGGTGGAGTTGTGGTTATGACAGTTGTTGTCACGGTGGTGCTTCTTGTTGTTGGCTCAGTTGTGGAGTATTCTGTCAAGATAATTGATTTGTCGTTAAATGAAAGAAAGGACACAGAACATCAGGTTTCCCCCCGAAAAAAAATTATGTGGTTGTCCGGCTGGACAATCCCGTAGTTTAAACTATTAGAACACCGGTAAAAGCTTACCTTTGATGCAACCCAAGACATGCATCTCAAATGTTGTTGCCTCAACGTCACTGACATCTCGGAACTCTATGCGTAATTCAGTAACACCTTCCAAAGTATCTTCACCGGTTGGCAAGAGCTTCAGTTTAGGCTCGTCGCCTTCAAGAGTGACAACTACGGGCTGCAAAAAAAATTGTAAGGAAATATGCGTTAATGCTGAACGAACGCTCCAGACCCTACAAAAATGAATATCTCTGAAAAGGACTAAGGACTACAATCTTGAAAGCAGAGGAGCAAAGGAGGAGTGTCAGTTTGGTCTTTTGTACCTTGGGGAGGTCTGTGGAATCGTCAGTCAGTGGAGTGAAATCCTCGTCTCCAGGTTTTTTGGTGAACAATCTGATGGTAACCTCGATCGGCTGTTGCTGTGCTGTAGGCTGGGGTGTGGTTGTACCCGTTTCCGGCTGACTTGGTGCACTTGTCGATTTAGAAGAACGCAAAGTGATAACCACTGCCCTGATATTGACAGGTTGGTGGAATTTGCGCTCCACACTGGGAATATCACTTGAGCTTTGGCCGATTGGTAGGTCGGTAAACGTCAGGTAGGAGGTGTCTTTATCGATTGTCAGGGACCCAGCTGGCGCAACACTAGATTCGAGACCCTGTTCACCATCCATTGGCTGTAGACAGTATCCTGCATTGGAAAAATCAAGATAAAGGGTGGTGGGTGTCTTGACAAAAACCTGTGCTTATTGCCTGAGATGGCATGATGAAATTTAGAGAGAGAAAAAGACTGAACCTTTCTGTTTGAAAGATTGAAATTGCAATTCAGTTTCTGTATACCTTGAGTGGTTGACATCTGGGAAGTTGTCGAGCGAGAGCTGGTTGTTTCTTCAGTGACAGTTGTTGATGGTGTGGTGACAGTAGTGACTTTGGTTGTCATCTCGGTCGTGGTGTATTCTGAAGGAATTAAAATATTGACTTGCGGTGAAATTGGCACAAGAGAAAATGCTGTTTTGTTACTAGGCTGAGACACTGGACAATAGGCCGCATAGTCAACACTTATGAATTTCAAGCAGCAACAAGGTAGATGACAAGCCAAGAGTTGATGATGAGTGTTGGCCTGCTTACCCTCTGCGCATCCCAAGACTTGGAATTCCAGTGTTGCTGAATCAACACCCGTCACCGTTCGCAACACGACACGCAACTGCACAATACCCTGTAGAGATTCATCGTCGATCGGTAGTAGCACTCGTTGAGGCAGTTCGTTGTCAAGGCTTATTTGGAAGATCTAACAGGGAAAATATACAGTTGGAATTGAGGTGTTGTGGTATTAAACTGAGAAATGGTGATATTCGAGAAGTACAGGTCTGGAGGTAGTGCTAGTTGGGAACTATTTTCATGCTGACCTTTTCTTTAGGACTTTCGTCATCAGACACCGGCGATAAGGTGGCGGCTCCAGCTTTCTTTGTCAGCAAAGTAAAGGTGACTTCAAGCGGTTTGACTTCTTCACCAGTAGCTGCCGGGGTGGTGGAAGAAGTCGGCGACCGCAACCTAAGGACGATAGCTCTGACGTTAGCACGTCGGCTGAACTTGCTGTCCAGGCTAGGTTTCTTTGGTGTCTCCTCAGTGATGGGCAAGCCTGTCAGCTTGACGTATCCCGTGAGTTGGTCCAGCAATACTGGGCCGCTAGCCTGGACTTCAGACACAAGATCTGATTCACCGTCCATGGCTTCGAGACAGTATCCTAGAGGGAGAAAGGAAGGATTGGGATTGAGCAAACCTGTTCTGGAAAAAGCGTCTGATGTGAACAGCTAAGACGTGTCAAAGGGCCGAGGTAAACAACAGAGAGATATAAATTGATGGTGCAGCTGCAGATTGAACATTTATTGATTTGGCTTCTTTACCTTGAGTTGTTGACGATGGTGGAGTTGTGGTTATGACAGTTGTTGTCACGGTGGTGCTTCTTGTTGTTGGCTCAGTTGTGGAGTATTCTGTCAAGATAATTGATTTGTCGTTAAATGAAAGAAAGGACACAGAACATCAGGTTTCCCCCCGAAAAAAAATTATGTGGTTGTCCGGCTGGACAATCCCGTAGTTTAAACTATTAGAACACCGGTAAAAGCTTACCTTTGATGCAACCCAAGACATGCATCTCAAATGTTGTTGCCTCAACGTCACTGACATCTCGGAACTCTATGCGTAATTCAGTAACACCTTCCAAAGTATCTTCACCGGTTGGCAAGAGCTTCAGTTTAGGCTCGTCGCCTTCAAGAGTGACAACTACGGGCTGCAAAAAAAATTGTAAGGAAATATGCGTTAATGCTGAACGAACGCTCCAGACCCTACAAAAATGAATATCTCTGAAAAGGACTAAGGACTACAATCTTGAAAGCAGAGGAGCAAAGGAGGAGTGTCAGTTTGGTCTTTTGTACCTTGGGGAGGTCTGTGGAATCGTCAGTCAGTGGAGTGAAATCCTCGTCTCCAGGTTTCTTGGTGAACAATCTGATGGTAACCTCGATCGGCTGTTGCTGTGCTGTAGGCTGGGGTGTGGTTGTACCCGTTTCCGGCTGACTTGGTGCACTTGTCGATTTAGAAGAACGCAAAGTGATAACCACTGCCCTGATATTGACAGGTTGGTGGAATTTGCGCTCCACACTGGGAATATCACTTGAGCTTTGGCCGATTGGTAGGTCGGTAAACGTCAGGTAGGAGGTGTCTTTATCGATTGTCAGGGACCCAGCTGGCGCAACACTAGATTCGAGACCCTGTTCACCATCCATTGGCTCTAGACAGTATCCTGCATTGGAAAAATCAAGATAAAGGGTGGTGGGTGTCTTGACAAAAACCTGTGCTTATTGCCTGAGATGGCATGATGAAATTTAGAGAGAGAAAAAGACTGAACCTTTCTGTTTGAAAGATTGAAATTGCAATTCAGTTTCTGTATACCTTGAGTGGTTGACATCTGGGAAGTTGTCGAGCGAGAGCTGGTTGTTTCTTCAGTGACAGTTGTTGATGGTGTGGTGACAGTAGTGACTTTGGTTGTCATCTCGGTCGTGGTGTATTCTGAAGGAATGAAAATATTTACTTGCGGTGAAATTGGCACAAGAGAAAATGCTGTTTTGTTACTAGGCTGAGACACTGGACAATAGGCCGCATAGTCAACACTTATGAATTTCAAGCAGCAACAAGGTAGATGACAAGCCAAGAGTTGATGATGAGTGTTGGCCTGCTTACCCTCTGCGCATCCCAAGACTTGGAATTCCAGTGTTGCTGAATCAACACCCGTCACCGTTCGCAACACGACACGCAACTGCACAATACCCTGTAGAGATTCATCGTCGATCGGTAGTAGCACTCGTTGAGGCAGTTCGTTGTCAAGGCTTATTTGGAAGATCTAACAGGGAAAATATACAGTTGGAATTGAGGTGTTGTGGTATTAAACTGAGAAATGGTGATATTCGAGAAGTACAGGTCTGGAGGTAGTGCTAGTTGGGAACTATTTTCATGCTGACCTTTTCTTTAGGACTTTCGTCATCAGACACCGGCGATAAGGTGGCGGCTCCAGCTTTCTTTGTCAGCAAAGTAAAGGTGACTTCAAGCGGTTTGACTTCTTCACCAGTAGCTGCCGGGGTGGTGGAAGAAGTCGGCGACCGCAACCTAAGGACGATAGCTCTGACGTTAGCACGTCGGCTGAACTTGCTGTCCAGGCTAGGTTTCTTTGGTGTCTCCTCAGTGATGGGCAAGCCTGTCAGCTTGACGTATCCCGTGAGTTGGTCCAGCAATACTGGGCCGCTAGCCTGGACTTCAGACACAAGTTCTGATTCACCGTCCATGGCTTCGAGACAGTATCCTAGAGGGAGAAAGGAAGGATTGGGATTGAGCAAACCTGTTCTGGAAAAAGCGTCTGATGTGAACAGCTAAGACGTGTCAAAGGGCCGAGGTAAACAACAGAGAGATATAAATTGATGGTGCAGCTGCAGATTGAACATTGATTGATTTGGCTTCTTTACCTTGAGTTGTTGACGATGGTGGAGTTGTGGTTATGACAGTTGTTGTCACGGTGGTGCTTCTTGTTGTTGGCTCAGTTGTGGAGTATTCTGTCAAGATAATTGATTTGTCGTTAAATGAAAGAAAGGACACAGAACATCAGGTTTCCCCCCGAAAAAAAATTATGTGGTTGTCCGGCTGGACAATCCCGTAGTTTAAACTATTAGAACACCGGTAAAAGCTTACCTTTGATGCAACCCAAGACATGCATCTCAAATGTTGTTGCCTCAACGTCACTGACATCTCGGAACTCTATGCGTAATTCAGTAACACCTTCCAAAGTATCTTCACCGGTTGGCAAGAGCTTCAGTTTAGGCTCGTCGCCTTCAAGAGTGACAACTACGGGCTGCAAAAAAAATTGTAAGGAAATATGCGTTAATGCTGAACGAACGCTCCAGACCCTACAAAAATGAATATCTCTGAAAAGGACTAAGGACTACAATCTTGAAAGCAGAGGAGCAAAGGAGGAGTGTCAGTTTGGTCTTTTGTACCTTGGGGAGGTCTGTGGAATCGTCAGTCAGTGGAGTGAAATCCTCGTCTCCAGGTTTCTTGGTGAACAATCTGATGGTAACCTCGATCGGCTGTTGCTGTGCTGTAGGCTGGGGTGTGGTTGTACCCGTTTCCGGCTGACTTGGTGCACTTGTCGATTTAGAAGAACGCAAAGTGATAACCACTGCCCTGATATTGACAGGTTGGTGGAATTTGCGCTCCACACTGGGAATATCACTTGAGCTTTGGCCGATTGGTAGGTCGGTAAACGTCAGGTAGGAGGTGTCTTTATCGATTGTCAGGGACCCAGCTGGCGCAACACTAGATTCGAGACCCTGTTCACCATCCATTGGCTCTAGACAGTATCCTGCATTGGAAAAATCAAGATAAAGGGTGGTGGGTGTCTTGACAAAAACCTGTGCTTATTGCCTGAGATGGCATGATGAAATTTAGAGAGAGAAAAAGACTGAACCTTTCTGTTTGAAAGATTGAAATTGCAATTCAGTTTCTGTATACCTTGAGTGGTTGACATCTGGGAAGTTGTCGAGCGAGAGCTGGTTGTTTCTTCAGTGACAGTTGTTGATGGTGTGGTGACAGTAGTGACTTTGGTTGTCATCTCGGTCGTGGTGTATTCTGAAGGAATGAAAATATTTACTTGCGGTGAAATTGGCACAAGAGAAAATGCTGTTTTGTTACTAGGCTGAGACACTGGACAATAGGCCGCATAGTCAACACTTATGAATTTCAAGCAGCAACAAGGTAGATGACAAGCCAAGAGTTGATGATGAGTGTTGGCCTGCTTACCCTCTGCGCATCCCAAGACTTGGAATTCCAGTGTTGCTGAATCAACACCCGTCACCGTTCGCAACACGACACGCAACTGCACAATACCCTGTAGAGATTCATCGTCGATCGGTAGTAGCACTCGTTGAGGCAGTTCGTTGTCAAGGCTTATTTGGAAGATCTAACAGGGAAAATATACAGTTTGAATTGAGGTGTTGTGGTATTAAACGGAGAAATGGTGATATTCGAGAAGTACAGGTCTGGAGGTAGTGCTAGTTTGGAATTATTTTCATGCTGACCTTTTCTTTAGGACTTTCGTCATCAGACACCGGCGATAAGGTGGCGGCTCCAGCTTTCTTTGTCAGCAAAGTAAAGGTGACTTCAAGCGGTTTGACTTCTTCACCAGTAGCTGCCGGGGTGGTGGAAGAAGTCGGCGACCGCAACCTAAGGACGATAGCTCTGACGTTAGCACGTCGGCTGAACTTGCTGTCCAGGCTAGGTTTCTTTGGTGTCTCCTCAGTGATGGGCAAGCCTGTCAGCTTGACGTATCCCGTGAGTTGGTCCAGCAATACTGGGCCGCTAGCCTGGACTTCAGACACAAGTTCTGATTCACCGTCCATGGCTTCGAGACAGTATCCTAGAGGGAGAAAGGAAGGATTGGGATTGAGCAAACCTGTTCTGGAAAAAGCGTCTGATGTGAACAGCTAAGACGTGTCAAAGGGCCGAGGTAAACAACAGAGAGATATAAATTGATGGTGCAGCTGCAGATTGAACATTGATTGATTTGGCTTCTTTACCTTGAGTTGTTGACGATGGTGGAGTTGTGGTTATGACAGTTGTTGTCACGGTGGTGCTTCTTGTTGTTGGCTCAGTTGTGGAGTATTCTGTCAAGATAATTGATTTGTCGTTAAATGAAAGAAAGGACACAGAACATCAGGTTTCCCCCCGAAAAAAAATTATGTGGTTGTCCGGCTGGACAATCCCGTAGTTTAAACTATTAGAACACCGGTAAAAGCTTACCTTTGATGCAACCCAAGACATGCATCTCAAATGTTGTTGCCTCAACGTCACTGACATCTCGGAACTCTATGCGTAATTCAGTAACACCTTCCAAAGTATCTTCACCGGTTGGCAAGAGCTTCAGTTTAGGCTCGTCGCCTTCAAGAGTGACAACTACGGGCTGCAAAAAAAATTGTAAGGAAATATGCGTTAATGCTGAACGAACGCTCCAGACCCTACAAAAATGAATATCTCTGAAAAGGACTAAGGACTACAATCTTGAAAGCAGAGGAGCAAAGGAGGAGTGTCAGTTTGGTCTTTTGTACCTTGGGGAGGTCTGTGGAATCGTCAGTCAGTGGAGTGAAATCCTCGTCTCCAGGTTTCTTGGTGAACAATCTGATGGTAACCTCGATCGGCTGTTGCTGTGCTGTAGGCTGGGGTGTGGTTGTACCCGTTTCCGGCTGACTTGGTGCACTTGTCGATTTAGAAGAACGCAAAGTGATAACCACTGCCCTGATATTGACAGGTTGGTGGAATTTGCGCTCCACACTGGGAATATCACTTGAGCTTTGGCCGATTGGTAGGTCGGTAAACGTCAGGTAGGAGGTGTCTTTATCGATTGTCAGGGACCCAGCTGGCGCAACACTAGATTCGAGACCCTGTTCACCATCCATTGGCTCTAGACAGTATCCTGCATTGGAAAAATCAAGATAAAGGGTGGTGGGTGTCTTGACAAAAACCTGTGCTTATTGCCTGAGATGGCATGATGAAATTTAGAGAGAGAAAAAGACTGAACCTTTCTGTTTGAAAGATTGAAATTGCAATTCAGTTTCTGTATACCTTGAGTGGTTGACATCTGGGAAGTTGTCGAGCGAGAGCTGGTTGTTTCTTCAGTGACAGTTGTTGATGGTGTGGTGACAGTAGTGACTTTGGTTGTCATCTCGGTCGTGGTGTATTCTGAAGGAATGAAAATATTTACTTGCGGTGAAATTGGCACAAGAGAAAATGCTGTTTTGTTACTAGGCTGAGACACTGGACAATAGGCCGCATAGTCAACACTTATGAATTTCAAGCAGCAACAAGGTAGATGACAAGCCAAGAGTTGATGATGAGTGTTGGCCTGCTTACCCTCTGCGCATCCCAAGACTTGGAATTCCAGTGTTGCTGAATCAACACCCGTCACCGTTCGCAACACGACACGCAACTGCACAATACCCTGTAGAGATTCATCGTCGATCGGTAGTAGCACTCGTTGAGGCAGTTCGTTGTCAAGGCTTATTTGGAAGATCTAACAGGGAAAATATACAGTTTGAATTGAGGTGTTGTGGTATTAAACGGAGAAATGGTGATATTCGAGAAGTACAGGTCTGGAGGTAGTGCTAGTTTGGAATTATTTTCATGCTGACCTTTTCTTTAGGACTTTCGTCATCAGACACCGGCGATAAGGTGGCGGCTCCAGCTTTCTTTGTCAGCAAAGTAAAGGTGACTTCAAGCGGTTTGACTTCTTCACCAGTAGCTGCCGGGGTGGTGGAAGAAGTCGGCGACCGCAACCTAAGGACGATAGCTCTGACGTTAGCACGTCGGCTGAACTTGCTGTCCAGGCTAGGTTTCTTTGGTGTCTCCTCAGTGATGGGCAAGCCTGTCAGCTTGACGTATCCCGTGAGTTGGTCCAGCAATACTGGGCCGCTAGCCTGGACTTCAGACACAAGTTCTGATTCACCGTCCATGGCTTCGAGACAGTATCCTAGAGGGAGAAAGGAAGGATTGGGATTGAGCAAACCTGTTCTGGAAAAAGCGTCTGATGTGAACAGCTAAGACGTGTCAAAGGGCCGAGGTAAACAACAGAGAGATATAAATTGATGGTGCAGCTGCAGATTGAACATTTATTGATTTGGCTTCTTTACCTTGAGTTGTTGACGATGGTGGAGTTGTGGTTATGACAGTTGTTGTCACGGTGGTGCTTCTTGTTGTTGGCTCAGTTGTGGAGTATTCTGTCAAGATAATTGATTTGTCGTTAAATGAAAGAAAGGACACAGAACATCAGGTTTCCCCCCGAAAAAAAATTATGTGGTTGTCCGGCTGGACAATCCCGTAGTTTAAACTATTAGAACACCGGTAAAAGCTTACCTTTGATGCAACCCAAGACATGCATCTCAAATGTTGTTGCCTCAACGTCACTGACATCTCGGAACTCTATGCGTAATTCAGTAACACCTTCCAAAGTATCTTCACCGGTTGGCAAGAGCTTCAGTTTAGGCTCGTCGCCTTCAAGAGTGACAACTACGGGCTGCAAAAAAAATTGTAAGGAAATATGCGTTAATGCTGAACGAACGCTCCAGACCCTACAAAAATGAATATCTCTGAAAAGGACTAAGGACTACAATCTTGAAAGCAGAGGAGCAAAGGAGGAGTGTCAGTTTGGTCTTTTGTACCTTGGGGAGGTCTGTGGAATCGTCAGTCAGTGGAGTGAAATCCTCGTCTCCAGGTTTCTTGGTGAACAATCTGATGGTAACCTCGATCGGCTGTTGCTGTGCTGTAGGCTGGGGTGTGGTTGTACCCGTTTCCGGCTGACTTGGTGCACTTGTCGATTTAGAAGAACGCAAAGTGATAACCACTGCCCTGATATTGACAGGTTGGTGGAATTTGCGCTCCACACTGGGAATATCACTTGAGCTTTGGCCGATTGGTAGGTCGGTAAACGTCAGGTACGAGGTGTCTTTATCGATTGTCAGGGACCCAGCTGGCGCAACACTAGATTCGAGACCCTGTTCACCATCCATTGGCTCTAGACAGTATCCTGCATTGGAAAAATCAAGATAAAGGGTGGTGGGTGTCTTGACAAAAACCTGTGCTTATTGCCTGAGATGGCATGATGAAATTTAGAGAGAGAAAAAGACTGAACCTTTCTGTTTGAAAGATTGAAATTGCAATTCAGTTTCTGTATACCTTGAGTGGTTGACATCTGGGAAGTTGTCGAGCGAGAGCTGGTTGTTTCTTCAGTGACAGTTGTTGATGGTGTGGTGACAGTAGTGACTTTGGTTGTCATCTCGGTCGTGGTGTATTCTGAAGGAATGAAAATATTTACTTGCGGTGAAATTGGCACAAGAGAAAATGCTGTTTTGTTACTAGGCTGAGACACTGGACAATAGGCCGCATAGTCAACACTTATGAATTTCAAGCAGCAACAAGGTAGATGACAAGCCAAGAGTTGATGATGAGTGTTGGCCTGCTTACCCTCTGCGCATCCCAAGACTTGGAATTCCAGTGTTGCTGAATCAACACCCGTCACCGTTCGCAACACGACACGCAACTGCACAATACCCTGTAGAGATTCATCGTCGATCGGTAGTAGCACTCGTTGAGGCAGTTCGTTGTCAAGGCTTATTTGGAAGATCTAACAGGGAAAATATACAGTTGGAATTGAGGTGTTGTGGTATTAAACTGAGAAATGGTGATATTCGAGAAGTACAGGTCTGGAGGTAGTGCTAGTTGGGAACTATTTTCATGCTGACCTTTTCTTTAGGACTTTCGTCATCAGACACCGGCGATAAGGTGGCGGCTCCAGCTTTCTTTGTCAGCAAAGTAAAGGTGACTTCAAGCGGTTTGACTTCTTCACCAGTAGCTGCCGGGGTGGTGGAAGAAGTCGGCGACCGCAACCTAAGGACGATAGCTCTGACGTTAGCACGTCGGCTGAACTTGCTGTCCAGGCTAGGTTTCTTTGGTGTCTCCTCAGTGATGGGCAAGCCTGTCAGCTTGACGTATCCCGTGAGTTGGTCCAGCAATACTGGGCCGCTAGCCTGGACTTCAGACACAAGTTCTGATTCACCGTCCATGGCTTCGAGACAGTATCCTAGAGGGAGAAAGGAAGGATTGGGATTGAGCAAACCTGTTCTGGAAAAAGCGTCTGATGTGAACAGCTAAGACGTGTCAAAGGGCCGAGGTAAACAACAGAGAGATATAAATTGATGGTGCAGCTGCAGATTGAACATTTATTGATTTGGCTTCTTTACCTTGAGTTGTTGACGATGGTGGAGTTGTGGTTATGACAGTTGTTGTCACGGTGGTGCTTCTTGTTGTTGGCTCAGTTGTGGAGTATTCTGTCAAGATAATTGATTTGTCGTTAAATGAAAGAAAGGACACAGAACATCAGGTTTCCCCCCGAAAAAAAATTATGTGGTTGTCCGGCTGGACAATCCCGTAGTTTAAACTATTAGAACACCGGTAAAAGCTTACCTTTGATGCAACCCAAGACATGCATCTCAAATGTTGTTGCCTCAACGTCACTGACATCTCGGAACTCTATGCGTAATTCAGTAACACCTTCCAAAGTATCTTCACCGGTTGGCAAGAGCTTCAGTTTAGGCTGGTCGCCTTCAAGAGTGACAACTACGGGCTGCAAAAAAAATTGTAAGGAAATATGCGTTAATGCTGAACGAACGCTCCAGACCCTACAAAAATGAATATCTCTGAAAAGGACTAAGGACTACAATCTTGAAAGCAGAGGAGCAAAGGAGGAGTGTCAGTTTGGTCTTTTGTACCTTGGGGAGGTCTGTGGAATCGTCAGTCAGTGGAGTGAAATCCTCGTCTCCAGGTTTCTTGGTGAACAATCTGATGGTAACCTCGATCGGCTGTTGCTGTGCTGTAGGCTGGGGTGTGGTTGTACCCGTTTCCGGCTGACTTGGTGCACTTGTCGATTTAGAAGAACGCAAAGTGATAACCACTGCCCTGATATTGACAGGTTGGTGGAATTTGCGCTCCACACTGGGAATATCACTTGAGCTTTGGCCGATTGGTAGGTCGGTAAACGTCAGGTAGGAGGTGTCTTTATCGATTGTCAGGGACCCAGCTGGCGCAACACTAGATTCGAGACCCTGTTCACCATCCATTGGCTCTAGACAGTATCCTGCATTGGAAAAATCAAGATAAAGGGTGGTGGGTGTCTTGACAAAAACCTGTGCTTATTGCCTGAGATGGCATGATGAAATTTAGAGAGAGAAAAAGACTGAACCTTTCTGTTTGAAAGATTGAAATTGCAATTCAGTTTCTGTATACCTTGAGTGGTTGACATCTGGGAAGTTGTCGAGCGAGAGCTGGTTGTTTCTTCAGTGACAGTTGTTGATGGTGTGGTGACAGTAGTGACTTTGGTTGTCATCTCGGTCGTGGTGTATTCTGAAGGAATGAAAATATTGACTTGCGGTGAAATTGGCACAAGAGAAAATGCTGTTTTGTTACTAGGCTGAGACACTGGACAATAGGCCGCATAGTCAACACTTATGAATTTCAAGCAGCAACAAGGTAGATGACAAGCCAAGAGTTGATGATGAGTGTTGGCCTGCTTACCCTCTGCGCATCCCAAGACTTGGAATTCCAGTGTTGCTGAATCAACACCCGTCACCGTTCGCAACACGACACGCAACTGCACAATACCCTGTAGAGATTCATCGTCGATCGGTAGTAGCACTCGTTGAGGCAGTTCGTTGTCAAGGCTTATTTGGAAGATCTAACAGGGAAAATATACAGTTGGAATTGAGGTGTTGTGGTATTAAACTGAGAAATGGTGATATTCGAGAAGTACAGGTCTGGAGGTAGTGCTAGTTGGGAACTATTTTCATGCTGACCTTTTCTTTAGGACTTTCGTCATCAGACACCGGCGATAAGGTGGCGGCTCCAGCTTTCTTTGTCAGCAAAGTAAAGGTGACTTCAAGCGGTTTGACTTCTTCACCAGTAGCTGCCGGGGTGGTGGAAGAAGTCGGCGACCGCAACCTAAGGACGATAGCTCTGACGTTAGCACGTCGGCTGAACTTGCTGTCCAGGCTAGGTTTCTTTGGTGTCTCCTCAGTGATGGGCAAGCCTGTCAGCTTGACGTATCCCGTGAGTTGGTCCAGCAATACTGGGCCGCTAGCCTGGACTTCAGACACAAGTTCTGATTCACCGTCCATGGCTTCGAGACAGTATCCTAGAGGGAGAAAGGAAGGATTGGGATTGAGCAAACCTGTTCTGGAAAAAGCGTCTGATGTGAACAGCTAAGACGTGTCAAAGGGCCGAGGTAAACAACAGAGAGATATAAATTGATGGTGCAGCTGCAGATTGAACATTTATTGATTTGGCTTCTTTACCTTGAGTTGTTGACGATGGTGGAGTTGTGGTTATGACAGTTGTTGTCACGGTGGTGCTTCTTGTTGTTGGCTCAGTTGTGGAGTATTCTGTCAAGATAATTGATTTGTCGTTAAATGAAAGAAAGGACACAGAACATCAGGTTTCCCCCCGAAAAAAAATTATGTGGTTGTCCGGCTGGACAATCCCGTAGTTTAAACTATTAGAACACCGGTAAAAGCTTACCTTTGATGCAACCCAAGACATGCATCTCAAATGTTGTTGCCTCAACGTCACTGACATCTCGGAACTCTATGCGTAATTCAGTAACACCTTCCAAAGTATCTTCACCGGTTGGCAAGAGCTTCAGTTTAGGCTCGTCGCCTTCAAGAGTGACAACTACGGGCTGCAAAAAAAATTGTAAGGAAATATGCGTTAATGCTGAACGAACGCTCCAGACCCTACAAAAATGAATATCTCTGAAAAGGACTAAGGACTACAATCTTGAAAGCAGAGGAGCAAAGGAGGAGTGTCAGTTTGGTCTTTTGTACCTTGGGGAGGTCTGTGGAATCGTCAGTCAGTGGAGTGAAATCCTCGTCTCCAGGTTTCTTGGTGAACAATCTGATGGTAACCTCGATCGGCTGTTGCTGTGCTGTAGGCTGGGGTGTGGTTGTACCCGTTTCCGGCTGACTTGGTGCACTTGTCGATTTAGAAGAACGCAAAGTGATAACCACTGCCCTGATATTGACAGGTTGGTGGAATTTGCGCTCCACACTGGGAATATCACTTGAGCTTTGGCCGATTGGTAGGTCGGTAAACGTCAGGTAGGAGGTGTCTTTATCGATTGTCAGGGACCCAGCTGGCGCAACACTAGATTCGAGACCCTGTTCACCATCCATTGGCTCTAGACAGTATCCTGCATTGGAAAAATCAAGATAAAGGGTGGTGGGTGTCTTGACAAAAACCTGTGCTTATTGCCTGAGATGGCATGATGAAATTTAGAGAGAGAAAAAGACTGAACCTTTCTGTTTGAAAGATTGAAATTGCAATTCAGTTTCTGTATACCTTGAGTGGTTGACATCTGGGAAGTTGTCGAGCGAGAGCTGGTTGTTTCTTCAGTGACAGTTGTTGATGGTGTGGTGACAGTAGTGACTTTGGTTGTCATCTCGGTCGTGGTGTATTCTGAAGGAATGAAAATATTGACTTGCGGTGAAATTGGCACAAGAGAAAATGCTGTTTTGTTACTAGGCTGAGACACTGGACAATAGGCCGCATAGTCAACACTTATGAATTTCAAGCAGCAACAAGGTAGATGACAAGCCAAGAGTTGATGATGAGTGTTGGCCTGCTTACCCTCTGCGCATCCCAAGACTTGGAATTCCAGTGTTGCTGAATCAACACCCGTCACCGTTCGCAACACGACACGCAACTGCACAATACCCTGTAGAGATTCATCGTCGATCGGTAGTAGCACTCGTTGAGGCAGTTCGTTGTCAAGGCTTATTTGGAAGATCTAACAGGGAAAATATACAGTTGGAATTGAGGTGTTGTGGTATTAAACTGAGAAATGGTGATATTCGAGAAGTACAGGTCTGGAGGTAGTGCTAGTTGGGAACTATTTTCATGCTGACCTTTTCTTTAGGACTTTCGTCATCAGACACCGGCGATAAGGTGGCGGCTCCAGCTTTCTTTGTCAGCAAAGTAAAGGTGACTTCAAGCGGTTTGACTTCTTCACCAGTAGCTGCCGGGGTGGTGGAAGAAGTCGGCGACCGCAACCTAAGGACGATAGCTCTGACGTTAGCACGTCGGCTGAACTTGCTGTCCAGGCTAGGTTTCTTTGGTGTCTCCTCAGTGATGGGCAAGCCTGTCAGCTTGACGTATCCCGTGAGTTGGTCCAGCAATACTGGGCCGCTAGCCTGGACTTCAGACACAAGTTCTGATTCACCGTCCATGGCTTCGAGACAGTATCCTAGAGGGAGAAAGGAAGGATTGGGATTGAGCAAACCTGTTCTGGAAAAAGCGTCTGATGTGAACAGCTAAGACGTGTCAAAGGGCCGAGGTAAACAACAGAGAGATATAAATTGATGGTGCAGCTGCAGATTGAACATTTATTGATTTGGCTTCTTTACCTTGAGTTGTTGACGATGGTGGAGTTGTGGTTATGACAGTTGTTGTCACGGTGGTGCTTCTTGTTGTTGGCTCAGTTGTGGAGTATTCTGTCAAGATAATTGATTTGTCGTTAAATGAAAGAAAGGACACAGAACATCAGGTTTCCCCCCGAAAAAAAATTATGTGGTTGTCCGGCTGGACAATCCCGTAGTTTAAACTATTAGAACACCGGTAAAAGCTTACCTTTGATGCAACCCAAGACATGCATCTCAAATGTTGTTGCCTCAACGTCACTGACATCTCGGAACTCTATGCGTAATTCAGTAACACCTTCCAAAGTATCTTCACCGGTTGGCAAGAGCTTCAGTTTAGGCTCGTCGCCTTCAAGAGTGACAACTACGGGCTGCAAAAAAAATTGTAAGGAAATATGCGTTAATGCTGAACGAACGCTCCAGACCCTACAAAAATGAATATCTCTGAAAAGGACTAAGGACTACAATCTTGAAAGCAGAGGAGCAAAGGAGGAGTGTCAGTTTGGTCTTTTGTACCTTGGGGAGGTCTGTGGAATCGTCAGTCAGTGGAGTGAAATCCTCGTCTCCAGGTTTCTTGGTGAACAATCTGATGGTAACCTCGATCGGCTGTTGCTGTGCTGTAGGCTGGGGTGTGGTTGTACCCGTTTCCGGCTGACTTGGTGCACTTGTCGATTTAGAAGAACGCAAAGTGATAACCACTGCCCTGATATTGACAGGTTGGTGGAATTTGCGCTCCACACTGGGAATATCACTTGAGCTTTGGCCGATTGGTAGGTCGGTAAACGTCAGGTAGGAGGTGTCTTTATCGATTGTCAGGGACCCAGCTGGCGCAACACTAGATTCGAGACCCTGTTCACCATCCATTGGCTCTAGACAGTATCCTGCATTGGAAAAATCAAGATAAAGGGTGGTGGGTGTCTTGACAAAAACCTGTGCTTATTGCCTGAGATGGCATGATGAAATTTAGAGAGAGAAAAAGACTGAACCTTTCTGTTTGAAAGATTGAAATTGCAATTCAGTTTCTGTATACCTTGAGTGGTTGACATCTGGGAAGTTGTCGAGCGAGAGCTGGTTGTTTCTTCAGTGACAGTTGTTGATGGTGTGGTGACAGTAGTGACTTTGGTTGTCATCTCGGTCGTGGTGTATTCTGAAGGAATGAAAATATTTACTTGCGGTGAAATTGGCACAAGAGAAAATGCTGTTTTGTTACTAGGCTGAGACACTGGACAATAGGCCGCATAGTCAACACTTATGAATTTCAAGCAGCAACAAGGTAGATGACAAGCCAAGAGTTGATGATGAGTGTTGGCCTGCTTACCCTCTGCACATCCCAAGACTTGGAATTCCAGTGTTGCTGAATCAACACCCGTCACCGTTCGCAACACGACACGCAACTGCACAATACCCTGTAGAGATTCATCGTCGATCGGTAGTAGCACTCGTTGAGGCAGTTCGTTGTCAAGGCTTATTTGGAAGATCTAACAGGGAAAATATACAGTTGGAATTGAGGTGTTGTGGTATTAAACTGAGAAATGGTGATATTCGAGAAGTACAGGTCTGGAGGTAGTGCTAGTTGGGAACTATTTTCATGCTGACCTTTTCTTTAGAACTTTCGTCATCAGACACCGGCGATAAGGTGGCGGCTCCAGCTTTCTTTGTCAGCAAAGTAAAGGTGACTTCAAGCGGTTTGACTTCTTCACCAGTAGCTGCCGGGGTGGTGGAAGAAGTCGGCGACCGCAACCTAAGGACGATAGCTCTGACGTTAGCACGTCGGCTGAACTTGCTGTCCAGGCTAGGTTTCTTTGGTGTCTCCTCAGTGATGGGCAAGCCTGTCAGCTTGACGTATCCCGTGAGTTGGTCCAGCAATACTGGGCCGCTAGCCTGGACTTCAGACACAAGTCCTGATTCACCGTCCATGGCTTCGAGACAGTATCCTAGAGGGAGAAAGGAAGGATTGGGATTGAGCAAACCTGTTCTGGAAAAAGCGTCTGATGTGAGCAGCTAAGACGTGTCAAAGGGCCGAGGTAAACAACAGAGAGATATAAATTGATGGTGCAGCTGCAGATTGAACATTTATTGATTTGGCTTCTTTACCTTGAGTTGTTGACGATGGTGGAGTTGTGGTTATGACAGTTGTTGTCACGGTGGTGCTTCTTGTTGTTGGCTCAGTTGTGGAGTATTCTGTCAAGATAATTGATTTGTCGTTAAATGAAAGAAAGGACACAGAACATCAGGTTTCCCCCCGAAAAAAATTATGTGGTTGTCCGGCTGGACAATCCCGTAGTTTAAACTATTAGAACACCGGTAAAAGCTTACCTTTGATGCAACCCAAGACATGCATCTCAAATGTTGTTGCCTCAACGTCACTGACATCTCGGAACTCTATGCGTAATTCAGTAACACCTTCCAAAGTATCTTCACCGGTTGGCAAGAGCTTCAGTTTAGGCTCGTCGCCTTCAAGAGTGACAACTACGGGCTGCAAAAAAAATTGTAAGGAAATATGCATTAATGCTGAACGAACGCTCCAGACCCTACAAAAATGAATATCTCTGAAAAGGACTAAGGACTACAATCTTTAAAGCAGAGGAGCAAAGGAGGAGTGTCAGTTTGGTCTTTTGTACCTTGGGGAGGTCTGTGGAATCGTCAGTCAGTGGAGTGAAATCCTCGTCTCCAGGTTTCTTGGTGAACAATCTGATGGTAACCTCGATCGGCTGTTGCTGTGCTGTAGGCTGGGGTGTGGTTGTACCCGTTTCCGGCTGACTTGGTGCACTTGTCGATTTAGAAGAACGCAAAGTGATAACCACTGCCCTGATATTGACAGGTTGGTGGAATTTGCGCTCCACACTGGGAATATCACTTGAGCTTTGGCCGATTGGTAGGTCGGTAAACGTCAGGTAGGAGGTGTCTTTATCGATTGTCAGGGACCCAGCTGGCGCAACACTAGATTCGAGACCCTGTTCACCATCCATTGGCTCTAGACAGTATCCTGCATTGGAAAAATCAAGATAAAGGGTGGTGGGTGTCTTGACAAAAACCTGTGCTTATTGCCTGAGATGGCATGATGAAATTTAGAGAGAGAAAAAGACTGAACCTTTCTGTTTGAAAGATTGAAATTGCAATTCAGTTTCTGTATACCTTGAGTGGTTGACATCTGGGAAGTTGTCGAGCGAGAGCTGGTTGTTTCTTCAGTGACAGTTGTTGATGGTGTGGTGACAGTAGTGACTTTGGTTGTCATCTCGGTCGTGGTGTATTCTGAAGGAATGAAAATATTTACTTGCGGTGAAATTGGCACAAGAGAAAATGATGTTTTGTTACTAGGCTGAGACACTGGACAATAGGCCGCATAGTCAACACTTATGAATTTCAAGCAGCAACAAGGTAGATGACAAGCCAAGAGTTGATGATGAGTGTTGGCCTGCTTACCCTCTGCGCATCCCAAGACTTGGAATTCCAGTGTTGCTGAATCAACACCCGTCACCGTTCGCAACACGACACGCAACTGCACAATACCCTGTAGAGATTCATCGTCGATCGGTAGTAGCACTCGTTGAGGCAGTTCGTTGTCAAGGCTTATTTGGAAGATCTAACAGGGAAAATATACAGTTGGAATTGAGGTGTTGTGGTATTAAACTGAGAAATGGTGATATTCGAGAAGTACAGGTCTGGAGGTAGTGCTAGTTTGGAATTATTTTCATGCTGACCTTTTCTTTAGGACTTTCGTCATCAGACACCGGCGATAAGGTGGCGGCTCCAGCTTTCTTTGTCAGCAAAGTAAAGGTGACTTCAAGCGGTTTGACTTCTTCACCAGTAGCTGCCGGGGTGGTGGAAGAAGTCGGCGACCGCAACCTAAGGACGATAGCTCTGACGTTAGCACGTCGGCTGAACTTGCTGTCCAGGCTAGGTTTCTTTGGTGTCTCCTCAGTGATGGGCAAGCCTGTCAGCTTGACGTATCCCGTGAGTTGGTCCAGCAATACTGGGCCGCTAGCCTGGACTTCAGACACAAGTCCTGATTCACCGTCCATGGCTTCGAGACAGTATCCTAGAGGGAGAAAGGAAGGATTGGGATTGAGCAAACCTGTTCTGGAAAAAGCGTCTGATGTGAGCAGCTAAGACGTGTCAAAGGGCCGAGGTAAACAACAGAGAGATATAAATTGATGGTGCAGCTGCAGATTGAACATTTATTGATTTGGCTTCTTTACCTTGAGTTGTTGACGATGGTGGAGTTGTGGTTATGACAGTTGTTGTCACGGTGGTGCTTCTTGTTGTTGGCTCAGTTGTGGAGTATTCTGTCAAGATAATTGATTTGTCGTTAAATGAAAGAAAGGACACAGAACATCAGGTTTCCCCCCGAAAAAAATTATGTGGTTGTCCGGCTGGACAATCCCGTAGTTTAAACTATTAGAACACCGGTAAAAGCTTACCTTTGATGCAACCCAAGACATGCATCTCAAATGTTGTTGCCTCAACGTCACTGACATCTCGGAACTCTATGCGTAATTCAGTAACACCTTCCAAAGTATCTTCACCGGTTGGCAAGAGCTTCAGTTTAGGCTCGTCGCCTTCAAGAGTGACAACTACGGGCTGCAAAAAAAATTGTAAGGAAATATGCATTAATGCTGAACGAACGCTCCAGACCCTACAAAAATGAATATCTCTGAAAAGGACTAAGGACTACAATCTTTAAAGCAGAGGAGCAAAGGAGGAGTGTCAGTTTGGTCTTTTGTACCTTGGGGAGGTCTGTGGAATCGTCAGTCAGTGGAGTGAAATCCTCGTCTCCAGGTTTCTTGGTGAACAATCTGATGGTAACCTCGATCGGCTGTTGCTGTGCTGTAGGCTGGGGTGTGGTTGTACCCGTTTCCGGCTGACTTGGTGCACTTGTCGATTTAGAAGAACGCAAAGTGATAACCACTGCCCTGATATTGACAGGTTGGTGGAATTTGCGCTCCACACTGGGAATATCACTTGAGCTTTGGCCGATTGGTAGGTCGGTAAACGTCAGGTAGGAGGTGTCTTTATCGATTGTCAGGGACCCAGCTGGCGCAACACTAGATTCGAGACCCTGTTCACCATCCATTGGCTCTAGACAGTATCCTGCATTGGAAAAATCAAGATAAAGGGTGGTGGGTGTCTTGACAAAAACCTGTGCTTATTGCCTGAGATGGCATGATGAAATTTAGAGAGAGAAAAAGACTGAACCTTTCTGTTTGAAAGATTGAAATTGCAATTCAGTTTCTGTATACCTTGAGTGGTTGACATCTGGGAAGTTGTCGAGCGAGAGCTGGTTGTTTCTTCAGTGACAGTTGTTGATGGTGTGGTGACAGTAGTGACTTTGGTTGTCATCTCGGTCGTGGTGTATTCTGAAGGAATGAAAATATTTACTTGCGGTGAAATTGGCACAAGAGAAAATGATGTTTTGTTACTAGGCTGAGACACTGGACAATAGGCCGCATAGTCAACACTTATGAATTTCAAGCAGCAACAAGGTAGATGACAAGCCAAGAGTTGATGATGAGTGTTGGCCTGCTTACCCTCTGCGCATCCCAAGACTTGGAATTCCAGTGTTGCTGAATCAACACCCGTCACCGTTCGCAACACGACACGCAACTGCACAATACCCTGTAGAGATTCATCGTCGATCGGTAGTAGCACTCGTTGAGGCAGTTCGTTGTCAAGGCTTATTTGGAAGATCTAACAGGGAAAATATACAGTTGGAATTGAGGTGTTGTGGTATTAAACTGAGAAATGGTGATATTCGAGAAGTACAGGTCTGGAGGTAGTGCTAGTTTGGAATTATTTTCATGCTGACCTTTTCTTTAGGACTTTCGTCATCAGACACCGGCGATAAGGTGGCGGCTCCAGCTTTCTTTGTCAGCAAAGTAAAGGTGACTTCAAGCGGTTTGACTTCTTCACCAGTAGCTGCCGGGGTGGTGGAAGAAGTCGGCGACCGCAACCTAAGGACGATAGCTCTGACGTTAGCACGTCGGCTGAACTTGCTGTCCAGGCTAGGTTTCTTTGGTGTCTCCTCAGTGATGGGCAAGCCTGTCAGCTTGACGTATCCCGTGAGTTGGTCCAGCAATACTGGGCCGCTAGCCTGGACTTCAGACACAAGTCCTGATTCACCGTCCATGGCTTCGAGACAGTATCCTAGAGGGAGAAAGGAAGGATTGGGATTGAGCAAACCTGTTCTGGAAAAAGCGTCTGATGTGAGCAGCTAAGACGTGTCAAAGGGCCAAGGTAAACAACAGAGAGATATAAATTGATGGTGCAGCTGCAGATTGAACATTTATTGATTTGGCTTCTTTACCTTGAGTTGTTGACGATGGTGGAGTTGTGGTTATGACAGTTGTTGTCACGGTGGTGCTTCTTGTTGTTGGCTCAGTTGTGGAGTATTCTGTCAAGATAATTGATTTGTCGTTAAATGAAAGAAAGGACACAGAACATCAGGTTTCCGCCCGAAAAAAAATTATGTGGTTGTCCGGCTGGACAATCCCGTAGTTTAAACTATTAGAACACCGGTAAAAGCTTACCTTTGATGCAACCCAAGACATGCATCTCAAATGTTGTTGCCTCAACGTCACTGACATCTCGGAACTCTATGCGTAATTCAGTAACACCTTCCAAAGTATCTTCACCGGTTGGCAAGAGCTTCAGTTTAGGCTCGTCGCCTTCAAGAGTGACAACTACGGGCTGCAAAACAAATTGTAAGGAAATATGCGTTAATGCTGAACGAACGCTCCAGACCCTACAAAAATGAATATCTCTGAAAAGGACTAAGGACTACAATCTTGAAAGCAGAGGAGCAAAGGAGGAGTGTCAGTTTGGTCTTTTGTACCTTGGGGAGGTCTGTGGAATCGTCAGTCAGTGGAGTGAAATCCTCGTCTCCAGGTTTTTTGGTGAACAATCTGATGGTAACCTCGATCGGCTGTTGCTGTGCTGTAGGCTGGGGTGTGGTTGTACCCGTTTCCGGCTGACTTGGTGCACTTGTCGATTTAGAAGAACGCAAAGTGATAACCACTGCCCTGATATTGACAGGTTGGTGGAATTTGCGCTCCACACTGGGAATATCACTTGAGCTTTGGCCGATTGGTAGGTCGGTAAACGTCAGGTAGGAGGTGTCTTTATCGATTGTCAGGGACCCAGCTGGCGCAACACTAGATTCGAGACCCTGTTCACCATCCATTGGCTCTAGACAGTATCCTGCATTGGAAAAATCAAGATAAAGGGTGGTGGGTGTCTTGACAAAAACCTGTGCTTATTGCCTGAGATGGCATGATGAAATTTAGAGAGAGAAAAAGACTGAACCTTTCTGTTTGAAAGATTGAAATTGCAATTCAGTTTCTGTATACCTTGAGTGGTTGACATCTGGGAAGTTGTCGAGCGAGAGCTGGTTGTTTCTTCAGTGACAGTTGTTGATGGTGTGGTGACAGTAGTGACTTTGGTTGTCATCTCGGTCGTGGTGTATTCTGAAGGAATGAAAATATTGACTTGCGGTGAAATTGGCACAAGAGAAAATTATGTTTTGTTACTAGGCTGAGACACTGGACAATAGGCCGCATAGTCAACACTTATGAATTTCAAGCAGCAACAAGGTAGATGACAAGCCAAGAGTTGATGATGAGTGTTGGCCTGCTTACCCTCTGCGCATCCCAAGACTTGGAATTCCAGTGTTGCTGAATCAACACCCGTCACCGTTCGCAACACGACACGCAACTGCACAATACCCTGTAGAGATTCATCGTCGATCGGTAGTAGCACTCGTTGAGGCAGTTCGTTGTCAAGGCTTATTTGGAAGATCTAACAGGGAAAATATACAGTTGGAATTGAGGTGTTGTGGTATTAAACTGAGAAATGGTGATATTCGAGAAGTACAGGTCTGGAGGTAGTGCTAGTTTGGAATTATTTTCATGCTGACCTTTTCTTTAGGACTTTCGTCATCAGACACCGGCGATAAGGTGGCGGCTCCAGCTTTCTTTGTCAGCAAAGTAAAGGTGACTTCAAGCGGTTTGACTTCTTCACCAGTAGCTGCCGGGGTGGTGGAAGAAGTCGGCGACCGCAACCTAAGGACGATAGCTCTGACGTTAGCACGTCGGCTGAACTTGCTGTCCAGGCTAGGTTTCTTTGGTGTCTCCTCAGTGATGGGCAAGCCTGTCAGCTTGACGTATCCCGTGAGTTGGTCCAGCAATACTGGGCCGCTAGCCTGGACTTCAGACACAAGTCCTGATTCACCGTCCATGGCTTCGAGACAGTATCCTAGAGGGAGAAAGGAAGGATTGGGATTGAGCAAACCTGTTCTGGAAAAAGCGTCTGATGTGAGCAGCTAAGACGTGTCAAAGGGCCGAGGTAAACAACAGAGAGATATAAATTGATGGTGCAGCTGCAGATTGAACATTTATTGATTTGGCTTCTTTACCTTGAGTTGTTGACGATGGTGGAGTTGTGGTTATGACAGTTGTTGTCACGGTGGTGCTTCTTGTTGTTGGCTCAGTTGTGGAGTATTCTGTCAAGATAATTGATTTGTCGTTAAATGAAAGAAAGGACACAGAACATCAGGTTTCCCCCCGAAAAAAAATTATGTGGTTGTCCGGCTGGACAATCCCGTAGTTTAAACTATTAGAACACCGGTAAAAGCTTACCTTTGATGCAACCCAAGACATGCATCTCAAATGTTGTTGCCTCAACGTCACTGACATCTCGGAACTCTATGCGTAATTCAGTAACACCTTCCAAAGTATCTTCACCGGTTGGCAAGAGCTTCAGTTTAGGCTCGTCGCCTTCAAGAGTGACAACTACGGGCTGCAAAAAAAATTGTAAGGAAATATGCGTTAATGCTGAACGAACGCTCCAGACCCTACAAAAATGAATATCTCTGAAAAGGACTAAGGACTACAATCTTGAAAGCAGAGGAGCAAAGGAGGAGTGTCAGTTTGGTCTTTTGTACCTTGGGGAGGTCTGTGGAATCGTCAGTCAGTGGAGTGAAATCCTCGTCTCCAGGTTTCTTGGTGAACAATCTGATGGTAACCTCGATCGGCTGTTGCTGTGCTGTAGGCTGGGGTGTGGTTGTACCCGTTTCCGGCTGACTTGGTGCACTTGTCGATTTAGAAGAACGCAAAGTGATAACCACTGCCCTGATATTGACAGGTTGGTGGAATTTGCGCTCCACACTGGGAATATCACTTGAGCTTTGGCCGATTGGTAGGTCGGTAAACGTCAGGTAGGAGGTGTCTTTATCGATTGTCAGGGACCCAGCTGGCGCAACACTAGATTCGAGACCCTGTTCACCATCCATTGGCTCTAGACAGTATCCTGCATTGGAAAAATCAAGATAAAGGGTGGTGGGTGTCTTGACAAAAACCTGTGCTTATTGCCTGAGATGGCATGATGAAATTTAGAGAGAGAAAAAGACTGAACCTTTCTGTTTGAAAGATTGAAATTGCAATTCAGTTTCTGTATACCTTGAGTGGTTGACATCTGGGAAGTTGTCGAGCGAGAGCTGGTTGTTTCTTCAGTGACAGTTGTTGATGGTGTGGTGACAGTAGTGACTTTGGTTGTCATCTCGGTCGTGGTGTATTCTGAAGGAATGAAAATATTTACTTGCGGTGAAATTGGCACAAGAGAAAATGATGTTTTGTTACTAGGCTGAGACACTGGACAATAGGCCGCATAGTCAACACTTATGAATTTCAAGCAGCAACAAGGTAGATGACAAGCCAAGAGTTGATGATGAGTGTTGGCCTGCTTACCCTCTGCGCATCCCAAGACTTGGAATTCCAGTGTTGCTGAATCAACACCCGTCACCGTTCGCAACACGACACGCAACTGCACAATACCCTGTAGAGATTCATCGTCGATCGGTAGTAGCACTCGTTGAGGCAGTTCGTTGTCAAGGCTTATTTGGAAGATCTAACAGGGAAAATATACAGTTGGAATTGAGGTGTTGTGGTATTAAACTGAGAAATGGTGATATTCGAGAAGTACAGGTCTGGAGGTAGTGCTAGTTTGGAATTATTTTCATGCTGACCTTTTCTTTAGGACTTTCGTCATCAGACACCGGCGATAAGGTGGCGGCTCCAGCTTTCTTTGTCAGCAAAGTAAAGGTGACTTCAAGCGGTTTGACTTCTTCACCAGTAGCTGCCGGGGTGGTGGAAGAAGTCGGCGACCGCAACCTAAGGACGATAGCTCTGACGTTAGCACGTCGGCTGAACTTGCTGTCCAGGCTAGGTTTCTTTGGTGTCTCCTCAGTGATGGGCAAGCCTGTCAGCTTGACGTATCCCGTGAGTTGGTCCAGCAATACTGGGCCGCTAGCCTGGACTTCAGACACAAGTCCTGATTCACCGTCCATGGCTTCGAGACAGTATCCTAGAGGGAGAAAGGAAGGATTGGGATTGAGCAAACCTGTTCTGGAAAAAGCGTCTGATGTGAGCAGCTAAGACGTGTCAAAGGGCCGAGGTAAACAACAGAGAGATATAAATTGATGGTGCAGCTGCAGATTGAACATTTATTGATTTGGCTTCTTTACCTTGAGTTGTTGACGATGGTGGAGTTGTGGTTATGACAGTTGTTGTCACGGTGGTGCTTCTTGTTGTTGGCTCAGTTGTGGAGTATTCTGTCAAGATAATTGATTTGTCGTTAAATGAAAGAAAGGACACAGAACATCAGGTTTCCCCCCGAAAAAAAATTATGTGGTTGTCCGGCTGGACAATCCCGTAGTTTAAACTATTAGAACACCGGTAAAAGCTTACCTTTGATGCAACCCAAGACATGCATCTCAAATGTTGTTGCCTCAACGTCACTGACATCTCGGAACTCTATGCGTAATTCAGTAACACCTTCCAAAGTATCTTCACCGGTTGGCAAGAGCTTCAGTTTAGGCTCGTC
This sequence comes from Hippasteria phrygiana, assembly GCA_037893225.1. Classification (NCBI taxonomy): domain Eukaryota; kingdom Metazoa; phylum Echinodermata; class Asteroidea; order Valvatida; family Goniasteridae; genus Hippasteria; species Hippasteria phrygiana. The sequence continues at coordinate 569,844 of JAZGUH010000047.1, read as the reverse complement.
GCCTTCAAGAGTGACAACTACGGGCTGCAAAACAAATTGTAAGGAAATATGCGTTAATGCTGAACGAACGCTCCAGACCCTACAAAAATGAATATCTCTGAAAAGGACTAAGGACTACAATCTTGAAAGCAGAGGAGCAAAGGAGGAGTGTCAGTTTGGTCTTTTGTACCTTGGGGAGGTCTGTGGAATCGTCAGTCAGTGGAGTGAAATCCTCGTCTCCAGGTTTTTTGGTGAACAATCTGATGGTAACCTCGATCGGCTGTTGCTGTGCTGTAGGCTGGGGTGTGGTTGTACCCGTTTCCGGCTGACTTGGTGCACTTGTCGATTTAGAAGAACGCAAAGTGATAACCACTGCCCTGATATTGACAGGTTGGTGGAATTTGCGCTCCACACTGGGAATATCACTTGAGCTTTGGCCGATTGGTAGGTCGGTAAACGTCAGGTAGGAGGTGTCTTTATCGATTGTCAGGGACCCAGCTGGCGCAACACTAGATTCGAGACCCTGTTCACCATCCATTGGCTCTAGACAGTATCCTGCATTGGAAAAATCAAGATAAAGGGTGGTGGGTGTCTTGACAAAAACCTGTGCTTATTGCCTGAGATGGCATGATGAAATTTAGAGAGAGAAAAAGACTGAACCTTTCTGTTTGAAAGATTGAAATTGCAATTCAGTTTCTGTATACCTTGAGTGGTTGACATCTGGGAAGTTGTCGAGCGAGAGCTGGTTGTTTCTTCAGTGACAGTTGTTGATGGTGTGGTGACAGTAGTGACTTTGGTTGTCATCTCGGTCGTGGTGTATTCTGAAGGAATGAAAATATTTACTTGCGGTGAAATTGGCACAAGAGAAAATGATGTTTTGTTACTAGGCTGAGACACTGGACAATAGGCCGCATAGTCAACACTTATGAATTTCAAGCAGCAACAAGGTAGATGACAAGCCAAGAGTTGATGATGAGTGTTGGCCTGCTTACCCTCTGCGCATCCCAAGACTTGGAATTCCAGTGTTGCTGAATCAACACCCGTCACCGTTCGCAACACGACACGCAACTGCACAATACCCTGTAGAGATTCATCGTCGATCGGTAGTAGCACTCGTTGAGGCAGTTCGTTGTCAAGGCTTATTTGGAAGATCTAACAGGGAAAATATACAGTTGGAATTGAGGTGTTGTGGTATTAAACTGAGAAATGGTGATATTCGAGAAGTACAGGTCTGGAGGTAGTGCTAGTTTGGAATTATTTTCATGCTGACCTTTTCTTTAGGACTTTCGTCATCAGACACCGGCGATAAGGTGGCGGCTCCAGCTTTCTTTGTCAGCAAAGTAAAGGTGACTTCAAGCGGTTTGACTTTTTCACCAGTAGCTGCCGGGGTGGTGGAAGAAGTCGGCGACCGCAACCTAAGGACGATAGCTCTGACGTTAGCACGTCGGCTGAACTTGCTGTCCAGGCTAGGTTTCTTTGGTGTCTCCTCAGTGATGGGCAAGCCTGTCAGCTTGACGTATCCCGTGAGTTGGTCCAGCAATACTGGGCCGCTAGCCTGGACTTCAGACACAAGTCCTGATTCACCGTCCATGGCTTCGAGACAGTATCCTAGAGGGAGAAAGGAAGGATTGGGATTGAGCAAACCTGTTCTGGAAAAAGCGTCTGATGTGAGCAGCTAAGACGTGTCAAAGGGCCGAGGTAAACAACAGAGAGATATAAATTGATGGTGCAGCTGCAGATTGAACATTTATTGATTTGGCTTCTTTACCTTGAGTTGTTGACGATGGTGGAGTTGTGGTTATGACAGTTGTTGTCACGGTGGTGCTTCTTGTTGTTGGCTCAGTTGTGGAGTATTCTGTCAAGATAATTGATTTGTCGTTAAATGAAAGAAAGGACACAGAACATCAGGTTTCCCCCCGAAAAAAAATTATGTGGTTGTCCGGCTGGACAATCCCGTAGTTTAAACTATTAGAACACCGGTAAAAGCTTACCTTTGATGCAACCCAAGACATGCATCTCAAATGTTGTTGCCTCAACGTCACTGACATCTCGGAACTCTATGCGTAATTCAGTAACACCTTCCAAAGTATCTTCACCGGTTGGCAAGAGCTTCAGTTTAGGCTCGTCGCCTTCAAGAGTGACAACTACGGGCTGCAAAAAAAATTGTAAGGAAATATGCGTTAATGCTGAACGAACGCTCCAGACCCTACCAAAATGAATATCTCTGAAAAGGACTAAGGACTACAATCTTGAAAGCAGAGGAGCAAAGGAGGAGTGTCAGTTTGGTCTTTTGTACCTTGGGGAGGTCTGTGGAATCGTCAGTCAGTGGAGTGAAATCCTCGTCTCCAGGTTTCTTGGTGAACAATCTGATGGTAACCTCGATCGGCTGTTGCTGTGCTGTAGGCTGGGGTGTGGTTGTACCCGTTTCCGGCTGACTTGGTGCACTTGTCGATTTAGAAGAACGCAAAGTGATAACCACTGCCCTGATATTGACAGGTTGGTGGAATTTGCGCTCCACACTGGGAATATCACTTGAGCTTTGGCCGATTGGTAGGTCGGTAAACGTCAGGTAGGAGGTGTCTTTATCGATTGTCAGGGACCCAGCTGGCGCAACACTAGATTCGAGACCCTGTTCACCATCCATTGGCTCTAGACAGTATCCTGCATTGGAAAAATCAAGATAAAGGGTGGTGGGTGTCTTGACAAAAACCTGTGCTTATTGCCTGAGATGGCATGATGAAATTTAGAGAGAGAAAAAGACTGAACCTTTCTGTTTGAAAGATTGAAATTGCAATTCAGTTTCTGTATACCTTGAGTGGTTGACATCTGGGAAGTTGTCGAGCGAGAGCTGGTTGTTTCTTCAGTGACAGTTGTTGATGGTGTGGTGACAGTAGTGACTTTGGTTGTCATCTCGGTCGTGGTGTATTCTGAAGGAATGAAAATATTTACTTGCGGTGAAATTGGCACAAGAGAAAATGATGTTTTGTTACTAGGCTGAGACACTGGACAATAGGCCGCATAGTCAACACTTATGAATTTCAAGCAGCAACAAGGTAGATGACAAGCCAAGAGTTGATGATGAGTGTTGGCCTGCTTACCCTCTGCGCATCCCAAGACTTGGAATTCCAGTGTTGCTGAATCAACACCCGTCACCGTTCGCAACACGACACGCAACTGCACAATACCCTGTAGAGATTCATCGTCGATCGGTAGTAGCACTCGTTGAGGCAGTTCGTTGTCAAGGCTTATTTGGAAGATCTAACAGGGAAAATATACAGTTGGAATTGAGGTGTTGTGGTATTAAACTGAGAAATGGTGATATTCGAGAAGTACAGGTCTGGAGGTAGTGCTAGTTTGGAATTATTTTCATGCTGACCTTTTCTTTAGGACTTTCGTCATCAGACACCGGCGATAAGGTGGCGGCTCCAGCTTTCTTTGTCAGCAAAGTAAAGGTGACTTCAAGCGGTTTGACTTCTTCACCAGTAGCTGCCGGGGTGGTGGAAGAAGTCGGCGACCGCAACCTAAGGACGATAGCTCTGACGTTAGCACGTCGGCTGAACTTGCTGTCCAGGCTAGGTTTCTTTGGTGTCTCCTCAGTGATGGGCAAGCCTGTCAGCTTGACGTATCCCGTGAGTTGGTCCAGCAATACTGGGCCGCTAGCCTGGACTTCAGACACAAGTCCTGATTCACCGTCCATGGCTTCGAGACAGTATCCTAGAGGGAGAAAGGAAGGATTGGGATTGAGCAAACCTGTTCTGGAAAAAGCGTCTGATGTGAGCAGCTAAGACGTGTCAAAGGGCCGAGGTAAACAACAGAGAGATATAAATTGATGGTGCAGCTGCAGATTGAACATTTATTGATTTGGCTTCTTTACCTTGAGTTGTTGACGATGGTGGAGTTGTGGTTATGACAGTTGTTGTCACGGTGGTGCTTCTTGTTGTTGGCTCAGTTGTGGAGTATTCTGTCAAGATAATTGATTTGTCGTTAAATGAAAGAAAGGACACAGAACATCAGGTTTCCCCCCGAAAAAAAATTATGTGGTTGTCCGGCTGGACAATCCCGTAGTTTAAACTATTAGAACACCGGTAAAAGCTTACCTTTGATGCAACCCAAGACATGCATCTCAAATGTTGTTGCCTCAACGTCACTGACATCTCGGAACTCTATGCGTAATTCAGTAACACCTTCCAAAGTATCTTCACCGGTTGGCAAGAGCTTCAGTTTAGGCTCGTCGCCTTCAAGAGTGACAACTACGGGCTGCACAAAAAATTGTAAGGAAATATGCGTTAATGCTGAACGAACGCTCCAGACCCTACAAAAATGAATATCTCTGAAAAGGACTAAGGACTACAATCTTGAAAGCAGAGGAGCAAAGGAGGAGTGTCAGTTTGGTCTTTTGTACCTTGGGGAGGTCTGTGGAATCGTCAGTCAGTGGAGTGAAATCCTCGTCTCCAGGTTTCTTGGTGAACAATCTGATGGTAACCTCGATCGGCTGTTGCTGTGATGTAGGCTGGGGTGTGGTTGTACCCGTTTCCGGCTGACTTGGTGCACTTGTCGATTTAGAAGAACGCAAAGTGATAACCACTGCCCTGATATTGACAGGTTGGTGGAATTTGCGCTCCACACTGGGAATATCACTTGAGCTTTGGCCGATTGGTAGGTCGGTAAACGTCAGGTAGGAGGTGTCTTTATCGATTGTCAGGGACCCAGCTGGCGCAACACTAGATTCGAGACCCTGTTCACCATCCATTGGCTCTAGACAGTATCCTGCATTGGAAAAATCAAGATAAAGGGTGGTGGGTGTCTTGACAAAAACCTGTGCTTATTGCCTGAGATGGCATGATGAAATTTAGAGAGAGAAAAAGACTGAACCTTTCTGTTTGAAAGATTGAAATTGCAATTCAGTTTCTGTATACCTTGAGTGGTTGACATCTGGGAAGTTGTCGAGCGAGAGCTGGTTGTTTCTTCAGTGACAGTTGTTGATGGTGTGGTGACAGTAGTGACTTTGGTTGTCATCTCGGTCGTGGTGTATTCTGAAGGAATGAAAATATTTACTTGCGGTGAAATTGGCACAAGAGAAAATGATGTTTTGTTACTAGGCTGAGACACTGGACAATAGGCCGCATAGTCAACACTTATGAATTTCAAGCAGCAACAAGGTAGATGACAAGCCAAGAGTTGATGATGAGTGTTGGCCTGCTTACCCTCTGCGCATCCCAAGACTTGGAATTCCAGTGTTGCTGAATCAACACCCGTCACCGTTCGCAACACGACACGCAACTGCACAATACCCTGTAGAGATTCATCGTCGATCGGTAGTAGCACTCGTTGAGGCAGTTCGTTGTCAAGGCTTATTTGGAAGATCTAACAGGGAAAATATACAGTTGGAATTGAGGTGTTGTGGTATTAAACTGAGAAATGGTGATATTCGAGAAGTACAGGTCTGGAGGTAGTGCTAGTTTGGAATTATTTTCATGCTGACCTTTTCTTTAGGACTTTCGTCATCAGACACCGGCGATAAGGTGGCGGCTCCAGCTTTCTTTGTCAGCAAAGTAAAGGTGACTTCAAGCGGTTTGACTTTTTCACCAGTAGCTGCCGGGGTGGTGGAAGAAGTCGGCGACCGCAACCTAAGGACGATAGCTCTGACGTTAGCACGTCGGCTGAACTTGCTGTCCAGGCTAGGTTTCTTTGGTGTCTCCTCAGTGATGGGCAAGCCTGTCAGCTTGACGTATCCCGTGAGTTGGTCCAGCAATACTGGGCCGCTAGCCTGGACTTCAGACACAAGTCCTGATTCACCGTCCATGGCTTCGAGACAGTATCCTAGAGGGAGAAAGGAAGGATTGGGATTGAGCAAACCTGTTCTGGAAAAAGCGTCTGATGTGAGCAGCTAAGACGTGTCAAAGGGCCGAGGTAAACAACAGAGAGATATAAATTGATGGTGCAGCTGCAGATTGAACATTTATTGATTTGGCTTCTTTACCTTGAGTTGTTGACGATGGTGGAGTTGTGGTTATGACAGTTGTTGTCACGGTGGTGCTTCTTGTTGTTGGCTCAGTTGTGGAGTATTCTGTCAAGATAATTGATTTGTCGTTAAATGAAAGAAAGGACACAGAACATCAGGTTTCCCCCCGAAAAAAAATTATGTGGTTGTCCGGCTGGACAATCCCGTAGTTTAAACTATTAGAACACCGGTAAAAGCTTACCTTTGATGCAACCCAAGACATGCATCTCAAATGTTGTTGCCTCAACGTCACTGACATCTCGGAACTCTATGCGTAATTCAGTAACACCTTCCAAAGTATCTTCACCGGTTGGCAAGAGCTTCAGTTTAGGCTCGTCGCCTTCAAGAGTGACAACTACGGGCTGCAAAAAAAATTGTAAGGAAATATGCGTTAATGCTGAACGAACGCTCCAGACCCTACAAAAATGAATATCTCTGAAAAGGACTAAGGACTACAATCTTGAAAGCAGAGGAGCAAAGGAGGAGTGTCAGTTTGGTCTTTTGTACCTTGGGGAGGTCTGTGGAATCGTCAGTCAGTGGAGTGAAATCCTCGTCTCCAGGTTTCTTGGTGAACAATCTGATGGTAACCTCGATCGGCTGTTGCTGTGCTGTAGGCTGGGGTGTGGTTGTACCCGTTTCCGGCTGACTTGGTGCACTTGTCGATTTAGAAGAACGCAAAGTGATAACCACTGCCCTGATATTGACAGGTTGGTGGAATTTGCGCTCCACACTGGGAATATCACTTGAGCTTTGGCCGATTGGTAGGTCGGTAAACGTCAGGTAGGAGGTGTCTTTATCGATTGTCAGGGACCCAGCTGGCGCAACACTAGATTCGAGACCCTGTTCACCATCCATTGGCTCTAGACAGTATCCTGCATTGGACAAATCAAGATAAAGGGTGGTGGGTGTCTTGACAAAAACCTGTGCTTATTGCCTGAGATGGCATGATGAAATTTAGAGAGAGAAAAAGACTGAACCTTTCTGTTTGAAAGATTGAAATTGCAATTCAGTTTCTGTATACCTTGAGTGGTTGACATCTGGGAAGTTGTCGAGCGAGAGCTGGTTGTTTCTTCAGTGACAGTTGTTGATGGTGTGGTGACAGTAGTGACTTTGGTTGTCATCTCGGTCGTGGTGTATTCTGAAGGAATGAAAATATTTACTTGCGGTGAAATTGGCACAAGAGAAAATGATGTTTTGTTACTAGGCTGAGACACTGGACAATAGGCCGCATAGTCAACACTTATGAATTTCAAGCAGCAACAAGGTAGATGACAAGCCAAGAGTTGATGATGAGTGTTGGCCTGCTTACCCTCTGCGCATCCCAAGACTTGGAATTCCAGTGTTGCTGAATCAACACCCGTCACCGTTCGCAACACGACACGCAACTGCACAATACCCTGTAGAGATTCATCGTCGATCGGTAGTAGCACTCGTTGAGGCAGTTCGTTGTCAAGGCTTATTTGGAAGATCTAACAGGGAAAATATACAGTTGGAATTGAGGTGTTGTGGTATTAAACTGAGAAATGGTGATATTCGAGAAGTACAGGTCTGGAGGTAGTGCTAGTTTGGAATTATTTTCATGCTGACCTTTTCTTTAGGACTTTCGTCATCAGACACCGGCGATAAGGTGGCGGCTCCAGCTTTCTTTGTCAGCAAAGTAAAGGTGACTTCAAGCGGTTTGACTTCTTCACCAGTAGCTGCCGGGGTGGTGGAAGAAGTCGGCGACCGCAACCTAAGGACGATAGCTCTGACGTTAGCACGTCGGCTGAACTTGCTGTCCAGGCTAGGTTTCTTTGGTGTCTCCTCAGTGATGGGCAAGCCTGTCAGCTTGACGTATCCCGTGAGTTGGTCCAGCAATACTGGGCCGCTAGCCTGGACTTCAGACACAAGTCCTGATTCACCATCCATGGCTTCGAGACAGTATCCTAGAGGGAGAAAGGAAGGATTGGGATTGAGCAAACCTGTTCTGGAAAAAGCGTCTGATGTGAGCAGCTAAGACGTGTCAAAGGGCCGAGGTAAACAACAGAGAGATATAAATTGATGGTGCAGCTGCAGATTGAACATTTATTGATTTGGCTTCTTTACCTTGAGTTGTTGACGATGGTGGAGTTGTGGTTATGACAGTTGTTGTCACGGTGGTGCTTCTTGTTGTTGGCTCAGTTGTGGAGTATTCTGTCAAGATAATTGATTTGTCGTTAAATGAAAGAAAGGACACAGAACATCAGGTTTCCCCCCGAAAAAAAATTATGTGGTTGTCCGGCTGGACAATCCCGTAGTTTAAACTATTAGAACACCGGTAAAAGCTTACCTTTGATGCAACCCAAGACATGCATCTCAAATGTTGTTGCCTCAACGTCACTGACATCTCGGAACTCTATGCGTAATTCAGTAACACCTTCCAAAGTATCTTCACCGGTTGGCAAGAGCTTCAGTTTAGGCTCGTCGCCTTCAAGAGTGACAACTACGGGCTGCAAAAAAAATTGTAAGGAAATATGCGTTAATGCTGAACGAACGCTCCAGACCCTACAGAAATGAATATCTCTGAAAAGGACTAAGGACTACAATCTTGAAAGCAGAGGAGCAAAGGAGGAGTGTCAGTTTGGTCTTTTGTACCTTGGGGAGGTCTGTGGAATCGTCAGTCAGTGGAGTGAAATCCTCGTCTCCAGGTTTCTTGGTGAACAATCTGATGGTAACCTCGATCGGCTGTTGCTGTGCTGTAGGCTGGGGTGTGGTTGTACCCGTTTCCGGCTGACTTGGTGCACTTGTCGATTTAGAAGAACGCAAAGTGATAACCACTGCCCTGATATTGACAGGTTGGTGGAATTTGCGCTCCACACTGGGAATATCACTTGAGCTTTGGCCGATTGGTAGGTCGGTAAACGTCAGGTAGGAGGTGTCTTTATCGATTGTCAGGGACCCAGCTGGCGCAACACTAGATTCGAGACCCTGTTCACCATCCATTGGCTCTAGACAGTATCCTGCATTGGAAAAATCAAGATAAAGGGTGGTGGGTGTCTTGACAAAAACCTGTGCTTATTGCCTGAGATGGCATGATGAAATTTAGAGAGAGAAAAAGACTGAACCTTTCTGTTTGAAAGATTGAAATTGCAATTCAGTTTCTGTATACCTTGAGTGGTTGACATCTGGGAAGTTGTCGAGCGAGAGCTGGTTGTTTCTTCAGTGACAGTTGTTGATGGTGTGGTGACAGTAGTGACTTTGGTTGTCATCTCCGTCGTGGTGTATTCTGAAGGAATGAAAATATTTACTTGCGGTGAAATTGGCACAAGAGAAAATGCTGTTTTGTTACTAGGCTGAGACACTGGACAATAGGCCGCATAGTCAACACTTATGAATTTCAAGCAGCAACAAGGTAGATGACAAGCCAAGAGTTGATGATGAGTGTTGGCCTGCTTACCCTCTGCGCATCCCAAGACTTGGAATTCCAGTGTTGCTGAATCAACACCCGTCACCGTTCGCAACACGACACGCAACTGCACAATACCCTGTAGAGATTCATCGTCGATCGGTAGTAGCACTCGTTGAGGCAGTTCGTTGTCAAGGCTTATTTGGAAGATCTAACAGGGAAAATATACAGTAGGAATTGAGGTGTTGTGGTATTAAACTGAGAAATGGTGATATTCGAGAAGTACAGGTCTGGAGGTAGTGCTAGTTTGGAATTATTTTCATGCTGACCTTTTCTTTAGGACTTTCGTCATCAGACACCGGCGATAAGGTGGCGGCTCCAGCTTTCTTTGTCAGCAAAGTAAAGGTGACTTCAAGCGGTTTGACTTCTTCACCAGTAGCTGCCGGGGTGGTGGAAGAAGTCGGCGACCGCAACCTAAGGACGATAGCTCTGACGTTAGCACGTCGGCTGAACTTGCTGTCCAGGCTAGGTTTCTTTGGTGTCTCCTCAGTGATGGGCAAGCCTGTCAGCTTGACGTATCCCGTGAGTTGGTCCAGCAATACTGGGCCGCTAGCCTGGACTTCAGACACAAGTCCTGATTCACCATCCATGGCTTCGAGACAGTATCCTAGAGGGAGAAAGGAAGGATTGGGATTGAGCAAACCTGTTCTGGAAAAAGCGTCTGATGTGAGCAGCTAAGACGTGTCAAAGGGCCGAGGTAAACAACAGAGAGATATAAATTGATGGTGCAGCTGCAGATTGAACATTTATTGATTTGGCTTCTTTACCTTGAGTTGTTGACGATGGTGGAGTTGTGGTTATGACAGTTGTTGTCACGGTGGTGCTTCTTGTTGTTGGCTCAGTTGTGGAGTATTCTGTCAAGATAATTGATTTGTCGTTAAATGAAAGAAAGGACACAGAACATCAGGTTTCCCCCCGAAAAAAAATTATGTGGTTGTCCGGCTGGACAATCCCGTAGTTTAAACTATTAGAACACCGGTAAAAGCTTACCTTTGATGCAACCCAAGACATGCATCTCAAATGTTGTTGCCTCAACGTCACTGACATCTCGGAACTCTATGCGTAATTCAGTAACACCTTCCAAAGTATCTTCACCGGTTGGCAAGAGCTTCAGTTTAGGCTCGTCGCCTTCAAGAGTGACAACTACGGGCTGCAAAAAAAATTGTAAGGAAATATGCGTTAATGCTGAACGAACGCTCCAGACCCTACAGAAATGAATATCTCTGAAAAGGACTAAGGACTACAATCTTGAAAGCAGAGGAGCAAAGGAGGAGTGTCAGTTTGGTCTTTTGTACCTTGGGGAGGTCTGTGGAATCGTCAGTCAGTGGAGTGAAATCCTCGTCTCCAGGTTTCTTGGTGAACAATCTGATGGTAACCTCGATCGGCTGTTGCTGTGCTGTAGGCTGGGGTGTGGTTGTACCCGTTTCCGGCTGACTTGGTGCACTTGTCGATTTAGAAGAACGCAAAGTGATAACCACTGCCCTGATATTGACAGGTTGGTGGAATTTGCGCTCCACACTGGGAATATCACTTGAGCTTTGGCCGATTGGTAGGTCGGTAAACGTCAGGTAGGAGGTGTCTTTATCGATTGTCAGGGACCCAGCTGGCGCAACACTAGATTCGAGACCCTGTTCACCATCCATTGGCTCTAGACAGTATCCTGCATTGGAAAAATCAAGATAAAGGGTGGTGGGTGTCTTGACAAAAACCTGTGCTTATTGCCTGAGATGGCATGATGAAATTTAGAGAGAGAAAAAGACTGAACCTTTCTGTTTGAAAGATTGAAATTGCAATTCAGTTTCTGTATACCTTGAGTGGTTGACATCTGGGAAGTTGTCGAGCGAGAGCTGGTTGTTTCTTCAGTGACAGTTGTTGATGGTGTGGTGACAGTAGTGACTTTGGTTGTCATCTCCGTCGTGGTGTATTCTGAAGGAATGAAAATATTTACTTGCGGTGAAATTGGCACAAGAGAAAATGCTGTTTTGTTACTAGGCTGAGACACTGGACAATAGGCCGCATAGTCAACACTTATGAATTTCAAGCAGCAACAAGGTAGATGACAAGCCAAGAGTTGATGATGAGTGTTGGCCTGCTTACCCTCTGCGCATCCCAAGACTTGGAATTCCAGTGTTGCTGAATCAACACCCGTCACCGTTCGCAACACGACACGCAACTGCACAATACCCTGTAGAGATTCATCGTCGATCGGTAGTAGCACTCGTTGAGGCAGTTCGTTGTCAAGGCTTATTTGGAAGATCTAACAGGGAAAATATACAGTAGGAATTGAGGTGTTGTGGTATTAAACTGAGAAATGGTGATATTCGAGAAGTACAGGTCTGGAGGTAGTGCTAGTTTGGAATTATTTTCATGCTGACCTTTTCTTTAGGACTTTCGTCATCAGACACCGGCGATAAGGTGGCGGCTCCAGCTTTCTTTGTCAGCAAAGTAAAGGTGACTTCAAGCGGTTTGACTTCTTCACCAGTAGCTGCCGGGGTGGTGGAAGAAGTCGGCGACCGCAACCTAAGGACGATAGCTCTGACGTTAGCACGTCGGCTGAACTTGCTGTCCAGGCTAGGTTTCTTTGGTGTCTCCTCAGTGATGGGCAAGCCTGTCAGCTTGACGTATCCCGTGAGTTGGTCCAGCAATACTGGGCCGCTAGCCTGGACTTCAGACACAAGTCCTGATTCACCATCCATGGCTTCGAGACAGTATCCTAGAGGGAGAAAGGAAGGATTGGGATTGAGCAAACCTGTTCTGGAAAAAGCGTCTGATGTGAGCAGCTAAGACGTGTCAAAGGGCCGAGGTAAACAACAGAGAGATATAAATTGATGGTGCAGCTGCAGATTGAACATTTATTGATTTGGCTTCTTTACCTTGAGTTGTTGACGATGGTGGAGTTGTGGTTATGACAGTTGTTGTCACGGTGGTGCTTCTTGTTGTTGGCTCAGTTGTGGAGTATTCTGTCAAGATAATTGATTTGTCGTTAAATGAAAGAAAGGACACAGAACATCAGGTTTCCCCCCGAAAAAAAATTATGTGGTTGTCCGGCTGGACAATCCCGTAGTTTAAACTATTAGAACACCGGTAAAAGCTTACCTTTGATGCAACCCAAGACATGCATCTCAAATGTTGTTGCCTCAACGTCACTGACATCTCGGAACTCTATGCGTAATTCAGTAACACCTTCCAAAGTATCTTCACCGGTTGGCAAGAGCTTCAGTTTAGGCTCGTCGCCTTCAAGAGTGACAACTACGGGCTGCAAAAAAAATTGTAAGGAAATATGCGTTAATGCTGTACGAACGCTCCAGACCCTACAAAAATGAATATCTCTGAAAAGGACTAAGGACTACAATCTTGAAAGCAGAGGAGCAAAGGAGGAGTGTCAGTTTGGTCTTTTGTACCTTGGGGAGGTCTGTGGAATCGTCAGTCAGTGGAGTGAAATCCTCGTCTCCAGGTTTCTTGGTGAACAATCTGATGGTAACCTCGATCGGCTGTTGCTGTGCTGTAGGCTGGGGTGTGGTTGTACCCGTTTCCGGCTGACTTGGTGCACTTGTCGATTTAGAAGAACGCAAAGTGATAACCACTGCCCTGATATTGACAGGTTGGTGGAATTTGCGCTCCACACTGGGAATATCACTTGAGCTTTGGCCGATTGGTAGGTCGGTAAACGTCAGGTAGGAGGTGTCTTTATCGATTGTCAGGGACCCAGCTGGCGCAACACTAGATTCGAGACCCTGTTCACCATCCATTGGCTCTAGACAGTATCCTGCATTGGAAAAATCAAGATAAAGGGTGGTGGGTGTCTTGACAAAAACCTGTGCTTATTGCCTGAGATGGCATGATGAAATTTAGAGAGAGAAAAAGACTGAACCTTTCTGTTTGAAAGATTGAAATTGCAATTCAGTTTCTGTATACCTTGAGTGGTTGACATCTGGGAAGTTGTCGAGCGAGAGCTGGTTGTTTCTTCAGTGACAGTTGTTGATGGTGTGGTGACAGTAGTGACTTTGGTTGTCATCTCGGTCGTGGTGTATTCTGAAGGAATGAAAATATTGACTTGCGGTGAAATTGGCACAAGAGAAAATGCTGTTTTGTTACTAGGCTGAGACACTGGACAATAGGCCGCATAGTCAACACTTATGAGTTTCAAGCAGCAACAAGGTAGATGACAAGCCAAGAGTTGATGATGAGTGTTGGCCTGCTTACCCTCTGCGCATCCCAAGACTTGGAATTCCAGTGTTGCTGAATCAACACCCGTCACCGTTCGCAACACGACACGCAACTGCACAATACCCTGTAGAGATTCATCGTCGATCGGTAGTAGCACTCGTTGAGGCAGTTCGTTGTCAAGGCTTATTTGGAAGATCTAACAGGGAAAATATACAGTTGGAATTGAGGTGTTGTGGTATTAAACTGAGAAATGGTGATATTCGAGAAGTACAGGTCTGGAGGTAGTGCTAGTTGGGAACTATTTTCATGCTGACCTTTTCTTTAGGACTTTCGTCATCAGACACCGGCGATAAGGTGGCGGCTCCAGCTTTCTTTGTCAGCAAAGTAAAGGTGACTTCAAGCGGTTTGACTTCTTCACCAGTAGCTGCCGGGGTGGTGGAAGAAGTCGGCGACCGCAACCTAAGGACGATAGCTCTGACGTTAGCACGTCGGCTGAACTTGCTGTCCAGGCTAGGTTTCTTTGGTGTCTCCTCAGTGATGGGCAAGCCTGTCAGCTTGACGTATCCCGTGAGTTGGTCCAGCAATACTGGGCCGCTAGCCTGGACTTCAGACACAAGTTCTGATTCACCGTCCATGGCTTCGAGACAGTATCCTAGAGGGAGAAAGGAAGGATTGGGATTGAGCAAACCTGTTCTGGAAAAAGCGTCTGATGTGAACAGCTAAGACGTGTCAAAGGGCCAAGGTAAACAACAGAGAGATATAAATTGATGGTGCAGCTGCAGATTGAACATTTATTGATTTGGCTTCTTTACCTTGAGTTGTTGACGATGGTGGAGTTGTGGTTATGACAGTTGTTGTCACGGTGGTGCTTCTTGTTGTTGGCTCAGTTGTGGAGTATTCTGTCAAGATAATTGATTTGTCGTTAAATGAAAGAAAGGACACAGAACATCAGGTTTCCCCCCGAAAAAAAATTATGTGGTTGTCCGGCTGGACAATCCCGTAGTTTAAACTATTAGAACACCGGTAAAAGCTTACCTTTGATGCAACCCAAGACATGCATCTCAAATGTTGTTGCCTCAACGTCACTGACATCTCGGAACTCTATGCGTAATTCAGTAACACCTTCCAAAGTATCTTCACCGGTTGGCAAGAGCTTCAGTTTAGGCTCGTCGCCTTCAAGAGTGACAACTACGGGCTGCACAAAAAATTGTAAGGAAATATGCGTTAATGCTGAACGAACGCTCCAGACCCTACAAAAATGAATATCTCTGAAAAGGACTAAGGACTACAATCTTGAAAGCAGAGGAGCAAAGGAGGAGTGTCAGTTTGGTCTATTGTACCTTGGGGAGGTCTGTGGAATCGTCAGTCAGTGGAGTGAAATCCTCGTCTCCAGGTTTCTTGGTGAACAATCTGATGGTAACCTCGATCGGCTGTTGCTGTGCTGTAGGCTGGGGTGTGGTTGTACCCGTTTCCGGCTGACTTGGTGCACTTGTCGATTTAGAAGAACGCAAAGTGATAACCACTGCCCTGATATTGACAGGTTGGTGGAATTTGCGCTCCACACTGGGAATATCACTTGAGCTTTGGCCGATTGGTAGGTCGGTAAACGTCAGGTAGGAGGTGTCTTTATCGATTGTCAGGGACCCAGCTGGCGCAACACTAGATTCGAGACCCTGTTCACCATCCATTGGCTCTAGACAGTATCCTGCATTGGAAAAATCAAGATAAAGGGTGGTGGGTGTCTTGACAAAAACCTGTGCTTATTGCCTGAGATGGCATGATGAAATTTAGAGAGAGAAAAAGACTGAACCTTTCTGTTTGAAAGATTGAAATTGCAATTCAGTTTCTGTATACCTTGAGTGGTTGACATCTGGGAAGTTGTCGAGCGAGAGCTGGTTGTTTCTTCAGTGACAGTTGTTGATGGTGTGGTGACAGTAGTGACTTTGGTTGTCATCTCGGTCGTGGTGTATTCTGAAGGAATGAAAATATTTACTTGCGGTGAAATTGGCACAAGAGAAAATGCTGTTTTGTTACTAGGCTGAGACACTGGACAATAGGCCGCATAGTCAACACTTATGAATTTCAAGCAGCAACAAGGTAGATGACAAGCCAAGAGTTGATGATGAGTGTTGGCCTGCTTACCCTCTGCGCATCCCAAGACTTGGAATTCCAGTGTTGCTGAATCAACACCCGTCACCGTTCGCAACACGACACGCAACTGCACAATACCCTGTAGAGATTCATCGTCGATCGGTAGTAGCACTCGTTGAGGCAGTTCGTTGTCAAGGCTTATTTGGAAGATCTAACAGGGAAAATATACAGTTGGAATTGAGGTGTTGTGGTATTAAACTGAGAAATGGTGATATTCGAGAAGTACAGGTCTGGAGGTAGTGCTAGTTTGGAATTATTTTCATGCTGACCTTTTCTTTAGGACTTTCGTCATCAGACACCGGCGATAAGGTGGCGGCTCCAGCTTTCTTTGTCAGCAAAGTAAAGGTGACTTCAAGCGGTTTGACTTCTTCACCAGTAGCTGCCGGGGTGGTGGAAGAAGTCGGCGACCGCAACCTAAGGACGATAGCTCTGACGTTAGCACGTCGGCTGAACTTGCTGTCCAGGCTAGGTTTCTTTGGTGTCTCCTCAGTGATGGGCAAGCCTGTCAGCTTGACGTATCCCGTGAGTTGGTCCAGCAATACTGGGCCGCTAGCCTGGACTTCAGACACAAGTCCTGATTCACCGTCCATGGCTTCGAGACAGTATCCTAGAGGGAGAAAGGAAGGACTGGGATTGAGCAAACCTGTTCTGGAAAAAGCGTCTGATGTGAGCAGCTAAGACGTGTCAAAGGGCCGAGGTAAACAACAGAGAGATATAAATTGATGGTGCAGCTGCAGATTGAACATTTATTGATTTGGCTTCTTTACCTTGAGTTGTTGACGATGGTGGAGTTGTGGTTATGACAGTTGTTGTCACGGTGGTGCTTCTTGTTGTTGGCTCAGTTGTGGAGTATTCTGTCAAGATAATTGATTTGTCGTTAAATGAAAGAAAGGACACAGAACATCAGGTTTCCCCCCGAAAAAAAATTATGTGGTTGTCCGGCTGGACAATCCCGTAGTTTAAACTATTAGAACACCGGTAAAAGCTTACCTTTGATGCAACCCAAGACATGCATCTCAAATGTTGTTGCCTCAACGTCACTGACATCTCGGAACTCTATGCGTAATTCAGTAACACCTTCCAAAGTATCTTCACCGGTTGGCAAGAGCTTCAGTTTAGGCTCGTCGCCTTCAAGAGTGACAACTACGGGCTGCAAAATTTTTTTTAAGGAAATATGCGTTAATGCTGAACAAACGCTCCAGACCCTACAAAAATGAATATCTCTGAAAAGGACTAAGGACTACAATCTTGAAAGCAGAGGAGCAAAGGAGGAGTGTCAGTTTGGTCTTTTGTACCTTGGGGAGGTCTGTGGAATAGTCAGTCAGTGGAGTGAAATCCTCGTCTCCAGGTTTCTTGGTGAACAATCTGATGGTAACCTCGATCGGCTGTTGCTGTGCTGTAGGCTGGGGTGTGGTTGTACCCGTTTCCGGCTGACTTGGTGCACTTGTCGATTTAGAAGAACGCAAAGTGATAACCACTGCCCTGATATTGACAGGTTGGTGGAATTTGCGCTCCACACTGGGAATATCACTTGAGCTTTGGCCGATTGGTAGGTCGGTAAACGTCAGGTAGGAGGTGTCTTTATCGATTGTCAGGGACCCAGCTGGCGCAACACTAGATTCGAGACCCTGTTCACCATCCATTGGCTCTAGACAGTATCCTGCATTGGAAAAATCAAGATAAAGGGTGGTGGGTGTCTTGACAAAAACCTGTGCTTATTGCCTGAGATGGCATGATGAAATTTAGAGAGAGAAAAAGACTGAACCTTTCTGTTTGAAAGATTGAAATTGCAATTCAGTTTCTGTATACCTTGAGTGGTTGACATCTGGGAAGTTGTCGAGCGAGAGCTGGTTGTTTCTTCAGTGACAGTTGTTGATGGTGTGGTGACAGTAGTGACTTTGGTTGTCATCTCGGTCGTGGTGTATTCTGAAGGAATGAAAATATTTACTTGCGGTGAAATTGGCACAAGAGAAAATGATGTTTTGTTACTAGGCTGAGACACTGGACAATAGGCCGCATAGTCAACACTTATGAATTTCAAGCAGCAACAAGGTAGATGTCAAGCCAAGAGTTGATGATGAGTGTTGAGCATTGAGCAAACCTGTTCTGGAAAAATAGAATTCCGTGGTAATTATGTTTAACCCAAGCTACGTTGGTCTTTATTTCCACCAAAATCTGTCTGCTAAGATAATGTCATCCATGCCATTACTCACTCCTAGGTGGCGACGATAACATCAGGAATTATTTGTTGCCCACTGAGGACTTTTGAAAATATTTGTCAATGTCTTTCTGTGTTGAGGGTGCTATAAGTTTCACGAAATTATCACAAAGAGAATAACGGTGAAACAGGTGTCAAAATTTATGATTTACATGCTAACTTGTAGAGTAGTTTTTAATTACTTTCCAACAAGAAAAAAAACCTGGTTTATATTTAGCAAGTTATGCTTACGAGGACGTCTTGGTGCCCTTGTTGTCGTTAGGACATCAGAACCGTGTTTAGGAGCTGTTTAAAACAGATGATTGCCGATATTAACATACTTTGTATAATTGAAATTCACGACCATTCGAATAAATGTCATAAAAATTGTGCTTTCTTTCATATAACTACATGTAATATATTGCCATGAAAACTAACAAAAATAATATATGGCCGGCACACAGGAATGTAAACGCTGTTTGTACACGGTATTGGTCGGATCTAGATTTGGACCACAGTTTATGCAAAATCAAACAGAAACTTGTAAAAATGGAAAACAACTTCTTCGTACCCGTTGTTGGTAATGCTGATGTCTGTGTGGTCGTTGCTACAACTATTCAGATCAAATAAAACAAAAACAGTGATTACATTTCATATTGTGTGACAGACATTAAAGCTAAATGTCTACCGTCATTTTACTCAATTATTGATATTTAGTAGAGATTAGTAATGTGATTCTGCGTAGAAATTCGAAAATTAAAAATTAACAAAAACAAACATCTCAAAGTTCCTGAGAGAATCTCCATCCGTTGTTTTTCTATTTTGCATTGAGCAAACCTGTTCTGGAAAAAGCTTCTGATGTAAGCAGCTAAGACATGTCAAAGGGCCAGGGTAAACAACAGAGAGATATAAATTGATGGTGCAGCTGCAGATTGAACATTTATTGATCTGGCTTCTTTACCTTGAGTTGTTGACGATGGTGGAGTTGTGGTTATGACAGTTGTTGTCACGGTGGTGCTTCTTGTTGTTGGCTCAGTTGTGGAGTATTCTGTCAAGATAATTGATTTGTCGTTAAATGAAAGAAAGGACACAGAACATCAGGTTTCCCCCCGAAAAAAAATTATGTGGTTGTCCGGCTGGACAATCCCGTAGTTTAAACTATTAGAACACCGGTAAAAGCTTACCTTTGATGCAACCCAAGACATGCATCTCAAATGTTGTTGCCTCAACGTCACTGACATCTCGGAACTCTATGCGTAATTCAGTAACACCTTCCAAAGTATCTTCACCGGTTGGCAAGAGCTTCAGTTTAGGCTCGTCGCCTTCAAGAGTGACAACTACGGGCTGCAAAAAAAATTGTAAGGAAATATGCGTTAATGCTGAACGAACGCTCCAGACCCTACAAAAATGAATATCTCTGAAAAGGACTAAGGACTACAATCTTGAAAGCAGAGGAGCAAAGGAGGAGTGTCAGTTTGGTCTTTTGTACCTTGGGGAGGTCTGTGGAATCGTCAGTCAGTGGAGTGAAATCCTCGTCTCCAGGTTTTTTGGTGAACAATCTGATGGTAACCTCGATCGGCTGTTGCTGTGCTGTAGGCTGGGGTGTGGTTGTACCCGTTTCCGGCTGACTTGGTGCACTTGTCGATTTAGAAGAACGCAAAGTGATAACCACTGCCCTGATATTGACAGGTTGGTGGAATTTGCGCTCCACACTGGGAATATCACTTGAGCTTTGGCCGATTGGTAGGTCGGTAAACGTCAGGTAGGAGGTGTCTTTATCGATTGTCAGGGACCCAGCTGGCGCAACACTAGATTCGAGACCCTGTTCACCATCCATTGGCTCTAGACAGTATCCTGCATTGGAAAAATCAAGATAAAGGGTGGTGGGTGTCTTGACAAAAACCTGTGCTTATTGCCTGAGATGGCATGATGAAATTTAGAGAGAGAAAAAGACTGAACCTTTCTGTTTGAAAGATTGAAATTGCAATTCAGTTTCTGTATACCTTGAGTGGTTGACATCTGGGAAGTTGTCGAGCGAGAGCTGGTTGTTTCTTCAGTGACAGTTGTTGATGGTGTGGTGACAGTAGTGACTTTGGTTGTCATCTCCGTCGTGGTGTATTCTGAAGGAATGAAAATATTTACTTGCGGTGAAATTGGCACAAGAGAAAATGCTGTTTTGTTACTAGGCTGAGACACTGGACAATAGGCCGCATAGTCAACACTTATGAATTTCAAGCAGCAACAAGGTAGATGACAAGCCAAGAGTTGATGATGAGTGTTGGCCTGCTTACCCTCTGCGCATCCCAAGACTTGGAATTCCAGTGTTGCTGAATCAACACCCGTCACCGTTCGCAACACGACACGCAACTGCACAATACCCTGTAGAGATTCATCGTCGATCGGTAGTAGCACTCGTTGAGGCAGTTCGTTGTCAAGGCTTATTTGGAAGATCTAACAGGGAAAATATACAGTTGGAATTGAGGTGTTGTGGTATTAAACTGAGAAATGGTGATATTCGAGAAGTACAGGTCTGGAGGTAGTGTTAGTTTGGAATTATTTTCATGCTGACCTTTTCTTTAGGACTTTCGTCATCAGACACCGGCGATAAGGTGGCGGCTCCAGCTTTCTTTGTCAGCAAAGTAAAGGTGACTTCAAGCGGTTTGACTTCTTCACCAGTAGCTGCCGGGGTGGTGGAAGAAGTCGGCGACCGCAACCTAAGGACGATAGCTCTGACGTTAGCACGTCGGCTGAACTTGCTGTCCAGGCTAGGTTTCTTTGGTGTCTCCTCAGTGATGGGCAAGCCTGTCAGCTTGACGTATCCCGTGAGTTGGTCCAGCAATACTGGGCCGCTAGCCTGGACTTCAGACACAAGTCCTGATTCACCGTCCATGGCTTCGAGACAGTATCCTAGAGGGAGAAAGGAAGGATTGGGATTGAGCAAACCTGTTCTGGAAAAAGCGTCTGATGTGAGCAGCTAAGACGTGTCAAAGGGCCGAGGTAAACAACAGAGAGATATAAATTGATGGTGCAGCTGCAGATTGAACATTTATTGATTTGGCTTCTTTACCTTGAGTTGTTGACGATGGTGGAGTTGTGGTTATGACAGTTGTTGTCACGGTGGTGCTTCTTGTTGTTGGCTCAGTTGTGGAGTATTCTGTCAAGATAATTGATTTGTCGTTAAATGAAAGAAAGGACACAGAACATCAGGTTTCCCCCCGAAAAAAAATTATGTGGTTGTCCGGCTGGACAATCCCGTAGTTTAAACTATTAGAACACCGGTAAAAGCTTACCTTTGATGCAACCCAAGACATGCATCTCAAATGTTGTTGCCTCAACGTCACTGACATCTCGGAACTCTATGCGTAATTCAGTAACACCTTCCAAAGTATCTTCACCGGTTGGCAAGAGCTTCAGTTTAGGCTCGTCGCCTTCAAGAGTGACAACTACGGGCTGCACAAAAAATTGTAAGGAAATATGCGTTAATGCTGAACGAACGCTCCAGACCCTACAAAAATGAATATCTCTGAAAAGGACTAAGGACTACAATCTTGAAAGCAGAGGAGCAAAGGAGGAGTGTCAGTTTGGTCTTTTGTACCTTGGGGAGGTCTGTGGAATCGTCAGTCAGTGGAGTGAAATCCTCGTCTCCAGGTTTTTTGGTGAACAATCTGATGGTAACCTCGATCGGCTGTTGCTGTGCTGTAGGCTGGGGTGTGGTTGTACCCGTTTCCGGCTGACTTGGTGCACTTGTCGATTTAGAAGAACGCAAAGTGATAACCACTGCCCTGATATTGACAGGTTGGTGGAATTTGCGCTCCACACTGGGAATATCACTTGAGCTTTGGCCGATTGGTAGGTCGGTAAACGTCAGGTAGGAGGTGTCTTTATCGATTGTCAGGGACCCAGCTGGCGCAACACTAGATTCGAGACCCTGTTCACCATCCATTGGCTCTAGACAGTATCCTGCATTGGAAAAATCAAGATAAAGGGTGGTGGGTGTCTTGACAAAAACCTGTGCTTATTGCCTGAGATGGCATGATGAAATTTAGAGAGAGAAAAAGACTGAACCTTTCTGTTTGAAAGATTGAAATTGCAATTCAGTTTCTGTATACCTTGAGTGGTTGACATCTGGGAAGTTGTCGAGCGAGAGCTGGTTGTTTCTTCAGTGACAGTTGTTGATGGTGTGGTGACAGTAGTGACTTTGGTTGTCATCTCGGTCGTGGTGTATTCTGAAGGAATGAAAATATTGACTTGCGGTGAAATTGGCACAAGAGAAAATGCTGTTTTGTTACTAGGCTGAGACACTGGACAATAGGCCGCATAGTCAACACTTATGAATTTCAAGCAGCAACAAGGTAGATGACAAGCCAAGAGTTGATGATGAGTGTTGGCCTGCTTACCCTCTGCGCATCCCAAGACTTGGAATTCCAGTGTTGCTGAATCAACACCCGTCACCGTTCGCAACACGACACGCAACTGCACAATACCCTGTAGAGATTCATCGTCGATCGGTAGTAGCACTCGTTGAGGCAGTTCGTTGTCAAGGCTTATTTGGAAGATCTAACAGGGAAAATATACAGTTGGAATTGAGGTGTTGTGGTATTAAACTGAGAAATGGTGATATTCGAGAAGTACAGGTCTGGAGGTAGTGCTAGTTTGGAATTATTTTCATGCTGACCTTTTCTTTAGGACTTTCGTCATCAGACACCGGCGATAAGGTGGCGGCTCCAGCTTTCTTTGTCAGCAAAGTAAAGGTGACTTCAAGCGGTTTGACTTCTTCACCAGTAGCTGCCGGGGTGGTGGAAGAAGTCGGCGACCGCAACCTAAGGACGATAGCTCTGACGTTAGCACGTCGGCTGAACTTGCTGTCCAGGCTAGGTTTCTTTGGTGTCTCCTCAGTGATGGGCAAGCCTGTCAGCTTGACGTATCCCGTGAGTTGGTCCAGCAATACTGGGCCGCTAGCCTGGACTTCAGACACAAGTCCTGATTCACCGTCCATGGCTTCGAGACAGTATCCTAGAGGAAGAAAGGAAGGATTGGGATTGAGCAAACCTGTTCTGGAAAAAGCGTCTGATGTGAGCAGCTAAGACGTGTCAAAGGGCCGAGGTAAACAACAGAGAGATATAAATTGATGGTGCAGCTGCAGATTGAACATTTATTGATTTGGCTTCTTTACCTTGAGTTGTTGACGATGGTGGAGTTGTGGTTATGACAGTTGTTGTCACGGTGGTGCTTCTTGTTGTTGGCTCAGTTGTGGAGTATTCTGTCAAGATAATTGATTTGTCGTTAAATGAAAGAAAGGACACAGAACATCAGGTTTCCCCCCGAAAAAAAATTATGTGGTTGTCCGGCTGGACAATCCCGTAGTTTAAACTATTAGAACACCGGTAAAAGCTTACCTTTGATGCAACCCAAGACATGCATCTCAAATGTTGTTGCCTCAACGTCACTGACATCTCGGAACTCTATGCGTAATTCAGTAACACCTTCCAAAGTATCTTCACCGGTTGGCAAGAGCTTCAGTTTAGGCTCGTCGCCTTCAAGAGTGACAACTACGGGCTGCACAAAAAATTGTAAGGAAATATGCGTTAATGCTGAACGAACGCTCCAGACCCTACAAAAATGAATATCTCTGAAAAGGACTAAGGACTACAATCTTGAAAGCAGAGGAGCAAAGGAGGAGTGTCAGTTTGGTCTTTTGTACCTTGGGGAGGTCTGTGGAATCGTCAGTCAGTGGAGTGAAATCCTCGTCTCCAGGTTTCTTGGTGAACAATCTGATGGTAACCTCGATCGGCTGTTGCTGTGCTGTAGGCTGGGGTGTGGTTGTACCCGTTTCCGGCTGACTTGGTGCACTTGTCGATTTAGAAGAACGCAAAGTGATAACCACTGCCCTGATATTGACAGGTTGGTGGAATTTGCGCTCCACACTGGGAATATCACTTGAGCTTTGGCCGATTGGTAGGTCGGTAAACGTCAGGTAGGAGGTGTCTTTATCGATTGTCAGGGACCCAGCTGGCGCAACACTAGATTCGAGACCCTGTTCACCATCCATTGGCTCTAGACAGTATCCTGCATTGGAAAAATCAAGATAAAGGGTGGTGGGTGTCTTGACAAAAACCTGTGCTTATTGCCTGAGATGGCATGATGAAATTTAGAGAGAGAAAAAGACTGAACCTTTCTGTTTGAAAGATTGAAATTGCAATTCAGTTTCTGTATACCTTGAGTGGTTGACATCTGGGAAGTTGTCGAGCGAGAGCTGGTTGTTTCTTCAGTGACAGTTGTTGATGGTGTGGTGACAGTAGTGACTTTGGTTGTCATCTCGGTCGTGGTGTATTCTGAAGGAATGAAAATATTGACTTGCGGTGAAATTGGCACAAGAGAAAATGCTGTTTTGTTACTAGGCTGAGACACTGGACAATAGGCCGCATAGTCAACACTTATGAATTTCAAGCAGCAACAAGGTAGATGACAAGCCAAGAGTTGATGATGAGTGTTGGCCTGCTTACCCTCTGCGCATCCCAAGACTTGGAATTCCAGTGTTGCTGAATCAACACCCGTCACCGTTCGCAACACGACACGCAACTGCACAATACCCTGTAGAGATTCATCGTCGATCGGTAGTAGCACTCGTTGAGGCAGTTCGTTGTCAAGGCTTATTTGGAAGATCTAACAGGGAAAATATACAGTTGGAATTGAGGTGTTGTGGTATTAAACTGAGAAATGGTGATATTCGAGAAGTACAGGTCTGGAGGTAGTGCTAGTTTGGAATTATTTTCATGCTGACCTTTTCTTTAGGACTTTCGTCATCAGACACCGGCGATAAGGTGGCGGCTCCAGCTTTCTTTGTCAGCAAAGTAAAGGTGACTTCAAGCGGTTTGACTTCTTCACCAGTAGCTGCCGGGGTGGTGGAAGAAGTCGGCGACCGCAACCTAAGGACGATAGCTCTGACGTTAGCACGTCGGCTGAACTTGCTGTCCAGGCTAGGTTTCTTTGGTGTCTCCTCAGTGATGGGCAAGCCTGTCAGCTTGACGTATCCCGTGAGTTGGTCCAGCAATACTGGGCCGCTAGCCTGGACTTCAGACACAAGTCCTGATTCACCGTCCATGGCTTCGAGACAGTATCCTAGAGGGAGAAAGGAAGGATTGGGATTGAGCAAACCTGTTCTGGAAAAAGCGTCTGATGTGAGCAGCTAAGACGTGTCAAAGGGCCGAGGTAAACAACAGAGAGATATAAATTGATGGTGCAGCTGCAGATTGAACATTTATTGATTTGGCTTCTTTACCTTGAGTTGTTGACGATGGTGGAGTTGTGGTTATGACAGTTGTTGTCACGGTGGTGCTTCTTGTTGTTGGCTCAGTTGTGGAGTATTCTGTCAAGATAATTGATTTGTCGTTAAATGAAAGAAAGGACACAGAACATCAGGTTTCCCCCCGAAAAAAAATTATGTGGTTGTCCGGCTGGACAATCCCGTAGTTTAAACTATTAGAACACCGGTAAAAGCTTACCTTTGATGCAACCCAAGACATGCATCTCAAATGTTGTTGCCTCAACGTCACTGACATCTCGGAACTCTATGCGTAATTCAGTAACACCTTCCAAAGTATCTTCACCGGTTGGCAAGAGCTTCAGTTTAGGCTCGTCGCCTTCAAGAGTGACAACTACGGGCTGCACAAAAAATTGTAAGGAAATGTGCGTTAATGCTGAACGAACGCTCCAGACCCTACAAAAATGAATATCTCTGAAAAGGACTAAGGACTACAATCTTGAAAGCAGAGGAGCAAAGGAGGAGTGTCAGTTTGGTCTTTTGTACCTTGGGGAGGTCTGTGGAATCGTCAGTCAGTGGAGTGAAATCCTCGTCTCCAGGTTTCTTGGTGAACAATCTGATGGTAACCTCGATCGGCTGTTGCTGTGCTGTAGGCTGGGGTGTGGTTGTACCCGTTTCCGGCTGACTTGGTGCACTTGTCGATTTAGAAGAACGCAAAGTGATAACCACTGCCCTGATATTGACAGGTTGGTGGAATTTGCGCTCCACACTGGGAATATCACTTGAGCTTTGGCCGATTGGTAGGTCGGTAAACGTCAGGTAGGAGGTGTCTTTATCGATTGTCAGGGACCCAGCTGGCGCAACACTAGATTCGAGACCCTGTTCACCATCCATTGGCTCTAGACAGTATCCTGCATTGGAAAAATCAAGATAAAGGGTGGTGGGTGTCTTGACAAAAACCTGTGCTTATTGCCTGAGATGGCATGATGAAATTTAGAGAGAGAAAAAGACTGAACCTTTCTGTTTGAAAGATTGAAATTGCAATTCAGTTTCTGTATACCTTGAGTGGTTGACATCTGGGAAGTTGTCGAGCGAGAGCTGGTTGTTTCTTCAGTGACAGTTGTTGATGGTGTGGTGACAGTAGTGACTTTGGTTGTCATCTCGGTCGTGGTGTATTCTGAAGGAATGAAAATATTGACTTGCGGTGAAATTGGCACAAGAGAAAATGCTGTTTTGTTACTAGGCTGAGACACTGGACAATAGGCCGCATAGTCAACACTTATGAATTTCAAGCAGCAACAAGGTAGATGACAAGCCAAGAGTTGATGATGAGTGTTGGCCTGCTTACCCTCTGCGCATCCCAAGACTTGGAATTCCAGTGTTGCTGAATCAACACCCGTCACCGTTCGCAACACGACACGCAACTGCACAATACCCTGTAGAGATTCATCGTCGATCGGTAGTAGCACTCGTTGAGGCAGTTCGTTGTCAAGGCTTATTTGGAAGATCTAACAGGGAAAATATACAGTTGGAATTGAGGTGTTGTGGTATTAAACTGAGAAATGGTGATATTCGAGAAGTACAGGTCTGGAGGTAGTGCTAGTTGGGAACTATTTTCATGCTGACCTTTTCTTTAGGACTTTCGTCATCAGACACCGGCGATAAGGTGGCGGCTCCAGCTTTCTTTGTCAGCAAAGTAAAGGTGACTTCAAGCGGTTTGACTTCTTCACCAGTAGCTGCCGGGGTGGTGGAAGAAGTCGGCGACCGCAACCTAAGGACGATAGCTCTGACGTTAGCACGTCGGCTGAACTTGCTGTCCAGGCTAGGTTTCTTTGGTGTCTCCTCAGTGATGGGCAAGCCTGTCAGCTTGACGTATCCCGTGAGTTGGTCCAGCAATACTGGGCCGCTAGCCTGGACTTCAGACACAAGTTCTGATTCACCGTCCATGGCTTCGAGACAGTATCCTAGAGGGAGAAAGGAAGGATTGGGATTGAGCAAACCTGTTCTGGAAAAAGCGTCTGATGTGAACAGCTAAGACGTGTCAAAGGGCCGAGGTAAACAACAGAGAGATATAAATTGATGGTGCAGCTGCAGATTGAACATTTATTGATTTGGCTTCTTTACCTTGAGTTGTTGACGATGGTGGAGTTGTGGTTATGACAGTTGTTGTCACGGTGGTGCTTCTTGTTGTTGGCTCAGTTGTGGAGTATTCTGTCAAGATAATTGATTTGTCGTTAAATGAAAGAAAGGACACAGAACATCAGGTTTCCCCCCGAAAAAAAATTATGTGGTTGTCCGGCTGGACAATCCCGTAGTTTAAACTATTAGAACACCGGTAAAAGCTTACCTTTGATGCAACCCAAGACATGCATCTCAAATGTTGTTGCCTCAACGTCACTGACATCTCGGAACTCTATGCGTAATTCAGTAACACCTTCCAAAGTATCTTCACCGGTTGGCAAGAGCTTCAGTTTAGGCTCGTCGCCTTCAAGAGTGACAACTACGGGCTGCAAAAAAAATTGTAAGGAAATATGCGTTAATGCTGAACGAACGCTCCAGACCCTACAAAAATGAATATCTCTGAAAAGGACTAAGGACTACAATCTTGAAAGCAGAGGAGCAAAGGAGGAGTGTCAGTTTGGTCTTTTGTACCTTGGGGAGGTCTGTGGAATCGTCAGTCAGTGGAGTGAAATCCTCGTCTCCAGGTTTCTTGGTGAACAATCTGATGGTAACCTCGATCGGCTGTTGCTGTGCTGTAGGCTGGGGTGTGGTTGTACCCGTTTCCGGCTGACTTGGTGCACTTGTCGATTTAGAAGAACGCAAAGTGATAACCACTGCCCTGATATTGACAGGT
This sequence comes from Hippasteria phrygiana, assembly GCA_037893225.1. Classification (NCBI taxonomy): domain Eukaryota; kingdom Metazoa; phylum Echinodermata; class Asteroidea; order Valvatida; family Goniasteridae; genus Hippasteria; species Hippasteria phrygiana. Next base: position 541,810 of record JAZGUH010000047.1, on the reverse strand, counting down.
TGGTGGAATTTGCGCTCCACACTGGGAATATCACTTGAGCTTTGGCCGATTGGTAGGTCGGTAAACGTCAGGTAGGAGGTGTCTTTATCGATTGTCAGGGACCCAGCTGGCGCAACACTAGATTCGAGACCCTGTTCACCATCCATTGGCTCTAGACAGTATCCTGCATTGGAAAAATCAAGATAAAGGGTGGTGGGTGTCTTGACAAAAACCTGTGCTTATTGCCTGAGATGGCATGATGAAATTTAGAGAGAGAAAAAGACTGAACCTTTCTGTTTGAAAGATTGAAATTGCAATTCAGTTTCTGTATACCTTGAGTGGTTGACATCTGGGAAGTTGTCGAGCGAGAGCTGGTTGTTTCTTCAGTGACAGTTGTTGATGGTGTGGTGACAGTAGTGACTTTGGTTGTCATCTCGGTCGTGGTGTATTCTGAAGGAATGAAAATATTGACTTGCGGTGAAATTGGCACAAGAGAAAATGCTGTTTTGTTACTAGGCTGAGACACTGGACAATAGGCCGCATAGTCAACACTTATGAATTTCAAGCAGCAACAAGGTAGATGACAAGCCAAGAGTTGATGATGAGTGTTGGCCTGCTTACCCTCTGCGCATCCCAAGACTTGGAATTCCAGTGTTGCTGAATCAACACCCGTCACCGTTCGCAACACGACACGCAACTGCACAATACCCTGTAGAGATTCATCGTCGATCGGTAGTAGCACTCGTTGAGGCAGTTCGTTGTCAAGGCTTATTTGGAAGATCTAACAGGGAAAATATACAGTTGGAATTGAGGTGTTGTGGTATTAAACTGAGAAATGGTGATATTCGAGAAGTACAGGTCTGGAGGTAGTGCTAGTTGGGAACTATTTTCATGCTGACCTTTTCTTTAGGACTTTCGTCATCAGACACCGGCGATAAGGTGGCGGCTCCAGCTTTCTTTGTCAGCAAAGTAAAGGTGACTTCAAGCGGTTTGACTTCTTCACCAGTAGCTGCCGGGGTGGTGGAAGAAGTCGGCGACCGCAACCTAAGGACGATAGCTCTGACGTTAGCACGTCGGCTGAACTTGCTGTCCAGGCTAGGTTTCTTTGGTGTCTCCTCAGTGATGGGCAAGCCTGTCAGCTTGACGTATCCCGTGAGTTGGTCCAGCAATACTGGGCCGCTAGCCTGGACTTCAGACACAAGTTCTGATTCACCGTCCATGGCTTCGAGACAGTATCCTAGAGGGAGAAAGGAAGGATTGGGATTGAGCAAACCTGTTCTGGAAAAAGCGTCTGATGTGAACAGCTAAGACGTGTCAAAGGGCCGAGGTAAACAACAGAGAGATATAAATTGATGGTGCAGCTGCAGATTGAACATTTATTGATTTGGCTTCTTTACCTTGAGTTGTTGACGATGGTGGAGTTGTGGTTATGACAGTTGTTGTCACGGTGGTGCTTCTTGTTGTTGGCTCAGTTGTGGAGTATTCTGTCAAGATAATTGATTTGTCGTTAAATGAAAGAAAGGACACAGAACATCAGGTTTCCCCCCGAAAAAAAATTATGTGGTTGTCCGGCTGGACAATCCCGTAGTTTAAACTATTAGAACACCGGTAAAAGCTTACCTTTGATGCAACCCAAGACATGCATCTCAAATGTTGTTGCCTCAACGTCACTGACATCTCGGAACTCTATGCGTAATTCAGTAACACCTTCCAAAGTATCTTCACCGGTTGGCAAGAGCTTCAGTTTAGGCTCGTCGCCTTCAAGAGTGACAACTACGGGCTGCAAAAAAAATTGTAAGGAAATATGCGTTAATGCTGAACGAACGCTCCAGACCCTACAAAAATGAATATCTCTGAAAAGGACTAAGGACTACAATCTTGAAAGCAGAGGAGCAAAGGAGGAGTGTCAGTTTGGTCTTTTGTACCTTGGGGAGGTCTGTGGAATCGTCAGTCAGTGGAGTGAAATCCTCGTCTCCAGGTTTCTTGGTGAACAATCTGATGGTAACCTCGATCGGCTGTTGCTGTGCTGTAGGCTGGGGTGTGGTTGTACCCGTTTCCGGCTGACTTGGTGCACTTGTCGATTTAGAAGAACGCAAAGTGATAACCACTGCCCTGATATTGACAGGTTGGTGGAATTTGCGCTCCACACTGGGAATATCACTTGAGCTTTGGCCGATTGGTAGGTCGGTAAACGTCAGGTAGGAGGTGTCTTTATCGATTGTCAGGGACCCAGCTGGCGCAACACTAGATTCGAGACCCTGTTCACCATCCATTGGCTCTAGACAGTATCCTGCATTGGAAAAATCAAGATAAAGGGTGGTGGGTGTCTTGACAAAAACCTGTGCTTATTGCCTGAGATGGCATGATGAAATTTAGAGAGAGAAAAAGACTGAACCTTTCTGTTTGAAAGATTGAAATTGCAATTCAGTTTCTGTATACCTTGAGTGGTTGACATCTGGGAAGTTGTCGAGCGAGAGCTGGTTGTTTCTTCAGTGACAGTTGTTGATGGTGTGGTGACAGTAGTGACTTTGGTTGTCATCTCGGTCGTGGTGTATTCTGAAGGAATGAAAATATTGACTTGCGGTGAAATTGGCACAAGAGAAAATGATGTTTTGTTACTAGGCTGAGACACTGGACAATAGGCCGCATAGTCAACACTTATGAATTTCAAGCAGCAACAAGGTAGATGACAAGCCAAGAGTTGATGATGAGTGTTGGCCTGCTTACCCTCTGCGCATCCCAAGACTTGGAATTCCAGTGTTGCTGAATCAACACCCGTCACCGTTCGCAACACGACACGCAACTGCACAATACCCTGTAGAGATTCATCGTCGATCGGTAGTAGCACTCGTTGAGGCAGTTCGTTGTCAAGGCTTATTTGGAAGATCTAACGGGGAAAATATACAGTTGGAATTGAGGTGTTGTGGTATTAAACTGAGAAATGGTGATATTCGAGAAGTACAGGTCTGGAGGTAGTGCTAGTTTGGAATTATTTTCATGCTGACCTTTTCTTTAGGACTTTCGTCATCAGACACCGGCGATAAGGTGGCGGCTCCAGCTTTCTTTGTCAGCAAAGTAAAGGTGACTTCAAGCGGTTTGACTTCTTCACCAGTAGCTGCCGGGGTGGTGGAAGAAGTCGGCGACCGCAACCTAAGGACGATAGCTCTGACGTTAGCACGTCGGCTGAACTTGCTGTCCAGGCTAGGTTTCTTTGGTGTCTCCTCAGTGATGGGCAAGCCTGTCAGCTTGACGTATCCCGTGAGTTGGTCCAGCAATACTGGGCCGCTAGCCTGGACTTCAGACACAAGTCCTGATTCACCGTCCATGGCTTCGAGACAGTATCCTAGAGGGAGAAAGGAAGGATTGGGATTGAGCAAACCTGTTCTGGAAAAAGCGTCTGATGTGAGCAGCTAAGACGTGTCAAAGGGCCGAGGTAAACAACAGAGAGATATACATTGATGGTGCAGCTGCAGATTGAACATTTATTGATTTGGCTTCTTTACCTTGAGTTGTTGACGATGGTGGAGTTGTGGTTATGACAGTTGTTGTCACGGTGGTGCTTCTTGTTGTTGGCTCAGTTGTGGAGTATTCTGTCAAGATAATTGATTTGTCGTTAAATGAAAGAAAGGACACAGAACATCAGGTTTCCCCCCGAAAAAAAATTATGTGGTTGTCCGGCTGGACAATCCCGTAGTTTAAACTATTAGAACACCGGTAAAAGCTTACCTTTGATGCAACCCAAGACATGCATCTCAAATGTTGTTGCCTCAACGTCACTGACATCTCGGAACTCTATGCGTAATTCAGTAACACCTTCCAAAGTATCTTCACCGGTTGGCAAGAGCTTCAGTTTAGGCTCGTCGCCTTCAAGAGTGACAACTACGGGCTGCAAAAAAATTGTAAGGAAATATGCGTTAATGCTGAACGAACGCTCCAGACCCTACAAAAATGAATATCTCTGAAAAGGACTAAGGACTACAATCTTGAAAGCAGAGGAGCAAAGGAGGAGTGTCAGTTTGGTCTTTTGTACCTTGGGGAGGTCTGTGGAATCGTCAGTCAGTGGAGTGAAATCCTCGTCTCCAGGTTTCTTGGTGAACAATCTGATGGTAACCTCGATCGGCTGTTGCTGTGCTGTAGGCTGGGGTGTGGTTGTACCCGTTTCCGGCTGACTTGGTGCACTTGTCGATTTAGAAGAACGCAAAGTGATAACCACTGCCCTGATATTGACAGGTTGGTGGAATTTGCGCTCCACACTGGGAATATCACTTGAGCTTTGGCCGATTGGTAGGTCGGTAAACGTCAGGTAGGAGGTGTCTTTATCGATTGTCAGGGACCCAGCTGGCGCAACACTAGATTCGAGACCCTGTTCACCATCCATTGGCTCTAGACAGTATCCTGCATTGGAAAAATCAAGATAAAGGGTGGTGGGTGTCTTGACAAAAACCTGTGCTTATTGCCTGAGATGGCATGATGAAATTTAGAGAGAGAAAAAGACTGAACCTTTCTGTTTGAAAGATTGAAATTGCAATTCAGTTTCTGTATACCTTGAGTGGTTGACATCTGGGAAGTTGTCGAGCGAGAGCTGGTTGTTTCTTCAGTGACAGTTGTTGATGGTGTGGTGACAGTAGTGACTTTGGTTGTCATCTCGGTCGTGGTGTATTCTGAAGGAATGAAAATATTGACTTGCGGTGAAATTGGCACAAGAGAAAATGATGTTTTGTTACTAGGCTGAGACACTGGACAATAGGCCGCATAGTCAACACTTATGAATTTCAAGCAGCAACAAGGTAGATGACAAGCCAAGAGTTGATGATGAGTGTTGGCCTGCTTACCCTCTGCGCATCCCAAGACTTGGAATTCTAGTGTTGCTGAATCAACACCCGTCACCGTTCGCAACACGACACGCAACTGCACAATACCCTGTAGAGATTCATCGTCGATCGGTAGTAGCACTCGTTGAGGCAGTTCGTTGTCAAGGCTTATTTGGAAGATCTAACAGGGAAAATATACAGTTGGAATTGAGGTGTTGTGGTATTAAACTGAGAAATGGTGATATTCGAGAAGTACAGGTCTGGAGGTAGTGCTAGTTGGGAACTATTTTCATGCTGACCTTTTCTTTAGGACTTTCGTCATCAGACACCGGCGATAAGGTGGCGGCTCCAGCTTTCTTTGTCAGCAAAGTAAAGGTGACTTCAAGCGGTTTGACTTCTTCACCAGTAGCTGCCGGGGTGGTGGAAGAAGTCGGCGACCGCAACCTAAGGACGATAGCTCTGACGTTAGCACGTCGGCTGAACTTGCTGTCCAGGCTAGGTTTCTTTGGTGTCTCCTCAGTGATGGGCAAGCCTGTCAGCTTGACGTATCCCGTGAGTTGGTCCAGCAATACTGGGCCGCTAGCCTGGACTTCAGACACAAGTTCTGATTCACCGTCCATGGCTTCGAGACAGTATCCTAGAGGGAGAAAGGAAGGATTGGGATTGAGCAAACCTGTTCTGGAAAAAGCGTCTGATGTGAACAGCTAAGACGTGTCAAAGGGCCGAGGTAAACAACAGAGAGATATAAATTGATGGTGCAGCTGCAGATTGAACATTTATTGATTTGGCTTCTTTACCTTGAGTTGTTGACGATGGTGGAGTTGTGGTTATGACAGTTGTTGTCACGGTGGTGCTTCTTGTTGTTGGCTCAGTTGTGGAGTATTCTGTCAAGATAATTGATTTGTCGTTAAATGAAAGAAAGGACACAGAACATCAGGTTTCCCCCCGAAAAAAAATTATGTGGTTGTCCGGCTGGACAATCCCGTAGTTTAAACTATTAGAACACCGGTAAAAGCTTACCTTTGATGCAACCCAAGACATGCATCTCAAATGTTGTTGCCTCAACGTCACTGACATCTCGGAACTCTATGCGTAATTCAGTAACACCTTCCAAAGTATCTTCACCGGTTGGCAAGAGCTTCAGTTTAGGCTCGTCGCCTTCAAGAGTGACAACTACGGGCTGCAAAAAAAATTGTAAGGAAATATGCGTTAATGCTGAACGAACGCTCCAGACCCTACAAAAATGAATATCTCTGAAAAGGACTAAGGACTACAATCTTGAAAGCAGAGGAGCAAAGGAGGAGTGTCAGTTTGGTCTTTTGTACCTTGGGGAGGTCTGTGGAATCGTCAGTCAGTGGAGTGAAATCCTCGTCTCCAGGTTTCTTGGTGAACAATCTGATGGTAACCTCGATCGGCTGTTGCTGTGCTGTAGGCTGGGGTGTGGTTGTACCCGTTTCCGGCTGACTTGGTGCACTTGTCGATTTAGAAGAACGCAAAGTGATAACCACTGCCCTGATATTGACAGGTTGGTGGAATTTGCGCTCCACACTGGGAATATCACTTGAGCTTTGGCCGATTGGTAGGTCGGTAAACGTCAGGTAGGAGGTGTCTTTATCGATTGTCAGGGACCCAGCTGGCGCAACACTAGATTCGAGACCCTGTTCACCATCCATTGGCTCTAGACAGTATCCTGCATTGGAAAAATCAAGATAAAGGGTGGTGGGTGTCTTGACAAAAACCTGTGCTTATTGCCTGAGATGGCATGATGAAATTTAGAGAGAGAAAAAGACTGAACCTTTCTGTTTGAAAGATTGAAATTGCAATTCAGTTTCTGTATACCTTGAGTGGTTGACATCTGGGAAGTTGTCGAGCGAGAGCTGGTTGTTTCTTCAGTGACAGTTGTTGATGGTGTGGTGACAGTAGTGACTTTGGTTGTCATCTCGGTCGTGGTGTATTCTGAAGGAATGAAAATATTGACTTGCGGTGAAATTGGCACAAGAGAAAATGATGTTTTGTTACTAGGCTGAGACACTGGACAATAGGCCGCATAGTCAACACTTATGAATTTCAAGCAGCAACAAGGTAGATGACAAGCCAAGAGTTGATGATGAGTGTTGGCCTGCTTACCCTCTGCGCATCCCAAGACTTGGAATTCTAGTGTTGCTGAATCAACACCCGTCACCGTTCGCAACACGACACGCAACTGCACAATACCCTGTAGAGATTCATCGTCGATCGGTAGTAGCACTCGTTGAGGCAGTTCGTTGTCAAGGCTTATTTGGAAGATCTAACAGGGAAAATATACAGTTGGAATTGAGGTGTTGTGGTATTAAACTGAGAAATGGTGATATTCGAGAAGTACAGGTCTGGAGGTAGTGCTAGTTGGGAACTATTTTCATGCTGACCTTTTCTTTAGGACTTTCGTCATCAGACACCGGCGATAAGGTGGCGGCTCCAGCTTTCTTTGTCAGCAAAGTAAAGGTGACTTCAAGCGGTTTGACTTCTTCACCAGTAGCTGCCGGGGTGGTGGAAGAAGTCGGCGACCGCAACCTAAGGACGATAGCTCTGACGTTAGCACGTCGGCTGAACTTGCTGTCCAGGCTAGGTTTCTTTGGTGTCTCCTCAGTGATGGGCAAGCCTGTCAGCTTGACGTATCCCGTGAGTTGGTCCAGCAATACTGGGCCGCTAGCCTGGACTTCAGACACAAGTTCTGATTCACCGTCCATGGCTTCGAGACAGTATCCTAGAGGGAGAAAGGAAGGATTGGGATTGAGCAAACCTGTTCTGGAAAAAGCGTCTGATGTGAACAGCTAAGACGTGTCAAAGGGCCGAGGTAAACAACAGAGAGATATAAATTGATGGTGCAGCTGCAGATTGAACATTTATTGATTTGGCTTCTTTACCTTGAGTTGTTGACGATGGTGGAGTTGTGGTTATGACAGTTGTTGTCACGGTGGTGCTTCTTGTTGTTGGCTCAGTTGTGGAGTATTCTGTCAAGATAATTGATTTGTCGTTAAATGAAAGAAAGGACACAGAACATCAGGTTTCCCCCCGAAAAAAAAATTATGTGGTTGTCCGGCTGGACAATCCCGTAGTTTAAACTATTAGAACACCGGTAAAAGCTTACCTTTGATGCAACCCAAGACATGCATCTCAAATGTTGTTGCCTCAACGTCACTGACATCTCGGAACTCTATGCGTAATTCAGTAACACCTTCCAAAGTATCTTCACCGGTTGGCAAGAGCTTCAGTTTAGGCTCGTCGCCTTCAAGAGTGACAACTACGGGCTGCAAAAAAAATTGTAAGGAAATATGCGTTAATGCTGAACGAACGCTCCAGACCCTACAAAAATGAATATCTCTGAAAAGGACTAAGGACTACAATCTTGAAAGCAGAGGAGCAAAGGAGGAGTGTCAGTTTGGTCTTTTGTACCTTGGGGAGGTCTGTGGAATCGTCAGTCAGTGGAGTGAAATCCTCGTCTCCAGGTTTCTTGGTGAACAATCTGATGGTAACCTCGATCGGCTGTTGCTGTGCTGTAGGCTGGGGTGTGGTTGTACCCGTTTCCGGCTGACTTGGTGCACTTGTCGATTTAGAAGAACGCAAAGTGATAACCACTGCCCTGATATTGACAGGTTGGTGGAATTTGCGCTCCACACTGGGAATATCACTTGAGCTTTGGCCGATTGGTAGGTCGGTAAACGTCAGGTAGGAGGTGTCTTTATCGATTGTCAGGGACCCAGCTGGCGCAACACTAGATTCGAGACCCTGTTCACCATCCATTGGCTCTAGACAGTATCCTGCATTGGACAAATCAAGATAAAGGGTGGTGGGTGTCTTGACAAAAACCTGTGCTTATTGCCTGAGATGGCATGATGAAATTTAGAGAGAGAAAAAGACTGAACCTTTCTGTTTGAAAGATTGAAATTGCAATTCAGTTTCTGTATACCTTGAGTGGTTGACATCTGGGAAGTTGTCGAGCGAGAGCTGGTTGTTTCTTCAGTGACAGTTGTTGATGGTGTGGTGACAGTAGTGACTTTGGTTGTCATCTCCGTCGTGGTGTATTCTGAAGGAATGAAAATATTTACTTGCGGTGAAATTGGCACAAGAGAAAATGCTGTTTTGTTACTAGGCTGAGACACTGGACAATAGGCCGCATAGTCAACACTTATGAATTTCAAGCAGCAACAAGGTAGATGACAAGCCAAGAGTTGATGATGAGTGTTGGCCTGCTTACCCTCTGCGCATCCCAAGACTTGGAATTCCAGTGTTGCTGAATCAACACCCGTCACCGTTCGCAACACGACACGCAACTGCACAATACCCTGTAGAGATTCATCGTCGATCGGTAGTAGCACTCGTTGAGGCAGTTCGTTGTCAAGGCTTATTTGGAAGATCTAACAGGGAAAATATACAGTTGGAATTGAGGTGTTGTGGTATTAAACTGAGAAATGGTGATATTCGAGAAGTACAGGTCTGGAGGTAGTGTTAGTTTGGAATTATTTTCATGCTGACCTTTTCTTTAGGACTTTCGTCATCAGACACCGGCGATAAGGTGGCGGCTCCAGCTTTCTTTGTCAGCAAAGTAAAGGTGACTTCAAGCGGTTTGACTTCTTCACCAGTAGCTGCCGGGGTGGTGGAAGAAGTCGGCGACCGCAACCTAAGGACGATAGCTCTGACGTTAGCACGTCGGCTGAACTTGCTGTCCAGGCTAGGTTTCTTTGGTGTCTCCTCAGTGATGGGCAAGCCTGTCAGCTTGACGTATCCCGTGAGTTGGTCCAGCAATACTGGGCCGCTAGCCTGGACTTCAGACACAAGTCCTGATTCACCGTCCATGGCTTCGAGACAGTATCCTAGAGGGAGAAAGGAAGGATTGGGATTGAGCAAACCTGTTCTGGAAAAAGCGTCTGATGTGAGCAGCTAAGACGTGTCAAAGGGCCGAGGTAAACAACAGAGAGATATAAATTGATGGTGCAGCTGCAGATTGAACATTTATTGATTTGGCTTCTTTACCTTGAGTTGTTGACGATGGTGGAGTTGTGGTTATGACAGTTGTTGTCACGGTGGTGCTTCTTGTTGTTGGCTCAGTTGTGGAGTATTCTGTCAAGATAATTGATTTGTCGTTAAATGAAAGAAAGGACACAGAACATCAGGTTTCCCCCCGAAAAAAAATTATGTGGTTGTCCGGCTGGACAATCCCGTAGTTTAAACTATTAGAACACCGGTAAAAGCTTACCTTTGATGCAACCCAAGACATGCATCTCAAATGTTGTTGCCTCAACGTCACTGACATCTCGGAACTCTATGCGTAATTCAGTAACACCTTCCAAAGTATCTTCACCGGTTGGCAAGAGCTTCAGTTTAGGCTCGTCGCCTTCAAGAGTGACAACTACGGGCTGCACAAAAAATTGTAAGGAAATATGCGTTAATGCTGAACGAACGCTCCAGACCCTACAAAAATGAATATCTCTGAAAAGGACTAAGGACTACAATCTTGAAAGCAGAGGAGCAAAGGAGGAGTGTCAGTTTGGTCTTTTGTACCTTGGGGAGGTCTGTGGAATCGTCAGTCAGTGGAGTGAAATCCTCGTCTCCAGGTTTTTTGGTGAACAATCTGATGGTAACCTCGATCGGCTGTTGCTGTGCTGTAGGCTGGGGTGTGGTTGTACCCGTTTCCGGCTGACTTGGTGCACTTGTCGATTTAGAAGAACGCAAAGTGATAACCACTGCCCTGATATTGACAGGTTGGTGGAATTTGCGCTCCACACTGGGAATATCACTTGAGCTTTGGCCGATTGGTAGGTCGGTAAACGTCAGGTAGGAGGTGTCTTTATCGATTGTCAGGGACCCAGCTGGCGCAACACTAGATTCGAGACCCTGTTCACCATCCATTGGCTCTAGACAGTATCCTGCATTGGAAAAATCAAGATAAAGGGTGGTGGGTGTCTTGACAAAAACCTGTGCTTATTGCCTGAGATGGCATGATGAAATTTAGAGAGAGAAAAAGACTGAACCTTTCTGTTTGAAAGATTGAAATTGCAATTCAGTTTCTGTATACCTTGAGTGGTTGACATCTGGGAAGTTGTCGAGCGAGAGCTGGTTGTTTCTTCAGTGACAGTTGTTGATGGTGTGGTGACAGTAGTGACTTTGGTTGTCATCTCGGTCGTGGTGTATTCTGAAGGAATGAAAATATTTACTTGCGGTGAAATTGGCACAAGAGAAAATGATGTTTTGTTACTAGGCTGAGACACTGGACAATAGGCCGCATAGTCAACACTTATGAATTTCAAGCAGCAACAAGGTAGATGACAAGCCAAGAGTTGATGATGAGTGTTGGCCTGCTTACCCTCTGCGCATCCCAAGACTTGGAATTCCAGTGTTGCTGAATCAACACCCGTCACCGTTCGCAACACGACACGCAACTGCACAATACCCTGTAGAGATTCATCGTCGATCGGTAGTAGCACTCGTTGAGGCAGTTCGTTGTCAAGGCTTATTTGGAAGATCTAACAGGGAAAATATACAGTTGGAATTGAGGTGTTGTGGTATTAAACTGAGAAATGGTGATATTCGAGAAGTACAGGTCTGGAGGTAGTGCTAGTTTGGAATTATTTTCATGCTGACCTTTTCTTTAGGACTTTCGTCATCAGACACCGGCGATAAGGTGGCGGCTCCAGCTTTCTTTGTCAGCAAAGTAAAGGTGACTTCAAGCGGTTTGACTTCTTCACCAGTAGCTGCCGGGGTGGTGGAAGAAGTCGGCGACCGCAACCTAAGGACGATAGCTCTGACGTTAGCACGTCGGCTGAACTTGCTGTCCAGGCTAGGTTTCTTTGGTGTCTCCTCAGTGATGGGCAAGCCTGTCAGCTTGACGTATCCCGTGAGTTGGTCCAGCAATACTGGGCCGCTAGCCTGGACTTCAGACACAAGTCCTGATTCACCGTCCATGGCTTCGAGACAGTATCCTAGAGGGAGAAAGGAAGGATTGGGATTGAGCAAACCTGTTCTGGAAAAAGCGTCTGATGTGAGCAGCTAAGACGTGTCAAAGGGCCGAGGTAAACAACAGAGAGATATACATTGATGGTGCAGCTGCAGATTGAACATTTATTGATTTGGCTTCTTTACCTTGAGTTGTTGACGATGGTGGAGTTGTGGTTATGACAGTTGTTGTCACGGTGGTGCTTCTTGTTGTTGGCTCAGTTGTGGAGTATTCTGTCAAGATAATTGATTTGTCGTTAAATGAAAGAAAGGACACAGAACATCAGGTTTCCCCCCGAAAAAAAATTATGTGGTTGTCCGGCTGGACAATCCCGTAGTTTAAACTATTAGAACACCGGTAAAAGCTTACCTTTGATGCAACCCAAGACATGCATCTCAAATGTTGTTGCCTCAACGTCACTGACATCTCGGAACTCTATGCGTAATTCAGTAACACCTTCCAAAGTATCTTCACCGGTTGGCAAGAGCTTCAGTTTAGGCTCGTCGCCTTCAAGAGTGACAACTACGGGCTGCAAAAAAATTGTAAGGAAATATGCGTTAATGCTGAACGAACGCTCCAGACCCTACAAAAATGAATATCTCTGAAAAGGACTAAGGACTACAATCTTGAAAGCAGAGGAGCAAAGGAGGAGTGTCAGTTTGGTCTTTTGTACCTTGGGGAGGTCTGTGGAATCGTCAGTCAGTGGAGTGAAATCCTCGTCTCCAGGTTTCTTGGTGAACAATCTGATGGTAACCTCGATCGGCTGTTGCTGTGCTGTAGGCTGGGGTGTGGTTGTACCCGTTTCCGGCTGACTTGGTGCACTTGTCGATTTAGAAGAACGCAAAGTGATAACCACTGCCCTGATATTGACAGGTTGGTGGAATTTGCGCTCCACACTGGGAATATCACTTGAGCTTTGGCCGATTGGTAGGTCGGTAAACGTCAGGTAGGAGGTGTCTTTATCGATTGTCAGGGACCCAGCTGGCGCAACACTAGATTCGAGACCCTGTTCACCATCCATTGGCTCTAGACAGTATCCTGCATTGGAAAAATCAAGATAAAGGGTGGTGGGTGTCTTGACAAAAACCTGTGCTTATTGCCTGAGATGGCATGATGAAATTTAGAGAGAGAAAAAGACTGAACCTTTCTGTTTGAAAGATTGAAATTGCAATTCAGTTTCTGTATACCTTGAGTGGTTGACATCTGGGAAGTTGTCGAGCGAGAGCTGGTTGTTTCTTCAGTGACAGTTGTTGATGGTGTGGTGACAGTAGTGACTTTGGTTGTCATCTCGGTCGTGGTGTATTCTGAAGGAATGAAAATATTGACTTGCGGTGAAATTGGCACAAGAGAAAATGCTGTTTTGTTACTAGGCTGAGACACTGGACAATAGGCCGCATAGTCAACACTTATGAATTTCAAGCAGCAACAAGGTAGATGACAAGCCAAGAGTTGATGATGAGTGTTGGCCTGCTTACCCTCTGCGCATCCCAAGACTTGGAATTCCAGTGTTGCTGAATCAACACCCGTCACCGTTCGCAACACGACACGCAACTGCACAATACCCTGTAGAGATTCATCGTCGATCGGTAGTAGCACTCGTTGAGGCAGTTCGTTGTCAAGGCTTATTTGGAAGATCTAACAGGGAAAATATACAGTTGGAATTGAGGTGTTGTGGTATTAAACTGAGAAATGGTGATATTCGAGAAGTACAGGTCTGGAGGTAGTGCTAGTTTGGAATTATTTTCATGCTGACCTTTTCTTTAGGACTTTCGTCATCAGACACCGGCGATAAGGTGGCGGCTCCAGCTTTCTTTGTCAGCAAAGTAAAGGTGACTTCAAGCGGTTTGACTTCTTCACCAGTAGCTGCCGGGGTGGTGGAAGAAGTCGGCGACCGCAACCTAAGGACGATAGCTCTGACGTTAGCACGTCGGCTGAACTTGCTGTCCAGGCTAGGTTTCTTTGGTGTCTCCTCAGTGATGGGCAAGCCTGTCAGCTTGACGTATCCCGTGAGTTGGTCCAGCAATACTGGGCCGCTAGCCTGGACTTCAGACACAAGTCCTGATTCACCGTCCATGGCTTCGAGACAGTATCCTAGAGGGAGAAAGGAAGGATTGGGATTGAGCAAACCTGTTCTGGAAAAAGCGTCTGATGTGAGCAGCTAAGACGTGTCAAAGGGCCGAGGTAAACAACAGAGAGATATACATTGATGGTGCAGCTGCAGATTGAACATTTATTGATTTGGCTTCTTTACCTTGAGTTGTTGACGATGGTGGAGTTGTGGTTATGACAGTTGTTGTCACGGTGGTGCTTCTTGTTGTTGGCTCAGTTGTGGAGTATTCTGTCAAGATAATTGATTTGTCGTTAAATGAAAGAAAGGACACAGAACATCAGGTTTCCCCCCGAAAAAAAATTATGTGGTTGTCCGGCTGGACAATCCCGTAGTTTAAACTATTAGAACACCGGTAAAAGCTTACCTTTGATGCAACCCAAGACATGCATCTCAAATGTTGTTGCCTCAACGTCACTGACATCTCGGAACTCTATGCGTAATTCAGTAACACCTTCCAAAGTATCTTCACCGGTTGGCAAGAGCTTCAGTTTAGGCTCGTCGCCTTCAAGAGTGACAACTACGGGCTGCAAAAAAATTGTAAGGAAATATGCGTTAATGCTGAACGAACGCTCCAGACCCTACAAAAATGAATATCTCTGAAAAGGACTAAGGACTACAATCTTGAAAGCAGAGGAGCAAAGGAGGAGTGTCAGTTTGGTCTTTTGTACCTTGGGGAGGTCTGTGGAATCGTCAGTCAGTGGAGTGAAATCCTCGTCTCCAGGTTTCTTGGTGAACAATCTGATGGTAACCTCGATCGGCTGTTGCTGTGCTGTAGGCTGGGGTGTGGTTGTACCCGTTTCCGGCTGACTTGGTGCACTTGTCGATTTAGAAGAACGCAAAGTGATAACCACTGCCCTGATATTGACAGGTTGGTGGAATTTGCGCTCCACACTGGGAATATCACTTGAGCTTTGGCCGATTGGTAGGTCGGTAAACGTCAGGTAGGAGGTGTCTTTATCGATTGTCAGGGACCCAGCTGGCGCAACACTAGATTCGAGACCCTGTTCACCATCCATTGGCTCTAGACAGTATCCTGCATTGGAAAAATCAAGATAAAGGGTGGTGGGTGTCTTGACAAAAACCTGTGCTTATTGCCTGAGATGGCATGATGAAATTTAGAGAGAGAAAAAGACTGAACCTTTCTGTTTGAAAGATTGAAATTGCAATTCAGTTTCTGTATACCTTGAGTGGTTGACATCTGGGAAGTTGTCGAGCGAGAGCTGGTTGTTTCTTCAGTGACAGTTGTTGATGGTGTGGTGACAGTAGTGACTTTGGTTGTCATCTCGGTCGTGGTGTATTCTGAAGGAATGAAAATATTGACTTGCGGTGAAATTGGCACAAGAGAAAATGCTGTTTTGTTACTAGGCTGAGACACTGGACAATAGGCCGCATAGTCAACACTTATGAATTTCAAGCAGCAACAAGGTAGATGACAAGCCAAGAGTTGATGATGAGTGTTGGCCTGCTTACCCTCTGCGCATCCCAAGACTTGGAATTCCAGTGTTGCTGAATCAACACCCGTCACCGTTCGCAACACGACACGCAACTGCACAATACCCTGTAGAGATTCATCGTCGATCGGTAGTAGCACTCGTTGAGGCAGTTCGTTGTCAAGGCTTATTTGGAAGATCTAACAGGGAAAATATACAGTTGGAATTGAGGTGTTGTGGTATTAAACTGAGAAATGGTGATATTCGAGAAGTACAGGTCTGGAGGTAGTGCTAGTTTGGAATTATTTTCATGCTGACCTTTTCTTTAGGACTTTCGTCATCAGACACCGGCGATAAGGTGGCGGCTCCAGCTTTCTTTGTCAGCAAAGTAAAGGTGACTTCAAGCGGTTTGACTTCTTCACCAGTAGCTGCCGGGGTGGTGGAAGAAGTCGGCGACCGCAACCTAAGGACGATAGCTCTGACGTTAGCACGTCGGCTGAACTTGCTGTCCAGGCTAGGTTTCTTTGGTGTCTCCTCAGTGATGGGCAAGCCTGTCAGCTTGACGTATCCCGTGAGTTGGTCCAGCAATACTGGGCCGCTAGCCTGGACTTCAGACACAAGTCCTGATTCACCGTCCATGGCTTCGAGACAGTATCCTAGAGGGAGAAAGGAAGGATTGGGATTGAGCAAACCTGTTCTGGAAAAAGCGTCTGATGTGAGCAGCTAAGACGTGTCAAAGGGCCGAGGTAAACAACAGAGAGATATAAATTGATGGTGCAGCTGCAGATTGAACATTTATTGATTTGGCTTCTTTACCTTGAGTTGTTGACGATGGTGGAGTTGTGGTTATGACAGTTGTTGTCACGGTGGTGCTTCTTGTTGTTGGCTCAGTTGTGGAGTATTCTGTCAAGATAATTGATTTGTCGTTAAATGAAAGAAAGGACACAGAACATCAGGTTTCCCCCCGAAAAAAAATTATGTGGTTGTCCGGCTGGACAATCCCGTAGTTTAAACTATTAGAACACCGGTAAAAGCTTACCTTTGATGCAACCCAAGACATGCATCTCAAATGTTGTTGCCTCAACGTCACTGACATCTCGGAACTCTATGCGTAATTCAGTAACACCTTCCAAAGTATCTTCACCGGTTGGCAAGAGCTTCAGTTTAGGCTCGTCGCCTTCAAGAGTGACAACTACGGGCTGCAAAAAAATTGTAAGGAAATATGCGTTAATGCTGAACGAACGCTCCAGACCCTACAAAAATGAATATCTCTGAAAAGGACTAAGGACTACAATCTTGAAAGCAGAGGAGCAAAGGAGGAGTGTCAGTTTGGTCTTTTGTACCTTGGGGAGGTCTGTGGAATCGTCAGTCAGTGGAGTGAAATCCTCGTCTCCAGGTTTCTTGGTGAACAATCTGATGGTAACCTCGATCGGCTGTTGCTGTGCTGTAGGCTGGGGTGTGGTTGTACCCGTTTCCGGCTGACTTGGTGCACTTGTCGATTTAGAAGAACGCAAAGTGATAACCACTGCCCTGATATTGACAGGTTGGTGGAATTTGCGCTCCACACTGGGAATATCACTTGAGCTTTGGCCGATTGGTAGGTCGGTAAACGTCAGGTAGGAGGTGTCTTTATCGATTGTCAGGGACCCAGCTGGCGCAACACTAGATTCGAGACCCTGTTCACCATCCATTGGCTCTAGACAGTATCCTGCATTGGAAAAATCAAGATAAAGGGTGGTGGGTGTCTTGACAAAAACCTGTGCTTATTGCCTGAGATGGCATGATGAAATTTAGAGAGAGAAAAAGACTGAACCTTTCTGTTTGAAAGATTGAAATTGCAATTCAGTTTCTGTATACCTTGAGTGGTTGACATCTGGGAAGTTGTCGAGCGAGAGCTGGTTGTTTCTTCAGTGACAGTTGTTGATGGTGTGGTGACAGTAGTGACTTTGGTTGTCATCTCGGTCGTGGTGTATTCTGAAGGAATGAAAATATTGACTTGCGGTGAAATTGGCACAAGAGAAAATGCTGTTTTGTTACTAGGCTGAGACACTGGACAATAGGCCGCATAGTCAACACTTATGAATTTCAAGCAGCAACAAGGTAGATGACAAGCCAAGAGTTGATGATGAGTGTTGGCCTGCTTACCCTCTGCGCATCCCAAGACTTGGAATTCCAGTGTTGCTGAATCAACACCCGTCACCGTTCGCAACACGACACGCAACTGCACAATACCCTGTAGAGATTCATCGTCGATCGGTAGTAGCACTCGTTGAGGCAGTTCGTTGTCAAGGCTTATTTGGAAGATCTAACAGGGAAAATATACAGTTGGAATTGAGGTGTTGTGGTATTAAACTGAGAAATGGTGATATTCGAGAAGTACAGGTCTGGAGGTAGTGCTAGTTTGGAATTATTTTCATGCTGACCTTTTCTTTAGGACTTTCGTCATCAGACACCGGCGATAAGGTGGCGGCTCCAGCTTTCTTTGTCAGCAAAGTAAAGGTGACTTCAAGCGGTTTGACTTCTTCACCAGTAGCTGCCGGGGTGGTGGAAGAAGTCGGCGACCGCAACCTAAGGACGATAGCTCTGACGTTAGCACGTCGGCTGAACTTGCTGTCCAGGCTAGGTTTCTTTGGTGTCTCCTCAGTGATGGGCAAGCCTGTCAGCTTGACGTATCCCGTGAGTTGGTCCAGCAATACTGGGCCGCTAGCCTGGACTTCAGACACAAGTCCTGATTCACCGTCCATGGCTTCGAGACAGTATCCTAGAGGGAGAAAGGAAGGATTGGGATTGAGCAAACCTGTTCTGGAAAAAGCGTCTGATGTGAGCAGCTAAGACGTGTCAAAGGGCCGAGGTAAACAACAGAGAGATATAAATTGATGGTGCAGCTGCAGATTGAACATTTATTGATTTGGCTTCTTTACCTTGAGTTGTTGACGATGGTGGAGTTGTGGTTATGACAGTTGTTGTCACGGTGGTGCTTCTTGTTGTTGGCTCAGTTGTGGAGTATTCTGTCAAGATAATTGATTTGTCGTTAAATGAAAGAAAGGACACAGAACATCAGGTTTCCCCCCGAAAAAAAATTATGTGGTTGTCCGGCTGGACAATCCCGTAGTTTAAACTATTAGAACACCGGTAAAAGCTTACCTTTGATGCAACCCAAGACATGCATCTCAAATGTTGTTGCCTCAACGTCACTGACATCTCGGAACTCTATGCGTAATTCAGTAACACCTTCCAAAGTATCTTCACCGGTTGGCAAGAGCTTCAGTTTAGGCTCGTCGCCTTCAAGAGTGACAACTACGGGCTGCACAAAAAATTGTAAGGAAATATGCGTTAATGCTGAACGAACGCTCCAGACCCTACAAAAATGAATATCTCTGAAAAGGACTAAGGACTACAATCTTGAAAGCAGAGGAGCAAAGGAGGAGTGTCAGTTTGGTCTTTTGTACCTTGGGGAGGTCTGTGGAATCGTCAGTCAGTGGAGTGAAATCCTCGTCTCCAGGTTTCTTGGTGAACAATCTGATGGTAACCTCGATCGGCTGTTGCTGTGCTGTAGGCTGGGGTGTGGTTGTACCCGTTTCCGGCTGACTTGGTGCACTTGTCGATTTAGAAGAACGCAAAGTGATAACCACTGCCCTGATATTGACAGGTTGGTGGAATTTGCGCTCCACACTGGGAATATCACTTGAGCTTTGGCCGATTGGTAGGTCGGTAAACGTCAGGTAGGAGGTGTCTTTATCGATTGTCAGGGACCCAGCTGGCGCAACACTAGATTCGAGACCCTGTTCACCATCCATTGGCTCTAGACAGTATCCTGCATTGGAAAAATCAAGATAAAGGGTGGTGGGTGTCTTGACAAAAACCTGTGCTTATTGCCTGAGATGGCATGATGAAATTTAGAGAGAGAAAAAGACTGAACCTTTCTGTTTGAAAGATTGAAATTGCAATTCAGTTTCTGTATACCTTGAGTGGTTGACATCTGGGAAGTTGTCGAGCGAGAGCTGGTTGTTTCTTCAGTGACAGTTGTTGATGGTGTGGTGACAGTAGTGACTTTGGTTGTCATCTCGGTCGTGGTGTATTCTGAAGGAATGAAAATATTGACTTGCGGTGAAATTGGCACAAGAGAAAATGCTGTTTTGTTACTAGGCTGAGACACTGGACAATAGGCCGCATAGTCAACACTTATGAATTTCAAGCAGCAACAAGGTAGATGACAAGCCAAGAGTTGATGATGAGTGTTGGCCTGCTTACCCTCTGCGCATCCCAAGACTTGGAATTCCAGTGTTGCTGAATCAACACCCGTCACCGTTCGCAACACGACACGCAACTGCACAATACCCTGTAGAGATTCATCGTCGATCGGTAGTAGCACTCGTTGAGGCAGTTCGTTGTCAAGGCTTATTTGGAAGATCTAACAGGGAAAATATACAGTTGGAATTGAGGTGTTGTGGTATTAAACTGAGAAATGGTGATATTCGAGAAGTACAGGTCTGGAGGTAGTGCTAGTTTGGAATTATTTTCATGCTGACCTTTTCTTTAGGACTTTCGTCATCAGACACCGGCGATAAGGTGGCGGCTCCAGCTTTCTTTGTCAGCAAAGTAAAGGTGACTTCAAGCGGTTTGACTTCTTCACCAGTAGCTGCCGGGGTGGTGGAAGAAGTCGGCGACCGCAACCTAAGGACGATAGCTCTGACGTTAGCACGTCGGCTGAACTTGCTGTCCAGGCTAGGTTTCTTTGGTGTCTCCTCAGTGATGGGCAAGCCTGTCAGCTTGACGTATCCCGTGAGTTGGTCCAGCAATACTGGGCCGCTAGCCTGGACTTCAGACACAAGTCCTGATTCACCGTCCATGGCTTCGAGACAGTATCCTAGAGGGAGAAAGGAAGGATTGGGATTGAGCAAACCTGTTCTGGAAAAAGCGTCTGATGTGAGCAGCTAAGACGTGTCAAAGGGCCGAGGTAAACAACAGAGAGATATAAATTGATGGTGCAGCTGCAGATTGAACATTTATTGATTTGGCTTCTTTACCTTGAGTTGTTGACGATGGTGGAGTTGTGGTTATGACAGTTGTTGTCACGGTGGTGCTTCTTGTTGTTGGCTCAGTTGTGGAGTATTCTGTCAAGATAATTGATTTGTCGTTAAATGAAAGAAAGGACACAGAACATCAGGTTTCCCCCCGAAAAAAAATTATGTGGTTGTCCGGCTGGACAATCCCGTAGTTTAAACTATTAGAACACCGGTAAAAGCTTACCTTTGATGCAACCCAAGACATGCATCTCAAATGTTGTTGCCTCAACGTCACTGACATCTCGGAACTCTATGCGTAATTCAGTAACACCTTCCAAAGTATCTTCACCGGTTGGCAAGAGCTTCAGTTTAGGCTCGTCGCCTTCAAGAGTGACAACTACGGGCTGCAAAAAAATTGTAAGGAAATATGCGTTAATGCTGAACGAACGCTCCAGACCCTACAAAAATGAATATCTCTGAAAAGGACTAAGGACTACAATCTTGAAAGCAGAGGAGCAAAGGAGGAGTGTCAGTTTGGTCTTTTGTACCTTGGGGAGGTCTGTGGAATCGTCAGTCAGTGGAGTGAAATCCTCGTCTCCAGGTTTCTTGGTGAACAATCTGATGGTAACCTCGATCGGCTGTTGCTGTGCTGTAGGCTGGGGTGTGGTTGTACCCGTTTCCGGCTGACTTGGTGCACTTGTCGATTTAGAAGAACGCAAAGTGATAACCACTGCCCTGATATTGACAGGTTGGTGGAATTTGCGCTCCACACTGGGAATATCACTTGAGCTTTGGCCGATTGGTAGGTCGGTAAACGTCAGGTAGGAGGTGTCTTTATCGATTGTCAGGGACCCAGCTGGCGCAACACTAGATTCGAGACCCTGTTCACCATCCATTGGCTCTAGACAGTATCCTGCATTGGAAAAATCAAGATAAAGGGTGGTGGGTGTCTTGACAAAAACCTGTGCTTATTGCCTGAGATGGCATGATGAAATTTAGAGAGAGAAAAAGACTGAACCTTTCTGTTTGAAAGATTGAAATTGCAATTCAGTTTCTGTATACCTTGAGTGGTTGACATCTGGGAAGTTGTCGAGCGAGAGCTGGTTGTTTCTTCAGTGACAGTTGTTGATGGTGTGGTGACAGTAGTGACTTTGGTTGTCATCTCGGTCGTGGTGTATTCTGAAGGAATGAAAATATTGACTTGCGGTGAAATTGGCACAAGAGAAAATGCTGTTTTGTTACTAGGCTGAGACACTGGACAATAGGCCGCATAGTCAACACTTATGAATTTCAAGCAGCAACAAGGTAGATGACAAGCCAAGAGTTGATGATGAGTGTTGGCCTGCTTACCCTCTGCGCATCCCAAGACTTGGAATTCCAGTGTTGCTGAATCAACACCCGTCACCGTTCGCAACACGACACGCAACTGCACAATACCCTGTAGAGATTCATCGTCGATCGGTAGTAGCACTCGTTGAGGCAGTTCGTTGTCAAGGCTTATTTGGAAGATCTAACAGGGAAAATATACAGTTGGAATTGAGGTGTTGTGGTATTAAACTGAGAAATGGTGATATTCGAGAAGTACAGGTCTGGAGGTAGTGCTAGTTTGGAATTATTTTCATGCTGACCTTTTCTTTAGGACTTTCGTCATCAGACACCGGCGATAAGGTGGCGGCTCCAGCTTTCTTTGTCAGCAAAGTAAAGGTGACTTCAAGCGGTTTGACTTCTTCACCAGTAGCTGCCGGGGTGGTGGAAGAAGTCGGCGACCGCAACCTAAGGACGATAGCTCTGACGTTAGCACGTCGGCTGAACTTGCTGTCCAGGCTAGGTTTCTTTGGTGTCTCCTCAGTGATGGGCAAGCCTGTCAGCTTGACGTATCCCGTGAGTTGGTCCAGCAATACTGGGCCGCTAGCCTGGACTTCAGACACAAGTCCTGATTCACCGTCCATGGCTTCGAGACAGTATCCTAGAGGGAGAAAGGAAGGATTGGGATTGAGCAAACCTGTTCTGGAAAAAGCGTCTGATGTGAGCAGCTAAGACGTGTCAAAGGGCCGAGGTAAACAACAGAGAGATATACATTGATGGTGCAGCTGCAGATTGAACATTTATTGATTTGGCTTCTTTACCTTGAGTTGTTGACGATGGTGGAGTTGTGGTTATGACAGTTGTTGTCACGGTGGTGCTTCTTGTTGTTGGCTCAGTTGTGGAGTATTCTGTCAAGATAATTGATTTGTCGTTAAATGAAAGAAAGGACACAGAACATCAGGTTTCCCCCCGAAAAAAAATTATGTGGTTGTCCGGCTGGACAATCCCGTAGTTTAAACTATTAGAACACCGGTAAAAGCTTACCTTTGATGCAACCCAAGACATGCATCTCAAATGTTGTTGCCTCAACGTCACTGACATCTCGGAACTCTATGCGTAATTCAGTAACACCTTCCAAAGTATCTTCACCGGTTGGCAAGAGCTTCAGTTTAGGCTCGTCGCCTTCAAGAGTGACAACTACGGGCTGCAAAAAAATTGTAAGGAAATATGCGTTAATGCTGAACGAACGCTCCAGACCCTACAAAAATGAATATCTCTGAAAAGGACTAAGGACTACAATCTTGAAAGCAGAGGAGCAAAGGAGGAGTGTCAGTTTGGTCTTTTGTACCTTGGGGAGGTCTGTGGAATCGTCAGTCAGTGGAGTGAAATCCTCGTCTCCAGGTTTCTTGGTGAACAATCTGATGGTAACCTCGATCGGCTGTTGCTGTGCTGTAGGCTGGGGTGTGGTTGTACCCGTTTCCGGCTGACTTGGTGCACTTGTCGATTTAGAAGAACGCAAAGTGATAACCACTGCCCTGATATTGACAGGTTGGTGGAATTTGCGCTCCACACTGGGAATATCACTTGAGCTTTGGCCGATTGGTAGGTCGGTAAACGTCAGGTAGGAGGTGTCTTTATCGATTGTCAGGGACCCAGCTGGCGCAACACTAGATTCGAGACCCTGTTCACCATCCATTGGCTCTAGACAGTATCCTGCATTGGAAAAATCAAGATAAAGGGTGGTGGGTGTCTTGACAAAAACCTGTGCTTATTGCCTGAGATGGCATGATGAAATTTAGAGAGAGAAAAAGACTGAACCTTTCTGTTTGAAAGATTGAAATTGCAATTCAGTTTCTGTATACCTTGAGTGGTTGACATCTGGGAAGTTGTCGAGCGAGAGCTGGTTGTTTCTTCAGTGACAGTTGTTGATGGTGTGGTGACAGTAGTGACTTTGGTTGTCATCTCGGTCGTGGTGTATTCTGAAGGAATGAAAATATTTACTTGCGGTGAAATTGGCACAAGAGAAAATGCTGTTTTGTTACTAGGCTGAGACACTGGACAATAGGCCGCATAGTCAACACTTATGAATTTCAAGCAGCAACAAGGTAGATGACAAGCCAAGAGTTGATGATGAGTGTTGGCCTGCTTACCCTCTGCGCATCCCAAGACTTGGAATTCCAGTGTTGCTGAATCAACACCCGTCACCGTTCGCAACACGACACGCAACTGCACAATACCCTGTAGAGATTCATCGTCGATCGGTAGTAGCACTCGTTGAGGCAGTTCGTTGTCAAGGCTTATTTGGAAGATCTAACAGGGAAAATATACAGTTGGAATTGAGGTGTTGTGGTATTAAACTGAGAAATGGTGATATTCGAGAAGTACAGGTCTGGAGGTAGTGCTAGTTTGGAATTATTTTCATGCTGACCTTTTCTTTAGGACTTTCGTCATCAGACACCGGCGATAAGGTGGCGGCTCCAGCTTTCTTTGTCAGCAAAGTAAAGGTGACTTCAAGCGGTTTGACTTCTTCACCAGTAGCTGCCGGGGTGGTGGAAGAAGTCGGCGACCGCAACCTAAGGACGATAGCTCTGACGTTAGCACGTCGGCTGAACTTGCTGTCCAGGCTAGGTTTCTTTGGTGTCTCCTCAGTGATGGGCAAGCCTGTCAGCTTGACGTATCCCGTGAGTTGGTCCAGCAATACTGGGCCGCTAGCCTGGACTTCAGACACAAGTCCTGATTCACCGTCCATGGCTTCGAGACAGTATCCTAGAGGGAGAAAGGAAGGATTGGGATTGAGCAAACCTGTTCTGGAAAAAGCGTCTGATGTGAGCAGCTAAGACGTGTCAAAGGGCCGAGGTAAACAACAGAGAGATATAAATTGATGGTGCAGCTGCAGATTGAACATTTATTGATTTGGCTTCTTTACCTTGAGTTGTTGACGATGGTGGAGTTGTGGTTATGACAGTTGTTGTCACGGTGGTGCTTCTTGTTGTTGGCTCAGTTGTGGAGTATTCTGTCAAGATAATTGATTTGTCGTTAAATGAAAGAAAGGACACAGAACATCAGGTTTCCCCCCGAAAAAAAATTATGTGGTTGTCCGGCTGGACAATCCCGTAGTTTAAACTATTAGAACACCGGTAAAAGCTTACCTTTGATGCAACCCAAGACATGCATCTCAAATGTTGTTGCCTCAACGTCACTGACATCTCGGAACTCTATGCGTAATTCAGTAACACCTTCCAAAGTATCTTCACCGGTTGGCAAGAGCTTCAGTTTAGGCTCGTCGCCTTCAAGAGTGACAACTACGGGCTGCACAAAAAATTGTAAGGAAATATGCGTTAATGCTGAACGAACGCTCCAGACCCTACAAAAATGAATATCTCTGAAAAGGACTAAGGACTACAATCTTGAAAGCAGAGGAGCAAAGGAGGAGTGTCAGTTTGGTCTTTTGTACCTTGGGGAGGTCTGTGGAATCGT
This sequence comes from Hippasteria phrygiana, assembly GCA_037893225.1. Taxonomy (NCBI): domain Eukaryota; kingdom Metazoa; phylum Echinodermata; class Asteroidea; order Valvatida; family Goniasteridae; genus Hippasteria; species Hippasteria phrygiana. The sequence continues at coordinate 516,722 of JAZGUH010000047.1, read as the reverse complement.
CAGTCAGTGGAGTGAAATCCTCGTCTCCAGGTTTCTTGGTGAACAATCTGATGGTAACCTCGATCGGCTGTTGCTGTGCTGTAGGCTGGGGTGTGGTTGTACCCGTTTCCGGCTGACTTGGTGCACTTGTCGATTTAGAAGAACGCAAAGTGATAACCACTGCCCTGATATTGACAGGTTGGTGGAATTTGCGCTCCACACTGGGAATATCACTTGAGCTTTGGCCGATTGGTAGGTCGGTAAACGTCAGGTAGGAGGTGTCTTTATCGATTGTCAGGGACCCAGCTGGCGCAACACTAGATTCGAGACCCTGTTCACCATCCATTGGCTCTAGACAGTATCCTGCATTGGAAAAATCAAGATAAAGGGTGGTGGGTGTCTTGACAAAAACCTGTGCTTATTGCCTGAGATGGCATGATGAAATTTAGAGAGAGAAAAAGACTGAACCTTTCTGTTTGAAAGATTGAAATTGCAATTCAGTTTCTGTATACCTTGAGTGGTTGACATCTGGGAAGTTGTCGAGCGAGAGCTGGTTGTTTCTTCAGTGACAGTTGTTGATGGTGTGGTGACAGTAGTGACTTTGGTTGTCATCTCGGTCGTGGTGTATTCTGAAGGAATGAAAATATTGACTTGCGGTGAAATTGGCACAAGAGAAAATGCTGTTTTGTTACTAGGCTGAGACACTGGACAATAGGCCGCATAGTCAACACTTATGAATTTCAAGCAGCAACAAGGTAGATGACAAGCCAAGAGTTGATGATGAGTGTTGGCCTGCTTACCCTCTGCGCATCCCAAGACTTGGAATTCCAGTGTTGCTGAATCAACACCCGTCACCGTTCGCAACACGACACGCAACTGCACAATACCCTGTAGAGATTCATCGTCGATCGGTAGTAGCACTCGTTGAGGCAGTTCGTTGTCAAGGCTTATTTGGAAGATCTAACAGGGAAAATATACAGTTGGAATTGAGGTGTTGTGGTATTAAACTGAGAAATGGTGATATTCGAGAAGTACAGGTCTGGAGGTAGTGCTAGTTTGGAATTATTTTCATGCTGACCTTTTCTTTAGGACTTTCGTCATCAGACACCGGCGATAAGGTGGCGGCTCCAGCTTTCTTTGTCAGCAAAGTAAAGGTGACTTCAAGCGGTTTGACTTCTTCACCAGTAGCTGCCGGGGTGGTGGAAGAAGTCGGCGACCGCAACCTAAGGACGATAGCTCTGACGTTAGCACGTCGGCTGAACTTGCTGTCCAGGCTAGGTTTCTTTGGTGTCTCCTCAGTGATGGGCAAGCCTGTCAGCTTGACGTATCCCGTGAGTTGGTCCAGCAATACTGGGCCGCTAGCCTGGACTTCAGACACAAGTCCTGATTCACCGTCCATGGCTTCGAGACAGTATCCTAGAGGGAGAAAGGAAGGATTGGGATTGAGCAAACCTGTTCTGGAAAAAGCGTCTGATGTGAGCAGCTAAGACGTGTCAAAGGGCCGAGGTAAACAACAGAGAGATATAAATTGATGGTGCAGCTGCAGATTGAACATTTATTGATTTGGCTTCTTTACCTTGAGTTGTTGACGATGGTGGAGTTGTGGTTATGACAGTTGTTGTCACGGTGGTGCTTCTTGTTGTTGGCTCAGTTGTGGAGTATTCTGTCAAGATAATTGATTTGTCGTTAAATGAAAGAAAGGACACAGAACATCAGGTTTCCCCCCGAAAAAAAATTATGTGGTTGTCCGGCTGGACAATCCCGTAGTTTAAACTATTAGAACACCGGTAAAAGCTTACCTTTGATGCAACCCAAGACATGCATCTCAAATGTTGTTGCCTCAACGTCACTGACATCTCGGAACTCTATGCGTAATTCAGTAACACCTTCCAAAGTATCTTCACCGGTTGGCAAGAGCTTCAGTTTAGGCTCGTCGCCTTCAAGAGTGACAACTACGGGCTGCACAAAAAATTGTAAGGAAATATGCGTTAATGCTGAACGAACGCTCCAGACCCTACAAAAATGAATATCTCTGAAAAGGACTAAGGACTACAATCTTGAAAGCAGAGGAGCAAAGGAGGAGTGTCAGTTTGGTCTTTTGTACCTTGGGGAGGTCTGTGGAATCGTCAGTCAGTGGAGTGAAATCCTCGTCTCCAGGTTTCTTGGTGAACAATCTGATGGTAACCTCGATCGGCTGTTGCTGTGCTGTAGGCTGGGGTGTGGTTGTACCCGTTTCCGGCTGACTTGGTGCACTTGTCGATTTAGAAGAACGCAAAGTGATAACCACCGCCCTGATATTGACAGGTTGGTGGAATTTGCGCTCCACACTGGGAATATCACTTGAGCTTTGGCCGATTGGTAGGTCGGTAAACGTCAGGTAGGAGGTGTCTTTATCGATTGTCAGGGACCCAGCTGGCGCAACACTAGATTCGAGACCCTGTTCACCATCCATTGGCTCTAGACAGTATCCTGCATTGGAAAAATCAAGATAAAGGGTGGTGGGTGTCTTGACAAAAACCTGTGCTTATTGCCTGAGATGGCATGATGAAATTTAGAGAGAGAAAAAGACTGAACCTTTCTGTTTGAAAGATTGAAATTGCAATTCAGTTTCTGTATACCTTGAGTGGTTGACATCTGGGAAGTTGTCGAGCGAGAGCTGGTTGTTTCTTCAGTGACAGTTGTTGATGGTGTGGTGACAGTAGTGACTTTGGTTGTCATCTCGGTCGTGGTGTATTCTGAAGGAATGAAAATATTGACTTGCGGTGAAATTGGCACAAGAGAAAATGCTGTTTTGTTACTAGGCTGAGACACTGGACAATAGGCCGCATAGTCAACACTTATGAATTTCAAGCAGCAACAAGGTAGATGACAAGCCAAGAGTTGATGATGAGTGTTGGCCTGCTTACCCTCTGCGCATCCCAAGACTTGGAATTCCAGTGTTGCTGAATCAACACCCGTCACCGTTCGCAACACGACACGCAACTGCACAATACCCTGTAGAGATTCATCGTCGATCGGTAGTAGCACTCGTTGAGGCAGTTCGTTGTCAAGGCTTATTTGGAAGATCTAACAGGGAAAATATACAGTTGGAATTGAGGTGTTGTGGTATTAAACTGAGAAATGGTGATATTCGAGAAGTACAGGTCTGGAGGTAGTGCTAGTTGGGAACTATTTTCATGCTGACCTTTTCTTTAGGACTTTCGTCATCAGACACCGGCGATAAGGTGGCGGCTCCAGCTTTCTTTGTCAGCAAAGTAAAGGTGACTTCAAGCGGTTTGACTTCTTCACCAGTAGCTGCCGGGGTGGTGGAAGAAGTCGGCGACCGCAACCTAAGGACGATAGCTCTGACGTTAGCACGTCGGCTGAACTTGCTGTCCAGGCTAGGTTTCTTTGGTGTCTCCTCAGTGATGGGCAAGCCTGTCAGCTTGACGTATCCCGTGAGTTGGTCCAGCAATACTGGGCCGCTAGCCTGGACTTCAGACACAAGTTCTGATTCACCGTCCATGGCTTCGAGACAGTATCCTAGAGGGAGAAAGGAAGGATTGGGATTGAGCAAACCTGTTCTGGAAAAAGCGTCTGATGTGAACAGCTAAGACGTGTCAAAGGGCCGAGGTAAACAACAGAGAGATATAAATTGATGGTGCAGCTGCAGATTGAACATTTATTGATTTGGCTTCTTTACCTTGAGTTGTTGACGATGGTGGAGTTGTGGTTATGACAGTTGTTGTCACGGTGGTGCTTCTTGTTGTTGGCTCAGTTGTGGAGTATTCTGTCAAGATAATTGATTTGTCGTTAAATGAAAGAAAGGACACAGAACATCAGGTTTCCCCCCGAAAAAAAATTATGTGGTTGTCCGGCTGGACAATCCCGTAGTTTAAACTATTAGAACACCGGTAAAAGCTTACCTTTGATGCAACCCAAGACATGCATCTCAAATGTTGTTGCCTCAACGTCACTGACATCTCGGAACTCTATGCGTAATTCAGTAACACCTTCCAAAGTATCTTCACCGGTTGGCAAGAGCTTCAGTTTAGGCTCGTCGCCTTCAAGAGTGACAACTACGGGCTGCAAAAAAAATTGTAAGGAAATATGCGTTAATGCTGAACGAACGCTCCAGACCCTACAAAAATGAATATCTCTGAAAAGGACTAAGGACTACAATCTTGAAAGCAGAGGAGCAAAGGAGGAGTGTCAGTTTGGTCTTTTGTACCTTGGGGAGGTCTGTGGAATCGTCAGTCAGTGGAGTGAAATCCTCGTCTCCAGGTTTCTTGGTGAACAATCTGATGGTAACCTCGATCGGCTGTTGTTGTGCTGTAGGCTGGGGTGTGGTTGTACCCGTTTCCGGCTGACTTGGTGCACTTGTCGATTTAGAAGAACGCAAAGTGATAACCACTGCCCTGATATTGACAGGTTGGTGGAATTTGCGCTCCACACTGGGAATATCACTTGAGCTTTGGCCGATTGGTAGGTCGGTAAACGTCAGGTAGGAGGTGTCTTTATCGATTGTCAGGGACCCAGCTGGCGCAACACTAGATTCGAGACCCTGTTCACCATCCATTGGCTCTAGACAGTATCCTGCATTGGAAAAATCAAGATAAAGGGTGGTGGGTGTCTTGACAAAAACCTGTGCTTATTGCCTGAGATGGCATGATGAAATTTAGAGAGAGAAAAAGACTGAACCTTTCTGTTTGAAAGATTGAAATTGCAATTCAGTTTCTGTATACCTTGAGTGGTTGACATCTGGGAAGTTGTCGAGCGAGAGCTGGTTGTTTCTTCAGTGACAGTTGTTGATGGTGTGGTGACAGTAGTGACTTTGGTTGTCATCTCGGTCGTGGTGTATTCTGAAGGAATGAAAATATTGACTTGCGGTGAAATTGGCACAAGAGAAAATGATGTTTTGTTACTAGGCTGAGACACTGGACAATAGGCCGCATAGTCAACACTTATGAATTTCAAGCAGCAACAAGGTAGATGACAAGCCAAGAGTTGATGATGAGTGTTGGCCTGCTTACCCTCTGCGCATCCCAAGACTTGGAATTCCAGTGTTGCTGAATCAACACCCGTCACCGTTCGCAACACGACACGCAACTGCACAATACCCTGTAGAGATTCATCGTCGATCGGTAGTAGCACTCGTTGAGGCAGTTCGTTGTCAAGGCTTATTTGGAAGATCTAACAGGGAAAATATACAGTTGGAATTGAGGTGTTGTGGTATTAAACTGAGAAATGGTGATATTCGAGAAGTACAGGTCTGGAGGTAGTGCTAGTTTGGAATTATTTTCATGCTGACCTTTTCTTTAGGACTTTCGTCATCAGACACCGGCGATAAGGTGGCGGCTCCAGCTTTCTTTGTCAGCAAAGTAAAGGTGACTTCAAGCGGTTTGACTTCTTCACCAGTAGCTGCCGGGGTGGTGGAAGAAGTCGGCGACCGCAACCTAAGGACGATAGCTCTGACGTTAGCACGTCGGCTGAACTTGCTGTCCAGGCTAGGTTTCTTTGGTGTCTCCTCAGTGATGGGCAAGCCTGTCAGCTTGACGTATCCCGTGAGTTGGTCCAGCAATACTGGGCCGCTAGCCTGGACTTCAGACACAAGTCCTGATTCACCGTCCATGGCTTCGAGACAGTATCCTAGAGGGAGAAAGGAAGGATTGGGATTGAGCAAACCTGTTCTGGAAAAAGCGTCTGATGTGAGCAGCTAAGACGTGTCAAAGGGCCGAGGTAAACAACAGAGAGATATAAATTGATGGTGCAGCTGCAGATTGAACATTTATTGATTTGGCTTCTTTACCTTGAGTTGTTGACGATGGTGGAGTTGTGGTTATGACAGTTGTTGTCACGGTGGTGCTTCTTGTTGTTGGCTCAGTTGTGGAGTATTCTGTCAAGATAATTGATTTGTCGTTAAATGAAAGAAAGGACACAGAACATCAGGTTTCCCCCCGAAAAAAAATTATGTGGTTGTCCGGCTGGACAATCCCGTAGTTTAAACTATTAGAACACCGGTAAAAGCTTACCTTTGATGCAACCCAAGACATGCATCTCAAATGTTGTTGCCTCAACGTCACTGACATCTCGGAACTCTATGCGTAATTCAGTAACACCTTCCAAAGTATCTTCACCGGTTGGCAAGAGCTTCAGTTTAGGCTCGTCGCCTTCAAGAGTGACAACTACGGGCTGCACAAAAAATTGTAAGGAAATATGCGTTAATGCTGAACGAACGCTCCAGACCCTACAAAAATGAATATCTCTGAAAAGGACTAAGGACTACAATCTTGAAAGCAGAGGAGCAAAGGAGGAGTGTCAGTTTGGTCTTTTGTACCTTGGGGAGGTCTGTGGAATCGTCAGTCAGTGGAGTGAAATCCTCGTCTCCAGGTTTCTTGGTGAACAATCTGATGGTAACCTCGATCGGCTGTTGCTGTGCTGTAGGCTGGGGTGTGGTTGTACCCGTTTCCGGCTGACTTGGTGCACTTGTCGATTTAGAAGAACGCAAAGTGATAACCACCGCCCTGATATTGACAGGTTGGTGGAATTTGCGCTCCACACTGGGAATATCACTTGAGCTTTGGCCGATTGGTAGGTCGGTAAACGTCAGGTAGGAGGTGTCTTTATCGATTGTCAGGGACCCAGCTGGCGCAACACTAGATTCGAGACCCTGTTCACCATCCATTGGCTCTAGACAGTATCCTGCATTGGAAAAATCAAGATAAAGGGTGGTGGGTGTCTTGACAAAAACCTGTGCTTATTGCCTGAGATGGCATGATGAAATTTAGAGAGAGAAAAAGACTGAACCTTTCTGTTTGAAAGATTGAAATTGCAATTCAGTTTCTGTATACCTTGAGTGGTTGACATCTGGGAAGTTGTCGAGCGAGAGCTGGTTGTTTCTTCAGTGACAGTTGTTGATGGTGTGGTGACAGTAGTGACTTTGGTTGTCATCTCGGTCGTGGTGTATTCTGAAGGAATGAAAATATTGACTTGCGGTGAAATTGGCACAAGAGAAAATGCTGTTTTGTTACTAGGCTGAGACACTGGACAATAGGCCGCATAGTCAACACTTATGAATTTCAAGCAGCAACAAGGTAGATGACAAGCCAAGAGTTGATGATGAGTGTTGGCCTGCTTACCCTCTGCGCATCCCAAGACTTGGAATTCCAGTGTTGCTGAATCAACACCCGTCACCGTTCGCAACACGACACGCAACTGCACAATACCCTGTAGAGATTCATCGTCGATCGGTAGTAGCACTCGTTGAGGCAGTTCGTTGTCAAGGCTTATTTGGAAGATCTAACAGGGAAAATATACAGTTGGAATTGAGGTGTTGTGGTATTAAACTGAGAAATGGTGATATTCGAGAAGTACAGGTCTGGAGGTAGTGCTAGTTGGGAACTATTTTCATGCTGACCTTTTCTTTAGGACTTTCGTCATCAGACACCGGCGATAAGGTGGCGGCTCCAGCTTTCTTTGTCAGCAAAGTAAAGGTGACTTCAAGCGGTTTGACTTCTTCACCAGTAGCTGCCGGGGTGGTGGAAGAAGTCGGCGACCGCAACCTAAGGACGATAGCTCTGACGTTAGCACGTCGGCTGAACTTGCTGTCCAGGCTAGGTTTCTTTGGTGTCTCCTCAGTGATGGGCAAGCCTGTCAGCTTGACGTATCCCGTGAGTTGGTCCAGCAATACTGGGCCGCTAGCCTGGACTTCAGACACAAGTTCTGATTCACCGTCCATGGCTTCGAGACAGTATCCTAGAGGGAGAAAGGAAGGATTGGGATTGAGCAAACCTGTTCTGGAAAAAGCGTCTGATGTGAACAGCTAAGACGTGTCAAAGGGCCGAGGTAAACAACAGAGAGATATAAATTGATGGTGCAGCTGCAGATTGAACATTTATTGATTTGGCTTCTTTACCTTGAGTTGTTGACGATGGTGGAGTTGTGGTTATGACAGTTGTTGTCACGGTGGTGCTTCTTGTTGTTGGCTCAGTTGTGGAGTATTCTGTCAAGATAATTGATTTGTCGTTAAATGAAAGAAAGGACACAGAACATCAGGTTTCCCCCCGAAAAAAAATTATGTGGTTGTCCGGCTGGACAATCCCGTAGTTTAAACTATTAGAACACCGGTAAAAGCTTACCTTTGATGCAACCCAAGACATGCATCTCAAATGTTGTTGCCTCAACGTCACTGACATCTCGGAACTCTATGCGTAATTCAGTAACACCTTCCAAAGTATCTTCACCGGTTGGCAAGAGCTTCAGTTTAGGCTCGTCGCCTTCAAGAGTGACAACTACGGGCTGCAAAACAAATTGTAAGGAAATATGCGTTAATGCTGAACGAACGCTCCAGACCCTACAAAAATGAATATCTCTGAAAAGGACTAAGGACTACAATCTTGAAAGCAGAGGAGCAAAGGAGGAGTGTCAGTTTGGTCTTTTGTACCTTGGGGAGGTCTGTGGAATCGTCAGTCAGTGGAGTGAAATCCTCGTCTCCAGGTTTCTTGGTGAACAATCTGATGGTAACCTCGATCGGCTGTTGCTGTGCTGTAGGCTGGGGTGTGGTTGTACCCGTTTCCGGCTGACTTGGTGCACTTGTCGATTTAGAAGAACGCAAAGTGATAACCACTGCCCTGATATTGACAGGTTGGTGGAATTTGCGCTCCACACTGGGAATATCACTTGAGCTTTGGCCGATTGGTAGGTCGGTAAACGTCAGGTAGGAGGTGTCTTTATCGATTGTCAGGGACCCAGCTGGCGCAACACTAGATTCGAGACCCTGTTCACCATCCATTGGCTCTAGACAGTATCCTGCATTGGAAAAATCAAGATAAAGGGTGGTGGGTGTCTTGACAAAAACCTGTGCTTATTGCCTGAGATGGCATGATGAAATTTAGAGAGAGAAAAAGACTGAACCTTTCTGTTTGAAAGATTGAAATTGCAATTCAGTTTCTGTATACCTTGAGTGGTTGACATCTGGGAAGTTGTCGAGCGAGAGCTGGTTGTTTCTTCAGTGACAGTTGTTGATGGTGTGGTGACAGTAGTGACTTTGGTTGTCATCTCGGTCGTGGTGTATTCTGAAGGAATGAAAATATTGACTTGCGGTGAAATTGGCACAAGAGAAAATGATGTTTTGTTACTAGGCTGAGACACTGGACAATAGGCCGCATAGTCAACACTTATGAATTTCAAGCAGCAACAAGGTAGATGACAAGCCAAGAGTTGATGATGAGTGTTGGCCTGCTTACCCTCTGCGCATCCCAAGACTTGGAATTCCAGTGTTGCTGAATCAACACCCGTCACCGTTCGCAACACGACACGCAACTGCACAATACCCTGTAGAGATTCATCGTCGATCGGTAGTAGCACTCGTTGAGGCAGTTCGTTGTCAAGGCTTATTTGGAAGATCTAACAGGGAAAATATACAGTTGGAATTGAGGTGTTGTGGTATTAAACTGAGAAATGGTGATATTCGAGAAGTACAGGTCTGGAGGTAGTGCTAGTTGGGAACTATTTTCATGCTGACCTTTTCTTTAGGACTTTCGTCATCAGACACCGGCGATAAGGTGGCGGCTCCAGCTTTCTTTGTCAGCAAAGTAAAGGTGACTTCAAGCGGTTTGACTTCTTCACCAGTAGCTGCCGGGGTGGTGGAAGAAGTCGGCGACCGCAACCTAAGGACGATAGCTCTGACGTTAGCACGTCGGCTGAACTTGCTGTCCAGGCTAGGTTTCTTTGGTGTCTCCTCAGTGATGGGCAAGCCTGTCAGCTTGACGTATCCCGTGAGTTGGTCCAGCAATACTGGGCCGCTAGCCTGGACTTCAGACACAAGTTCTGATTCACCGTCCATGGCTTCGAGACAGTATCCTAGAGGGAGAAAGGAAGGATTGGGATTGAGCAAACCTGTTCTGGAAAAAGCGTCTGATGTGAACAGCTAAGACGTGTCAAAGGGCCGAGGTAAACAACAGAGAGATATAAATTGATGGTGCAGCTGCAGATTGAACATTTATTGATTTGGCTTCTTTACCTTGAGTTGTTGACGATGGTGGAGTTGTGGTTATGACAGTTGTTGTCACGGTGGTGCTTCTTGTTGTTGGCTCAGTTGTGGAGTATTCTGTCAAGATAATTGATTTGTCGTTAAATGAAAGAAAGGACACAGAACATCAGGTTTCCCCCCGAAAAAAAATTATGTGGTTGTCCGGCTGGACAATCCCGTAGTTTAAACTATTAGAACACCGGTAAAAGCTTACCTTTGATGCAACCCAAGACATGCATCTCAAATGTTGTTGCCTCAACGTCACTGACATCTCGGAACTCTATGCGTAATTCAGTAACACCTTCCAAAGTATCTTCACCGGTTGGCAAGAGCTTCAGTTTAGGCTCGTCGCCTTCAAGAGTGACAACTACGTGCTGCAAAAAAAATTGTAAGGAAATATGCGTTAATGCTGAACGAACGCTCCAGACCCTACAAAAATGAATATCTCTGAAAAGGACTAAGGACTACAATCTTGAAAGCAGAGGAGCAAAGGAGGAGTGTCAGTTTGGTCTTTTGTACCTTGGGGAGGTCTGTGGAATCGTCAGTCAGTGGAGTGAAATCCTCGTCTCCAGGTTTCTTGGTGAACAATCTGATGGTAACCTCGATCGGCTGTTGCTGTGCTGTAGGCTGGGGTGTGGTTGTACCCGTTTCCGGCTGACTTGGTGCACTTGTCGATTTAGAAGAACGCAAAGTGATAACCACTGCCCTGATATTGACAGGTTGGTGGAATTTGCGCTCCACACTGGGAATATCACTTGAGCTTTGGCCGATTGGTAGGTCGGTAAACGTCAGGTAGGAGGTGTCTTTATCGATTGTCAGGGACCCAGCTGGCGCAACACTAGATTCGAGACCCTGTTCACCATCCATTGGCTCTAGACAGTATCCTGCATTGGACAAATCAAGATAAAGGGTGGTGGGTGTCTTGACAAAAACCTGTGCTTATTGCCTGAGATGGCATGATGAAATTTAGAGAGAGAAAAAGACTGAACCTTTCTGTTTGAAAGATTGAAATTGCAATTCAGTTTCTGTATACCTTGAGTGGTTGACATCTGGGAAGTTGTCGAGCGAGAGCTGGTTGTTTCTTCAGTGACAGTTGTTGATGGTGTGGTGACAGTAGTGACTTTGGTTGTCATCTCGGTCGTGGTGTATTCTGAAGGAATGAAAATATTGACTTGCGGTGAAATTGGCACAAGAGAAAATGCTGTTTTGTTACTAGGCTGAGACACTGGACAATAGGCCGCATAGTCAACACTTATGAATTTCAAGCAGCAACAAGGTAGATGACAAGCCAAGAGTTGATGATGAGTGTTGGCCTGCTTACCCTCTGCGCATCCCAAGACTTGGAATTCCAGTGTTGCTGAATCAACACCCGTCACCGTTCGCAACACGACACGCAACTGCACAATACCCTGTAGAGATTCATCGTCGATCGGTAGTAGCACTCGTTGAGGCAGTTCGTTGTCAAGGCTTATTTGGAAGATCTAACAGGGAAAATATACAGTTGGAATTGAGGTGTTGTGGTATTAAACTGAGAAATGGTGATATTCGAGAAGTACAGGTCTGGAGGTAGTGCTAGTTTGGAATTATTTTCATGCTGACCTTTTCTTTAGGACTTTCGTCATCAGACACCGGCGATAAGGTGGCGGCTCCAGCTTTCTTTGTCAGCAAAGTAAAGGTGACTTCAAGCGGTTTGACTTCTTCACCAGTAGCTGCCGGGGTGGTGGAAGAAGTCGGCGACCGCAACCTCAAGACGATAGCTCTGACGTTAGCACGTCGGCTGAACTTGCTGTCCAGGCCAGGTTTCTTTGGTGTCTCCTCAGTGATGGGCAAGCCTGTCAGCTTGACGTATCCCGTGAGTTGGTCCAGCAATACTGGGCCGCTAGCCTGGACTTCAGACACAAGTTCTGATTCACCGTCCATGGCTTCGAGACAGTATCCTAGAGGGAGAAAGGAAGGATTGGGATTGAGCAAACCTGTTCTGGAAAAAGCGTCTGATGTGAACAGCTAAGACGTGTCAAAGGGCCGAGGTAAACAACAGAGAGATATAAATTGATGGTGCAGCTGCAGATTGAACATTTATTGATTTGGCTTCTTTACCTTGAGTTGTTGACGATGGTGGAGTTGTGGTTATGACAGTTGTTGTCACGGTGGTGCTTCTTGTTGTTGGCTCAGTTGTGGAGTATTCTGTCAAGATAATTGATTTGTCGTTAAATGAAAGAAAGGACACAGAACATCAGGTTTCCCCCCGAAAAAAAATTATGTGGTTGTCCGGCTGGACAATCCCGTAGTTTAAACTATTAGAACACCGGTAAAAGCTTACCTTTGATGCAACCCAAGACATGCATCTCAAATGTTGTTGCCTCAACGTCACTGACATCTCGGAACTCTATGCGTAATTCAGTAACACCTTCCAAAGTATCTTCACCGGTTGGCAAGAGCTTCAGTTTAGGCTCGTCGCCTTCAAGAGTGACAACTACGGGCTGCAAAAAAAATTGTAAGGAAATATGCGTTAATGCTGAACGAACGCTCCAGACCCTACAAAAATGAATATCTCTGAAAAGGACTAAGGACTACAATCTTGAAAGCAGAGGAGCAAAGGAGGAGTGTCAGTTTGGTCTTTTGTACCTTGGGGAGGTCTGTGGAATCGTCAGTCAGTGGAGTGAAATCCTCGTCTCCAGGTTTCTTGGTGAACAATCTGATGGTAACCTCGATCGGCTGTTGCTGTGCTGTAGGCTGGGGTGTGGTTGTACCCGTTTCCGGCTGACTTGGTGCACTTGTCGATTTAGAAGAACGCAAAGTGATAACCACTGCCCTGATATTGACAGGTTGGTGGAATTTGCGCTCCACACTGGGAATATCACTTGAGCTTTGGCCGATTGGTAGGTCGGTAAACGTCAGGTAGGAGGTGTCTTTATCGATTGTCAGGGACCCAGCTGGCGCAACACTAGATTCGAGACCCTGTTCACCATCCATTGGCTCTAGACAGTATCCTGCATTGGACAAATCAAGATAAAGGGTGGTGGGTGTCTTGACAAAAACCTGTGCTTATTGCCTGAGATGGCATGATGAAATTTAGAGAGAGAAAAAGACTGAACCTTTCTGTTTGAAAGATTGAAATTGCAATTCAGTTTCTGTATACCTTGAGTGGTTGACATCTGGGAAGTTGTCGAGCGAGAGCTGGTTGTTTCTTCAGTGACAGTTGTTGATGGTGTGGTGACAGTAGTGACTTTGGTTGTCATCTCGGTCGTGGTGTATTCTGAAGGAATGAAAATATTTACTTGCGGTGAAATTGGCACAAGAGAAAATGCTGTTTTGTTACTAGGCTGAGACACTGGACAATAGGCCGCATAGTCAACACTTATGAATTTCAAGCAGCAACAAGGTAGATGACAAGCCAAGAGTTGATGATGAGTGTTGGCCTGCTTACCCTCTGCGCATCCCAAGACTTGGAATTCCAGTGTTGCTGAATCAACACCCGTCACCGTTCGCAACACGACACGCAACTGCACAATACCCTGTAGAGATTCATCGTCGATCGGTAGTAGCACTCGTTGAGGCAGTTCGTTGTCAAGGCTTATTTGGAAGATCTAACAGGGAAAATATACAGTTGGAATTGAGGTGTTGTGGTATTAAACTGAGAAATGGTGATATTCGAGAAGTACAGGTCTGGAGGTAGTGCTAGTTTGGAATTATTTTCATGCTGACCTTTTCTTTAGGACTTTCGTCATCAGACACCGGCGATAAGGTGGCGGCTCCAGCTTTCTTTGTCAGCAAAGTAAAGGTGACTTCAAGCGGTTTGACTTCTTCACCAGTAGCTGCCGGGGTGGTGGAAGAAGTCGGCGACCGCAACCTCAAGACGATAGCTCTGACGTTAGCACGTCGGCTGAACTTGCTGTCCAGGCTAGGTTTCTTTGGTGTCTCCTCAGTGATGGGCAAGCCTGTCAGCTTGACGTATCCCGTGAGTTGGTCCAGCAATACTGGGCCGCTAGCCTGGACTTCAGACACAAGTCCTGATTCACCGTCCATGGCTTCGAGACAGTATCCTAGAGGGAGAAAGGAAGGATTGGGATTGAGCAAACCTGTTCTGGAAAAAGCGTCTGATGTGAGCAGCTAAGACGTGTCAAAGGGCCGAGGTAAACAACAGAGAGATATAAATTGATGGTGCAGCTGCAGATTGAACATTTATTGATTTGGCTTCTTTACCTTGAGTTGTTGACGATGGTGGAGTTGTGGTTATGACAGTTGTTGTCACGGTGGTGCTTCTTGTTGTTGGCTCAGTTGTGGAGTATTCTGTCAAGATAATTGATTTGTCGTTAAATGAAAGAAAGGACACAGAACATCAGGTTTCCCCCCGAAAAAAAAATATGTGGTTGTCCGGCTGGACAATCCCGTAGTTTAAACTATTAGAACACCGGTAAAAGCTTACCTTTGATGCAACCCAAGACATGCATCTCAAATGTTGTTGCCTCAACGTCACTGACATCTCGGAACTCTATGCGTAATTCAGTAACACCTTCCAAAGTATCTTCACCGGTTGGCAAGAGCTTCAGTTTAGGCTCGTCGCCTTCAAGAGTGACAACTACGGGCTGCAAACAAAATTGTAAGGAAATATGCGTTAATGCTGAACGAACGCTCCAGACCCTACAAAAATGAATATCTCTGAAAAGGACTAAGGACTACAATCTTGAAAGCAGAGGAGCAAAGGAGGAGTGTCAGTTTGGTCTTTTGTACCTTGGGGAGGTCTGTGGAATCGTCAGTCAGTGGAGTGAAATCCTCGTCTCCAGGTTTCTTGGTGAACAATCTGATGGTAACCTCGATCGGCTGTTGCTGTGCTGTAGGCTGGGGTGTGGTTGTACCCGTTTCCGGCTGACTTGGTGCACTTGTCGATTTAGAAGAACGCAAAGTGATAACCACTGCCCTGATATTGACAGGTTGGTGGAATTTGCGCTCCACACTGGGAATATCACTTGAGCTTTGGCCGATTGGTAGGTCGGTAAACGTCAGGTAGGAGGTGTCTTTATCGATTGTCAGGGACCCAGCTGGCGCAACACTAGATTCGAGACCCTGTTCACCATCCATTGGCTCTAGACAGTATCCTGCATTGGACAAATCAAGATAAAGGGTGGTGGGTGTCTTGACAAAAACCTGTGCTTATTGCCTGAGATGGCATGATGAAATTTAGAGAGAGAAAAAGACTGAACCTTTCTGTTTGAAAGATTGAAATTGCAATTCAGTTTCTGTATACCTTGAGTGGTTGACATCTGGGAAGTTGTCGAGCGAGAGCTGGTTGTTTCTTCAGTGACAGTTGTTGATGGTGTGGTGACAGTAGTGACTTTGGTTGTCATCTCGGTCGTGGTGTATTCTGAAGGAATGAAAATATTTACTTGCGGTGAAATTGGCACAAGAGAAAATGCTGTTTTGTTACTAGGCTGAGACACTGGACAATAGGCCGCATAGTCAACACTTATGAATTTCAAGCAGCAACAAGGTAGATGACAAGCCAAGAGTTGATGATGAGTGTTGGCCTGCTTACCCTCTGCGCATCCCAAGACTTGGAATTCCAGTGTTGCTGAATCAACACCCGTCACCGTTCGCAACACGACACGCAACTGCACAATACCCTGTAGAGATTCATCGTCGATCGGTAGTAGCACTCGTTGAGGCAGTTCGTTGTCAAGGCTTATTTGGAAGATCTAACAGGGAAAATATACAGTTGGAATTGAGGTGTTGTGGTATTAAACTGAGAAATGGTGATATTCGAGAAGTACAGGTCTGGAGGTAGTGCTAGTTTGGAATTATTTTCATGCTGACCTTTTCTTTAGGACTTTCGTCATCAGACACCGGCGATAAGGTGGCGGCTCCAGCTTTCTTTGTCAGCAAAGTAAAGGTGACTTCAAGCGGTTTGACTTCTTCACCAGTAGCTGCCGGGGTGGTGGAAGAAGTCGGCGACCGCAACCTAAGGACGATAGCTCTGACGTTAGCACGTCGGCTGAACTTGCTGTCCAGGCTAGGTTTCTTTGGTGTCTCCTCAGTGATGGGCAAGCCTGTCAGCTTGACGTATCCCGTGAGTTGGTCCAGCAATACTGGGCCGCTAGCCTGGACTTCAGACACAAGTCCTGATTCACCGTCCATGGCTTCGAGACAGTATCCTAGAGGGAGAAAGGAAGGATTGGGATTGAGCAAACCTGTTCTGGAAAAAGCGTCTGATGTGAGCAGCTAAGACGTGTCAAAGGGCCGAGGTAAACAACAGAGAGATATAAATTGATGGTGCAGCTGCAGATTGAACATTTATTGATTTGGCTTCTTTACCTTGAGTTGTTGACGATGGTGGAGTTGTGGTTATGACAGTTGTTGTCACGGTGGTGCTTCTTGTTGTTGGCTCAGTTGTGGAGTATTCTGTCAAGATAATTGATTTGTCGTTAAATGAAAGAAAGGACACAGAACATCAGGTTTCCCCCCGAAAAAAAATTATGTGGTTGTCCGGCTGGACAATCCCGTAGTTTAAACTATTAGAACACCGGTAAAAGCTTACCTTTGATGCAACCCAAGACATGCATCTCAAATGTTGTTGCCTCAACGTCACTGACATCTCGGAACTCTATGCGTAATTCAGTAACACCTTCCAAAGTATCTTCACCGGTTGGCAAGAGCTTCAGTTTAGGCTCGTCGCCTTCAAGAGTGACAACTACGGGCTGCAAAACAAATTGTAAGGAAATATGCGTTAATGCTGAACGAACGCTCCAGACCCTACAAAAATGAATATCTCTGAAAAGGACTAAGGACTACAATCTTGAAAGCAGAGGAGCAAAGGAGGAGTGTCAGTTTGGTCTTTTGTACCTTGGGGAGGTCTGTGGAATCGTCAGTCAGTGGAGTGAAATCCTCGTCTCCAGGTTTTTTGGTGAACAATCTGATGGTAACCTCGATCGGCTGTTGCTGTGCTGTAGGCTGGGGTGTGGTTGTACCCGTTTCCGGCTGACTTGGTGCACTTGTCGATTTAGAAGAACGCAAAGTGATAACCACTGCCCTGATATTGACAGGTTGGTGGAATTTGCGCTCCACACTGGGAATATCACTTGAGCTTTGGCCGATTGGTAGGTCGGTAAACGTCAGGTAGGAGGTGTCTTTATCGATTGTCAGGGACCCAGCTGGCGCAACACTAGATTCGAGACCCTGTTCACCATCCATTGGCTCTAGACAGTATCCTGCATTGGAAAAATCAAGATAAAGGGTGGTGGGTGTCTTGACAAAAACCTGTGCTTATTGCCTGAGATGGCATGATGAAATTTAGAGAGAGAAAAAGACTGAACCTTTCTGTTTGAAAGATTGAAATTGCAATTCAGTTTCTGTATACCTTGAGTGGTTGACATCTGGGAAGTTGTCGAGCGAGAGCTGGTTGTTTCTTCAGTGACAGTTGTTGATGGTGTGGTGACAGTAGTGACTTTGGTTGTCATCTCGGTCGTGGTGTATTCTGAAGGAATGAAAATATTTACTTGCGGTGAAATTGGCACAAGAGAAAATGATGTTTTGTTACTAGGCTGAGACACTGGACAATAGGCCGCATAGTCAACACTTATGAATTTCAAGCAGCAACAAGGTAGATGACAAGCCAAGAGTTGATGATGAGTGTTGGCCTGCTTACCCTCTGCGCATCCCAAGACTTGGAATTCCAGTGTTGCTGAATCAACACCCGTCACCGTTCGCAACACGACACGCAACTGCACAATACCCTGTAGAGATTCATCGTCGATCGGTAGTAGCACTCGTTGAGGCAGTTCGTTGTCAAGGCTTATTTGGAAGATCTAACAGGGAAAATATACAGTTGGAATTGAGGTGTTGTGGTATTAAACTGAGAAATGGTGATATTCGAGAAGTACAGGTCTGGAGGTAGTGCTAGTTTGGAATTATTTTCATGCTGACCTTTTCTTTAGGACTTTCGTCATCAGACACCGGCGATAAGGTGGCGGCTCCAGCTTTCTTTGTCAGCAAAGTAAAGGTGACTTCAAGCGGTTTGACTTCTTCACCAGTAGCTGCCGGGGTGGTGGAAGAAGTCGGCGACCGCAACCTAAGGACGATAGCTCTGACGTTAGCACGTCGGCTGAACTTGCTGTCCAGGCTAGGTTTCTTTGGTGTCTCCTCAGTGATGGGCAAGCCTGTCAGCTTGACGTATCCCGTGAGTTGGTCCAGCAATACTGGGCCGCTAGCCTGGACTTCAGACACAAGTCCTGATTCACCGTCCATGGCTTCGAGACAGTATCCTAGAGGGAGAAAGGAAGGATTGGGATTGAGCAAACCTGTTCTGGAAAAAGCGTCTGATGTGAGCAGCTAAGACGTGTCAAAGGGCCGATGTAAACAACAGAGAGATATAAATTGATGGTGCAGCTGCAGATTGAACATTTATTGATTTGGCTTCTTTACCTTGAGTTGTTGACGATGGTGGAGTTGTGGTTATGACAGTTGTTGTCACGGTGGTGCTTCTTGTTGTTGGCTCAGTTGTGGAGTATTCTGTCAAGATAATTGATTTGTCGTTAAATGAAAGAAAGGACACAGAACATCAGGTTTCCCCCCGAAAAAAAATTATGTGGTTGTCCGGCTGGACAATCCCGTAGTTTAAACTATTAGAACACCGGTAAAAGCTTACCTTTGATGCAACCCAAGACATGCATCTCAAATGTTGTTGCCTCAACGTCACTGACATCTCGGAACTCTATGCGTAATTCAGTAACACCTTCCAAAGTATCTTCACCGGTTGGCAAGAGCTTCAGTTTAGGCTCGTCGCCTTCAAGAGTGACAACTACGGGCTGCAAAACAAATTGTAAGGAAATATGCGTTAATGCTGAACGAACGCTCCAGACCCTACAAAAATGAATATCTCTGAAAAGGACTAAGGACTACAATCTTGAAAGCAGAGGAGCAAAGGAGGAGTGTCAGTTTGGTCTTTTGTACCTTGGGGAGGTCTGTGGAATCGTCAGTCAGTGGAGTGAAATCCTCGTCTCCAGGTTTTTTGGTGAACAATCTGATGGTAACTTCGATCGGCTGTTGCTGTGCTGTAGGCTGGGGTGTGGTTGTACCCGTTTCCGGCTGACTTGGTGCACTTGTCGATTTAGAAGAACGCAAAGTGATAACCACTGCCCTGATATTGACAGGTTGGTGGAATTTGCGCTCCACACTGGGAATATCACTTGAGCTTTGGCCGATTGGTAGGTCGGTAAACGTCAGGTAGGAGGTGTCTTTATCGATTGTCAGGGACCCAGCTGGCGCAACACTAGATTCGAGACCCTGTTCACCATCCATTGGCTCTAGACAGTATCCTGCATTGGAAAAATCAAGATAAAGGGTGGTGGGTGTCTTGACAAAAACCTGTGCTTATTGCCTGAGATGGCATGATGAAATTTAGAGAGAGAAAAAGACTGAACCTTTCTGTTTGAAAGATTGAAATTGCAATTCAGTTTCTGTATACCTTGAGTGGTTGACATCTGGGAAGTTGTCGAGCGAGAGCTGGTTGTTTCTTCAGTGACAGTTGTTGATGGTGTGGTGACAGTAGTGACTTTGGTTGTCATCTCGGTCGTGGTGTATTCTGAAGGAATGAAAATATTGACTTGCGGTGAAATTGGCACAAGAGAAAATGATGTTTTGTTACTAGGCTGAGACACTGGACAATAGGCCGCATAGTCAACACTTATGAATTTCAAGCAGCAACAAGGTAGATGACAAGCCAAGAGTTGATGATGAGTGTTGGCCTGCTTACCCTCTGCGCATCCCAAGACTTGGAATTCCAGTGTTGCTGAATCAACACCCGTCACCGTTCGCAACACGACACGCAACTGCACAATACCCTGTAGAGATTCATCGTCGATCGGTAGTAGCACTCGTTGAGGCAGTTCGTTGTCAAGGCTTATTTGGAAGATCTAACAGGGAAAATATACAGTTGGAATTGAGGTGTTGTGGTATTAAACTGAGAAATGGTGATATTCGAGAAGTACAGGTCTGGAGGTAGTGCTAGTTTGGAATTATTTTCATGCTGACCTTTTCTTTAGGACTTTCGTCATCAGACACCGGCGATAAGGTGGCGGCTCCAGCTTTCTTTGTCAGCAAAGTAAAGGTGACTTCAAGCGGTTTGACTTCTTCACCAGTAGCTGCCGGGGTGGTGGAAGAAGTCGGCGACCGCAACCTAAGGACGATAGCTCTGACGTTAGCACGTCGGCTGAACTTGCTGTCCAGGCTAGGTTTCTTTGGTGTCTCCTCAGTGATGGGCAAGCCTGTCAGCTTGACGTATCCCGTGAGTTGGTCCAGCAATACTGGGCCGCTAGCCTGGACTTCAGACACAAGTCCTGATTCACCGTCCATGGCTTCGAGACAGTATCCTAGAGGGAGAAAGGAAGGATTGGGATTGAGCAAACCTGTTCTGGAAAAAGCGTCTGATGTGAGCAGCTAAGACGTGTCAAAGGGCCGAGGTAAACAACAGAGAGATATAAATTGATGGTGCAGCTGCAGATTGAACATTTATTGATTTGGCTTCTTTACCTTGAGTTGTTGACGATGGTGGAGTTGTGGTTATGACAGTTGTTGTCACGGTGGTGCTTCTTGTTGTTGGCTCAGTTGTGGAGTATTCTGTCAAGATAATTGATTTGTCGTTAAATGAAAGAAAGGACACAGAACATCAGGTTTCCCCCCGAAAACAAAATTATGTGGTTGTCCGGCTGGACAATCCCGTAGTTTAAACTATTAGAACACCGGTAAAAGCTTACCTTTGATGCAACCCAAGACATGCATCTCAAATGTTGTTGCCTCAACGTCACTGACATCTCGGAACTCTATGCGTAATTCAGTAACACCTTCCAAAGTATCTTCACCGGTTGGCAAGAGCTTCAGTTTAGGCTCGTCGCCTTCAAGAGTGACAACTACGGGCTGCAAAACAAATTGTAAGGAAATATGCGTTAATGCTGAACGAACGCTCCAGACCCTACAAAAATGAATATCTCTGAAAAGGACTAAGGACTACAATCTTGAAAGCAGAGGAGCAAAGGAGGAGTGTCAGTTTGGTCTTTTGTACCTTGGGGAGGTCTGTGGAATCGTCAGTCAGTGGAGTGAAATCCTCGTCTCCAGGTTTCTTGGTGAACAATCTGATGGTAACCTCGATCGGCTGTTGCTGTGCTGTAGGCTGGGGTGTGGTTGTACCCGTTTCCGGCTGACTTGGTGCACTTGTCGATTTAGAAGAACGCAAAGTGATAACCACTGCCCTGATATTGACAGGTTGGTGGAATTTGCGCTCCACACTGGGAATATCACTTGAGCTTTGGCCGATTGGTAGGTCGGTAAACGTCAGGTAGGAGGTGTCTTTATCGATTGTCAGGGACCCAGCTGGCGCAACACTAGATTCGAGACCCTGTTCACCATCCATTGGCTCTAGACAGTATCCTGCATTGGAAAAATCAAGATAAAGGGTGGTGGGTGTCTTGACAAAAACCTGTGCTTATTGCCTGAGATGGCATGATGAAATTTAGAGAGAGAAAAAGACTGAACCTTTCTGTTTGAAAGATTGAAATTGCAATTCAGTTTCTGTATACCTTGAGTGGTTGACATCTGGGAAGTTGTCGAGCGAGAGCTGGTTGTTTCTTCAGTGACAGTTGTTGATGGTGTGGTGACAGTAGTGACTTTGGTTGTCATCTCGGTCGTGGTGTATTCTGAAGGAATGAAAATATTGACTTGCGGTGAAATTGGCACAAGAGAAAATGATGTTTTGTTACTAGGCTGAGACACTGGACAATAGGCCGCATAGTCAACACTTATGAATTTCAAGCAGCAACAAGGTAGATGACAAGCCAAGAGTTGATGATGAGTGTTGGCCTGCTTACCCTCTGCGCATCCCAAGACTTGGAATTCCAGTGTTGCTGAATCAACACCCGTCACCGTTCGCAACACGACACGCAACTGCACAATACCCTGTAGAGATTCATCGTCGATCGGTAGTAGCACTCGTTGAGGCAGTTCGTTGTCAAGGCTTATTTGGAAGATCTAACAGGGAAAATATACAGTTGGAATTGAGGTGTTGTGGTATTAAACTGAGAAATGGTGATATTCGAGAAGTACAGGTCTGGAGGTAGTGCTAGTTTGGAATTATTTTCATGCTGACCTTTTCTTTAGGACTTTCGTCATCAGACACCGGCGATAAGGTGGCGGCTCCAGCTTTCTTTGTCAGCAAAGTAAAGGTGACTTCAAGCGGTTTGACTTCTTCACCAGTAGCTGCCGGGGTGGTGGAAGAAGTCGGCGACCGCAACCTAAGGACGATAGCTCTGACGTTAGCACGTCGGCTGAACTTGCTGTCCAGGCTAGGTTTCTTTGGTGTCTCCTCAGTGATGGGCAAGCCTGTCAGCTTGACGTATCCCGTGAGTTGGTCCAGCAATACTGGGCCGCTAGCCTGGACTTCAGACACAAGTCCTGATTCACCGTCCATGGCTTCGAGACAGTATCCTAGAGGGAGAAAGGAAGGATTGGGATTGAGCAAACCTGTTCTGGAAAAAGCGTCTGATGTGAGCAGCTAAGACGTGTCAAAGGGCCGAGGTAAACAACAGAGAGATATAAATTGATGGTGCAGCTGCAGATTGAACATTTATTGATTTGGCTTCTTTACCTTGAGTTGTTGACGATGGTGGAGTTGTGGTTATGACAGTTGTTGTCACGGTGGTGCTTCTTGTTGTTGGCTCAGTTGTGGAGTATTCTGTCAAGATAATTGATTTGTCGTTAAATGAAAGAAAGGACACAGAACATCAGGTTTCCCCCCGAAAACAAAATTATGTGGTTGTCCGGCTGGACAATCCCGTAGTTTAAACTATTAGAACACCGGTAAAAGCTTACCTTTGATGCAACCCAAGACATGCATCTCAAATGTTGTTGCCTCAACGTCACTGACATCTCGGAACTCTATGCGTAATTCAGTAACACCTTCCAAAGTATCTTCACCGGTTGGCAAGAGCTTCAGTTTAGGCTCGTCGCCTTCAAGAGTGACAACTACGGGCTGCAAAACAAATTGTAAGGAAATATGCGTTAATGCTGAACGAACGCTCCAGACCCTACAAAAATGAATATCTCTGAAAAGGACTAAGGACTACAATCTTGAAAGCAGAGGAGCAAAGGAGGAGTGTCAGTTTGGTCTTTTGTACCTTGGGGAGGTCTGTGGAATCGTCAGTCAGTGGAGTGAAATCCTCGTCTCCAGGTTTCTTGGTGAACAATCTGATGGTAACCTCGATCGGCTGTTGCTGTGCTGTAGGCTGGGGTGTGGTTGTACCCGTTTCCGGCTGACTTGGTGCACTTGTCGATTTAGAAGAACGCAAAGTGATAACCACTGCCCTGATATTGACAGGTTGGTGGAATTTGCGCTCCACACTGGGAATATCACTTGAGCTTTGGCCGATTGGTAGGTCGGTAAACGTCAGGTAGGAGGTGTCTTTATCGATTGTCAGGGACCCAGCTGGCGCAACACTAGATTCGAGACCCTGTTCACCATCCATTGGCTCTAGACAGTATCCTGCATTGGAAAAATCAAGATAAAGGGTGGTGGGTGTCTTGACAAAAACCTGTGCTTATTGCCTGAGATGGCATGATGAAATTTAGAGAGAGAAAAAGACTGAACCTTTCTGTTTGAAAGATTGAAATTGCAATTCAGTTTCTGTATACCTTGAGTGGTTGACATCTGGGAAGTTGTCGAGCGAGAGCTGGTTGTTTCTTCAGTGACAGTTGTTGATGGTGTGGTGACAGTAGTGACTTTGGTTGTCATCTCGGTCGTGGTGTATTCTGAAGGAATGAAAATATTTACTTGCGGTGAAATTGGCACAAGAGAAAATGATGTTTTGTTACTAGGCTGAGACACTGGACAATAGGCCGCATAGTCAACACTTATGAATTTCAAGCAGCAACAAGGTAGATGACAAGCCAAGAGTTGATGATGAGTGTTGGCCTGCTTACCCTCTGCGCATCCCAAGACTTGGAATTCCAGTGTTGCTGAATCAACACCCGTCACCGTTCGCAACACGACACGCAACTGCACAATACCCTGTAGAGATTCATCGTCGATCGGTAGTAGCACTCGTTGAGGCAGTTCGTTGTCAAGGCTTATTTGGAAGATCTAACAGGGAAAATATACAGTTGGAATTGAGGTGTTGTGGTATTAAACTGAGAAATGGTGATATTCGAGAAGTACAGGTCTGGAGGTAGTGCTAGTTTGGAATTATTTTCATGCTGACCTTTTCTTTAGGACTTTCGTCATCAGACACCGGCGATAAGGTGGCGGCTCCAGCTTTCTTTGTCAGCAAAGTAAAGGTGACTTCAAGCGGTTTGACTTCTTCACCAGTAGCTGCCGGGGTGGTGGAAGAAGTCGGCGACCGCAACCTAAGGACGATAGCTCTGACGTTAGCACGTCGGCTGAACTTGCTGTCCAGGCTAGGTTTCTTTGGTGTCTCCTCAGTGATGGGCAAGCCTGTCAGCTTGACGTATCCCGTGAGTTGGTCCAGCAATACTGGGCCGCTAGCCTGGACTTCAGACACAAGTCCTGATTCACCGTCCATGGCTTCGAGACAGTATCCTAGAGGGAGAAAGGAAGGATTGGGATTGAGCAAACCTGTTCTGGAAAAAGCGTCTGATGTGAGCAGCTAAGACGTGTCAAAGGGCCGAGGTAAACAACAGAGAGATATAAATTGATGGTGCAGCTGCAGATTGAACATTTATTGATTTGGCTTCTTTACCTTGAGTTGTTGACGATGGTGGAGTTGTGGTTATGACAGTTGTTGTCACGGTGGTGCTTCTTGTTGTTGGCTCAGTTGTGGAGTATTCTGTCAAGATAATTGATTTGTCGTTAAATGAAAGAAAAGACACAGAACATCAGGTTTCCCCCCGAAAACAAAATTATGTGGTTGTCCGGCTGGACAATCCCGTAGTTTAAACTATTAGAACACCGGTAAAAGCTTACCTTTGATGCAACCCAAGACATGCATCTCAAATGTTGTTGCCTCAACGTCACTGACATCTCGGAACTCTATGCGTAATTCAGTAACACCTTCCAAAGTATCTTCACCGGTTGGCAAGAGCTTCAGTTTAGGCTCGTCGCCTTCAAGAGTGACAACTACGGGCTGCAAAACAAATTGTAAGGAAATATGCGTTAATGCTGAACGAACGCTCCAGACCCTACAAAAATGAATATCTCTGAAAAGGACTAAGGACTACAATCTTGAAAGCAGAGGAGCAAAGGAGGAGTGTCAGTTTGGTCTTTTGTACCTTGGGGAGGTCTGTGGAATCGTCAGTCAGTGGAGTGAAATCCTCGTCTCCAGGTTTCTTGGTGAACAATCTGATGGTAACCTCGATCGGCTGTTGCTGTGCTGTAGGCTGGGGTGTGGTTGTACCCGTTTCCGGCTGACTTGGTGCACTTGTCGATTTAGAAGAACGCAAAGTGATAACCACTGCCCTGATATTGACAGGTTGGTGGAATTTGCGCTCCACACTGGGAATATCACTTGAGCTTTGGCCGATTGGTAGGTCGGTAAACGTCAGGTAGGAGGTGTCTTTATCGATTGTCAGGGACCCAGCTGGCGCAACACTAGATTCGAGACCCTGTTCACCATCCATTGGCTCTAGACAGTATCCTGCATTGGAAAAATCAAGATAAAGGGTGGTGGGTGTCTTGACAAAAACCTGTGCTTATTGCCTGAGATGGCATGATGAAATTTAGAGAGAGAAAAAGACTGAACCTTTCTGTTTGAAAGATTGAAATTGCAATTCAGTTTCTGTATACCTTGAGTGGTTGACATCTGGGAAGTTGTCGAGCGAGAGCTGGTTGTTTCTTCAGTGACAGTTGTTGATGGTGTGGTGACAGTAGTGACTTTGGTTGTCATCTCGGTCGTGGTGTATTCTGAAGGAATGAAAATATTTACTTGCGGTGAAATTGGCACAAGAGAAAATGATGTTTTGTTACTAGGCTGAGACACTGGACAATAGGCCGCATAGTCAACACTTATGAATTTCAAGCAGCAACAAGGTAGATGACAAGCCAAGAGTTGATGATGAGTGTTGGCCTGCTTACCCTCTGTGCATCCCAAGACTTGGAATTCCAGTGTTGCTGAATCAACACCCGTCACCGTTCGCAACACGACACGCAACTGCACAATACCCTGTAGAGATTCATCGTCGATCGTTAGTAGCACTCGTTGAGGCAGTTCGTTGTCAAGGCTTATTTGGAAGATCTAACAGGGAAAATATACAGTTGGAATTGAGGTGTTGTGGTATTAAACTGAGAAATGGTGATATTCGAGAAGTACAGGTCTGGAGGTAGTGCTAGTTTGGAATTATTTTCATGCTGACCTTTTCTTTAGGACTTTCGTCATCAGACACCGGCGATAAGGTGGCGGCTCCAGCTTTCTTTGTCAGCAAAGTAAAGGTGACTTCAAGCGGTTTGACTTCTTCACCAGTAGCTGCCGGGGTGGTGGAAGAAGTCGGCGACCGCAACCTAAGGACGATAGCTCTGACGTTAGCACGTCGGCTGAACTTGCTGTCCAGGCTAGGTTTCTTTGGTGTCTCCTCAGTGATGGGCAAGCCTGTCAGCTTGACGTATCCCGTGAGTTGGTCCAGCAATACTGGGCCGCTAGCCTGGACTTCAGACACAAGTCCTGATTCACCGTCCATGGCTTCGAGACAGTATCCTAGAGGGAGAAAGGAAGGATTGGGATTGAGCAAACCTGTTCTGGAAAAAGCGTCTGATGTGAGCAGCTAAGACGTGTCAAAGGGCCGAGGTAAACAACAGAGAGATATAAATTGATGGTGCAGCTGCAGATTGAACATTTATTGATTTGGCTTCTTTACCTTGAGTTGTTGACGATGGTGGAGTTGTGGTTATGACAGTTGTTGTCACGGTGGTGCTTCTTGTTGTTGGCTCAGTTGTGGAGTATTCTGTCAAGATAATTGATTTGTCGTTAAATGAAAGAAAGGACACAGAACATCAGGTTTCCCCCCGAAAACAAAATTATGTGGTTGTCCGGCTGGACAATCCCGTAGTTTAAACTATTAGAACACCGGTAAAAGCTTACCTTTGATGCAACCCAAGACATGCATCTCAAATGTTGTTGCCTCAACGTCACTGACATCTCGGAACTCTATGCGTAATTCAGTAACACCTTCCAAAGTATCTTCACCGGTTGGCAAGAGCTTCAGTTTAGGCTCGTCGCCTTCAAGAGTGACAACTACGGGCTGCAAAACAAATTGTAAGGAAATATGCGTTAATGCTGAACGAACGCTCCAGACCCTACAAAAATGAATATCTCTGAAAAGGACTAAGGACTACAATCTTGAAAGCAGAGGAGCAAAGGAGGAGTGTCAGTTTGGTCTTTTGTACCTTGGGGAGGTCTGTGGAATCGTCAGTCAGTGGAGTGAAATCCTCGTCTCCAGGTTTCTTGGTGAACAATCTGATGGTAACCTCGATCGGCTGTTGCTGTGCTGTAGGCTGGGGTGTGGTTGTACCCGTTTCCGGCTGACTTGGTGCACTTGTCGATTTAGAAGAACGCAAAGTGATAACCACTGCCCTGATATTGACAGGTTGGTGGAATTTGCGCTCCACACTGGGAATATCACTTGAGCTTTGGCCGATTGGTAGGTCGGTAAACGTCAGGTAGGAGGTGTCTTTATCGATTGTCAGGGACCCAGCTGGCGCAACACTAGATTCGAGACCCTGTTCACCATCCATTGGCTCTAGACAGTATCCTGCATTGGAAAAATCAAGATAAAGGGTGGTGGGTGTCTTGACAAAAACCTGTGCTTATTGCCTGAGATGGCATGATGAAATTTAGAGAGAGAAAAAGACTGAACCTTTCTGTTTGAAAGATTGAAATTGCAATTCAGTTTCTGTATACCTTGAGTGGTTGACATCTGGGAAGTTGTCGAGCGAGAGCTGGTTGTTTCTTCAGTGACAGTTGTTGATGGTGTGGTGACAGTAGTGACTTTGGTTGTCATCTCGGTCGTGGTGTATTCTGAAGGAATGAAAATATTTACTTGCGGTGAAATTGGCACAAGAGAAAATGATGTTTTGTTACTAGGCTGAGACACTGGACAATAGGCCGCATAGTCAACACTTATGAATTTCAAGCAGCAACAAGGTAGATGACAAGCCAAGAGTTGATGATGAGTGTTGGCCTGCTTACCCTCTGCGCATCCCAAGACTTGGAATTCCAGTGTTGCTGAATCAACACCCGTCACCGTTCGCAACACGACACGCAACTGCACAATACCCTGTAGAGATTCATCGTCGATCGGTAGTAGCACTCGTTGAGGCAGTTCGTTGTCAAGGCTTATTTGGAAGATCTAACAGGGAAAATATACAGTTGGAATTGAGGTGTTGTGGTATTAAACTGAGAAATGGTGATATTCGAGAAGTACAGGTCTGGAGGTAGTGCTAGTTTGGAATTATTTTCATGCTGACCTTTTCTTTAGGACTTTCGTCATCAGACACCGGCGATAAGGTGGCGGCTCCAGCTTTCTTTGTCAGCAAAGTAAAGGTGACTTCAAGCGGTTTGACTTCTTCACCAGTAGCTGCCGGGGTGGTGGAAGAAGTCGGCGACCGCAACCTAAGGACGATAGCTCTGACGTTAGCACGTCGGCTGAACTTGCTGTCCAGGCTAGGTTTCTTTGGTGTCTCCTCAGTGATGGGCAAGCCTGTCAGCTTGACGTATCCCGTGAGTTGGTCCAGCAATACTGGGCCGCTAGCCTGGACTTCAGACACAAGTCCTGATTCACCGTCCATGGCTTCGAGACAGTATCCTAGAGGGAGAAAGGAAGGATTGGGATTGAGCAAACCTGTTCTGGAAAAAGCGTCTGATGTGAGCAGCTAAGACGTGTCAAAGGGCCGAGGTAAACAACAGAGAGATATAAATTGATGGTGCAGCTGCAGATTGAACATTTATTGATTTGGCTTCTTTACCTTGAGTTGTTGACGATGGTGGAGTTGTGGTTATGACAGTTGTTGTCACGGTGGTGCTTCTTGTTGTTGGCTCAGTTGTGGAGTATTCTGTCAAGATAATTGATTTGTCGTTAAATGAAAGAAAGGACACAGAACATCAGGTTTCCCCCCGAAAACAAAATTATGTGGTTGTCCGGCTGGACAATCCCGTAGTTTAAACTATTAGAACACCGGTAAAAGCTTACCTTTGATGCAACCCAAGACATGCATCTCAAATGTTGTTGCCTCAACGTCACTGACATCTCGGAACTCTATGCGTAATTCAGTAACACCTTCCAAAGTATCTTCACCGGTTGGCAAGAGCTTCAGTTTAGGCTCGTCGCCTTCAAGAGTGACAACTACGGGCTGCAAAACAAATTGTAAGGAAATATGCGTTAATGCTGAACGAACGCTCCAGACCCTACAAAAATGAATATCTCTGAAAAGGACTAAGGACTACAATCTTGAAAGCAGAGGAGCAAAGGAGGAGTGTCAGTTTGGTCTTTTGTACCTTGGGGAGGTCTGTGGAATCGTCAGTCAGTGGAGTGAAATCCTCGTCTCCAGGTTTCTTGGTGAACAATCTGATGGTAACCTCGATCGGCTGTTGCTGTGCTGTAGGCTGGGGTGTGGTTGTACCCGTTTCCGGCTGACTTGGTGCACTTGTCGATTTAGAAGAACGCAAAGTGATAACCACTGCCCTGATATTGACAGGTTGGTGGAATTTGCGCTCCACACTGGGAATATCACTTGAGCTTTGGCCGATTGGTAGGTCGGTAAACGTCAGGTAGGAGGTGTCTTTATCGATTGTCAGGGACCCAGCTGGCGCAACACTAGATTCGAGACCCTGTTCACCATCCATTGGCTCTAGACAGTATCCTGCATTGGAAAAATCAAGATAAAGGGTGGTGGGTGTCTTGACAAAAACCTGTGCTTATTGCCTGAGATGGCATGATGAAATTTAGAGAGAGAAAAAGACTGAACCTTTCTGTTTGAAAGATTGAAATTGCAATTCAGTTTCTGTATACCTTGAGTGGTTGACATCTGGGAAGTTGTCGAGCGAGAGCTGGTTGTTTCTTCAGTGACAGTTGTTGATGGTGTGGTGACAGTAGTGACTTTGGTTGTCATCTCGGTCGTGGTGTATTCTGAAGGAATGAAAATATTTACTTGCGGTGAAATTGGCACAAGAGAAAATGATGTTTTGTTACTAGGCTGAGACACTGGACAATAGGCCGCATAGTCAACACTTATGAATTTCAAGCAGCAACAAGGTAGATGACAAGCCAAGAGTTGATGATGAGTGTTGGCCTGCTTACCCTCTGTGCATCCCAAGACTTGGAATTCCAGTGTTGCTGAATCAACACCCGTCACCGTTCGCAACACGACACGCAACTGCACAATACCCTGTAGAGATTCATCGTCGATCGTTAGTAGCACTCGTTGAGGCAGTTCGTTGTCAAGGCTTATTTGGAAGATCTAACAGGGAAAATATACAGTTGGAATTGAGGTGTTGTGGTATTAAACTGAGAAATGGTGATATTCGAGAAGTACAGGTCTGGAGGTAGTGCTAGTTTGGAATTATTTTCATGCTGACCTTTTCTTTAGGACTTTCGTCATCAGACACCGGCGATAAGGTGGCGGCTCCAGCTTTCTTTGTCAGCAAAGTAAAGGTGACTTCAAGCGGTTTGACTTCTTCACCAGTAGCTGCCGGGGTGGTGGAAGAAGTCGGCGACCGCAACCTAAGGACGATAGCTCTGACGTTAGCACGTCGGCTGAACTTGCTGTCCAGGCTAGGTTTCTTTGGTGTCTCCTCAGTGATGGGCAAGCCTGTCAGCTTGACGTATCCCGTGAGTTGGTCCAGCAATACTGGGCCGCTAGCCTGGACTTCAGACACAAGTCCTGATTCACCGTCCATGGCTTCGAGACAGTATCCTAGAGGGAGAAAGGAAGGATTGGGATTGAGCAAACCTGTTCTGGAAAAAGCGTCTGATGTGAGCAGCTAAGACGTGTCAAAGGGCCGAGGTAAACAACAGAGAGATATAAATTGATGGTGCAGCTGCAGATTGAACATTTATTGATTTGGCTTCTTTACCTTGAGTTGTTGACGATGGTGGAGTTGTGGTTATGACAGTTGTTGTCACGGTGGTGCTTCTTGTTGTTGGCTCAGTTGTGGAGTATTCTGTCAAGATAATTGATTTGTCGTTAAATGAAAGAAAGGACACAGAACATCAGGTTTCCCCCCGAAAAAAAATTATGTGGTTGTCCGGCTGGACAATCCCGTAGTTTAAACTATTAGAACACCGGTAAAAGCTTACCTTTGATGCAACCCAAGACATGCATCTCAAATGTTGTTGCCTCAACGTCACTGACATCTCGGAACTCTATGCGTAATTCAGTAACACCTTCCAAAGTATCTTCACCGGTTGGCAAGAGCTTCAGTTTAGGCTCGTCGCCTTCAAGAGTGACAACTACGGGCTGCACAAAAAATTGTAAGGAAATATGCGTTAATGCTGAACGAACGCTCCAGACCCTACAAAAATGAATATCTCTGAAAAGGACTAAGGACTACAATCTTGAAAGCAGAGGAGCAAAGGAGGAGTGTCAGTTTGGTCTTTTGTACCTTGGGGAGGTCTGTGGAATCGTCAGTCAGTGGAGTGAAATCCTCGTCTCCAGGTTTCTTGGTGAACAATCTGATGGTAACCTCGATCGGCTGTTGCTGTGCTGTAGGCTGGGATGTGGTTGTACCCGTTTCCGGCTGACTTGGTGCACTTGTCGATTTAGAAGAACGCAAAGTGATAACCACTGCCCTGATATTGACAGGTTGGTGGAATTTGCGCTCCACACTGGGAATATCACTTGAGCTTTGGCCGATTGGTAGGTCGGTAAACGTCAGGTAGGAGGTGTCTTTATCGATTGTCAGGGACCCAGCTGGCGCAACACTAGATTCGAGACCCTGTTCACCATCCATTGGCTCTAGACAGTATCCTGCATTGGAAAAATCAAGATAAAGGGTGGTGGGTGTCTTGACAAAAACCTGTGCTTATTGCCTGAGATGGCATGATGAAATTTAGAGAGAGAAAAAGACTGAACCTTTCTGTTTGAAAGATTGAAATTGCAATTCAGTTTCTGTATACCTTGAGTGGTTGACATCTGGGAAGTTGTCGAGCGAGAGCTGGTTGTTTCTTCAGTGACAGTTGTTGATGGTGTGGTGACAGTAGTGACTTTGGTTGTCATCTCGGTCGTGGTGTATTCTGAAGGAATGAAAATATTTACTTGCGGTGAAATTGGCACAAGAGAAAATGATGTTTTGTTACTAGGCTGAGACACTGGACAATAGGCCGCATAGTCAACACTTATGAATTTCAAGCAGCAACAAGGTAGATGACAAGCCAAGAGTTGATGATGAGTGTTGGCCTGCTTACCCTCTGCGCATCCCAAGACTTGGAATTCCAGCGTTGCTGAATCAACACCCGTCACCGTTCGCAACACGACACGCAACTGCACAATACCCTGTAGAGATTCATCGTCGATCGGTAGTAGCACTCGTTGAGGCAGTTCGTTGTCAAGGCTTATTTGGAAGATCTAACAGGGAAAATATACAGTTGGAATTGAGGTGTTGTGGTATTAAACTGAGAAATGGTGATATTCGAGAAGTACATGTCTGGAGGTAGTGCTAGTTTGGAATTATTTTCATGCTGACCTTTTCTTTAGGACTTTCGTCATCAGACACCGGCGATAAGGTGGCGGCTCCAGCTTTCTTTGTCAGCAAAGTAAAGGTGACTTCAAGCGGTTTGACTTCTTCACCAGTAGCTGCCGGGGTGGTGGAAGAAGTCGGCGACCGCAACCTAAGGACGATAGCTCTGACGTTAGCACGTCGGCTGAACTTGCTGTCCAGGCTAGGTTTCTTTGGTGTCTCCTCAGTGATGGGCAAGCCTGTCAGCTTGACGTATCCCGTGAGTTGGTCCAGCAATACTGGGCCGCTAGCCTGGACTTCAGACACAAGTCCTGATTCACCGTCCATGGCTTCGAGACAGTATCCTAGAGGGAGAAAGGAAGGATTGGGATTGAGCAAACCTGTTCTGGAAAAAGCGTCTGATGTGAGCAGCTAAGACGTGTCAAAGGGCCGAGGTAAACAACAGAGAGATATAAATTGATGGTGCAGCTGCAGATTGAACATTTATTGATTTGGCTTCTTTACCTTGAGTTGTTGACGATGGTGGAGTTGTGGTTATGACAGTTGTTGTCACGGTGGTGCTTCTTGTTGTTGGCTCAGTTGTGGAGTATTCTGTCAAGATAATTGATTTGTCGTTAAATGAAAGAAAGGACACAGAACATCAGGTTTCCCCCCGAAAACAAAATTATGTGGTTGTCCGGCTGGACAATCCCGTAGTTTAAACTATTAGAACACCGGTAAAAGCTTACCTTTGATGCAACCCAAGACATGCATCTCAAATGTTGTTGCCTCAACGTCACTGACATCTCGGAACTCTATGCGTAATTCAGTAACACCTTCCAAAGTATCTTCACCGGTTGGCAAGAGCTTCAGTTTAGGCTCGTCGCCTTCAAGAGTGACAACTACGGGCTGCAAAACAAATTGTAAGGAAATATGCGTTAATGCTGAACGAACGCTCCAGACCCTACAAAAATGAATATCTCTGAAAAGGACTAAGGACTACAATCTTGAAAGCAGAGGAGCAAAGGAGGAGTGTCAGTTTGGTCTTTTGTACCTTGGGGAGGTCTGTGGAATCGTCAGTCAGTGGAGTGAAATCCTCGTCTCCAGGTTTCTTGGTGAACAATCTGATGGTAACCTCGATCGGCTGTTGCTGTGCTGTAGGCTGGGGTGTGGTTGTACCCGTTTCCGGCTGACTTGGTGCACTTGTCGATTTAGAAGAACGCAAAGTGATAACCACTGCCCTGATATTGACAGGTTGGTGGAATTTGCGCTCCACACTGGGAATATCACTTGAGCTTTGGCCGATTGGTAGGTCGGTAAACGTCAGGTAGGAGGTGTCTTTATCGATTGTCAGGGACCCAGCTGGCGCAACACTAGATTCGAGACCCTGTTCACCATCCATTGGCTCTAGACAGTATCCTGCATTGGAAAAATCAAGATAAAGGGTGGTGGGTGTCTTGACAAAAACCTGTGCTTATTGCCTGAGATGGCATGATGAAATTTAGAGAGAGAAAAAGACTGAACCTTTCTGTTTGAAAGATTGAAATTGCAATTCAGTTTCTGTATACCTTGAGTGGTTGACATCTGGGAAGTTGTCGAGCGAGAGCTGGTTGTTTCTTCAGTGACAGTTGTTGATGGTGTGGTGACAGTAGTGACTTTGGTTGTCATCTCGGTCGTGGTGTATTCTGAAGGAATGAAAATATTTACTTGCGGTGAAATTGGCACAAGAGAAAATGATGTTTTGTTACTAGGCTGAGACACTGGACAATAGGCCGCATAGTCAACACTTATGAATTTCAAGCAGCAACAAGGTAGATGACAAGCCAAGAGTTGATGATGAGTGTTGGCCTGCTTACCCTCTGTGCATCCCAAGACTTGGAATTCCAGTGTTGCTGAATCAACACCCGTCACCGTTCGCAACACGACACGCAACTGCACAATACCCTGTAGAGATTCATCGTCGATCGTTAGTAGCACTCGTTGAGGCAGTTCGTTGTCAAGGCTTATTTGGAAGATCTAACAGGGAAAATATACAGTTGGAATTGAGGTGTTGTGGTATTAAACTGAGAAATGGTGATATTCGAGAAGTACAGGTCTGGAGGTAGTGCTAGTTTGGAATTATTTTCATGCTGACCTTTTCTTTAGGACTTTCGTCATCAGACACCGGCGATAAGGTGGCGGCTCCAGCTTTCTTTGTCAGCAAAGTAAAGGTGACTTCAAGCGGTTTGACTTCTTCACCAGTAGCTGCCGGGGTGGTGGAAGAAGTCGGCGACCGCAACCTAAGGACGATAGCTCTGACGTTAGCACGTCGGCTGAACTTGCTGTCCAGGCTAGGTTTCTTTGGTGTCTCCTCAGTGATGGGCAAGCCTGTCAGCTTGACGTATCCCGTGAGTTGGTCCAGCAATACTGGGCCGCTAGCCTGGACTTCAGACACAAGTCCTGATTCACCGTCCATGGCTTCGAGACAGTATCCTAGAGGGAGAAAGGAAGGATTGGGATTGAGCAAACCTGTTCTGGAAAAAGCGTCTGATGTGAGCAGCTAAGACGTGTCAAAGGGCCGAGGTAAACAACAGAGAGATATAAATTGATGGTGCAGCTGCAGATTGAACATTTATTGATTTGGCTTCTTTACCTTGAGTTGTTGACGATGGTGGAGTTGTGGTTATGACAGTTGTTGTCACGGTGGTGCTTCTTGTTGTTGGCTCAGTTGTGGAGTATTCTGTCAAGATAATTGATTTGTCGTTAAATGAAAGAAAGGACACAGAACATCAGGTTTCCCCCCGAAAACAAAATTATGTGGTTGTCCGGCTGGACAATCCCGTAGTTTAAACTATTAGAACACCGGTAAAAGCTTACCTTTGATGCAACCCAAGACATGCATCTCAAA
Organism: Hippasteria phrygiana; assembly: GCA_037893225.1. NCBI lineage: Eukaryota > Metazoa > Echinodermata > Asteroidea > Valvatida > Goniasteridae > Hippasteria > Hippasteria phrygiana. Next base: position 481,210 of record JAZGUH010000047.1, on the reverse strand, counting down.
TGTTGTTGCCTCAACGTCACTGACATCTCGGAACTCTATGCGTAATTCAGTAACACCTTCCAAAGTATCTTCACCGGTTGGCAAGAGCTTCAGTTTAGGCTCGTCGCCTTCAAGAGTGACAACTACGGGCTGCAAAACAAATTGTAAGGAAATATGCGTTAATGCTGAACGAACGCTCCAGACCCTACAAAAATGAATATCTCTGAAAAGGACTAAGGACTACAATCTTGAAAGCAGAGGAGCAAAGGAGGAGTGTCAGTTTGGTCTTTTGTACCTTGGGGAGGTCTGTGGAATCGTCAGTCAGTGGAGTGAAATCCTCGTCTCCAGGTTTCTTGGTGAACAATCTGATGGTAACCTCGATCGGCTGTTGCTGTGCTGTAGGCTGGGGTGTGGTTGTACCCGTTTCCGGCTGACTTGGTGCACTTGTCGATTTAGAAGAACGCAAAGTGATAACCACTGCCCTGATATTGACAGGTTGGTGGAATTTGCGCTCCACACTGGGAATATCACTTGAGCTTTGGCCGATTGGTAGGTCGGTAAACGTCAGGTAGGAGGTGTCTTTATCGATTGTCAGGGACCCAGCTGGCGCAACACTAGATTCGAGACCCTGTTCACCATCCATTGGCTCTAGACAGTATCCTGCATTGGAAAAATCAAGATAAAGGGTGGTGGGTGTCTTGACAAAAACCTGTGCTTATTGCCTGAGATGGCATGATGAAATTTAGAGAGAGAAAAAGACTGAACCTTTCTGTTTGAAAGATTGAAATTGCAATTCAGTTTCTGTATACCTTGAGTGGTTGACATCTGGGAAGTTGTCGAGCGAGAGCTGGTTGTTTCTTCAGTGACAGTTGTTGATGGTGTGGTGACAGTAGTGACTTTGGTTGTCATCTCGGTCGTGGTGTATTCTGAAGGAATGAAAATATTTACTTGCGGTGAAATTGGCACAAGAGAAAATGATGTTTTGTTACTAGGCTGAGACACTGGACAATAGGCCGCATAGTCAACACTTATGAATTTCAAGCAGCAACAAGGTAGATGACAAGCCAAGAGTTGATGATGAGTGTTGGCCTGCTTACCCTCTGTGCATCCCAAGACTTGGAATTCCAGTGTTGCTGAATCAACACCCGTCACCGTTCGCAACACGACACGCAACTGCACAATACCCTGTAGAGATTCATCGTCGATCGTTAGTAGCACTCGTTGAGGCAGTTCGTTGTCAAGGCTTATTTGGAAGATCTAACAGGGAAAATATACAGTTGGAATTGAGGTGTTGTGGTATTAAACTGAGAAATGGTGATATTCGAGAAGTACAGGTCTGGAGGTAGTGCTAGTTTGGAATTATTTTCATGCTGACCTTTTCTTTAGGACTTTCGTCATCAGACACCGGCGATAAGGTGGCGGCTCCAGCTTTCTTTGTCAGCAAAGTAAAGGTGACTTCAAGCGGTTTGACTTCTTCACCAGTAGCTGCCGGGTTGGTGGAAGAAGTCGGCGACCGCAACCTAAGGACGATAGCTCTGACGTTAGCACGTCGGCTGAACTTGCTGTCCAGGCTAGGTTTCTTTGGTGTCTCCTCAGTGATGGGCAAGCCTGTCAGCTTGACGTATCCCGTGAGTTGGTCCAGCAATACTGGGCCGCTAGCCTGGACTTCAGACACAAGTCCTGATTCACCGTCCATGGCTTCGAGACAGTATCCTAGAGGGAGAAAGGAAGGATTGGGATTGAGCAAACCTGTTCTGGAAAAAGCGTCTGATGTGAGCAGCTAAGACGTGTCAAAGGGCCGAGGTAAACAACAGAGAGATATAAATTGATGGTGCAGCTGCAGATTGAACATTTATTGATTTGGCTTCTTTACCTTGAGTTGTTGACGATGGTGGAGTTGTGGTTATGACAGTTGTTGTCACGGTGGTGCTTCTTGTTGTTGGCTCAGTTGTGGAGTATTCTGTCAAGATAATTGATTTGTCGTTAAATGAAAGAAAGGACACAGAACATGAGGTTTCCCCCCGAAAAAAAATTATGTGGTTGTCCGGCTGGACAATCCCGTAGTTTAAACTATTAGAACACCGGTAAAAGCTTACCTTTGATGCAACCCAAGACATGCATCTCAAATGTTGTTGCCTCAACGTCACTGACATCTCGGAACTCTATGCGTAATTCAGTAACACCTTCCAAAGTATCTTCACCGGTTGGCAAGAGCTTCAGTTTAGGCTCGTCGCCTTCAAGAGTGACAACTACGGGCTGCAAAACAAATTGTAAGGAAATATGCGTTAATGCTGAACGAACGCTCCAGACCCTACAAAAATGAATATCTCTGAAAAGGACTAAGGACTACAATCTTGAAAGCAGAGGAGCAAAGGAGGAGTGTCAGTTTGGTCTTTTGTACCTTGGGGAGGTCTGTGGAATCGTCAGTCAGTGGAGTGAAATCCTCGTCTCCAGGTTTCTTGGTGAACAATCTGATGGTAACCTCGATCGGCTGTTGCTGTGCTGTAGGCTGGGATGTGGTTGTACCCGTTTCCGGCTGACTTGGTGCACTTGTCGATTTAGAAGAACGCAAAGTGATAACCACTGCCCTGATATTGACAGGTTGGTGGAATTTGCGCTCCACACTGGGAATATCACTTGAGCTTTGGCCGATTGGTAGGTCGGTAAACGTCAGGTAGGAGGTGTCTTTATCGATTGTCAGGGACCCAGCTGGCGCAACACTAGATTCGAGACCCTGTTCACCATCCATTGGCTCTAGACAGTATCCTGCATTGGAAAAATCAAGATAAAGGGTGGTGGGTGTCTTGACAAAAACCTGTGCTTATTGCCTGAGATGGCATGATGAAATTTAGAGAGAGAAAAAGACTGAACCTTTCTGTTTGAAAGATTGAAATTGCAATTCAGTTTCTGTATACCTTGAGTGGTTGACATCTGGGAAGTTGTCGAGCGAGAGCTGGTTGTTTCTTCAGTGACAGTTGTTGATGGTGTGGTGACAGTAGTGACTTTGGTTGTCATCTCGGTCGTGGTGTATTCTGAAGGAATGAAAATATTTACTTGCGGTGAAATTGGCACAAGAGAAAATGATGTTTTGTTACTAGGCTGAGACACTGGACAATAGGCCGCATAGTCAACACTTATGAATTTCAAGCAGCAACAAGGTAGATGACAAGCCAAGAGTTGATGATGAGTGTTGGCCTGCTTACCCTCTGCGCATCCCAAGACTTGGAATTCCAGTGTTGCTGAATCAACACCCGTCACCGTTCGCAACACGACACGCAACTGCACAATACCCTGTAGAGATTCATCGTCGATCGGTAGTAGCACTCGTTGAGGCAGTTCGTTGTCAAGGCTTATTTGGAAGATCTAACAGGGAAAATATACAGTTGGAATTGAGGTGTTGTGGTATTAAACTGAGAAATGGTGATATTCGAGAAGTACAGGTCTGGAGGTAGTGCTAGTTTGGAATTATTTTCATGCTGACCTTTTCTTTAGGACTTTCGTCATCAGACACCGGCGATAAGGTGGCGGCTCCAGCTTTCTTTGTCAGCAAAGTAAAGGTGACTTCAAGCGGTTTGACTTCTTCACCAGTAGCTGCCGGGGTGGTGGAAGAAGTCGGCGACCGCAACCTAAGGACGATAGCTCTGACGTTAGCACGTCGGCTGAACTTGCTGTCCAGGCTAGGTTTCTTTGGTGTCTCCTCAGTGATGGGCAAGCCTGTCAGCTTGACGTATCCCGTGAGTTGGTCCAGCAATACTGGGCCGCTAGCCTGGACTTCAGACACAAGTCCTGATTCACCGTCCATGGCTTCGAGACAGTATCCTAGAGGGAGAAAGGAAGGATTGGGATTGAGCAAACCTGTTCTGGAAAAAGCGTCTGATGTGAGCAGCTAAGACGTGTCAAAGGGCCGAGGTAAACAACAGAGAGATATAAATTGATGGTGCAGCTGCAGATTGAACATTTATTGATTTGGCTTCTTTACCTTGAGTTGTTGACGATGGTGGAGTTGTGGTTATGACAGTTGTTGTCACGGTGGTGCTTCTTGTTGTTGGCTCAGTTGTGGAGTATTCTGTCAAGATAATTGATTTGTCGTTAAATGAAAGAAAGGACACAGAACATCAGGTTTCCCCCCGAAAAAAAATTATGTGGTTGTCCGGCTGGACAATCCCGTAGTTTAAACTATTAGAACACCAGTAAAAGCTTACCTTTGATGCAACCCAAGACATGCATCTCAAATGTTGTTGCCTCAACGTCACTGACATCTCGGAACTCTATGCGTAATTCAGTAACACCTTCCAAAGTATCTTCACCGGTTGGCAAGAGCTTCAGTTTAGGCTCGTCGCCTTCAAGAGTGACAACTACGGGCTGCACAAAAAATTGTAAGGAAATATGCGTTAATGCTGAACGAACGCTCCAGACCCTACAAAAATGAATATCTCTGAAAAGGACTAAGGACTACAATCTTGAAAGCAGAGGAGCAAAGGAGGAGTGTCAGTTTGGTCTTTTGTACCTTGGGGAGGTCTGTGGAATCGTCAGTCAGTGGAGTGAAATCCTCGTCTCCAGGTTTCTTGGTAAACAATCTGATGGTAACCTCGATCGGCTGTTGCTGTGCTGTAGGCTGGGGTGTGGTTGTACCCGTTTCCGGCTGACTTGGTGCACTTGTCGATTTAGAAGAACGCAAAGTGATAACCACTGCCCTGATATTGACAGGTTGGTGGAATTTGCGCTCCACACTGGGAATATCACTTGAGCTTTGGCCGATTGGTAGGTCGGTAAACGTCAGGTAGGAGGTGTCTTTATCGATTGTCAGGGACCCAGCTGGCGCAACACTAGATTCGAGACCCTGTTCACCATCCATTGGCTCTAGACAGTATCCTGCATTGGAAAAATCAAGATAAAGGGTGGTGGGTGTCTTGACAAAAACCTGTGCTTATTGCCTGAGATGGCATGATGAAATTTAGAGAGAGAAAAAGACTGAACCTTTCTGTTTGAAAGATTGAAATTGCAATTCAGTTTCTGTATACCTTGAGTGGTTGACATCTGGGAAGTTGTCGAGCGAGAGCTGGTTGTTTCTTCAGTGACAGTTGTTGATGGTGTGGTGACAGTAGTGACTTTGGTTGTCATCTCGGTCGTGGTGTATTCTGAAGGAATGAAAATATTTACTTGCGGTGAAATTGGCACAAGAGAAAATGCTGTTTTGTTACTAGGCTGAGACACTGGACAATAGGCCGCATAGTCAACACTTATGAATTTCAAGCAGCAACAAGGTAGATGACAAGCCAAGAGTTGATGATGAGTGTTGGCCTGCTTACCCTCTGCGCATCCCAAGACTTGGAATTCCAGTGTTGCTGAATCAACACCCGTCACCGTTCGCAACACCACACGCAACTGCACAATACCCTGTAGAGATTCATCGTCGATCGGTAGTAGCACTCGTTGAGGCAGTTCGTTGTCAAGGCTTATTTGGAAGATCTAACAGGGAAAATATACAGTTGGAATTGAGGTGTTGTGGTATTAAACTGAGAAATGGTGATATTCGAGAAGTACAGGTCTGGAGGTAGTGCTAGTTTGGAATTATTTTCATGCTGACCTTTTCTTTAGGACTTTCGTCATCAGACACCGGCGATAAGGTGGCGGCTCCAGCTTTCTTTGTCAGCAAAGTAAAGGTGACTTCAAGCGGTTTGACTTCTTCACCAGTAGCTGCCGGGGTGGTGGAAGAAGTCGGCGACCGCAACCTAAGGACGATAGCTCTGACGTTAGCACGTCGGCTGAACTTGCTGTCCAGGCTAGGTTTCTTTGGTGTCTCCTCAGTGATGGGCAAGCCTGTCAGCTTGACGTATCCCGTGAGTTGGTCCAGCAATACTGGGCCGCTAGCCTGGACTTCAGACACAAGTCCTGATTCACCGTCCATGGCTTCGAGACAGTATCCTAGAGGGAGAAAGGAAGGATTGGGATTGAGCAAACCTGTTCTGGAAAAAGCGTCTGATGTGAGCAGCTAAGACGTGTCAAAGGGCCGAGGTAAACAACAGAGAGATATAAATTGATGGTGCAGCTGCAGATTGAACATTTATTGATTTGGCTTCTTTACCTTGAGTTGTTGACGATGGTGGAGTTGTGGTTATGACAGTTGTTGTCACGGTGGTGCTTCTTGTTGTTGGCTCAGTTGTGGAGTATTCTGTCAAGATAATTGATTTGTCGTTAAATGAAAGAAAGGACACAGAACATCAGGTTTCCCCCCGAAAAAAAATTATGTGGTTGTCCGGCTGGACAATCCCGTAGTTTAAACTATTAGAACACCGGTAAAAGCTTACCTTTGATGCAACCCAAGACATGCATCTCAAATGTTGTTGCCTCAACGTCACTGACATCTCGGAACTCTATGCGTAATTCAGTAACACCTTCCAAAGTATCTTCACCGGTTGGCAAGAGCTTCAGTTTAGGCTCGTCGCCTTCAAGAGTGACAACTACGGGCTGCACAAAAAATTGTAAGGAAATATGCGTTAATGCTGAACGAACGCTCCAGACCCTACAAAAATGAATATCTCTGAAAAGGACTAAGGACTACAATATTGAAAGCAGAGGAGCAAAGGAGGAGTGTCAGTTTGGTCTTTTGTACCTTGGGGAGGTCTGTGGAATCGTCAGTCAGTGGAGTGAAATCCTCGTCTCCAGGTTTTTTGGTGAACAATCTGATGGTAACCTCGATCGGCTGTTGCTGTGCTGTAGGCTGGGGTGTGGTTGTACCCGTTTCCGGCTGACTTGGTGCACTTGTCGATTTAGAAGAACGCAAAGTGATAACCACTGCCCTGATATTGACAGGTTGGTGGAATTTGCGCTCCACACTGGGAATATCACTTGAGCTTTGGCCGATTGGTAGGTCGGTAAACGTCAGGTAGGAGGTGTCTTTATCGATTGTCAGGGACCCAGCTGGCGCAACACTAGATTCGAGACCCTGTTCACCATCCATTGGCTCTAGACAGTATCCTGCATTGGAAAAATCAAGATAAAGGGTGGTGGGTGTCTTGACAAAAACCTGTGCTTATTGCCTGAGATGGCATGATGAAATTTAGAGAGAGAAAAAGACTGAACCTTTCTGTTTGAAAGATTGAAATTGCAATTCAGTTTCTGTATACCTTGAGTGGTTGACATCTGGGAAGTTGTCGAGCGAGAGCTGGTTGTTTCTTCAGTGACAGTTGTTGATGGTGTGGTGACAGTAGTGACTTTGGTTGTCATCTCGGTCGTGGTGTATTCTGAAGGAATGAAAATATTTACTTGCGGTGAAATTGGCACAAGAGAAAATGATGTTTTGTTACTAGGCTGAGACACTGGACAATAGGCCGCATAGTCAACACTTATGAATTTCAAGCAGCAACAAGGTAGATGACAAGCCAAGAGTTGATGATGAGTGTTGGCCTGCTTACCCTCTGCGCATCCCAAGACTTGGAATTCCAGTGTTGCTGAATCAACACCCGTCACCGTTCGCAACACGACACGCAACTGCACAATACCCTGTAGAGATTCATCGTCGATCGGTAGTAGCACTCGTTGAGGCAGTTCGTTGTCAAGGCTTATTTGGAAGATCTAACAGGGAAAATATACAGTTGGAATTGAGGTGTTGTGGTATTAAACTGAGAAATGGTGATATTCGAGAAGTACAGGTCTGGAGGTAGTGCTAGTTTGGAATTATTTTCATGCTGACCTTTTCTTTAGGACTTTCGTCATCAGACACCGGCGATAAGGTGGCGGCTCCAGCTTTCTTTGTCAGCAAAGTAAAGGTGACTTCAAGCGGTTTGACTTCTTCACCAGTAGCTGCCGGGGTGGTGGAAGAAGTCGGCGACCGCAACCTAAGGACGATAGCTCTGACGTTAGCACGTCGGCTGAACTTGCTGTCCAGGCTAGGTTTCTTTGGTGTCTCCTCAGTGATGGGCAAGCCTGTCAGCTTGACGTATCCCGTGAGTTGGTCCAGCAATACTGGGCCGCTAGCCTGGACTTCAGACACAAGTCCTGATTCACCGTCCATGGCTTCGAGACAGTATCCTAGAGGGAGAAAGGAAGGATTGGGATTGAGCAAACCTGTTCTGGAAAAAGCGTCTGATGTGAGCAGCTAAGACGTGTCAAAGGGCTGAGGTAAACAACAGAGAGATATAAATTGATGGTGCAGCTGCAGATTGAACATTTATTGATTTGGCTTCTTTACCTTGAGTTGTTGACGATGGTGGAGTTGTGGTTATGACAGTTGTTGTCACGGTGGTGCTTCTTGTTGTTGGCTCAGTTGTGGAGTATTCTGTCAAGATAATTGATTTGTCGTTAAATGAAAGAAAGGACACAGAACATCAGGTTTCCCCCCGAAAAAAAATTATGTGGTTGTCCGGCTGGACAATCCCGTAGTTTAAACTATTAGAACACCGGTAAAAGCTTACCTTTGATGCAACCCAAGACATGCATCTCAAATGTTGTTGCCTCAACGTCACTGACATCTCGGAACTCTATGCGTAATTCAGTAACACCTTCCAAAGTATCTTCACCGGTTGGCAAGAGCTTCAGTTTAGGCTCGTCGCCTTCAAGAGTGACAACTACGGGCTGCAAAAAAAATTGTAAGGAAATATGCGTTAATGCTGAACGAACGCTCCAGACCCTACAAAAATGAATATCTCTGAAAAGGACTAAGGACTACAATATTGAAAGCAGAGGAGCAAAGGAGGAGTGTCAGTTTGGTCTTTTGTACCTTGGGGAGGTCTGTGGAATCGTCAGTCAGTGGAGTGAAATCCTCGTCTCCAGGTTTTTTGGTGAACAATCTGATGGTAACCTCGATCGGCTGTTGCTGTGCTGTAGGCTGGGGTGTGGTTGTACCCGTTTCCGGCTGACTTGGTGCACTTGTCGATTTAGAAGAACGCAAAGTGATAACCACTGCCCTGATATTGACAGGTTGGTGGAATTTGCGCTCCACACTGGGAATATCACTTGAGCTTTGGCCGATTGGTAGGTCGGTAAACGTCAGGTAGGAGGTGTCTTTATCGATTGTCAGGGACCCAGCTGGCGCAACACTAGATTCGAGACCCTGTTCACCATCCATTGGCTCTAGACAGTATCCTGCATTGGAAAAATCAAGATAAAGGGTGGTGGGTGTCTTGACAAAAACCTGTGCTTATTGCCTGAGATGGCATGATGAAATTTAGAGAGAGAAAAAGACTGAACCTTTCTGTTTGAAAGATTGAAATTGCAATTCAGTTTCTGTATACCTTGAGTGGTTGACATCTGGGAAGTTGTCGAGCGAGAGCTGGTTGTTTCTTCAGTGACAGTTGTTGATGGTGTGGTGACAGTAGTGACTTTGGTTGTCATCTCGGTCGTGGTGTATTCTGAAGGAATGAAAATATTTACTTGCGGTGAAATTGGCACAAGAGAAAATGATGTTTTGTTACTAGGCTGAGACACTGGACAATAGGCCGCATAGTCAACACTTATGAATTTCAAGCAGCAACAAGGTAGATGACAAGCCAAGAGTTGATGATGAGTGTTGGCCTGCTTACCCTCTGCGCATCCCAAGACTTGGAATTCCAGTGTTGCTGAATCAACACCCGTCACCGTTCGCAACACGACACGCAACTGCACAATACCCTGTAGAGATTCATCGTCGATCGGTAGTAGCACTCGTTGAGGCAGTTCGTTGTCAAGGCTTATTTGGAAGATCTAACAGGGAAAATATACAGTTGGAATTGAGGTGTTGTGGTATTAAACTGAGAAATGGTGATATTCGAGAAGTACAGGTCTGGAGGTAGTGCTAGTTTGGAATTATTTTCATGCTGACCTTTTCTTTAGGACTTTCGTCATCAGACACCGGCGATAAGGTGGCGGCTCCAGCTTTCTTTGTCAGCAAAGTAAAGGTGACTTCAAGCGGTTTGACTTCTTCACCAGTAGCTGCCGGGGTGGTGGAAGAAGTCGGCGACCGCAACCTAAGGACGATAGCTCTGACGTTAGCACGTCGGCTGAACTTGCTGTCCAGGCTAGGTTTCTTTGGTGTCTCCTCAGTGATGGGCAAGCCTGTCAGCTTGACGTATCCCGTGAGTTGGTCCAGCAATACTGGGCCGCTAGCCTGGACTTCAGACACAAGTCCTGATTCACCGTCCATGGCTTCGAGACAGTATCCTAGAGGGAGAAAGGAAGGATTGGGATTGAGCAAACCTGTTCTGGAAAAAGCGTCTGATGTGAGCAGCTAAGACGTGTCAAAGGGCTGAGGTAAACAACAGAGAGATATAAATTGATGGTGCAGCTGCAGATTGAACATTTATTGATTTGGCTTCTTTACCTTGAGTTGTTGACGATGGTGGAGTTGTGGTTATGACAGTTGTTGTCACGGTGGTGCTTCTTGTTGTTGGCTCAGTTGTGGAGTATTCTGTCAAGATAATTGATTTGTCGTTAAATGAAAGAAAGGACACAGAACATCAGGTTTCCCCCCGAAAAAAAATTATGTGGTTGTCCGGCTGGACAATCCCGTAGTTTAAACTATTAGAACACCGGTAAAAGCTTACCTTTGATGCAACCCAAGACATGCATCTCAAATGTTGTTGCCTCAACGTCACTGACATCTCGGAACTCTATGCGTAATTCAGTAACACCTTCCAAAGTATCTTCACCGGTTGGCAAGAGCTTCAGTTTAGGCTCGTCGCCTTCAAGAGTGACAACTACGGGCTGCAAAAAAAATTGTAAGGAAATATGCGTTAATGCTGAACGAACGCTCCAGACCCTACAGAAATGAATATCTCTGAAAAGGACTAAGGACTACAATCTTGAAAGCAGAGGAGCAAAGGAGGAGTGTCAGTTTGGTCTTTTGTACCTTGGGGAGGTCTGTGGAATCGTCAGTCAGTGGAGTGAAATCCTCGTCTCCAGGTTTCTTGGTGAACAATCTGATGGTAACCTCGATCGGCTGTTGCTGTGCTGTAGGCTGGGGTGTGGTTGTACCCGTTTCCGGCTGACTTGGTGCACTTGTCGATTTAGAAGAACGCAAAGTGATAACCACTGCCCTGATATTGACAGGTTGGTGGAATTTGCGCTCCACACTGGGAATATCACTTGAGCTTTGGCCGATTGGTAGGTCGGTAAACGTCAGGTAGGAGGTGTCTTTATCGATTGTCAGGGACCCAGCTGGCGCAACACTAGATTCGAGACCCTGTTCACCATCCATTGGCTCTAGACAGTATCCTGCATTGGAAAAATCAAGATAAAGGGTGGTGGGTGTCTTGACAAAAACCTGTGCTTATTGCCTGAGATGGCATGATGAAATTTAGAGAGAGAAAAAGACTGAACCTTTCTGTTTGAAAGATTGAAATTGCAATTCAGTTTCTGTATACCTTGAGTGGTTGACATCTGGGAAGTTGTCGAGCGAGAGCTGGTTGTTTCTTCAGTGACAGTTGTTGATGGTGTGGTGACAGTAGTGACTTTGGTTGTCATCTCGGTCGTGGTGTATTCTGAAGGAATGAAAATATTTACTTGCGGTGAAATTGGCACAAGAGAAAATGCTGTTTTGTTACTAGGCTGAGACACTGGACAATAGGCCGCATAGTCAACACTTATGAATTTCAAGCAGCAACAAGGTAGATGACAAGCCAAGAGTTGATGATGAGTGTTGGCCTGCTTACCCTCTGCGCATCCCAAGACTTGGAATTCCAGTGTTGCTGAATCAACACCCGTCACCGTTCGCAACACGACACGCAACTGCACAATACCCTGTAGAGATTCATCGTCGATCGGTAGTAGCACTCGTTGAGGCAGTTCGTTGTCAAGGCTTGTTTGGAAGATCTAACAGGGAAAATATACAGTTGGAATTGAGGTGTTGTGGTATTAAACTGAGAAATGGTGATATTCGAGAAGTACAGGTCTGGAGGTAGTGCTAGTTTGGAATTATTTTCATGCTGACCTTTTCTTTAGGACTTTCGTCATCAGACACCGGCGATAAGGTGGCGGCTCCAGCTTTCTTTGTCAGCAAAGTAAAGGTGACTTCAAGCGGTTTGACTTCTTCACCAGTAGCTGCCGGGGTGGTGGAAGAAGTCGGCGACCGCAACCTAAGGACGATAGCTCTGACGTTAGCACGTCGGCTGAACTTGCTGTCCAGGCTAGGTTTCTTTGGTGTCTCCTCAGTGATGGGCAAGCCTGTCAGCTTGACGTATCCCGTGAGTTGGTCCAGCAATACTGGGCCGCTAGCCTGGACTTCAGACACAAGTCCTGATTCACCGTCCATGGCTTCGAGACAGTATCCTAGAGGGAGAAAGGAAGGATTGGGATTGAGCAAACCTGTTCTGGAAAAAGCGTCTGATGTGAGCAGCTAAGACGTGTCAAAGGGCCGAGGTAAACAACAGAGAGATATAAATTGATGGTGCAGCTGCAGATTGAACATTTATTGATTTGGCTTCTTTACCTTGAGTTGTTGACGATGGTGGAGTTGTGGTTATGACAGTTGTTGTCACGGTGGTGCTTCTTGTTGTTGGCTCAGTTGTGGAGTATTCTGTCAAGATAATTGATTTGTCGTTAAATGAAAGAAAGGACACAGAACATCAGGTTTCCCCCCGAAAAAAAATTATGTGGTTGTCCGGCTGGACAATCCCGTAGTTTAAACTATTAGAACACCGGTAAAAGCTTACCTTTGATGCAACCCAAGACATGCATCTCAAATGTTGTTGCCTCAACGTCACTGACATCTCGGAACTCTATGCGTAATTCAGTAACACCTTCCAAAGTATCTTCACCGGTTGGCAAGAGCTTCAGTTTAGGCTCGTCGCCTTCAAGAGTGACAACTACGGGCTGCCAAAAAAATTGTAAGGAAATATGCGTTAATGCTGAACGAACGCTCCAGACCCTACAAAAATGAATATCTCTGAAAAGGACTAAGGACTACAATCTTGAAAGCAGAGGAGCAAAGGAGGAGTGTCAGTTTGGTCTTTTGTACCTTGGGGAGGTCTGTGGAATCGTCAGTCAGTGGAGTGAAATCCTCGTCTCCAGGTTTCTTGGTGAACAATCTGATGGTAACCTCGATCGGCTGTTGCTGTGCTGTAGGCTGGGGTGTGGTTGTACCCGTTTCCGGCTGACTTGGTGCACTTGTCGATTTAGAAGAACGCAAAGTGATAACCACTGCCCTGATATTGACAGGTTGGTGGAATTTGCGCTCCACACTGGGAATATCACTTGAGCTTTGGCCGATTGGTAGGTCGGTAAACGTCAGGTAGGAGGTGTCTTTATCGATTGTCAGGGACCCAGCTGGCGCAACACTAGATTCGAGACCCTGTTCACCATCCATTGGCTGTAGACAGTATCCTGCATTGGAAAAATCAAGATAAAGGGTGGTGGGTGTCTTGACAAAAACCTGTGCTTATTGCCTGAGATGGCATGATGAAATTTAGAGAGAGAAAAAGACTGAACCTTTCTGTTTGAAAGATTGAAATTGCAATTCAGTTTCTGTATACCTTGAGTGGTTGACATCTGGGAAGTTGTCGAGCGAGAGCTGGTTGTTTCTTCAGTGACAGTTGTTAATGATGTGGTGACAGTAGTGACTTTGGTTGTCATCTCGGTCGTGGTGTATTCTGAAGGAATGAAAATATTTACTTGCGGTGAAATTGGCACAAGAGAAAATGATGTTTTGTTACTAGGCTGAGACACTGGACAATAGGCCGCATAGTCAACACTTATGAATTTCAAGCAGCAACAAGGTAGATGACAAGCCAAGAGTTGATGATGAGTGTTGGCCTGCTTACCCTCTGCGCATCCCAAGACTTGGAATTCCAGTGTTGCTGAATCAACACCCGTCACCGTTCGCAACACGACACGCAACTGCACAATACCCTGTAGAGATTCATCGTCGATCGGTAGTAGCACTCGTTGAGGCAGTTCGTTGTCAAGGCTTATTTGGAAGATCTAACAGGGAAAATATACAGTTGGAATTGAGGTGTTGTGGTATTAAACTGAGAAATGGTGATATTCGAGAAGTACAGGTCTGGAGGTAGTGCTAGTTTGGAATTATTTTCATGCTGACCTTTTCTTTAGGACTTTCGTCATCAGACACCGGCGATAAGGTGGCGGCTCCAGCTTTCTTTGTCAGCAAAGTAAAGGTGACTTCAAGCGGTTTGACTTCTTCACCAGTAGCTGCCGGGGTGGTGGAAGAAGTCGGCGACCGCAACCTAAGGACGATAGCTCTGACGTTAGCACGTCGGCTGAACTTGCTGTCCAGGCTAGGTTTCTTTGGTGTCTCCTCAGTGATGGGCAAGCCTGTCAGCTTGACGTATCCCGTGAGTTGGTCCAGCAATACTGGGCCGCTAGCCTGGACTTCAGACACAAGTCCTGATTCACCGTCCATGGCTTCGAGACAGTATCCTAGAGGGAGAAAGGAAGGATTGGGATTGAGCAAACCTGTTCTGGAAAAAGCGTCTGATGTGAGCAGCTAAGACGTGTCAAAGGGCCGAGGTAAACAACAGAGAGATATAAATTGATGGTGCAGCTGCAGATTGAACATTTATTGATTTGGCTTCTTTACCTTGAGTTGTTGACGATGGTGGAGTTGTGGTTATGACAGTTGTTGTCACGGTGGTGCTTCTTGTTGTTGGCTCAGTTGTGGAGTATTCTGTCAAGATAATTGATTTGTCGTTAAATGAAAGAAAGGACACAGAACATCAGGTTTCCCCCCGAAAAAAAATTATGTGGTTGTCCGGCTGGACAATCCCGTAGTTTAAACTATTAGAACACCGGTAAAAGCTTACCTTTGATGCAACCCAAGACATGCATCTCAAATGTTGTTGCCTCAACGTCACTGACATCTCGGAACTCTATGCGTAATTCAGTAACACCTTCCAAAGTATCTTCACCGGTTGGCAAGAGCTTCAGTTTAGGCTCGTCGCCTTCAAGAGTGACAACTATGGGCTGCAAAAAACATTGTAAGGAAATATGCGTTAATGCTGAACGAACGCTCCAGACCCTACAAAAATGAATATCTCTGAAAAGGACTAAGGACTACAATCTTGAAAGCATAGGAGCAAAGGAGGAGTGTCAGTTTGGTCTTTTGTACCTTGGGGAGGTCTGTGGAATCGTCAGTCAATGGAGCGAAATCCTCGTCTCCAGGTTTCTTGGTGAACAATCTGATGGTAACCTCGATCGGCTGTTGCTGTGCTGTAGGCTGGGGTGTGGTTGTACCCGTTTCCGGCTGACTTGGTGCACTTGTCGATTTAGAAGAACGCAAAGTGATAACCACTGCCCTGATATTGACAGGTTGGTGGAATTTGCGCTCCACACTGGGAATATCACTTGAGCTTTGGCCGATTGGTAGGTCGGTAAACGTCAGGTAGGAGGTGTCTTTATCGATTGTCAGGGACCCAGCTGGCGCAACACTAGATTCGAGACCCTGTTCACCATCCATTGGCTGTAGACAGTATCCTGCATTGGAAAAATCAAGATAAAGGGTGGTGGGTGTCTTGACAAAAACCTGTGCTTATTGCCTGAGATGGCATGATGAAATTTAGAGAGAGAAAAAGACTGAACCTTTCTGTTTGAAAGATTGAAATTGCAATTCAGTTTCTGTATACCTTGAGTGGTTGACATCTGGGAAGTTGTCGAGCGAGAGCTGGTTGTTTCTTCAGTGACAGTTGTTGATGGTGTGGTGACAGTAGTGACTTTGGTTGTCATCTCGGTCGTGGTGTATTCTGAAGGAATGAAAATATTTACTTGCGGTGAAATTGGCACAAGAGAAAATGCTGTTTTGTTACTAGGCTGAGACACTGGACAATAGGCCGCATAGTCAACACTTATGAATTTCAAGCAGCAACAAGGTAGATGACAAGCCAAGAGTTGATGATGAGTGTTGGCCTGCTTACCCTCTGCGCATCCCAAGACTTGGAATTCCAGTGTTGCTGAATCAACACCCGTCACCGTTCGCAACACGACACGCAACTGCACAATACCCTGTAGAGATTCATCGTCGATCGGTAGTAGCACTCGTTGAGGCAGTTCGTTGTCAAGGCTTATTTGGAAGATCTAACAGGGAAAATATACAGTTGGAATTGAGGTGTTGTGGTATTAAACTGAGAAATGGTGATATTCGAGAAGTACAGGTCTGGAGGTAGTGCTAGTTTGGAATTATTTTCATGCTGACCTTTTCTTTAGGACTTTCGTCATCAGACACCGGCGATAAGGTGGCGGCTCCAGCTTTCTTTGTCAGCAAAGTAAAGGTGACTTCAAGCGGTTTGACTTCTTCACCAGTAGCTGCCGGGGTGGTGGAAGAAGTCGGCGACCGCAACCTAAGGACGATAGCTCTGACGTTAGCACGTCGGCTGAACTTGCTGTCCAGGCTAGGTTTCTTTGGTGTCTCCTCAGTGATGGGCAAGCCTGTCAGCTTGACGTATCCCGTGAGTTGGTCCAGCAATACTGGGCCGCTAGCCTGGACTTCAGACACAAGTCCTGATTCACCGTCCATGGCTTCGAGACAGTATCCTAGAGGGAGAAAGGAAGGATTGGGATTGAGCAAACCTGTTCTGGAAAAAGCGTCTGATGTGAGCAGCTAAGACGTGTCAAAGGGCCGAGGTAAACAACAGAGAGATATAAATTGATGGTGCAGCTGCAGATTGAACATTTATTGATTTGGCTTCTTTACCTTGAGTTGTTGACGATGGTGGAGTTGTGGTTATGACAGTTGTTGTCACGGTGGTGCTTCTTGTTGTTGGCTCAGTTGTGGAGTATTCTGTCAAGATAATTGATTTGTCGTTAAATGAAAGAAAGGACACAGAACATCAGGTTTCCCCCCGAAAAAAAATTATGTGGTTGTCCGGCTGGACAATCCCGTAGTTTAAACTATTAGAACACCGGTAAAAGCTTACCTTTGATGCAACCCAAGACATGCATCTCAAATGTTGTTGCCTCAACGTCACTGACATCTCGGAACTCTATGCGTAATTCAGTAACACCTTCCAAAGTATCTTCACCGGTTGGCAAGAGCTTCAGTTTAGGCTCGTCGCCTTCAAGAGTGACAACTACGGGCTGCAAAAAAAATTGTAAGGAAATATGCGTTAATGCTGAACGAACGCTCCAGACCCTACAAAAATGAATATCTCTGAAAAGGACTAAGGACTACAATCTTGAAAGCAGAGGAGCAAAGGAGGAGTGTCAGTTTGGTCTTTTGTACCTTGGGGAGGTCTGTGGAATCGTCAGTCAGTGGAGTGAAATCCTCGTCTCCAGGTTTCTTGGTGAACAATCTGATGGTAACCTCGATCGGCTGTTGCTGTGCTGTAGGCTGGGGTGTGGTTGTACCCGTTTCCGGCTGACTTGGTGCACTTGTCGATTTAGAAGAACGCAAAGTGATAACCACTGCCCTGATATTGACAGGTTGGTGGAATTTGCGCTCCACACTGGGAATATCACTTGAGCTTTGGCCGATTGGTAGGTCGGTAAACGTCAGGTAGGAGGTGTCTTTATCGATTGTCAGGGACCCAGCTGGCGCAACACTAGATTCGAGACCCTGTTCACCATCCATTGGCTCTAGACAGTATCCTGCATTGGAAAAATCAAGATAAAGGGTGGTGGGTGTCTTGACAAAAACCTGTGCTTATTGCCTGAGATGGCATGATGAAATTTAGAGAGAGAAAAAGACTGAACCTTTCTGTTTGAAAGATTGAAATTGCAATTCAGTTTCTGTATACCTTGAGTGGTTGACATCTGGGAAGTTGTCGAGCGAGAGCTGGTTGTTTCTTCAGTGACAGTTGTTGATGGTGTGGTGACAGTAGTGACTTTGGTTGTCATCTCGGTCGTGGTGTATTCTGAAGGAATGAAAATATTTACTTGCGGTGAAATTGGCACAAGAGAAAATGCTGTTTTGTTACTAGGCTGAGACACTGGACAATAGGCCGCATAGTCAACACTTATGAATTTCAAGCAGCAACAAGGTAGATGACAAGCCAAGAGTTGATGATGAGTGTTGGCCTGCTTACCCTCTGCGCATCCCAAGACTTGGAATTCCAGTGTTGCTGAATCAACACCCGTCACCGTTCGCAACACGACACGCAACTGCACAATACCCTGTAGAGATTCATCGTCGATCGGTAGTAGCACTCGTTGAGGCAGTTCGTTGTCAAGGCTTGTTTGGAAGATCTAACAGGGAAAATATACAGTTGGAATTGAGGTGTTGTGGTATTCAACTGAGAAATGGTGATATTCGAGAAGTACAGGTCTGGAGGTAGTGCTAGTTTGGAATTATTTTCATGCTGACCTTTTCTTTAGGACTTTCGTCATCAGACACCGGCGATAAGGTGGCGGCTCCAGCTTTCTTTGTCAGCAAAGTAAAGGTGACTTCAAGCGGTTTGACTTCTTCACCAGTAGCTGCCGGGGTGGTGGAAGAAGTCGGCGACCGCAACCTAAGGACGATAGCTCTGACGTTAGCACGTCGGCTGAACTTGCTGTCCAGGCTAGGTTTCTTTGGTGTCTCCTCAGTGATGGGCAATCCTGTCAGCTTGACGTATCCCGTGAGTTGGTCCAGCAATACTGGGCCGCTAGCCTGGACTTCAGACACAAGTCCTGATTCACCGTCCATGGCTTCGAGACAGTATCCTAGAGGGAGAAAGGAAGGATTGGGATTGAGCAAACCTGTTCTGGAAAAAGCGTCTGATGTGAGCAGCTAAGACGTGTCAAAGGGCCGAGGTAAACAACAGAGAGATATAAATTGATGGTGCAGCTGCAGATTGAACATTTATTGATTTGGCTTCTTTACCTTGAGTTGTTGACGATGGTGGAGTTGTGGTTATGACAGTTGTTGTCACGGTGGTGCTTCTTGTTGTTGGCTCAGTTGTGGAGTATTCTGTCAAGATAATTGATTTGTCGTTAAATGAAAGAAAGGACACAGAACATCAGGTTTCCCCCCGAAAAAAAATTATGTGGTTGTCCGGCTGGACAATCCCGTAGTTTAAACTATTAGAACACCGGTAAAAGCTTACCTTTGATGCAACCCAAGACATGCATCTCAAATGTTGTTGCCTCAACGTCACTGACATCTCGGAACTCTATGCGTAATTCAGTAACACCTTCCAAAGTATCTTCACCGGTTGGCAAGAGCTTCAGTTTAGGCTCGTCGCCTTCAAGAGTGACAACTACGGGCTGCAAAAAACATTGTAAGGAAATATGCGTTAATGCTGAACGAACGCTCCAGACCCTACAAAAATGAATATCTCTGAAAAGGACTAAGGACTACAATCTTGAAAGCATAGGAGCAAAGGAGGAGTGTCAGTTTGGTCTTTTGTACCTTGGGGAGGTCTGTGGAATTGTCAGTCAATGGAGCGAAATCCTCGTCTCCAGGTTTCTTGGTGAACAATCTGATGGTAACCTCGATCGGCTGTTGCTGTGCTGTAGGCTGGGGTGTGGTTGTACCCGTTTCCGGCTGACTTGGTGCACTTGTCGATTTAGAAGAACGCAAAGTGATAACCACTGCCCTGATATTGACAGGTTGGTGGAATTTGCGCTCCACACTGGGAATATCACTTGAGCTTTGGCCGATTGGTAGGTCGGTAAACGTCAGGTAGGAGGTGTCTTTATCGATTGTCAGGGACCCAGCTGGCGCAACACTAGATTCGAGACCCTGTTCACCATCCATTGGCTCTAGACAGTATCCTGCATTGGAAAAATCAAGATAAAGGGTGGTGGGTGTCTTGACAAAAACCTGTGCTTATTGCCTGAGATGGCATGATGAAATTTAGAGAGAGAAAAAGACTGAACCTTTCTGTTTGAAAGATTGAAATTGCAATTCAGTTTCTGTATACCTTGAGTGGTTGACATCTGGGAAGTTGTCGAGCGAGAGCTGGTTGTTTCTTCAGTGACAGTTGTTGATGGTGTGGTGACAGTAGTGACTTTGGTTGTCATCTCGGTCGTGGTGTATTCTGAAGGAATGAAAATATTTACTTGCGGTGAAATTGGCACAAGAGAAAATGCTGTTTTGTTACTAGGCTGAGACACTGGACAATAGGCCGCATAGTCAACACTTATGAATTTCAAGCAGCAACAAGGTAGATGACAAGCCAAGAGTTGATGATGAGTGTTGGCCTGCTTACCCTCTGCGCATCCCAAGACTTGGAATTCCAGTGTTGCTGAATCAACACCCGTCACCGTTCGCAACACGACACGCAACTGCACAATACCCTGTAGAGATTCATCGTCGATCGGTAGTAGCACTCGTTGAGGCAGTTCGTTGTCAAGGCTTATTTGGAAGATCTAACAGGGAAAATATACAGTTGGAATTGAGGTGTTGTGGTATTAAACTGAGAAATGGTGATATTCGAGAAGTACAGGTCTGGAGGTAGTGCTAGTTTGGAATTATTTTCATGCTGACCTTTTCTTTAGGACTTTCGTCATCAGACACCGGCGATAAGGTGGCGGCTCCAGCTTTCTTTGTCAGCAAAGTAAAGGTGACTTCAAGCGGTTTGACTTCTTCACCAGTAGCTGCCGGGGTGGTGGAAGAAGTCGGCGACCGCAACCTAAGGACGATAGCTCTGACGTTAGCACGTCGGCTGAACTTGCTGTCCAGGCTAGGTTTCTTTGGTGTCTCCTCAGTGATGGGCAAGCCTGTCAGCTTGACGTATCCCGTGAGTTGGTCCAGCAATACTGGGCCGCTAGCCTGGACTTCAGACACAAGTCCTGATTCACCGTCCATGGCTTCGAGACAGTATCCTAGAGGGAGAAAGGAAGGATTGGGATTGAGCAAACCTGTTCTGGAAAAAGCGTCTGATGTGAGCAGCTAAGACGTGTCAAAGGGCCGAGGTAAACAACAGAGAGATATAAATTGATGGTGCAGCTGCAGATTGAACATTTATTGATTTGGCTTCTTTACCTTGAGTTGTTGACGATGGTGGAGTTGTGGTTATGACAGTTGTTGTCACGGTGGTGCTTCTTGTTGTTGGCTCAGTTGTGGAGTATTCTGTCAAGATAATTGATTTGTCGTTAAATGAAAGAAAGGACACAGAACATCAGGTTTCCCCCCGAAAAAAAATTATGTGGTTGTCCGGCTGGACAATCCCGTAGTTTAAACTATTAGAACACCGGTAAAAGCTTACCTTTGATGCAACCCAAGACATGCATCTCAAATGTTGTTGCCTCAACGTCACTGACATCTCGGAACTCTATGCGTAATTCAGTAACACCTTCCAAAGTATCTTCACCGGTTGGCAAGAGCTTCAGTTTAGGCTCGTCGCCTTCAAGAGTGACAACTACGGGCTGTACAAAAAATTGTAAGGAAATATGCGTTAATGCTGAACGAACGCTCCAGACCCTACAAAAATGAATATCTCTGAAAAGGACTAAGGACTACAATCTTGAAAGCAGAGGAGCAAAGGAGGAGTGTCAGTTTGGTCTTTTGTACCTTGGGGAGGTCTGTGGAATCGTCAGTCAGTGGAGTGAAATCCTCGTCTCCAGGTTTCTTGGTGAACAATCTGATGGTAACCTCGATCGGCTGTTGCTGTGCTGTAGGCTGGGGTGTGGTTGTACCCGTTTCCGGCTGACTTGGTGCACTTGTCGATTTAGAAGAACGCAAAGTGATAACCACTGCCCTGATATTGACAGGTTGGTGGAATTTGCGCTCCACACTGGGAATATCACTTGAGCTTTGGCCGATTGGTAGGTCGGTAAACGTCAGGTAGGAGGTGTCTTTATCGATTGTCAGGGACCCAGCTGGCGCAACACTAGATTCGAGACCCTGTTCACCATCCATTGGCTCTAGACAGTATCCTGCATTGGAAAAATCAAGATAAAGGGTGGTGGGTGTCTTGACAAAAACCTGTGCTTATTGCCTGAGATGGCATGATGAAATTTAGAGAGAGAAAAAGACTGAACCTTTCTGTTTGAAAGATTGAAATTGCAATTCAGTTTCTGTATACCTTGAGTGGTTGACATCTGGGAAGTTGTCGAGCGAGAGCTGGTTGTTTCTTCAGTGACAGTTGTTGATGGTGTGGTGACAGTAGTGACTTTGGTTGTCATCTCGGTCGTGGTGTATTCTGAAGGAATGAAAATATTGACTTGCGGTGAAATTGGCACAAGAGAAAATGCTGTTTTGTTACTAGGCTGAGACACTGGACAATAGGCCGCATAGTCAACACTTATGAATTTCAAGCAGCAACAAGGTAGATGACAAGCCAAGAGTTGATGATGAGTGTTGGCCTGCTTACCCTCTGCGCATCCCAAGACTTGGAATTCCAGTGTTGCTGAATCAACACCCGTCACCGTTCGCAACACGACACGCAACTGCACAATACCCTGTAGAGATTCATCGTCGATCGGTAGTAGCACTCGTTGAGGCAGTTCGTTGTCAAGGCTTATTTGGAAGATCTAACAGGGAAAATATACAGTTGGAATTGAGGTGTTGTGGTATTCAACTGAGAAATGGTGATATTCGAGAAGTACAGGTCTGGAGGTAGTGCTAGTTTGGAATTATTTTCATGCTGACCTTTTCTTTAGGACTTTCGTCATCAGACACCGGCGATAAGGTGGCGGCTCCAGCTTTCTTTGTCAGCAAAGTAAAGGTGACTTCAAGCGGTTTGACTTCTTCACCAGTAGCTGCCGGGGTGGTGGAAGAAGTCGGCGACCGCAACCTAAGGACGATAGCTCTGACGTTAGCACGTCGGCTGAACTTGCTGTCCAGGCTAGGTTTCTTTGGTGTCTCCTCAGTGATGGGCAAGCCTGTCAGCTTGACGTATCCCGTGAGTTGGTCCAGCAATACTGGGCCGCTAGCCTGGACTTCAGACACAAGTCCTGATTCACCGTCCATGGCTTCGAGACAGTATCCTAGAGGGAGAAAGGAAGGATTGGGATTGAGCAAACCTGTTCTGGAAAAAGCGTCTGATGTGAGCAGCTAAGACGTGTCAAAGGGCCGAGGTAAACAACAGAGAGATATAAATTGATGGTGCAGCTGCAGATTGAACATTTATTGATTTGGCTTCTTTACCTTGAGTTGTTGACGATGGTGGAGTTGTGGTTATGACAGTTGTTGTCACGGTGGTGCTTCTTGTTGTTGGCTCAGTTGTGGAGTATTCTGTCAAGATAATTGATTTGTCGTTAAATGAAAGAAAGGACACAGAACATCAGGTTTCCCCCCGAAAAAAAATTATGTGGTTGTCCGGCTGGACAATCCCGTAGTTTAAACTATTAGAACACCGGTAAAAGCTTACCTTTGATGCAACCCAAGACATGCATCTCAAATGTTGTTGCCTCAACGTCACTGACATCTCGGAACTCTATGCGTAATTCAGTAACACCTTCCAAAGTATCTTCACCGGTTGGCAAGAGCTTCAGTTTAGGCTCGTCGCCTTCAAGAGTGACAACTACGGGCTGCACAAAAAATTGTAAGGAAATATGCGTTAATGCTGAACGAACGCTCCAGACCCTACAAAAATGAATATCTCTGAAAAGGACTAAGGACTACAATCTTGAAAGCAGAGGAGCAAAGGAGGAGTGTCAGTTTGGTCTTTTGTACCTTGGGGAGGTCTGTGGAATCGTCAGTCAGTGGAGTGAAATCCTCGTCTCCAGGTTTCTTGGTGAACAATCTGATGGTAACCTCGATCGGCTGTTGCTGTGCTGTAGGCTGGGGTGTGGTTGTACCCGTTTCCGGCTGACTTGGTGCACTTGTCGATTTAGAAGAACGCAAAGTGATAACCACTGCCCTGATATTGACAGGTTGGTGGAATTTGCGCTCCACACTGGGAATATCACTTGAGCTTTGGCCGATTGGTAGGTCGGTAAACGTCAGGTAGGAGGTGTCTTTATCGATTGTCAGGGACCCAGCTGGCGCAACACTAGATTCGAGACCCTGTTCACCATCCATTGGCTCTAGACAGTATCCTGCATTGGAAAAATCAAGATAAAGGGTGGTGGGTGTCTTGACAAAAACCTGTGCTTATTGCCTGAGATGGCATGATGAAATTTAGAGAGAGAAAAAGACTGAACCTTTCTGTTTGAAAGATTGAAATTGCAATTCAGTTTCTGTATACCTTGAGTGGTTGACATCTGGGAAGTTGTCGAGCGAGAGCTGGTTGTTTCTTCAGTGACAGTTGTTGATGGTGTGGTGACAGTAGTGACTTTGGTTGTCATCTCGGTCGTGGTGTATTCTGAAGGAATGAAAATATTGACTTGCGGTGAAATTGGCACAAGAGAAAATGCTGTTTTGTTACTAGGCTGAGACACTGGACAATAGGCCGCATAGTCAACACTTATGAATTTCAAGCAGCAACAAGGTAGATGACAAGCCAAGAGTTGATGATGAGTGTTGGCCTGCTTACCCTCTGCGCATCCCAAGACTTGGAATTCCAGTGTTGCTGAATCAACACCCGTCACCGTTCGCAACACGACACGCAACTGCACAATACCCTGTAGAGATTCATCGTCGATCGGTAGTAGCACTCGTTGAGGCAGTTCGTTGTCAAGGCTTATTTGGAAGATCTAACAGGGAAAATATACAGTTGGAATTGAGGTGTTGTGGTATTAAACTGAGAAATGGTGATATTCGAGAAGTACAGGTCTGGAGGTAGTGCTAGTTTGGAATTATTTTCATGCTGACCTTTTCTTTAGGACTTTCGTCATCAGACACCGGCGATAAGGTGGCGGCTCCAGCTTTCTTTGTCAGCAAAGTAAAGGTGACTTCAAGCGGTTTGACTTCTTCACCAGTAGCTGCCGGGGTGGTGGAAGAAGTCGGCGACCGCAACCTAAGGACGATAGCTCTGACGTTAGCACGTCGGCTGAACTTGCTGTCCAGGCTAGGTTTCTTTGGTGTCTCCTCAGTGATGGGCAAGCCTGTCAGCTTGACGTATCCCGTGAGTTGGTCCAGCAATACTGGGCCGCTAGCCTGGACTTCAGACACAAGTCCTGATTCACCGTCCATGGCTTCGAGACAGTATCCTAGAGGGAGAAAGGAAGGATTGGGATTGAGCAAACCTGTTCTGGAAAAAGCGTCTGATGTGAGCAGCTAAGACGTGTCAAAGGGCCGAGGTAAACAACAGAGAGATATAAATTGATGGTGCAGCTGCAGATTGAACATTTATTGATTTGGCTTCTTTACCTTGAGTTGTTGACGATGGTGGAGTTGTGGTTATGACAGTTGTTGTCACGGTGGTGCTTCTTGTTGTTGGCTCAGTTGTGGAGTATTCTGTCAAGATAATTGATTTGTCGTTAAATGAAAGAAAGGACACAGAACATCAGGTTTCCCCCCGAAAAAAAATTATGTGGTTGTCCGGCTGGACAATCCCGTAGTTTAAACTATTAGAACACCGGTAAAAGCTTACCTTTGATGCAACCCAAGACATGCATCTCAAATGTTGTTGCCTCAACGTCACTGACATCTCGGAACTCTATGCGTAATTCAGTAACACCTTCCAAAGTATCTTCACCGGTTGGCAAGAGCTTCAGTTTAGGCTCGTCGCCTTCAAGAGTGACAACTACGGGCTGCAAAAAAATTGTAAGGAAATATGCGTTAATGCTGAACGAACGCTCCAGACCCTACAAAAATGAATATCTCTGAAAAGGACTAAGGACTACAATCTTGAAAGCATAGGAGCAAAGGAGGAGTGTCAGTTTGGTCTTTTGTACCTTGGGGAGGTCTGTGGAATCGTCAGTCAATGGAGCGAAATCCTCGTCTCCAGGTTTCTTGGTGAACAATCTGATGGTAACCTCGATCGGCTGTTGCTGTGCTGTAGGCTGGGATGTGGTTGTACCCGTTTCCGGCTGACTTGGTGCACTTGTCGATTTAGAAGAACGCAAAGTGATAACCACTGCCCTGATATTGACAGGTTGGTGGAATTTGCGCTCCACACTGGGAATATCACTTGAGCTTTGGCCGATTGGTAGGTCGGTAAACGTCAGGTAGGAGGTGTCTTTATCGATTGTCAGGGACCCAGCTGGCGCAACACTAGATTCGAGACCCTGTTCACCATCCATTGGCTCTAGACAGTATCCTGCATTGGAAAAATCAAGATAAAGGGTGGTGGGTGTCTTGACAAAAACCTGTGCTTATTGCCTGAGATGGCATGATGAAATTTAGAGAGAGAAAAAGACTGAACCTTTCTGTATGAAAGATTGAAATTGCAATTCAGTTTCTGTATACCTTGAGTGGTTGACATCTGGGAAGTTGTCGAGCGAGAGCTGGTTGTTTCTTCAGTGACAGTTGTTGATGGTGTGGTGACAGTAGTGACTTTGGTTGTCATCTCGGTCGTGGTGTATTCTGAAGGAATGAAAATATTGACTTGCGGTGAAATTGGCACAAGAGAAAATGCTGTTTTGTTACTAGGCTGAGACACTGGACAATAGGCCGCATAGTCAACACTTATGAATTTCAAGCAGCAACAAGGTAGATGACAAGCCAAGAGTTGATGATGAGTGTTGGCCTGCTTACCCTCTGCGCATCCCAAGACTTGGAATTCCAGTGTTGCTGAATCAACACCCGTCACCGTTCGCAACACGACACGCAACTGCACAATACCCTGTAGAGATTCATCGTCGATCGGTAGTAGCACTCGTTGAGGCAGTTCGTTGTCAAGGCTTGTTTGGAAGATCTAACAGGGAAAATATACAGTTGGAATTGAGGTGTTGTGGTATTAAACTGAGAAATGGTGATATTCGAGAAGTACAGGTCTGGAGGTAGTGCTAGTTTGGAATTATTTTCATGCTGACCTTTTCTTTAGGACTTTCGTCATCAGACACCGGCGATAAGGTGGCGGCTCCAGCTTTCTTTGTCAGCAAAGTAAAGGTGACTTCAAGCGGTTTGACTTCTTCACCAGTAGCTGCCGGGGTGGTGGAAGAAGTCGGCGACCGCAACCTAAGGACGATAGCTCTGACGTTAGCACGTCGGCTGAACTTGCTGTCCAGGCTAGGTTTCTTTGGTGTCTCCTCAGTGATGGGCAAGCCTGTCAGCTTGACGTATCCCGTGAGTTGGTCCAGCAATACTGGGCCGCTAGCCTGGACTTCAGACACAAGTCCTGATTCACCGTCCATGGCTTCGAGACAGTATCCTAGAGGGAGAAAGGAAGGATTGGGATTGAGCAAACCTGTTCTGGAAAAAGCGTCTGATGTGAGCAGCTAAGACGTGTCAAAGGGCCGAGGTAAACAACAGAGAGATATAAATTGATGGTGCAGCTGCAGATTGAACATTTATTGATTTGGCTTCTTTACCTTGAGTTGTTGACGATGGTGGAGTTGTGGTTATGACAGTTGTTGTCACGGTGGTGCTTCTTGTTGTTGGCTCAGTTGTGGAGTATTCTGTCAAGATAATTGATTTGTCGTTAAATGAAAGAAAGGACACAGAACATCAGGTTTCCCCCCGAAAAAAAATTATGTGGTTGTCCGGCTGCACAATCCCGTAGTTTAAACTATTAGAACACCGGTAAAAGCTTACCTTTGATGCAACCCAAGACATGCATCTCAAATGTTGTTGCCTCAACGTCACTGATATCTCGGAACTCTATGCGTAATTCAGTAACACCTTCCAAAGTATCTTCACCGGTTGGCAAGAGCTTCAGTTTAGGCTCGTCGCCTTCAAGAGTGACAACTACGGGCTGCAAAAAAAATTGTAAGGAAATATGCGTTAATGCTGAACGAACGCTCCAGACCCTACAAAAATGAATATCTCTGAAAAGGACTAAGGACTACAATCTTGAAAGCAGAGGAGCAAAGGAGGAGTGTCAGTTTGGTCTTTTGTACCTTGGGGAGGTCTGTGGAATCGTCAGTCAGTGGAGTGAAATCCTCGTCTCCAGGTTTCTTGGTGAACAATCTGATGGTAACCTCGATCGGCTGTTGCTGTGCTGTAGGCTGGGGTGTGGTTGTACCCGTTTCCGGCTGACTTGGTGCACTTGTCGATTTAGAAGAACGCAAAGTGATAACCACTGCCCTGATATTGACAGGTTGGTGGAATTTGCGCTCCACACTGGGAATATCACTTGAGCTTTGGCCGATTGGTAGGTCGGTAAACGTCAGGTAGGAGGTGTCTTTATCGATTGTCAGGGACCCAGCTGGCGCAACACTAGATTCGAGACCCTGTTCACCATCCATTGGCTCTAGACAGTATCCTGCATTGGAAAAATCAAGATAAAGGGTGGTGGGTGTCTTGACAAAAACCTGTGCTTATTGCCTGAGATGGCATGATGAAATTTAGAGAGAGAAAAAGACTGAACCTTTCTGTTTGAAAGATTGAAATTGCAATTCAGTTTCTGTATACCTTGAGTGGTTGACATCTGGGAAGTTGTCGAGCGAGAGCTGGTTGTTTCTTCAGTGACAGTTGTTGATGGTGTGGTGACAGTAGTGACTTTGGTTGTCATCTCGGTCGTGGTGTATTCTGAAGGAATGAAAATATTGACTTGCGGTGAAATTGGCACAAGAGAAAATGCTGTTTTGTTACTAGGCTGAGACACTGGACAATAGGCCGCATAGTCAACACTTATGAATTTCAAGCAGCAACAAGGTAGATGACAAGCCAAGAGTTGATGATGAGTGTTGGCCTGCTTACCCTCTGCGCATCCCAAGACTTGGAATTCCAGTGTTGCTGAATCAACACCCGTCACCGTTCGCAACACCACACGCAACTGCACAATACCCTGTAGAGATTCATCGTCGATCGGTAGTAGCACTCGTTGAGGCAGTTCGTTGTCAAGGCTTATTTGGAAGATCTAACAGGGAAAATATACAGTTGGAATTGAGGTGTTGTGGTATTAAACTGAGAAATGGTGATATTCGAGAAGTACAGGTCTGGAGGTAGTGCTAGTTTGGAATTATTTTCATGCTGACCTTTTCTTTAGGACTTTCGTCATCAGACACCGGCGATAAGGTGGCGGCTCCAGCTTTCTTTGTCAGCAAAGTAAAGGTGACTTCAAGCGGTTTGACTTCTTCACCAGTAGCTGCCGGGGTGGTGGATGAAGTCGGCGACCGCAACCTAAGGACGATAGCTCTGACGTTAGCACGTCGGCTGAACTTGCTGTCCAGGCTAGGTTTCTTTGGTGTCTCCTCAGTGATGGGCAAGCCTGTCAGCTTGACGTATCCCGTGAGTTGGTCCAGCAATACTGGGCCGCTAGCCTGGACTTCAGACACAAGTCCTGATTCACCGTCCATGGCTTCGAGACAGTATCCTAGAGGGAGAAAGGAAGGATTGGGATTGAGCAAACCTGTTCTGGAAAAAGCGTCTGATGTGAGCAGCTAAGACGTGTCAAAGGGCCGAGGTAAACAACAGAGAGATATAAATTGATGGTGCAGCTGCAGATTGAACATTTATTGATTTGGCTTCTTTACCTTGAGTTGTTGACGATGGTGGAGTTGTGGTTATGACAGTTGTTGTCACGGTGGTGCTTCTTGTTGTTGGCTCAGTTGTGGAGTATTCTGTCAAGATAATTGATTTGTCGTTAAATGAAAGAAAGGACACAGAACATCAGGTTTCCCCCCGAAAAAAAATTATGTGGTTGTCCGGCTGGACAATCCCGTAGTTTAAACTATTAGAACACCGGTAAAAGCTTACCTTTGATGCAACCCAAGACATGCATCTCAAATGTTGTTGCCTCAACGTCACTGACATCTCGGAACTCTATGCGTAATTCAGTAACACCTTCCAAAGTATCTTCACCGGTTGGCAAGAGCTTCAGTTTAGGCTCGTCGCCTTCAAGAGTGACAACTACGGGCTGCAAAACAAATTGTAAGGAAATATGCGTTAATGCTGAACGAACGCTCCAGACCCTACAAAAATGAATATCTCTGAAAAGGACTAAGGACTACAATCTTGAAAGCAGAGGAGCAAAGGAGGAGTGTCAGTTTGGTCTTTTGTACCTTGGGGAGGTCTGTGGAATCGTCAGTCAGTGGAGTGAAATCCTCGTCTCCAGGTTTCTTGGTGAACAATCTGATGGTAACCTCGATCGGCTGTTGCTGTGCTGTAGGCTGGGGTGTGGTTGTACCCGTTTCCGGCTGACTTGGTGCACTTGTCGATTTAGAAGAACGCAAAGTGATAACCACTGCCCTGATATTGACAGGTTGGTGGAATTTGCGCTCCACACTGGGAATATCACTTGAGCTTTGGCCGATTGGTAGGTCGGTAAACGTCAGGTAGGAGGTGTCTTTATCGATTGTCAGGGACCCAGCTGGCGCAACACTAGATTCGAGACCCTGTTCACCATCCATTGGCTCTAGACAGTATCCTGCATTGGAAAAATCAAGATAAAGGGTGGTGGGTGTCTTGACAAAAACCTGTGCTTATTGCCTGAGATGGCATGATGAAATTTAGAGAGAGAAAAAGACTGAACCTTTCTGTTTGAAAGATTGAAATTGCAATTCAGTTTCTGTATACCTTGAGTGGTTGACATCTGGGAAGTTGTCGAGCGAGAGCTGGTTGTTTCTTCAGTGACAGTTGTTGATGGTGTGGTGACAGTAGTGACTTTGGTTGTCATCTCGGTCGTGGTGTATTCTGAAGGAATGAAAATATTTACTTGCGGTGAAATTGGCACAAGAGAAAATGCTGTTTTGTTACTAGGCTGAGACACTGGACAATAGGCCGCATAGTCAACACTTATGAATTTCAAGCAGCAACAAGGTAGATGACAAGCCAAGAGTTGATGATGAGTGTTGGCCTGCTTACCCTCTGCGCATCCCAAGACTTGGAATTCCAGTGTTGCTGAATCAACACCCGTCACCGTTCGCAACACCACACGCAACTGCACAATGCCCTGTAGAGATTCATCGTCGATCGGTAGTAGCACTCGTTGAGGCAGTTCGTTGTCAAGGCTTATTTGGAAGATCTAACAGGGAAAATATACAGTTGGAATTGAGGTGTTGTGGTATTAAACTGAGAAATGGTGATATTCGAGAAGTACAGGTCTGGAGGTAGTGCTAGTTTGGAATTATTTTCATGCTGACCTTTTCTTTAGGACTTTCGTCATCAGACACCGGCGATAAGGTGGCGGCTCCAGCTTTCTTTGTCAGCAAAGTAAAGGTGACTTCAAGCGGTTTGACTTCTTCACCAGTAGCTGCCGGGGTGGTGGAAGAAGTCGGCGACCGCAACCTAAGGACGATAGCTCTGACGTTAGCACGTCGGCTGAACTTGCTGTCCAGGCTAGGTTTCTTTGGTGTCTCCTCAGTGATGGGCAAGCCTGTCAGCTTGACGTATCCCGTGAGTTGGTCCAGCAATACTGGGCCGCTAGCCTGGACTTCAGACACAAGTCCTGATTCACCGTCCATGGCTTCGAGACAGTATCCTAGAGGGAGAAAGGAAGGATTGGGATTGAGCAAACCTGTTCTGGAAAAAGCGTCTGATGTGAGCAGCTAAGACGTGTCAAAGGGCCGAGGTAAACAACAGAGAGATATAAATTGATGGTGCAGCTGCAGATTGAACATTTATTGATTTGGCTTCTTTACCTTGAGTTGTTGACGATGGTGGAGTTGTGGTTATGACAGTTGTTGTCACGGTGGTGCTTCTTGTTGTTGGCTCAGTTATGGAGTATTCTGTCAAGATAATTGATTTGTCGTTAAATGAAAGAAAGGACACAGAACATCAGGTTTCCCCCCGAAAAAAATTATGTGGTTGTCCGGCTGGACAATCCCGTAGTTTAAACTATTAGAACACCGGTAAAAGCTTACCTTTGATGCAACCCAAGACATGCATCTCAAATGTTGTTGCCTCAACGTCACTGACATCTCGAAACTCTATGCGTAATTCAGTAACACCTTCCAAAGTATCTTCACCGGTTGGCAAGAGCTTCAGTTTAGGCTCGTCGCCTTCAAGAGTGACAACTACGGGCTGCAAAAAAAATTGTAAGGAAATATGCGTTAATGCTGAACGAACGCTCCAGACCCTACAAAAATGAATATCTCTGAAAAGGACTAAGGACTACAATCTTGAAAGCAGAGGAGCAAAGGAGGAGTGTCAGTTTGGTCTTTTGTACCTTGGGGAGGTCTGTGGAATCGTCAGTCAGTGGAGTGAAATCCTCGTCTCCAGGTTTCTTGGTGAACAATCTGATGGTAACCTCGATCGGCTGTTGCTGTGCTGTAGGCTGGGGTGTGGTTGTACCCGTTTCCGGCTGACTTGGTGCACTTGTCGATTTAGAAGAACGCAAAGTGATAACCACTGCCCTGATATTGACAGGTTGGTGGAATTTGCGCTCCACACTGGGAATATCACTTGAGCTTTGGCCGATTGGTAGGTCGGTAAACGTCAGGTAGGAGGTGTCTTTATCGATTGTCAGGGACCCAGCTGGCGCAACACTAGATTCGAGACCCTGTTCACCATCCATTGGCTCTAGACAGTATCCTGCATTGGAAAAATCAAGATAAAGGGTGGTGGGTGTCTTGACAAAAACCTGTGCTTATTGCCTGAGATGGCATGATGAAATTTAGAGAGAGAAAAAGACTGAACCTTTCTGTTTGAAAGATTGAAATTGCAATTCAGTTTCTGTATACCTTGAGTGGTTGACATCTGGGAAGTTGTCGAGCGAGAGCTGGTTGTTTCTTCAGTGACAGTTGTTGATGGTGTGGTGACAGTAGTGACTTTGGTTGTCATCTCGGTCGTGGTGTATTCTGAAGGAATGAAAATATTGACTTGCGGTGAAATTGGCACAAGAGAAAATGCTGTTTTGTTACTAGGCTGAGACACTGGACAATAGGCCGCATAGTCAACACTTATGAATTTCAAGCAGCAACAAGGTAGATGACAAGCCAAGAGTTGATGATGAGTGTTGGCCTGCTTACCCTCTGCGCATCCCAAGACTTGGAATTCCAGTGTTGCTGAATCAACACCCGTCACCGTTCGCAACAGGACACGCAACTGCACAATACCCTGTAGAGATTCATCGTCGATCGGTAGTAGCACTCGTTGAGGCAGTTCGTTGTCAAGGCTTATTTGGAAGATCTAACAGGGAAAATATACAGTTGGAATTGAGGTGTTGTGGTATTCAACTGAGAAATGGTGATATTCGAGAAGTACAGGTCTGGAGGTAGTGCTAGTTTGGAATTATTTTCATGCTGACCTTTTCTTTAGGACTTTCGTCATCAGACACCGGCGATAAGGTGGCGGCTCCAGCTTTCTTTGTCAGCAAAGTAAAGGTGACTTCAAGCGGTTTGACTTCTTCACCAGTAGCTGCCGGGGTGGTGGAAGAAGTCGGCGACCGCAACCTAA
The DNA here is from genome assembly GCA_037893225.1 of Hippasteria phrygiana. NCBI lineage: Eukaryota > Metazoa > Echinodermata > Asteroidea > Valvatida > Goniasteridae > Hippasteria > Hippasteria phrygiana. Next base: position 448,119 of record JAZGUH010000047.1, on the reverse strand, counting down.
GGACGATAGCTCTGACGTTAGCACGTCGGCTGAACTTGCTGTCCAGGCTAGGTTTCTTTGGTGTCTCCTCAGTGATGGGCAAGCCTGTCAGCTTGACGTATCCCGTGAGTTGGTCCAGCAATACTGGGCCGCTAGCCTGGACTTCAGACACAAGTCCTGATTCACCGTCCATGGCTTCGAGACAGTATCCTAGCGGGAGAAAGGAAGGATTGGGATTGAGCAAACCTGTTCTGGAAAAAGCGTCTGATGTGAGCAGCTAAGACGTGTCAAAGGGCCGAGGTAAACAACAGAGAGATATAAATTGATGGTGCAGCTGCAGATTGAACATTTATTGATTTGGCTTCTTTACCTTGAGTTGTTGACGATGGTGGAGTTGTGGTTATGACAGTTGTTGTCACGGTGGTGCTTCTTGTTGTTGGCTCAGTTGTGGAGTATTCTGTCAAGATAATTGATTTGTCGTTAAATGAAAGAAAGGACACAGAACATCAGGTTTCCCCCCGAAAACAAATTATGTGGTTGTCCGGCTGGACAATCCCGTAGTTTAAACTATTAGAACACCGGTAAAAGCTTACCTTTGATGCAACCCAAGACATGCATCTCAAATGTTGTTGCCTCAACGTCACTGACATCTCGGAACTCTATGCGTAATTCAGTAACACCTTCCAAAGTATCTTGACCGGTTGGCAAGAGCTTCAGTTTAGGCTCGTCGCCTTCAAGAGTGACAACTACGGACTGCAAAAAAAATTGTAAGGAAATATGCGTTAATGCTGAACGAAAGCTCCAGACCCTACAAAAATGAATATCTCTGAAAAGGACTAAGGACTACAATCTTGAAAGCAGAGGAGCAAAGGAGGAGTGTCAGTTTGGTCTATTGTACCTTGGGGAGGTCTGTGGAATCGTCAGTCAGTGGAGTGAAATCCTCGTCTCCAGGTTTCTTGGTGAACAATCTGATGGTAACCTCGATCGGCTGTTGCTGTGCTGTAGGCTGGGGTGTGGTTGTACCCGTTTCCGGCTGACTTGGTGCACTTGTCGATTTAGAAGAACGCAAAGTGATAACCACTGCCCTGATATTGACAGGTTGGTGGAATTTGCGCTCCACACTGGGAATATCACTTGAGCTTTGGCCGATTGGTAGGTCGGTAAACGTCAGGTAGGAGGTGTCTTTATCGATTGTCAGGGACCCAGCTGGCGCAACACTAGATTCGAGACCCTGTTCACCATCCATTGGCTCTAGACAGTATCCTGCATTGGAAAAATCAAGATAAAGGGTGGTGGGTGTCTTGACAAAAACCTGTGCTTATTGCCTGAGATGGCATGATGAAATTTAGAGAGAGAAAAAGACTGAACCTTTCTGTTTGAAAGATTGAAATTGCAATTCAGTTTCTGTATACCTTGAGTGGTTGACATCTGGGAAGTTGTCGAGCGAGAGCTGGTTGTTTCTTCAGTGACAGTTGTTGATGGTGTGGTGACAGTAGTGACTTTGGTTGTCATCTCGGTCGTGGTGTATTCTGAAGGAATGAAAATATTGACTTGCGGTGAAATTGGCACAAGAGAAAATGCTGTTTTGTTACTAGGCTGAGACACTGGACAATAGGCCGCATAGTCAACACTTATGAATTTCAAGCAGCAACAAGGTAGATGACAAGCCAAGAGTTGATGATGAGTGTTGGCCTGCTTACCCTCTGCGCATCCCAAGACTTGGAATTCCAGTGTTGCTGAATCAACACCCGTCACCGTTCGCAACACGACACGCAACTGCACAATACCCTGTAGAGATTCATCGTCGATCGGTAGTAGCACTCGTTGAGGCAGTTCGTTGTCAAGGCTTATTTGGAAGATCTAACAGGGAAAATATACAGTTGGAATTGAGGTGTTGTGGTATTAAACTGAGAAATGGTGACATTCGAGAAGTACAGGTCTGGAGGTAGTGCTAGTTTGGAATTATTTTCATGCTGACCTTTTCTTTAGGACTTTCGTCATCAGACACCGGCGATAAGGTGGCGGCTCCAGCTTTCTTTGTCAGCAAAGTAAAGGTGACTTCAAGCGGTTTGACTTCTTCACCAGTAGCTGCCGGGGTGGTGGAAGAAGTCGGCGACCGCAACCTAAGGACGATAGCTCTGACGTTAGCACGTCGGCTGAACTTGCTGTCCAGGCTAGGTTTCTTTGGTGTCTCCTCAGTGATGGGCAAGCCTGTCAGCTTGACGTATCCCGTGAGTTGGTCCAGCAATACTGGGCCGCTAGCCTGGACTTCAGACACAAGTCCTGATTCACCGTCCATGGCTTCGAGACAGTATCCTAGCGGGAGAAAGGAAGGATTGGGATTGAGCAAACCTGTTCTGGAAAAAGCGTCTGATGTGAGCAGCTAAGACGTGTCAAAGGGCCGAGGTAAACAACAGAGAGATATAAATTGATGGTGCAGCTGCAGATTGAACATTTATTGATTTGGCTTCTTTACCTTGAGTTGTTGACGATGGTGGAGTTGTGGTTATGACAGTTGTTGTCACGGTGGTGCTTCTTGTTGTTGGCTCAGTTGTGGAGTATTCTGTCAAGATAATTGATTTGTCGTTAAATGAAAGAAAGGACACAGAACATCAGGTTTCCCCCCGAAAACAAATTATGTGGTTGTCCGGCTGGACAATCCCGTAGTTTAAACTATTAGAACACCGGTAAAAGCTTACCTTTGATGCAACCCAAGACATGCATCTCAAATGTTGTTGCCTCAACGTCACTGACATCTCGGAACTCTATGCGTAATTCAGTAACACCTTCCAAAGTATCTTGACCGGTTGGCAAGAGCTTCAGTTTAGGCTCGTCGCCTTCAAGAGTGACAACTACGGACTGCAAAAAAAATTGTAAGGAAATATGCGTTAATGCTGAACGAAAGCTCCAGACCCTACAAAAATGAATATCTCTGAAAAGGACTAAGGACTACAATCTTGAAAGCAGAGGAGCAAAGGAGGAGTGTCAGTTTGGTCTATTGTACCTTGGGGAGGTCTGTGGAATCGTCAGTCAGTGGAGTGAAATCCTCGTCTCCAGGTTTCTTGGTGAACAATCTGATGGTAACCTCGATCGGCTGTTGCTGTGCTGTAGGCTGGGGTGTGGTTGTACCCGTTTCCGGCTGACTTGGTGCACTTGTCGATTTAGAAGAACGCAAAGTGATAACCACTGCCCTGATATTGACAGGTTGGTGGAATTTGCGCTCCACACTGGGAATATCACTTGAGCTTTGGCCGATTGGTAGGTCGGTAAACGTCAGGTAGGAGGTGTCTTTATCGATTGTCAGGGACCCAGCTGGCGCAACACTAGATTCGAGACCCTGTTCACCATCCATTGGCTCTAGACAGTATCCTGCATTGGAAAAATCAAGATAAAGGGTGGTGGGTGTCTTGACAAAAACCTGTGCTTATTGCCTGAGATGGCATGATGAAATTTAGAGAGAGAAAAAGACTGAACCTTTCTGTTTGAAAGATTGAAATTGCAATTCAGTTTCTGTATACCTTGAGTGGTTGACATCTGGGAAGTTGTCGAGCGAGAGCTGGTTGTTTCTTCAGTGACAGTTGTTGATGGTGTGGTGACAGTAGTGACTTTGGTTGTCATCTCGGTCGTGGTGTATTCTGAAGGAATGAAAATATTGACTTGCGGTGAAATTGGCACAAGAGAAAATGCTGTTTTGTTACTAGGCTGAGACACTGGACAATAGGCCGCATAGTCAACACTTATGAATTTCAAGCAGCAACAAGGTAGATGACAAGCCAAGAGTTGATGATGAGTGTTGGCCTGCTTACCCTCTGCGCATCCCAAGACTTGGAATTCCAGTGTTGCTGAATCAACACCCGTCACCGTTCGCAACACGACACGCAACTGCACAATACCCTGTAGAGATTCATCGTCGATCGGTAGTAGCACTCGTTGAGGCAGTTCGTTGTCAAGGCTTATTTGGAAGATCTAACAGGGAAAATATACAGTTGGAATTGAGGTGTTGTGGTATTAAACTGAGAAATGGTGATATTCGAGAAGTACAGGTCTGGAGGTAGTGCTAGTTTGGAATTATTTTCATGCTGACCTTTTCTTTAGGACTTTCGTCATCAGACACCGGCGATAAGGTGGCGGCTCCAGCTTTCTTTGTCAGCAAAGTAAAGGTGACTTCAAGCGGTTTGACTTCTTCACCAGTAGCTGCCGGGGTGGTGGAAGAAGTCGGCGACCGCAACCTAAGGACGATAGCTCTGACGTTAGCACGTCGGCTGAACTTGCTGTCCAGGCTAGGTTTCTTTGGTGTCTCCTCAGTGATGGGCAAGCCTGTCAGCTTGACGTATCCCGTGAGTTGGTCCAGCAATACTGGGCCGCTAGCCTGGACTTCAGACACAAGTCCTGATTCACCGTCCATGGCTTCGAGACAGTATCCTAGCGGGAGAAAGGAAGGATTGGGATTGAGCAAACCTGTTCTGGAAAAAGCGTCTGATGTGAGCAGCTAAGACGTGTCAAAGGGCCGAGGTAAACAACAGAGAGATATAAATTGATGGTGCAGCTGCAGATTGAACATTTATTGATTTGGCTTCTTTACCTTGAGTTGTTGACGATGGTGGAGTTGTGGTTATGACAGTTGTTGTCACGGTGGTGCTTCTTGTTGTTGGCTCAGTTGTGGAGTATTCTGTCAAGATAATTGATTTGTCGTTAAATGAAAGAAAGGACACAGAACATCAGGTTTCCCCCCGAAAACAAATTATGTGGTTGTCCGGCTGGACAATCCCGTAGTTTAAACTATTAGAACACCGGTAAAAGCTTACCTTTGATGCAACCCAAGACATGCATCTCAAATGTTGTTGCCTCAACGTCACTGACATCTCGGAACTCTATGCGTAATTCAGTAACACCTTCCAAAGTATCTTCACCGGTTGGCAAGAGCTTCAGTTTAGGCTCGTCGCCTTCAAGAGTGACAACTACGGGCTGTACAAAAAATTGTAAGGAAATATGCGTTAATGCTGAACGAACGCTCCAGACCCTACAAAAATGAATATCTCTGAAAAGGACTAAGGACTACAATCTTGAAAGCAGAGGAGCAAAGGAGGAGTGTCAGTTTGGTCTTTTGTACCTTGGGGAGGTCTGTGGAATCGTCAGTCAGTGGAGTGAAATCCTCGTCTCCAGGTTTCTTGGTGAACAATCTGATGGTAACCTCGATCGGCTGTTGCTGTGCTGTAGGCTGGGGTGTGGTTGTACCCGTTTCCGGCTGACTTGGTGCACTTGTCGATTTAGAAGAACGCAAAGTGATAACCACTGCCCTGATATTGACAGGTTGGTGGAATTTGCGCTCCACACTGGGAATATCACTTGAGCTTTGGCCGATTGGTAGGTCGGTAAACGTCAGGTAGGAGGTGTCTTTATCGATTGTCAGGGACCCAGCTGGCGCAACACTAGATTCGAGACCCTGTTCACCATCCATTGGCTCTAGACAGTATCCTGCATTGGAAAAATCAAGATAAAGGGTGGTGGGTGTCTTGACAAAAACCTGTGCTTATTGCCTGAGATGGCATGATGAAATTTAGAGAGAGAAAAAGACTGAACCTTTCTGTTTGAAAGATTGAAATTGCAATTCAGTTTCTGTATACCTTGAGTGGTTGACATCTGGGAAGTTGTCGAGCGAGAGCTGGTTGTTTCTTCAGTGACAGTTGTTGATGGTGTGGTGACAGTAGTGACTTTGGTTGTCATCTCGGTCGTGGTGTATTCTGAAGGAATGAAAATATTGACTTGCGGTGAAATTGGCACAAGAGAAAATGCTGTTTTGTTACTAGGCTGAGACACTGGACAATAGGCCGCATAGTCAACACTTATGAATTTCAAGCAGCAACAAGGTAGATGACAAGCCAAGAGTTGATGATGAGTGTTGGCCTGCTTACCCTCTGCGCATCCCAAGACTTGGAATTCCAGTGTTGCTGAATCAACACCCGTCACCGTTCGCAACACGACACGCAACTGCACAATACCCTGTAGAGATTCATCGTCGATCGGTAGTAGCACTCGTTGAGGCAGTTCGTTGTCAAGGCTTATTTGGAAGATCTAACAGGGAAAATATACAGTTGGAATTGAGGTGTTGTGGTATTAAACTGAGAAATGGTGATATTCGAGAAGTACAGGTCTGGAGGTAGTGCTAGTTTGGAATTATTTTCATGCTGACCTTTTCTTTAGGACTTTCGTCATCAGACACCGGCGATAAGGTGGCGGCTCCAGCTTTCTTTGTCAGCAAAGTAAAGGTGACTTCAAGCGGTTTGACTTCTTCACCAGTAGCTGCCGGGGTGGTGGAAGAAGTCGGCGACCGCAACCTAAGGACGATAGCTCTGACGTTAGCACGTCGGCTGAACTTGCTGTCCAGGCTAGGTTTCTTTGGTGTCTCCTCAGTGATGGGCAAGCCTGTCAGCTTGACGTATCCCGTGAGTTGGTCCAGCAATACTGGGCCGCTAGCCTGGACTTCAGACACAAGTCCTGATTCACCGTCCATGGCTTCGAGACAGTATCCTAGCGGGAGAAAGGAAGGATTGGGATTGAGCAAACCTGTTCTGGAAAAAGCGTCTGATGTGAGCAGCTAAGACGTGTCAAAGGGCCGAGGTAAACAACAGAGAGATATAAATTGATGGTGCAGCTGCAGATTGAACATTTATTGATTTGGCTTCTTTACCTTGAGTTGTTGACGATGGTGGAGTTGTGGTTATGACAGTTGTTGTCACGGTGGTGCTTCTTGTTGTTGGCTCAGTTGTGGAGTATTCTGTCAAGATAATTGATTTGTCGTTAAATGAAAGAAAGGACACAGAACATCAGGTTTCCCCCCGAAAACAAATTATGTGGTTGTCCGGCTGGACAATCCCGTAGTTTAAACTATTAGAACACCGGTAAAAGCTTACCTTTGATGCAACCCAAGACATGCATCTCAAATGTTGTTGCCTCAACGTCACTGACATCTCGGAACTCTATGCGTAATTCAGTAACACCTTCCAAAGTATCTTCACCGGTTGGCAAGAGCTTCAGTTTAGGCTCGTCGCCTTCAAGAGTGACAACTACGGGCTGCAAAATAAATTGTAAGGAAATATGCGTTAATGCTGAACGAACGCTCCAGACCCTACAAAAATGAATATCTCTGAAAAGGACTAAGGACTACAATCTTGAAAGCAGAGGAGCAAAGGAGGAGTGTCAGTTTGGTCTTTTGTACCTTGGGGAGGTCTGTGGAATCGTCAGTCAGTGGAGTGAAATCCTCGTCTCCAGGTTTCTTGGTGAACAATCTGATGGTAACCTCGATCGGCTGTTGCTGTGCTGTAGGCTGGGGTGTGGTTGTACCCGTTTCCGGCTGACTTGGTGCACTTGTCGATTTAGAAGAACGCAAAGTGATAACCACTGCCCTGATATTGACAGGTTGGTGGAATTTGCGCTCCACACTGGGAATATCACTTGAGCTTTGGCCGATTGGTAGGTCGGTAAACGTCAGGTAGGAGGTGTCTTTATCGATTGTCAGGGACCCAGCTGGCGCAACACTAGATTCGAGACCCTGTTCACCATCCATTGGCTCTAGACAGTATCCTGCATTGGAAAAATCAAGATAAAGGGTGGTGGGTGTCTTGACAAAAACCTGTGCTTATTGCCTGAGATGGCATGATGAAATTTAGAGAGAGAAAAAGACTGAACCTTTCTGTTTGAAAGATTGAAATTGCAATTCAGTTTCTGTATACCTTGAGTGGTTGACATCTGGGAAGTTGTCGAGCGAGAGCTGGTTGTTTCTTCAGTGACAGTTGTTGATGGTGTGGTGACAGTAGTGACTTTGGTTGTCATCTCGGTCGTGGTGTATTCTGAAGGAATGAAAATATTGACTTGCGGTGAAATTGGCACAAGAGAAAATGCTGTTTTGTTACTAGGCTGAGACACTGGACAATAGGCCGCATAGTCAACACTTATGAATTTCAAGCAGCAACAAGGTAGATGACAAGCCAAGAGTTGATGATGAGTGTTGGCCTGCTTACCCTCTGCGCATCCCAAGACTTGGAATTCCAGTGTTGCTGAATCAACACCCGTCACCGTTCGCAACACGACACGCAACTGCACAATACCCTGTAGAGATTCATCGTCGATCGGTAGTAGCACTCGTTGAGGCAGTTCGTTGTCAAGGCTTATTTGGAAGATCTAACAGGGAAAATATACAGTTGGAATTGAGGTGTTGTGGTATTAAACTGAGAAATGGTGATATTCGAGAAGTACAGGTCTGGAGGTAGTGCTAGTTTGGAATTATTTTCATGCTGACCTTTTCTTTAGGACTTTCGTCATCAGACACCGGCGATAAGGTGGCGGCTCCAGCTTTCTTTGTCAGCAAAGTAAAGGTGACTTCAAGCGGTTTGACTTCTTCACCAGTAGCTGCCGGGGTGGTGGAAGAAGTCGGCGACCGCAACCTAAGGACGATAGCTCTGACGTTAGCACGTCGGCTGAACTTGCTGTCCAGGCTAGGTTTCTTTGGTGTCTCCTCAGTGATGGGCAAGCCTGTCAGCTTGACGTATCCCGTGAGTTGGTCCAGCAATACTGGGCCGCTAGCCTGGACTTCAGACACAAGTCCTGATTCACCGTCCATGGCTTCGAGACAGTATCCTAGAGGGAGAAAGGAAGGATTGGGATTGAGCAAACCTGTTCTGGAAAAAGCGTCTGATGTGAGCAGCTAAGACGTGTCAAAGGGCCGAGGTAAACAACAGAGAGATATAAATTGATGGTGCAGCTGCAGATTGAACATTTATTGATTTGGCTTCTTTACCTTGAGTTGTTGACGATGGTGGAGTTGTGGTTATGACAGTTGTTGTCACGGTGGTGCTTCTTGTTGTTGGCTCAGTTGTGGAGTATTCTGTCAAGATAATTGATTTGTCGTTAAATGAAAGAAAGGACACAGAACATCAGGTTTCCCCCCGAAAAAAAATTATGTGGTTGTCCGGCTGGACAATCCCGTAGTTTAAACTATTAGAACACCGGTAAAAGCTTACCTTTGATGCAACCCAAGACATGCATCTCAAATGTTGTTGCCTCAACGTCACTGACATCTCGGAACTCTATGCGTAATTCAGTAACACCTTCCAAAGTATCTTCACCGGTTGGCAAGAGCTTCAGTTTAGGCTCGTCGCCTTCAAGAGTGACAACTACGGGCTGCAAAATAAATTGTAAGGAAATATGCGTTAATGCTGAACGAACGCTCCAGACCTTACAAAAATGAATATCTCTGAAAAGGACTAAGGACTACAATCTTGAAAGCAGAGGAGCAAAGGAGGAGTGTCAGTTTGGTCTTTTGTACCTTGGGGAGGTCTGTGGAATCGTCAGTCAGTGGAGTGAAATCCTCGTCTCCAGGTTTCTTGGTGAACAATCTGATGGTAACCTCGATCGGCTGTTGCTGTGCTGTAGGCTGGGGTGTGGTTGTACCCGTTTCCGGCTGACTTGGTGCACTTGTCGATTTAGAAGAACGCAAAGTGATAACCACTGCCCTGATATTGACAGGTTGGTGGAATTTGCGCTCCACACTGGGAATATCACTTGAGCTTTGGCCGATTGGTAGGTCGGTAAACGTCAGGTAGGAGGTGTCTTTATCGATTGTCAGGGACCCAGCTGGCGCAACACTAGATTCGAGACCCTGTTCACCATCCATTGGCTCTAGACAGTATCCTGCATTGGAAAAATCAAGATAAAGGGTGGTGGGTGTCTTGACAAAAACCTGTGCTTATTGCCTGAGATGGCATGATGAAATTTAGAGAGAGAAAAAGACTGAACCTTTCTGTTTGAAAGATTGAAATTGCAATTCAGTTTCTGTATACCTTGAGTGGTTGACATCTGGGAAGTTGTCGAGCGAGAGCTGGTTGTTTCTTCAGTGACAGTTGTTGATGGTGTGGTGACAGTAGTGACTTTGGTTGTCATCTCGGTCGTGGTGTATTCTGAAGGAATGAAAATATTTACTTGCGGTGAAATTGGCACAAGAGAAAATGCTGTTTTGTTACTAGGCTGAGACACTGGACAATAGGCCGCATAGTCAACACTTATGAATTTCAAGCAGCAACAAGGTAGATGACAAGCCAAGAGTTGATGATGAGTGTTGGCCTGCTTACCCTCTGCGCATCCCAAGACTTGGAATTCCAGTGTTGCTGAATCAACACCCGTCACCGTTCGCAACACGACACGCAACTGCACAATACCCTGTAGAGATTCATCGTTGATCGGTAGTAGCACTCGTTGAGGCAGTTCGTTGTCAAGGCTTATTTGGAAGATCTAACAGGGAAAATATACAGTTGGAATTGAGGTGTTGTGGTATTAAACTGAGAAATGGTGATATTCGAGAAGTACAGGTCTGGAGGTAGTGCTAGTTTGGAATTATTTTCATGCTGACCTTTTCTTTAGGACTTTCGTCATCAGACACCGGCGATAAGGTGGCGGCTCCAGCTTTCTTTGTCAGCAAAGTAAAGGTGACTTCAAGCGGTTTGACTTCTTCACCAGTAGCTGCCGGGGTGGTGGAAGAAGTCGGCGACCGCAAACTAAGGACGATAGCTCTGACGTTAGCACGTCGGCTGAACTTGCTGTCCAGGCTAGGTTTCTTTGGTGTCTCCTCAGTGATGGGCAAGCCTGTCAGCTTGACGTATCCCGTGAGTAGGTCCAGCAATACTGGGCCGCTAGCCTGGACTTCAGACACAAGTCCTGATTCACCGTCCATGGCTTCGAGACAGTATCCTAGAGGGAGAAAGGAAGGATTGGGATTGAGCAAACCTGTTCTGGAAAAAGCGTCTGATGTGAGCAGCTAAGACGTGTCAAAGGGCCGAGGTAAACAACAGAGAGATATAAATTGATGGTGCAGCTGCAGATTGAACATTTATTGATTTGGCTTCTTTACCTTGAGTTGTTGACGATGGTGGAGTTGTGGTTATGACAGTTGTTGTCACGGTGGTGCTTCTTGTTGTTGGCTCAGTTGTGGAGTATTCTGTCAAGATAATTGATTTGTCGTTAAATGAAAGAAAGGACACAGAACATCAGGTTTCCCCCCGAAAAAAAATTATGTGGTTGTCCGGCTGGACAATCCCGTAGTTTAAACTATTAGAACACCGGTAAAAGCTTACCTTTGATGCAACCCAAGACATGCATCTCAAATGTTGTTGCCTCAACGTCACTGACATCTCGGAACTCTATGCGTAATTCAGTAACACCTTCCAAAGTATCTTCACCGGTTGGCAAGAGCTTCAGTTTAGGCTCGTCGCCTTCAAGAGTGACAACTACGGGCTGCAAAATAAATTGTAAGGAAATATGCGTTAATGCTGAACGAACGCTCCAGACCCTACAAAAATGAATATCTCTGAAAAGGACTAAGGACTACAATCTTGAAAGCAGAGGAGCAAAGGAGGAGTGTCAGTTTGGTCTTTTGTACCTTGGGGAGGTCTGTGGAATCGTCAGTCAGTGGAGTGAAATCCTCGTCTCCAGGTTTCTTGGTGAACAATCTGATGGTAACCTCGATCGGCTGTTGCTGTGCTGTAGGCTGGGGTGTGGTTGTACCCGTTTCCGGCTGACTTGGTGCACTTGTCGATTTAGAAGAACGCAAAGTGATAACCACTGCCCTGATATTGACAGGTTGGTGGAATTTGCGCTCCACACTGGGAATATCACTTGAGCTTTGGCCGATTGGTAGGTCGGTAAACGTCAGGTAGGAGGTGTCTTTATCGATTGTCAGGGACCCAGCTGGCGCAACACTAGATTCGAGACCCTGTTCACCATCCATTGGCTCTAGACAGTATCCTGCATTGGAAAAATCAAGATAAAGGGTGGTGGGTGTCTTGACAAAAACCTGTGCTTATTGCCTGAGATGGCATGATGAAATTTAGAGAGAGAAAAAGACTGAACCTTTCTGTTTGAAAGATTGAAATTGCAATTCAGTTTCTGTATACCTTGAGTGGTTGACATCTGGGAAGTTGTCGAGCGAGAGCTGGTTGTTTCTTCAGTGACAGTTGTTGATGGTGTGGTGACAGTAGTGACTTTGGTTGTCATCTCGGTCGTGGTGTATTCTGAAGGAATGAAAATATTGACTTGCGGTGAAATTGGCACAAGAGAAAATGCTGTTTTGTTACTAGGCTGAGACACTGGACAATAGGCCGCATAGTCAACACTTATGAATTTCAAGCAGCAACAAGGTAGATGACAAGCCAAGAGTTGATGATGAGTGTTGGCCTGCTTACCCTCTGCGCATCCCAAGACTTGGAATTCCAGTGTTGCTGAATCAACACCCGTCACCGTTCGCAACACGACACGCAACTGCACAATACCCTGTAGAGATTCATCGTCGATCGGTAGTAGCACTCGTTGAGGCAGTTCGTTGTCAAGGCTTATTTGGAAGATCTAACAGGGAAAATATACAGTTGGAATTGAGGTGTTGTGGTATTAAACTGAGAAATGGTGATATTCGAGAAGTACAGGTCTGGAGGTAGTGCTAGTTTGGAATTATTTTCATGCTGACCTTTTCTTTAGGACTTTCGTCATCAGACACCGGCGATAAGGTGGCGGCTCCAGCTTTCTTTGTCAGCAAAGTAAAGGTGACTTCAAGCGGTTTGACTTCTTCACCAGTAGCTGCCGGGGTGGTGGAAGAAGTCGGCGACCGCAACCTAAGGACGATAGCTCTGACGTTAGCACGTCGGCTGAACTTGCTGTCCAGGCTAGGTTTCTTTGGTGTCTCCTCAGTGATGGGCAAGCCTGTCAGCTTGACGTATCCCGTGAGTTGGTCCAGCAATACTGGGCCGCTAGCCTGGACTTCAGACACAAGTCCTGATTCACCGTCCATGGCTTCGAGACAGTATCCTAGAGGGAGAAAGGAAGGATTGGGATTGAGCAAACCTGTTCTGGAAAAAGCGTCTGATGTGAGCAGCTAAGACGTGTCAAAGGGCCGAGGTAAACAACAGAGAGATATAAATTGATGGTGCAGCTGCAGATTGAACATTTATTGATTTGGCTTCTTTACCTTGAGTTGTTGACGATGGTGGAGTTGTGGTTATGACAGTTGTTGTCACGGTGGTGCTTCTTGTTGTTGGCTCAGTTGTGGAGTATTCTGTCAAGATAATTGATTTGTCGTTAAATGAAAGAAAGGACACAGAACATCAGGTTTCCCCCCGAAAAAAAATTATGTGGTTGTCCGGCTGGACAATCCCGTAGTTTAAACTATTAGAACACCGGTAAAAGCTTACCTTTGATGCAACCCAAGACATGCATCTCAAATGTTGTTGCTTCAACGTCACTGACATCTCGGAACTCTATGCGTAATTCAGTAACACCTTCCAAAGTATCTTCACCGGTTGGCAAGAGCTTCAGTTTAGGCTCGTCGCCTTCAAGAGTGACAACTACGGGCTGCAAAAAAAATTGTAAGGAAATATGCGTTAACGCTGAACGAATGCTCCAGACCCTACAAAAATGAATATCTCTGAAAAGGACTAAGGACTACAATCTTGAAAGCAGAGGAGCAAAGGAGGAGTGTCAGTTTGGTCTTTTGTACCTTGGGGAGGTCTGTGGAATCGTCAGTCAGTGGAGTGAAATCCTCGTCTCCAGGTTTCTTGGTGAACAATCTGATGGTAACCTCGATCGGCTGTTGCTGTGCTGTAGGCTGGGGTGTGGTTGTACCCGTTTCCGGCTGACTTGGTGCACTTGTCGATTTAGAAGAACGCAAAGTGATAACCACTGCCCTGATATTGACAGGTTGGTGGAATTTGCGCTCCACACTGGGAATATCACTTGAGCTTTGGCCGATTGGTAGGTCGGTAAACGTCAGGTAGGAGGTGTCTTTATCGATTGTCAGGGACCCAGCTGGCGCAACACTAGATTCGAGACCCTGTTCACCATCCATTGGCTCTAGACAGTATCCTGCATTGGAAAAATCAAGATAAAGGGTGGTGGGTGTCTTGACAAAAACCTGTGCTTATTGCCTGAGATGGCATGATGAAATTTAGAGAGAGAAAAAGACTGAACCTTTCTGTTTGAAAGATTGAAATTGCAATTCAGTTTCTGTATACCTTGAGTGGTTGACATCTGGGAAGTTGTCGAGCGAGAGCTGGTTGTTTCTTCAGTGACAGTTGTTGATGGTGTGGTGACAGTAGTGACTTTGGTTGTCATCTCGGTCGTGGTGTATTCTGAAGGAATGAAAATATTTACTTGCGGTGAAATTGGCACAAGAGAAAATGCTGTTTTGTTACTAGGCTGAGACACTGGACAATAGGCCGCATAGTCAACACTTATGAATTTCAAGCAGCAACAAGGTAGATGACAAGCCAAGAGTTGATGATGAGTGTTGGCCTGCTTACCCTCTGCGCATCCCAAGACTTGGAATTCCAGTGTTGCTGAATCAACACCCGTCACCGTTCGCAACACGACACGCAACTGCACAATACCCTGTAGAGATTCATCGTCGATCGGTAGTAGCACTCGTTGAGGCAGTTCGTTGTCAAGGCTTATTTGGAAGATCTAACAGGGAAAATATACAGTTGGAATTGAGGTGTTGTGGTATTAAACTGAGAAATGGTGATATTCGAGAAGTACAGGTCTGGAGGTAGTGCTAGTTTGGAATTATTTTCATGCTGACCTTTTCTTTAGGACTTTCGTCATCAGACACCGGCGATAAGGTGGCGGCTCCAGCTTTCTTTGTCAGCAAAGTAAAGGTGACTTCAAGCGGTTTGACTTCTTCACCAGTAGCTGCCGGGGTGGTGGAAGAAGTCGGCGACCGCAACCTAAGGACGATAGCTCTGACGTTAGCACGTCGGCTGAACTTGCTGTCCAGGCTAGGTTTCTTTGGTGTCTCCTCAGTGATGGGCAAGCCTGTCAGCTTGACGTATCCCGTGAGTTGGTCCAGCAATACTGGGCCGCTAGCCTGGACTTCAGACACAAGTCCTGATTCACCGTCCATGGCTTCGAGACAGTATCCTAGAGGGAGAAAGGAAGGATTGGGATTGAGCAAACCTGTTCTGGAAAAAGCGTCTGATGTGAGCAGCTAAGACGTGTCAAAGGGCCGAGGTAAACAACAGAGAGATATAAATTGATGGTGCAGCTGCAGATTGAACATTTATTGATTTGGCTTCTTTACCTTGAGTTGTTGACGATGGTGGAGTTGTGGTTATGACAGTTGTTGTCACGGTGGTGCTTCTTGTTGTTGGCTCAGTTGTGGAGTATTCTGTCAAGATAATTGATTTGTCGTTAAATGAAAGAAAGGACACAGAACATCAGGTTTCCCCCCGAAAAAAAATTATGTGGTTGTCCGGCTGGACAATCCCGTAGTTTAAACTATTAGAACACCGGTAAAAGCTTACCTTTGATGCAACCCAAGACATGCATCTCAAATGTTGTTGCTTCAACGTCACTGACATCTCGGAACTCTATGCGTAATTCAGTAACACCTTCCAAAGTATCTTGACCGGTTGGCAAGAGCTTCAGTTTAGGCTCGTCGCCTTCAAGAGTGACAACTACGGGCTGCAAAAAAAATTGTAAGGAAATATGCGTTAACGCTGAACGAATGCTCCAGACCCTACAAAAATGAATATCTCTGAAAAGGACTAAGGACTACAATCTTGAAAGCAGAGGAGCAAAGGAGGAGTGTCAGTTTGGTCTTTTGTACCTTGGGGAGGTCTGTGGAATCGTCAGTCAGTGGAGTGAAATCCTCGTCTCCAGGTTTCTTGGTGAACAATCTGATGGTAACCTCGATCGGCTGTTGCTGTGCTGTAGGCTGGGGTGTGGTTGTACCCGTTTCCGGCTGACTTGGTGCACTTGTCGATTTAGAAGAACGCAAAGTGATAACCACTGCCCTGATATTGACAGGTTGGTGGAATTTGCGCTCCACACTGGGAATATCACTTGAGCTTTGGCCGATTGGTAGGTCGGTAAACGTCAGGTAGGAGGTGTCTTTATCGATTGTCAGGGACCCAGCTGGCGCAACACTAGATTCGAGACCCTGTTCACCATCCATTGGCTCTAGACAGTATCCTGCATTGGAAAAATCAAGATAAAGGGTGGTGGGTGTCTTGACAAAAACCTGTGCTTATTGCCTGAGATGGCATGATGAAATTTAGAGAGAGAAAAAGACTGAACCTTTCTGTTTGAAAGATTGAAATTGCAATTCAGTTTCTGTATACCTTGAGTGGTTGACATCTGGGAAGTTGTCGAGCGAGAGCTGGTTGTTTCTTCAGTGACAGTTGTTGATGGTGTGGTGACAGTAGTGACTTTGGTTGTCATCTCGGTCGTGGTGTATTCTGAAGGAATGAAAATATTTACTTGCGGTGAAATTGGCACAAGAGAAAATGCTGTTTTGTTACTAGGCTGAGACACTGGACAATAGGCCGCATAGTCAACACTTATGAATTTCAAGCAGCAACAAGGTAGATGACAAGCCAAGAGTTGATGATGAGTGTTGGCCTGCTTACCCTCTGCGCATCCCAAGACTTGGAATTCCAGTGTTGCTGAATCAACACCCGTCACCGTTCGCAACACGACACGCAACTGCACAATACCCTGTAGAGATTCATCGTCGATCGGTAGTAGCACTCGTTGAGGCAGTTCGTTGTCAAGGCTTATTTGGAAGATCTAACAGGGAAAATATACAGTTGGAATTGAGGTGTTGTGGTATTAAACTGAGAAATGGTGATATTCGAGAAGTACAGGTCTGGAGGTAGTGCTAGTTTGGAATTATTTTCATGCTGACCTTTTCTTTAGGACTTTCGTCATCAGACACCGGCGATAAGGTGGCGGCTCCAGCTTTCTTTGTCAGCAAAGTAAAGGTGACTTCAAGCGGTTTGACTTCTTCACCAGTAGCTGCCGGGGTGGTGGAAGAAGTCGGCGACCGCAAACTAAGGACGATAGCTCTGACGTTAGCACGTCGGCTGAACTTGCTGTCCAGGCTAGGTTTCTTTGGTGTCTCCTCAGTGATGGGCAAGCCTGTCAGCTTGACGTATCCCGTGAGTAGGTCCAGCAATACTGGGCCGCTAGCCTGGACTTCAGACACAAGTCCTGATTCACCGTCCATGGCTTCGAGACAGTATCCTAGAGGGAGAAAGGAAGGATTGGGATTGAGCAAACCTGTTCTGGAAAAAGCGTCTGATGTGAGCAGCTAAGACGTGTCAAAGGGCCGAGGTAAACAACAGAGAGATATAAATTGATGGTGCAGCTGCAGATTGAACATTTATTGATTTGGCTTCTTTACCTTGAGTTGTTGACGATGGTGGAGTTGTGGTTATGACAGTTGTTGTCACGGTGGTGCTTCTTGTTGTTGGCTCAGTTGTGGAGTATTCTGTCAAGATAATTGATTTGTCGTTAAATGAAAGAAAGGACACAGAACATCAGGTTTCCCCCCGAAAAAAAATTATGTGGTTGTCCGGCTGGACAATCCCGTAGTTTAAACTATTAGAACACCGGTAAAAGCTTACCTTTGATGCAACCCAAGACATGCATCTCAAATGTTGTTGCCTCAACGTCACTGACATCTCGGAACTCTATGCGTAATTCAGTAACACCTTCCAAAGTATCTTCACCGGTTGGCAAGAGCTTCAGTTTAGGCTCGTCGCCTTCAAGAGTGACAACTACGGGCTGCAAAATAAATTGTAAGGAAATATGCGTTAATGCTGAACGAACGCTCCAGACCCTACAAAAATGAATATCTCTGAAAAGGACTAAGGACTACAATCTTGAAAGCAGAGGAGCAAAGGAGGAGTGTCAGTTTGGTCTTTTGTACCTTGGGGAGGTCTGTGGAATCGTCAGTCAGTGGAGTGAAATCCTCGTCTCCAGGTTTCTTGGTGAACAATCTGATGGTAACCTCGATCGGCTGTTGCTGTGCTGTAGGCTGGGGTGTGGTTGTACCCGTTTCCGGCTGACTTGGTGCACTTGTCGATTTAGAAGAACGCAAAGTGATAACCACTGCCCTGATATTGACAGGTTGGTGGAATTTGCGCTCCACACTGGGAATATCACTTGAGCTTTGGCCGATTGGTAGGTCGGTAAACGTCAGGTAGGAGGTGTCTTTATCGATTGTCAGGGACCCAGCTGGCGCAACACTAGATTCGAGACCCTGTTCACCATCCATTGGCTCTAGACAGTATCCTGCATTGGAAAAATCAAGATAAAGGGTGGTGGGTGTCTTGACAAAAACCTGTGCTTATTGCCTGAGATGGCATGATGAAATTTAGAGAGAGAAAAAGACTGAACCTTTCTGTTTGAAAGATTGAAATTGCAATTCAGTTTCTGTATACCTTGAGTGGTTGACATCTGGGAAGTTGTCGAGCGAGAGCTGGTTGTTTCTTCAGTGACAGTTGTTGATGGTGTGGTGACAGTAGTGACTTTGGTTGTCATCTCGGTCGTGGTGTATTCTGAAGGAATGAAAATATTGACTTGCGGTGAAATTGGCACAAGAGAAAATGCTGTTTTGTTACTAGGCTGAGACACTGGACAATAGGCCGCATAGTCAACACTTATGAATTTCAAGCAGCAACAAGGTAGATGACAAGCCAAGAGTTGATGATGAGTGTTGGCCTGCTTACCCTCTGCGCATCCCAAGACTTGGAATTCCAGTGTTGCTGAATCAACACCCGTCACCGTTCGCAACACGACACGCAACTGCACAATACCCTGTAGAGATTCATCGTCGATCGGTAGTAGCACTCGTTGAGGCAGTTCGTTGTCAAGGCTTATTTGGAAGATCTAACAGGGAAAATATACAGTTGGAATTGAGGTGTTGTGGTATTAAACTGAGAAATGGTGATATTCGAGAAGTACAGGTCTGGAGGTAGTGCTAGTTTGGAATTATTTTCATGCTGACCTTTTCTTTAGGACTTTCGTCATCAGACACCGGCGATAAGGTGGCGGCTCCAGCTTTCTTTGTCAGCAAAGTAAAGGTGACTTCAAGCGGTTTGACTTCTTCACCAGTAGCTGCCGGGGTGGTGGAAGAAGTCGGCGACCGCAACCTAAGGACGATAGCTCTGACGTTAGCACGTCGGCTGAACTTGCTGTCCAGGCTAGGTTTCTTTGGTGTCTCCTCAGTGATGGGCAAGCCTGTCAGCTTGACGTATCCCGTGAGTTGGTCCAGCAATACTGGGCCGCTAGCCTGGACTTCAGACACAAGTCCTGATTCACCGTCCATGGCTTCGAGACAGTATCCTAGAGGGAGAAAGGAAGGATTGGGATTGAGCAAACCTGTTCTGGAAAAAGCGTCTGATGTGAGCAGCTAAGACGTGTCAAAGGGCCGAGGTAAACAACAGAGAGATATAAATTGATGGTGCAGCTGCAGATTGAACATTTATTGATTTGGCTTCTTTACCTTGAGTTGTTGACGATGGTGGAGTTGTGGTTATGACAGTTGTTGTCACGGTGGTGCTTCTTGTTGTTGGCTCAGTTGTGGAGTATTCTGTCAAGATAATTGATTTGTCGTTAAATGAAAGAAAGGACACAGAACATCAGGTTTCCCCCCGAAAAAAAATTATGTGGTTGTCCGGCTGGACAATCCCGTAGTTTAAACTATTAGAACACCGGTAAAAGCTTACCTTTGATGCAACCCAAGACATGCATCTCAAATGTTGTTGCTTCAACGTCACTGACATCTCGGAACTCTATGCGTAATTCAGTAACACCTTCCAAAGTATCTTCACCGGTTGGCAAGAGCTTCAGTTTAGGCTCGTCGCCTTCAAGAGTGACAACTACGGGCTGCAAAAAAAATTGTAAGGAAATATGCGTTAACGCTGAACGAATGCTCCAGACCCTACAAAAATGAATATCTCTGAAAAGGACTAAGGACTACAATCTTGAAAGCAGAGGAGCAAAGGAGGAGTGTCAGTTTGGTCTTTTGTACCTTGGGGAGGTCTGTGGAATCGTCAGTCAGTGGAGTGAAATCCTCGTCTCCAGGTTTCTTGGTGAACAATCTGATGGTAACCTCGATCGGCTGTTGCTGTGCTGTAGGCTGGGGTGTGGTTGTACCCGTTTCCGGCTGACTTGGTGCACTTGTCGATTTAGAAGAACGCAAAGTGATAACCACTGCCCTGATATTGACAGGTTGGTGGAATTTGCGCTCCACACTGGGAATATCACTTGAGCTTTGGCCGATTGGTAGGTCGGTAAACGTCAGGTAGGAGGTGTCTTTATCGATTGTCAGGGACCCAGCTGGCGCAACACTAGATTCGAGACCCTGTTCACCATCCATTGGCTCTAGACAGTATCCTGCATTGGAAAAATCAAGATAAAGGGTGGTGGGTGTCTTGACAAAAACCTGTGCTTATTGCCTGAGATGGCATGATGAAATTTAGAGAGAGAAAAAGACTGAACCTTTCTGTTTGAAAGATTGAAATTGCAATTCAGTTTCTGTATACCTTGAGTGGTTGACATCTGGGAAGTTGTCGAGCGAGAGCTGGTTGTTTCTTCAGTGACAGTTGTTGATGGTGTGGTGACAGTAGTGACTTTGGTTGTCATCTCGGTCGTGGTGTATTCTGAAGGAATGAAAATATTTACTTGCGGTGAAATTGGCACAAGAGAAAATGCTGTTTTGTTACTAGGCTGAGACACTGGACAATAGGCCGCATGGTCAACACTTATGAATTTCAAGCAGCAACAAGGTAGATGACAAGCCAAGAGTTGATGATGAGTGTTGGCCTGCTTACCCTCTGCGCATCCCAAGACTTGGAATTCCAGTGTTGCTGAATCAACACCCGTCACCGTTCGCAACACGACACGCAACTGCACAATACCCTGTAGAGATTCATCGTCGATCGGTAGTAGCACTCGTTGAGGCAGTTCGTTGTCAAGGCTTATTTGGAAGATCTAACAGGGAAAATATACAGTTGGAATTGAGGTGTTGTGGTATTAAACTGAGAAATGGTGATATTCGAGAAGTACAGGTCTGGAGGTAGTGCTAGTTTGGAATTATTTTCATGCTGACCTTTTCTTTAGGACTTTCGTCATCAGACACCGGCGATAAGGTGGCGGCTCCAGCTTTCTTTGTCAGCAAAGTAAAGGTGACTTCAAGCGGTTTGACTTCTTCACCAGTAGCTGCCGGGGTGGTGGAAGAAGTCGGCGACCGCAACCTAAGGACGATAGCTCTGACGTTAGCACGTCGGCTGAACTTGCTGTCCAGGCTAGGTTTCTTTGGTGTCTCCTCAGTGATGGGCAAGCCTGTCAGCTTGACGTATCCCGTGAGTTGGTCCAGCAATACTGGGCCGCTAGCCTGGACTTCAGACACAAGTCCTGATTCACCGTCCATGGCTTCGAGACAGTATCCTAGAGGGAGAAAGGAAGGATTGGGATTGAGCAAACCTGTTCTGGAAAAAGCGTCTGATGTGAGCAGCTAAGACGTGTCAAAGGGCCGAGGTAAACAACAGAGAGATATAAATTGATGGTGCAGCTGCAGATTGAACATTTATTGATTTGGCTTCTTTACCTTGAGTTGTTGACGATGGTGGAGTTGTGGTTATGACAGTTGTTGTCACGGTGGTGCTTCTTGTTGTTGGCTCAGTTGTGGAGTATTCTGTCAAGATAATTGATTTGTCGTTAAATGAAAGAAAGGACACAGAACATCAGGTTTCCCCCCGAAAAAAAATTATGTGGTTGTCCGGCTGGACAATCCCGTAGTTTAAACTATTAGAACACCGGTAAAAGCTTACCTTTGATGCAACCCAAGACATGCATCTCAAATGTTGTTGCTTCAACGTCACTGACATCTCGGAACTCTATGCGTAATTCAGTAACACCTTCCAAAGTATCTTCACCGGTTGGCAAGAGCTTCAGTTTAGGCTCGTCGCCTTCAAGAGTGACAACTACGGGCTGCAAAAAAAATTGTAAGGAAATATGCGTTAACGCTGAACGAATGCTCCAGACCCTACAAAAATGAATATCTCTGAAAAGGACTAAGGACTACAATCTTGAAAGCAGAGGAGCAAAGGAGGAGTGTCAGTTTGGTCTTTTGTACCTTGGGGAGGTCTGTGGAATCGTCAGTCAGTGGAGTGAAATCCTCGTCTCCAGGTTTCTTGGTGAACAATCTGATGGTAACCTCGATCGGCTGTTGCTGTGCTGTAGGCTGGGGTGTGGTTGTACCCGTTTCCGGCTGACTTGGTGCACTTGTCGATTTAGAAGAACGCAAAGTGATAACCACTGCCCTGATATTGACAGGTTGGTGGAATTTGCGCTCCACACTGGGAATATCACTTGAGCTTTGGCCGATTGGTAGGTCGGTAAACGTCAGGTAGGAGGTGTCTTTATCGATTGTCAGGGACCCAGCTGGCGCAACACTAGATTCGAGACCCTGTTCACCATCCATTGGCTCTAGACAGTATCCTGCATTGGAAAAATCAAGATAAAGGGTGGTGGGTGTCTTGACAAAAACCTGTGCTTATTGCCTGAGATGGCATGATGAAATTTAGAGAGAGAAAAAGACTGAACCTTTCTGTTTGAAAGATTGAAATTGCAATTCAGTTTCTGTATACCTTGAGTGGTTGACATCTGGGAAGTTGTCGAGCGAGAGCTGGTTGTTTCTTCAGTGACAGTTGTTGATGGTGTGGTGACAGTAGTGACTTTGGTTGTCATCTCGGTCGTGGTGTATTCTGAAGGAATGAAAATATTTACTTGCGGTGAAATTGGCACAAGAGAAAATGCTGTTTTGTTACTAGGCTGAGACACTGGACAATAGGCCGCATAGTCAACACTTATGAATTTCAAGCAGCAACAAGGTAGATGACAAGCCAAGAGTTGATGATGAGTGTTGGCCTGCTTACCCTCTGCGCATCCCAAGACTTGGAATTCCAGTGTTGCTGAATCAACACCCGTCACCGTTCGCAACACGACACGCAACTGCACAATACCCTGTAGAGATTCATCGTCGATCGGTAGTAGCACTCGTTGAGGCAGTTCGTTGTCAAGGCTTATTTGGAAGATCTAACAGGGAAAATATACAGTTGGAATTGAGGTGTTGTGGTATTAAACTGAGAAATGGTGATATTCGAGAAGTACAGGTCTGGAGGTAGTGCTAGTTTGGAATTATTTTCATGCTGACCTTTTCTTTAGGACTTTCGTCATCAGACACCGGCGATAAGGTGGCGGCTCCAGCTTTCTTTGTCAGCAAAGTAAAGGTGACTTCAAGCGGTTTGACTTCTTCACCAGTAGCTGCCGGGGTGGTGGAAGAAGTCGGCGACCGCAACCTAAGGACGATAGCTCTGACGTTAGCACGTCGGCTGAACTTGCTGTCCAGGCTAGGTTTCTTTGGTGTCTCCTCAGTGATGGGCAAGCCTGTCAGCTTGACGTATCCCGTGAGTTGGTCCAGCAATACTGGGCCGCTAGCCTGGACTTCAGACACAAGTCCTGATTCACCGTCCATGGCTTCGAGACAGTATCCTAGAGGGAGAAAGGAAGGATTGGGATTGAGCAAACCTGTTCTGGAAAAAGCGTCTGATGTGAGCAGCTAAGACGTGTCAAAGGGCCGAGGTAAACAACAGAGAGATATAAATTGATGGTGCAGCTGCAGATTGAACATTTATTGATTTGGCTTCTTTACCTTGAGTTGTTGACGATGGTGGAGTTGTGGTTATGACAGTTGTTGTCACGGTGGTGCTTCTTGTTGTTGGCTCAGTTGTGGAGTATTCTGTCAAGATAATTGATTTGTCGTTAAATGAAAGAAAGGACACAGAACATCAGGTTTCCCCCCGAAAAAAAATTATGTGGTTGTCCGGCTGGACAATCCCGTAGTTTAAACTATTAGAACACCGGTAAAAGCTTACCTTTGATGCAACCCAAGACATGCATCTCAAATGTTGTTGCTTCAACGTCACTGACATCTCGGAACTCTATGCGTAATTCAGTAACACCTTCCAAAGTATCTTCACCGGTTGGCAAGAGCTTCAGTTTAGGCTCGTCGCCTTCAAGAGTGACAACTACGGGCTGCAAAAAAAATTGTAAGGAAATATGCGTTAACGCTGAACGAATGCTCCAGACCCTACAAAAATGAATATCTCTGAAAAGGACTAAGGACTACAATCTTGAAAGCAGAGGAGCAAAGGAGGAGTGTCAGTTTGGTCTTTTGTACCTTGGGGAGGTCTGTGGAATCGTCAGTCAGTGGAGTGAAATCCTCGTCTCCAGGTTTCTTGGTGAACAATCTGATGGTAACCTCGATCGGCTGTTGCTGTGCTGTAGGCTGGGGTGTGGTTGTACCCGTTTCCGGCTGACTTGGTGCACTTGTCGATTTAGAAGAACGCAAAGTGATAACCACTGCCCTGATATTGACAGGTTGGTGGAATTTGCGCTCCACACTGGGAATATCACTTGAGCTTTGGCCGATTGGTAGGTCGGTAAACGTCAGGTAGGAGGTGTCTTTATCGATTGTCAGGGACCCAGCTGGCGCAACACTAGATTCGAGACCCTGTTCACCATCCATTGGCTCTAGACAGTATCCTGCATTGGAAAAATCAAGATAAAGGGTGGTGGGTGTCTTGACAAAAACCTGTGCTTATTGCCTGAGATGGCATGATGAAATTTAGAGAGAGAAAAAGACTGAACCTTTCTGTTTGAAAGATTGAAATTGCAATTCAGTTTCTGTATACCTTGAGTGGTTGACATCTGGGAAGTTGTCGAGCGAGAGCTGGTTGTTTCTTCAGTGACAGTTGTTGATGGTGTGGTGACAGTAGTGACTTTGGTTGTCATCTCGGTCGTGGTGTATTCTGAAGGAATGAAAATATTTACTTGCGGTGAAATTGGCACAAGAGAAAATGCTGTTTTGTTACTAGGCTGAGACACTGGACAATAGGCCGCATAGTCAACACTTATGAATTTCAAGCAGCAACAAGGTAGATGACAAGCCAAGAGTTGATGATGAGTGTTGGCCTGCTTACCCTCTGCGCATCCCAAGACTTGGAATTCCAGTGTTGCTGAATCAACACCCGTCACCGTTCGCAACACGACACGCAACTGCACAATACCCTGTAGAGATTCATCGTCGATCGGTAGTAGCACTCGTTGAGGCAGTTCGTTGTCAAGGCTTATTTGGAAGATCTAACAGGGAAAATATACAGTTGGAATTGAGGTGTTGTGGTATTAAACTGAGAAATGGTGATATTCGAGAAGTACAGGTCTGGAGGTAGTGCTAGTTTGGAATTATTTTCATGCTGACCTTTTCTTTAGGACTTTCGTCATCAGACACCGGCGATAAGGTGGCGGCTCCAGCTTTCTTTGTCAGCAAAGTAAAGGTGACTTCAAGCGGTTTGACTTCTTCACCAGTAGCTGCCGGGGTGGTGGAAGAAGTCGGCGACCGCAACCTAAGGACGATAGCTCTGACGTTAGCACGTCGGCTGAACTTGCTGTCCAGGCTAGGTTTCTTTGGTGTCTCCTCAGTGATGGGCAAGCCTGTCAGCTTGACGTATCCCGTGAGTTGGTCCAGCAATACTGGGCCGCTAGCCTGGACTTCAGACACAAGTCCTGATTCACCGTCCATGGCTTCGAGACAGTATCCTAGAGGGAGAAAGGAAGGATTGGGATTGAGCAAACCTGTTCTGGAAAAAGCGTCTGATGTGAGCAGCTAAGACGTGTCAAAGGGCCGAGGTAAACAACAGAGAGATATAAATTGATGGTGCAGCTGCAGATTGAACATTTATTGATTTGGCTTCTTTACCTTGAGTTGTTGACGATGGTGGAGTTGTGGTTATGACAGTTGTTGTCACGGTGGTGCTTCTTGTTGTTGGCTCAGTTGTGGAGTATTCTGTCAAGATAATTGATTTGTCGTTAAATGAAAGAAAGGACACAGAACATCAGGTTTCCCCCCGAAAAAAAATTATGTGGTTGTCCGGCTGGACAATCCCGTAGTTTAAACTATTAGAACACCGGTAAAAGCTTACCTTTGATGCAACCCAAGACATGCATCTCAAATGTTGTTGCCTCAACGTCACTGACATCTCGGAACTCTATGCGTAATTCAGTAACACCTTCCAAAGTATCTTCACCGGTTGGCAAGAGCTTCAGTTTAGGCTCGTCGCCTTCAAGAGTGACAACTACGGGCTGCAAAAAAAATTGTAAGGAAATATGCGTTAACGCTGAACGAATGCTCCAGACCCTACAAAAATGAATATCTCTGAAAAGGACTAAGGACTACAATCTTGAAAGCAGAGGAGCAAAGGAGGAGTGTCAGTTTGGTCTTTTGTACCTTGGGGAGGTCTGTGGAATCGTCAGTCAGTGGAGTGAAATCCTCGTCTCCAGGTTTCTTGGTGAACAATCTGATGGTAACCTCGATCGGCTGTTGCTGTGCTGTAGGCTGGGGTGTGGTTGTACCCGTTTCCGGCTGACTTGGTGCACTTGTCGATTTAGAAGAACGCAAAGTGATAACCACTGCCCTGATATTGACAGGTTGGTGGAATTTGCGCTCCACACTGGGAATATCACTTGAGCTTTGGCCGATTGGTAGGTCGGTAAACGTCAGGTAGGAGGTGTCTTTATCGATTGTCAGGGACCCAGCTGGCGCAACACTAGATTCGAGACCCTGTTCACCATCCATTGGCTCTAGACAGTATCCTGCATTGGAAAAATCAAGATAAAGGGTGGTGGGTGTCTTGACAAAAACCTGTGCTTATTGCCTGAGATGGCATGATGAAATTTAGAGAGAGAAAAAGACTGAACCTTTCTGTTTGAAAGATTGAAATTGCAATTCAGTTTCTGTATACCTTGAGTGGTTGACATCTGGGAAGTTGTCGAGCGAGAGCTGGTTGTTTCTTCAGTGACAGTTGTTGATGGTGTGGTGACAGTAGTGACTTTGGTTGTCATCTCGGTCGTGGTGTATTCTGAAGGAATGAAAATATTTACTTGCGGTGAAATTGGCACAAGAGAAAATGCTGTTTTGTTACTAGGCTGAGACACTGGACAATAGGCCGCATAGTCAACACTTATGAATTTCAAGCAGCAACAAGGTAGATGACAAGCCAAGAGTTGATGATGAGTGTTGGCCTGCTTACCCTCTGCGCATCCCAAGACTTGGAATTCCAGTGTTGCTGAATCAACACCCGTCACCGTTCGCAACACGACACGCAACTGCACAATACCCTGTAGAGATTCATCGTCGATCGGTAGTAGCACTCGTTGAGGCAGTTCGTTGTCAAGGCTTATTTGGAAGATCTAACAGGGAAAATATACAGTTGGAATTGAGGTGTTGTGGTATTAAACTGAGAAATGGTGATATTCGAGAAGTACAGGTCTGGAGGTAGTGCTAGTTTGGAATTATTTTCATGCTGACCTTTTCTTTAGGACTTTCGTCATCAGACACCGGCGATAAGGTGGCGGCTCCAGCTTTCTTTGTCAGCAAAGTAAAGGTGACTTCAAGCGGTTTGACTTCTTCACCAGTAGCTGCCGGGGTGGTGGAAGAAGTCGGCGACCGCAACCTAAGGACGATAGCTCTGACGTTAGCACGTCGGCTGAACTTGCTGTCCAGGCTAGGTTTCTTTGGTGTCTCCTCAGTGATGGGCAAGCCTGTCAGCTTGACGTATCCCGTGAGTTGGTCCAGCAATACTGGGCCGCTAGCCTGGACTTCAGACACAAGTCCTGATTCACCGTCCATGGCTTCGAGACAGTATCCTAGAGGGAGAAAGGAAGGATTGGGATTGAGCAAACCTGTTCTGGAAAAAGCGTCTGATGTGAGCAGCTAAGACGTGTCAAAGGGCCAAGGTAAACAACAGAGAGATATAAATTGATGGTGCAGCTGCAGATTGAACATTTATTGATTTGGCTTCTTTACCTTGAGTTGTTGACGATGGTGGAGTTGTGGTTATGACAGTTGTTGTCACGGTGGTGCTTCTTGTTGTTGGCTCAGTTGTGGAGTATTCTGTCAAGATAATTGATTTGTCGTTAAATGAAAGAAAGGACACAGAACATCAGGTTTCCCCCCGAAAAAAAATTATGTGGTTGTCCGGCTGGACAATCCCGTAGTTTAAACTATTAGAACACCGGTAAAAGCTTACCTTTGATGCAACCCAAGACATGCATCTCAAATGTTGTTGCCTCAACGTCACTGACATCTCGGAACTCTATGCGTAATTCAGTAACACCTTCCAAAGTATCTTCACCGGTAGGCAAGAGCTTCAGTTTAGGCTCGTCGCCTTCAAGAGTGACAACTACGGGCTGCAAAAAAAATTGTAATGAAATATGCGTTAATGCTGAACGAATGCTCCAGACCCTACAAAAATGAATATCTCTGAAAAGGACTAAGGACTACAATCTTGAAAGCAGAGGAGCAAAGGAGGAGTGTCAGTTTGGTCTTTTGTACCTTGGGGAGGTCTGTGGAATCGTCAGTCAGTGGAGTGAAATCCTCGTCTCCAGGTTTCTTGGTGAACAATCTGATGGTAACCTCGATCGGCTGTTGCTGTGCTGTAGGCTGGGGTGTGGTTGTACCCGTTTCCGGCTGACTTGGTGCACTTGTCGATTTAGAAGAACGCAAAGTGATAACCACTGCCCTGATATTGACAGGTTGGTGGAATTTGCGCTCCACACTGGGAATATCACTTGAGCTTTGGCCGATTGGTAGGTCGGTAAACGTCAGGTAGGAGGTGTCTTTATCGATTGTCAGGGACCCAGCTGGCGCAACACTAGATTCGAGACCCTGTTCACCATCCATTGGCTCTAGACAGTATCCTGCATTGGAAAAATCAAGATAAAGGGTGGTGGGTGTCTTGACAAAAACCTGTGCTTATTGCCTGAGATGGCATGATGAAATTTAGAGAGAGAAAAAGACTGAACCTTTCTGTTTGAAAGATTGAAATTGCAATTCAGTTTCTGTATACCTTGAGTGGTTGACATCTGGGAAGTTGTCGAGCGAGAGCTGGTTGTTTCTTCAGTGACAGTTGTTGATGGTGTGGTGACAGTAGTGACTTTGGTTGTCATCTCGGTCGTGGTGTATTCTGAAGGAATGAAAATATTGACTTGCGGTGAAATTGGCACAAGAGAAAATGCTGTTTTGTTACTAGGCTGAGACACTGGACAATAGGCCGCATAGTCAACACTTATGAATTTCAAGCAGCAACAAGGTAGATGACAAGCCAAGAGTTGATGATGAGTGTTGGCCTGCTTACCCTCTGCGCATCCCAAGACTTGGAATTCCAGTGTTGCTGAATCAACACCCGTCACCGTTCGCAACACCACACGCAACTGCACAATACCCTGTAGAGATTCATCGTCGATCGGTAGTAGCACTCGTTGAGGCAGTTCGTTGTCAAGGTTTATTTGGAAGATCTAACAGGGAAAATATACAGTTGGAATTGAGGTGTTGTGGTATTAAACTGAGAAATGGTGATATTCGAGAAGTACAGGTCTGGAGGTAGTGCTAGTTTGGAATTATTTTCATGCTGACCTTTTCTTTAGGACTTTCGTCATCAGACACCGGCGATAAGGTGGCGGCTCCAGCTTTCTTTGTCAGCAAAGTAAAGGTGACTTCAAGCGGATTGACTTCTTCACCAGTAGCTGCCGGGGTGGTGGAAGAAGTCGGCGACCGCAACCTAAGGACGATAGCTCTGACGTTAGCACGTCGGCTGAACTTGCTGTCCAGGCTAGGTTTCTTTGGTGTCTCCTCAGTGATGGGCAAGCCTGTCAGCTTGACGTATCCCGTGAGTTGGTCCAGCAATACTGGGCCGCTAGCCTGGACTTCAGACACAAGTCCTGATTCACCGTCCATGGCTTCGAGACAGTATCCTAGAGGGAGAAAGGAAGGATTGGGATTGAGCAAACCTGTTCTGGAAAAAGCGTCTGATGTGAGCAGCTAAGACGTGTCAAAGGGCCAAGGTAAACAACAGAGAGATATAAATTGATGGTGCAGCTGCAGATTGAACATTTATTGATTTGGCTTCTTTACCTTGAGTTGTTGACGATGGTGGAGTTGTGGTTATGACAGTTGTTGTCACGGTGGTGCTTCTTGTTGTTGGCTCAGTTGTGGAGTATTCTGTCAAGATAATTGATTTGTCGTTAAATGAAAGAAAGGACACAGAACATCAGGTTTCCCCCCGAAAAAAAATTATGTGGTTGTCCGGCTGGACAATCCCGTAGTTTAAACTATTAGAACACCGGTAAAAGCTTACCTTTGATGCAACCCAAGACATGCATCTCAAATGTTGTTGCCTCAACGTCACTGACATCTCGGAACTCTATGCGTAATTCAGTAACACCTTCCAAAGTATCTTCACCGGTTGGCAAGAGCTTCAGTTTAGGCTCGTCGCCTTCAAGAGTGACAACTACGGGCTGCAAAAAAAATTGTAAGGAAATATGCGTTAATGCTGAACGAATGCTCCAGACCCTACAAAAATGAATATCTCTGAAAAGGACTAAGGACTACAATCTTGAAAGCAGAGGAGCAAAGGAGGAGTGTCAGTTTGGTCTTTTGTACCTTGGGGAGGTCTGTGGAATCGTCAGTCAGTGGAGTGAAATCCTCGTCTCCAGGTTTCTTGGTGAACAATCTGATGGTAACCTCGATCGGCTGTTGCTGTGCTGTAGGCTGGGGTGTGGTTGTACCCGTTTCCGGCTGACTTGGTGCACTTGTCGATTTAGAAGAACGCAAAGTGATAACCACTGCCCTGATATTGACAGGTTGGTGGAATTTGCGCTCCACACTGGGAATATCACTTGAGCTTTGGCCGATTGGTAGGTCGGTAAACGTCAGGTAGGAGGTGTCTTTATCGATTGTCAGGGACCCAGCTGGCGCAACACTAGATTCGAGACCCTGTTCACCATCCATTGGCTCTAGACAGTATCCTGCATTGGAAAAATCAAGATAAAGGGTGGTGGGTGTCTTGACAAAAACCTGTGCTTATTGCCTGAGATGGCATGATGAAATTTAGAGAGAGAAAAAGACTGAACCTTTCTGTTTGAAAGATTGAAATTGCAATTCAGTTTCTGTATACCTTGAGTGGTTGACATCTGGGAAGTTGTCGAGCGAGAGCTGGTTGTTTCTTCAGTGACAGTTGTTGATGGTGTGGTGACAGTAGTGACTTTGGTTGTCATCTCGGTCGTGGTGTATTCTGAAGGAATGAAAATATTGACTTGCGGTGAAATTGGCACAAGAGAAAATGCTGTTTTGTTACTAGGCTGAGACACTGGACAATAGGCCGCATAGTCAACACTTATGAATTTCAAGCAGCAACAAGGTAGATGACAAGCCAAGAGTTGATGATGAGTGTTGGCCTGCTTACCCTCTGCGCATCCCAAGACTTGGAATTCCAGTGTTGCTGAATCAACACCCGTCACCGTTCGCAACACCACACGCAACTGCACAATACCCTGTAGAGATTCATCGTCGATCGGTAGTAGCACTCGTTGAGGCAGTTCGTTGTCAAGGCTTATTTGGAAGATCTAACAGGGAAAATATACAGTTGGAATTGAGGTGTTGTGGTATTAAACTGAGAAATGGTGATATTCGAGAAGTACAGGTCTGGATGTAGTGCTAGTTTGGAATTATTTTCATGCTGACCTTTTCTTTAGGACTTTCGTCATCAGACACCGGCGATAAGGTGGCGGCTCCAGCTTTCTTTGTCAGCAAAGTAAAGGTGACTTCAAGCGGTTTGACTTCTTCACCAGTAGCTGCCGGGGTGGTGGAAGAAGTCGGCGACCGCAACCTAAGGACGATAGCTCTGACGTTAGCACGTCGGCTGAACTTGCTGTCCAGGCTAGGTTTCTTTGGTGTCTCCTCAGTGATGGGCAAGCCTGTCAGCTTGACGTATCCCGTGAGTTGGTCCAGCAATACTGGGCCGCTAGCCTGGACTTCAGACACAAGTCCTGATTCACCGTCCATGGCTTCGAGACAGTATCCTAGAGGGAGAAAGGAAGGATTGGGATTGAGCAAACCTGTTCTGGAAAAAGCGTCTGATGTGAGCAGCTAAGACGTGTCAAAGGGCCGAGGTAAACAACCGAGAGATATAAATTGATGGTGCAGCTGCAGATTGAACATTTATTGATTGGGCTTCTTTACCTTGAGTTGTTGACGATGGTGGAGTTGTGGTTATGACAGTTGTTGTCACGGTGGTGCTTCTTGTTGTTGGCTCAGTTGTGGAGTATTCTGTCAAGATAATTGATTTGTCGTTAAATGAAAGAAAGGACACAGAACATCAGGTTTCCCCCCGAAAAAAAATGATGTGGTTGTCCGGCTGGACAATCCCGTAGTTTAAACTATTAGAACACCGGTAAAAGCTTACCTTTGATGCAACCCAAGACATGCATCTCAAATGTTGTTGCCTCAACGTCACTGACATCTCGGAACTCTATGCGTAATTCAGTAACACCTTCCAAAGTATCTTCACCGGTTGGCAAGAGCTTCAGTTTAGGCTCGTCGCCTTCAAGAGTGACAACTACGGGCTGCAAAAAAAATTGTAAGGAAATATGCGTTAATGCTGAACGAATGCTCCAGACCCTACAAAAATGAATATCTCTGAAAAGGACTAAGGACTACAATCTTGAAAGCAGAGGAGCAAAGGAGGAGTGTCAGTTTGGTCTTTTGTACCTTGGGGAGGTCTGTGGAATCGTCAGTCAGTGGAGTGAAATCCTCGTCTCCAGGTTTCTTGGTGAACAATCTGATGGTAACCTCGATCGGCTGTTGCTGTGCTGTAGGCTGGGGTGTGGTTGTACCCGTTTCCGGCTGACTTGGTGCACTTGTCGATTTAGAAGAACGCAAAGTGATAACCACTGCCCTGATATTGACAGGTTGGTGGAATTTGCGCTCCACACTGGGAATATCACTTGAGCTTTGGCCGATTGGTAGGTCGGTAAACGTCAGGTAGGAGGTGTCTTTATCGATTGTCAGGGACCCAGCTGGCGCAACACTAGATTCGAGACCCTGTTCACCATCCATTGGCTCTAGACAGTATCCTGCATTGGAAAAATCAAGATAAAGGGTGGTGGGTGTCTTGACAAAAACCTGTGCTTATTGCCTGAGATGGCATGATGAAATTTAGAGAGAGAAAAAGACTGAACCTTTCTGTTTGAAAGATTGAAATTGCAATTCAGTTTCTGTATACCTTGAGTGGTTGACATCTGGGAAGTTGTCGAGCGAGAGCTGGTTGTTTCTTCAGTGACAGTTGTTGATGGTGTGGTGACAGTAGTGACTTTGGTTGTCATCTCGGTCGTGGTGTATTCTGAAGGAATGAAAATATTTACTTGCGGTGAAATTGGCACAAGAGAAAATGCTGTTTTGTTACTAGGCTGAGACACTGGACAATAGGCCGCATAGTCAACACTTATGAATTTCAAGCAGCAACAAGGTAGATGACAAGCCAAGAGTTGATGATGAGTGTTGGCCTGCTTACCCTCTGCGCATCCCAAGACTTGGAATTCCAGTGTTGCTGAATCAACACCCGTCACCGTTCGCAACACCACACGCAACTGCACAATGCCCTGTAGAGATTCATCGTCGATCGGTAGTAGCACTCGTTGAGGCAGTTCGTTGTCAAGGCTTATTTGGAAGATCTAACAGGGAAAATATACAGTTGGAATTGAGGTGTTGTGGTATTAAACTGAGAAATGGTGATATTCGAGAAGTACAGGTCTGGAGGTAGTGCTAGTTTGGAATTATTTTCATGCTGACCTTTTCTTTAGGACTTTCGTCATCAGACACCGGCGATAAGGTGGCGGCTCCAGCTTTCTTTGTCAGCAAAGTAAAGGTGACTTCAAGCGGTTTGACTTCTTCATCAGTAGCTGCCGGGGTGGTGGAAGAAGTCGGCGACCGCAACCTAAGGACGATAGCTCTGACGTTAGCACGTCGGCTGAACTTGCTGTCCAGGCTAGGTTTCTTTGGTGTCTCCTCAGTGATGGGCAAGCCTGTCAGCTTGACGTATCCCGTGAGTTGGTCCAGCAATACTGGGCCGCTAGCCTGGACTTCAGACACAAGTCCTGATTCACCGTCCATGGCTTCGAGACAGTATCCTAGAGGGAGAAAGGAAGGATTGGGATTGAGCAAACCTGTTCTGGAAAAAGCGTCTGATGTGAGCAGCTAAGACGTGTCAAAGGGCCGAGGTAAACAACAGAGAGATATAAATTGATGGTGCAGCTGCAGATTGAACATTTATTGATTTGGCTTCTTTACCTTGAGTTGTTGACGATGGTGGAGTTGTGGTTATGACAGTTGTTGTCACGGTGGTGCTTCTTGTTGTTGGCTCAGTTGTGGAGTATTCTGTCAAGATAATTGATTTGTCGTTAAATGAAAGAAAGGACACAGAACATCAGGTTTCCCCCCGAAAAAAAATTATGTGGTTGTCCGGCTGGACAATCCCGTAGTTTAAACTATTAGAACACCGGTAAAAGCTTACCTTTGATGCAACCCAAGACATGCATCTCAAATGTTGTTGCCTCAACGTCACTGACATCTCGGAACTCTATGCGTAATTCAGTAACACCTTCCAAAGTATCTTCACCGGTTGGCAAGAGCTTCAGTTTAGGCTCGTCGCCTTCAAGAGTGACAACTACGGGCTGCACAAAAAATTGTAAGGAAATATGCGTTAATGCTGAACGAACGCTCCAGACCCTACAAAAATGAATATCTCTGAAAAGGACTAAGGACTACAATCTTGAAAGCAGAGGAGCAAAGGAGGAGTGTCAGTTTGGTCTTTTGTACCTTGGGGAGGTCTGTGGAATCGTCAGTCAGTGGAGTGAAATCCTCGTCTCCAGGTTTCTTGGTGAACAATCTGATGGTAACCTCGATCGGCTGTTGCTGTGCTGTAGGCTGGGGTGTGGTTGTACCCGTTTCCGGCTGACTTGGTGCACTTGTCGATTTAGAAGAACGCAAAGTGATAACCACTGCCCTGATATTGACAGGTTGGTGGAATTTGCGCTCCACACTGGGAATATCACTTGAGCTTTGGCCGATTGGTAGGTCGGTAAACGTCAGGTAGGAGGTGTCTTTATCGATTGTCAGGGACCCAGCTGGCGCAACACTAGATTCGAGACCCTGTTCACCATCCATTGGCTCTAGACAGTATCCTGCATTGGAAAAATCAAGATAAAGGGTGGTGGGTGTCTTGACAAAAACCTGTGCTTATTGCCTGAGATGGCATGATGAAATTTAGAGAGAGAAAAAGACTGAACCTTTCTGTTTGAAAGATTGAAATTGCAATTCAGTTTCTGTATACCTTGAGTGGTTGACATCTGGGAAGTTGTCGAGCGAGAGCTGGTTGTTTCTTCAGTGACAGTTGTTGATGGTGTGGTGACAGTAGTGACTTTGGTTGTCATCTCGGTCGTGGTGTATTCTGAAGGAATGAAAATATTTACTTGCGGTGAAATTGGCACAAGAGAAAATGCTGTTTTGTTACTAGGCTGAGACACTGGACAATAGGCCGCATAGTCAACACTTATGAATTTCAAGCAGCAACAAGGTAGATGACAAGCCAAGAGTTGATGATGAGTGTTGGCCTGCTTACCCTCTGCGCATCCCAAGACTTGGAATTCCAGTGTTGCTGAATCAACACCCGTCACCGTTCGCAACACCACACGCAACTGCACAATGCCCTGTAGAGATTCATCGTCGATCGGTAGTAGCACTCGTTGAGGCAGTTCGTTGTCAAGGCTTATTTGGAAGATCTAACAGGGAAAATATACAGTTGGAATTGAGGTGTTGTGGTATTAAACTGAGAAATGGTGATATTCGAGAAGTACAGGTCTGGAGGTAGTGCTAGTTTGGAATTATTTTCATGCTGACCTTTTCTTTAGGACTTTCGTCATCAGACACCGGCGATAAGGTGGCGGCTCCAGCTTTCTTTGTCAGCAAAGTAAAGGTGACTTCAAGCGGTTTGACTTCTTCACCAGTAGCTGCCGGGGTGGTGGAAGAAGTCGGCGACCGCAACCTAAGGACGATAGCTCTGACGTTAGCACGTCGGCTGAACTTGCTGTCCAGGCTAGGTTTCTTTGGTGTCTCCTCAGTGATGGGCAAGCCTGTCAGCTTGACGTATCCCGTGAGTTGGTCCAGCAATACTGGGCCGCTAGCCTGGACTTCAGACACAAGTCCTGATTCACCGTCCATGGCTTCGAGACAGTATCCTAGAGGGAGAAAGGAAGGATTGGGATTGAGCAAACCTGTTCTGGAAAAAGCGTCTGATGTGAGCAGCTAAGACGTGTCAAAGGGCCGAGGTAAACAACAGAGAGATATAAATTGATGGTGCAGCTGCAGATTGAACATTTATTGATTTGGCTTCTTTACCTTGAGTTGTTGACGATGGTGGAGTTGTGGTTATGACAGTTGTTGTCACGGTGGTGCTTCTTGTTGTTGGCTCAGTTGTGGAGTATTCTGTCAAGATAATTGATTTGTCGTTAAATGAAAGAAAGGACACAGAACATCAGGTTTCCCCCCGAAAAAAAATTATGTGGTTGTCCGGCTGGACAATCCCGTAGTTTAAACTATTAGAACACCGGTAAAAGCTTACCTTTGATGCAACCCAAGACATGCATCTCAAATGTTGTTGCCTCAACGTCACTGACATCTCGGAACTCTATGCGTAATTCAGTAACACCTTCCAAAGTATCTTCACCGGTTGGCAAGAGCTTCAGTTTAGGCTCGTCGCCTTCAAGAGTGACAACTACGGGCTGCAACAAAAAATGTAAGGAAATATGCGTTAATGCTGAACGAACGCTCCAGACCCTACAAAAATGAATATCTCTGAAAAGGACTAAGGACTACAATCTTGAAAGCAGAGGAGCAAAGGAGGAGTGTCAGTTTGGTCTTTTGTACCTTGGGGAGGTCTGTGGAATCGTCAGTCAGTGGAGTGAAATCCTCGTCTCCAGGTTTCTTGGTGAACAATCTGATGGTAACCTCGATCGGCTGTTGCTGTGCTGTAGGCTGGGGTGTGGTTGTACCCGTTTCCGGCTGACTTGGTGCACTTGTCGATTTAGAAGAACGCAAAGTGATAACCACTGCCCTGATATTGACAGGTTGGTGGAATTTGCGCTCCACACTGGGAATATCACTTGAGCTTTGGCCGATTGGTAGGTCGGTAAACGTCAGGTAGGAGGTGTCTTTATCGATTGTCAGGGACCCAGCTGGCGCAACACTAGATTCGAGACCCTGTTCACCATCCATTGGCTCTAGACAATATCCTGCATTGGAAAAATCAAGATAAAGGGTGGTGGGTGTCTTGACAAAAACCTGTGCTTATTGCCTGAGATGGCATGATGAAATTTAGAGAGAGAAAAAGACTGAACCTTTCTGTTTGAAAGATTGAAATTGCAATTCAGTTTCTGTATACCTTGAGTGGTTGACATCTGGGAAGTTGTCGAGCGAGAGCTGGTTGTTTCTTCAGTGACAGTTGTCGATGGTGTGGTGACAGTAGTGACTTTGGTTGTCATCTCGGTCGTGGTGTATTCTGAAGGAATGAAAATATTGACTTGCGGTGAAATTGGCACAAGAGAAAATGCTGTTTTGTTACTAGGCTGAGACACTGGACAATAGGCCGCATAGTCAACACTTATGAATTTCAAGCAGCAACAAGGTAGATGACAAGCCAAGAGTTGATGATGAGTGTTGGCCTGCTTACCCTCTGCGCATCCCAAGACTTGGAATTCCAGTGTTGCTGAATCAACACCCGTCACCGTTCGCAACACGACACGCAACTGCACAATACCCTGTAGAGATTCATCGTCGATCGGTAGTAGCACTCGTTGAGGCAGTTCGTTGTCAAGGCTTATTTGGAAGATCTAACAGGGAAAATATACAGTTGGAATTGAGGTGTTGTGGTATTAAACTGAGAAATGGTGATATTCGAGAAGTACAGGTCTGGAAGTAGTGCTAGTTTGGAATTATTTTCATGCTGACCTTTTCTTTAGGACTTTCGTCATCAGACACCGGCGATAAGGTGGCGCCTCCAGCTTTCTTTGTCAGCAAAGTAAAGGTGACTTCAAGCGGTTTGACTTCTTCACCAGTAGCTGCCGGGGTGGTGGAAGAAGTCGGCGACCGCAACCTAAGGACGATAGCTCTGACGTTAGCACGTCGGCTGAACTTGCTGTCCAGGCTAGGTTTCTTTGGTGTCTCCTCAGTGATGGGCAAGCCTGTCAGCTTGACGTATCCCGTGAGTTGGTCCAGCAATACTGGGCCGCTAGCCTGGACTTCAGACACAAGTCCTGATTCACCGTCCATGGCTTCGAGACAGTATCCTAGAGGGAGAAAGGAAGGATTGGGATTGAGCAAACCTGTTCTGGAAAAAGCGTCTGATGTGAGCAGCTAAGACGTGTCAAAGGGCCGAGGTAAACAACCGAGAGATATAAATTGATGGTGCAGCTGCAGATTGAACATTTATTGATTGGGCTTCTTTACCTTGAGTTGTTGACGATGGTGGAGTTGTGGTTATGACAGTTGTTGTCACGGTGGTGCTTCTTGTTGTTGGCTCAGTTGTGGAGTATTCTGTCAAGATAATTGATTTGTCGTTAAATGAAAGAAAGGACACAGAACATCAGGTTTCCCCCCGAAAACAAATTATTTGGTTGTCCGGCTGGACAATCCCGTAGTTTAAACTATTAGAACACCGGTAAAAGCTTACCTTTGATGCAACCCAAGACATGCATCTCAAATGTTGTTGCCTCAACGTCACTGACATCTCGGAACTCTATGCGTAATTCAGTAACACCTTCCAAAGTATCTTCACCGGTTGGCAAGAGCTTCAGTTTAGGCTCGT
This sequence comes from Hippasteria phrygiana, assembly GCA_037893225.1. Taxonomy (NCBI): domain Eukaryota; kingdom Metazoa; phylum Echinodermata; class Asteroidea; order Valvatida; family Goniasteridae; genus Hippasteria; species Hippasteria phrygiana. The sequence goes on along the minus strand of JAZGUH010000047.1, from coordinate 409,504 downwards.
CGCCTTCAAGAGTGACAACTACGGGCTGCAAAAAAAATTGTAAGGAAATATGCGTTAATGCTGAACGAACGCTGCAGACCCTACAAAAATGAATATCTCTGAAAAGGACTAAGGACTACAATCTTGAAAGCAGAGGAGCAAAGGAGGAGTGTCAGTTTGGTCTTTTGTACCTTGGGGAGGTCTGTGGAATCGTCAGTCAGTGGAGTGAAATCCTCGTCTCCAGGTTTCTTGGTGAACAATCTGATGGTAACCTCGATCGGCTGTTGCTGTGCTGTAGGCTGGGGTGTGGTTGTACCCGTTTCCGGCTGACTTGGTGCACTTGTCGATTTAGAAGAACGCAAAGTGATAACCACTGCCCTGATATTGACAGGTTGGTGGAATTTGCGCTCCACACTGGGAATATCACTTGAGCTTTGGCCGATTGGTAGGTCGGTAAACGTCAGGTAGGAGGTGTCTTTATCGATTGTCAGGGACCCAGCTGGCGCAACACTAGATTCGAGACCCTGTTCACCATCCATTGGCTCTAGACAGTATCCTGCATTGGAAAAATCAAGATAAAGGGTGGTGGGTGTCTTGACAAAAACCTGTGCTTATTGCCTGAGATGGCATGATGAAATTTAGAGAGAGAAAAAGACTGAACCTTTCTGTTTGAAAGATTGAAATTGCAATTCAGTTTCTGTATACCTTGAGTGGTTGACATCTGGGAAGTTGTCGAGCGAGAGCTGGTTGTTTCTTCAGTGACAGTTGTTGATGGTGTGGTGACAGTAGTGACTTTGGTTGTCATCTCGGTCGTGGTGTATTCTGAAGGAATGAAAATATTGACTTGCGGTGAAATTGGCACAAGAGAAAATGCTGTTTTGTTACTAGGCTGAGACACTGGACAATAGGCCGCATAGTCAACACTTATGAATTTCAAGCAGCAACAAGGTAGATGACAAGCCAAGAGTTGATGATGAGTGTTGGCCTGCTTACCCTCTGCGCATCCCAAGACTTGGAATTCCAGTGTTGCTGAATCAACACCCGTCACCGTTCGCAACACCACACGCAACTGCACAATGCCCTGTAGAGATTCATCGTCGATCGGTAGTAGCACTCGTTGAGGCAGTTCGTTGTCAAGGCTTATTTGGAAGATCTAACAGGGAAAATATACAGTTGGAATTGAGGTGTTGTGGTATTAAACTGAGAAATGGTGATATTCGAGAAGTACAGGTCTGGAGGTAGTGCTAGTTTGGAATTATTTTCATGCTGACCTTTTCTTTAGGACTTTCGTCATCAGACACCGGCGATAAGGTGGCGGCTCCAGCTTTCTTTGTCAGCAAAGTAAAGGTGACTTCAAGCGGTTTGACTTCTTCACCAGTAGCTGCCGGGGTGGTGGAAGAAGTCGGCGACCGCAACCTAAGGACGATAGCTCTGACGTTAGCACGTCGGCTGAACTTGCTGTCCAGGCTAGGTTTCTTTGGTGTCTCCTCAGTGATGGGCAAGCCTGTCAGCTTGACGTATCCCGTGAGTTGGTCCAGCAATACTGGGCCGCTAGCCTGGACTTCAGACACAAGTCCTGATTCACCGTCCATGGCTTCGAGACAGTATCCTAGAGGGAGAAAGGAAGGATTGGGATTGAGCAAACCTGTTCTGGAAAAAGCGTCTGATGTGAGCAGCTAAGACGTGTCAAAGGGCCGAGGTAAACAACAGAGAGATATAAATTGATGGTGCAGCTGCAGATTGAACATTTATTGATTTGGCTTCTTTACCTTGAGTTGTTGACGATGGTGGAGTTGTGGTTATGACAGTTGTTGTCACGGTGGTGCTTCTTGTTGTTGGCTCAGTTGTGGAGTATTCTGTCAAGATAATTGATTTGTCGTTAAATGAAAGAAAGGACACAGAACATCAGGTTTCCCCCCGAAAAAAAATTATGTGGTTGTCCGGCTGGACAATCCCGTAGTTTAAACTATTAGAACACCGGTAAAAGCTTACCTTTGATGCAACCCAAGACATGCATCTCAAATGTTGTTGCCTCAACGTCACTGACATCTCGGAACTCTATGCGTAATTCAGTAACACCTTCCAAAGTATCTTCACCGGTTGGCAAGAGCTTCAGTTTAGGCTCGTCGCCTTCAAGAGTGACAACTACGGGCTGCAACAAAAAATGTAAGGAAATATGCGTTAATGCTGAACGAACGCTCCAGACCCTACAAAAATGAATATCTCTGAAAAGGACTAAGGACTACAATCTTGAAAGCAGAGGAGCAAAGGAGGAGTGTCAGTTTGGTCTTTTGTACCTTGGGGAGGTCTGTGGAATCGTCAGTCAGTGGAGTGAAATCCTCGTCTCCAGGTTTCTTGGTGAACAATCTGATGGTAACCTCGATCGGCTGTTGCTGTGCTGTAGGCTGGGGTGTGGTTGTACCCGTTTCCGGCTGACTTGGTGCACTTGTCGATTTAGAAGAACGCAAAGTGATAACCACTGCCCTGATATTGACAGGTTGGTGGAATTTGCGCTCCACACTGGGAATATCACTTGAGCTTTGGCCGATTGGTAGGTCGGTAAACGTCAGGTAGGAGGTGTCTTTATCGATTGTCAGGGACCCAGCTGGCGCAACACTAGATTCGAGACCCTGTTCACCATCCATTGGCTCTAGACAATATCCTGCATTGGAAAAATCAAGATAAAGGGTGGTGGGTGTCTTGACAAAAACCTGTGCTTATTGCCTGAGATGGCATGATGAAATTTAGAGAGAGAAAAAGACTGAACCTTTCTGTTTGAAAGATTGAAATTGCAATTCAGTTTCTGTATACCTTGAGTGGTTGACATCTGGGAAGTTGTCGAGCGAGAGCTGGTTGTTTCTTCAGTGACAGTTGTCGATGGTGTGGTGACAGTAGTGACTTTGGTTGTCATCTCGGTCGTGGTGTATTCTGAAGGAATGAAAATATTGACTTGCGGTGAAATTGGCACAAGAGAAAATGCTGTTTTGTTACTAGGCTGAGACACTGGACAATAGGCCGCATAGTCAACACTTATGAATTTCAAGCAGCAACAAGGTAGATGACAAGCCAAGAGTTGATGATGAGTGTTGGCCTGCTTACCCTCTGCGCATCCCAAGACTTGGAATTCCAGTGTTGCTGAATCAACACCCGTCACCGTTCGCAACACGACACGCAACTGCACAATACCCTGTAGAGATTCATCGTCGATCGGTAGTAGCACTCGTTGAGGCAGTTCGTTGTCAAGGCTTATTTGGAAGATCTAACAGGGAAAATATACAGTTGGAATTGAGGTGTTGTGGTATTAAACTGAGAAATGGTGATATTCGAGAAGTACAGGTCTGGAAGTAGTGCTAGTTTGGAATTATTTTCATGCTGACCTTTTCTTTAGGACTTTCGTCATCAGACACCGGCGATAAGGTGGCGCCTCCAGCTTTCTTTGTCAGCAAAGTAAAGGTGACTTCAAGCGGTTTGACTTCTTCACCAGTAGCTGCCGGGGTGGTGGAAGAAGTCGGCGACCGCAACCTAAGGACGATAGCTCTGACGTTAGCACGTCGGCTGAACTTGCTGTCCAGGCTAGGTTTCTTTGGTGTCTCCTCAGTGATGGGCAAGCCTGTCAGCTTGACGTATCCCGTGAGTTGGTCCAGCAATACTGGGCCGCTAGCCTGGACTTCAGACACAAGTCCTGATTCACCGTCCATGGCTTCGAGACAGTATCCTAGAGGGAGAAAGGAAGGATTGGGATTGAGCAAACCTGTTCTGGAAAAAGCGTCTGATGTGAGCAGCTAAGACGTGTCAAAGGGCCGAGGTAAACAACCGAGAGATATAAATTGATGGTGCAGCTGCAGATTGAACATTTATTGATTGGGCTTCTTTACCTTGAGTTGTTGACGATGGTGGAGTTGTGGTTATGACAGTTGTTGTCACGGTGGTGCTTCTTGTTGTTGGCTCAGTTGTGGAGTATTCTGTCAAGATAATTGATTTGTCGTTAAATGAAAGAAAGGACACAGAACATCAGGTTTCCCCCCGAAAACAAATTATTTGGTTGTCCGGCTGGACAATCCCGTAGTTTAAACTATTAGAACACCGGTAAAAGCTTACCTTTGATGCAACCCAAGACATGCATCTCAAATGTTGTTGCCTCAACGTCACTGACATCTCGGAACTCTATGCGTAATTCAGTAACACCTTCCAAAGTATCTTCACCGGTTGGCAAGAGCTTCAGTTTAGGCTCGTCGCCTTCAAGAGTGACAACTACGGGCTGCAAAAAAAATTGTAAGGAAATATGCGTTAATGCTGAACGAACGCTGCAGACCCTACAAAAATGAATATCTCTGAAAAGGACTAAGGACTACAATCTTGAAAGCAGAGGAGCAAAGGAGGAGTGTCAGTTTGGTCTTTTGTACCTTGGGGAGGTCTGTGGAATCGTCAGTCAGTGGAGTGAAATCCTCGTCTCCAGGTTTCTTGGTGAACAATCTGATGGTAACCTCGATCGGCTGTTGCTGTGCTGTAGGCTGGGGTGTGGTTGTACCCGTTTCCGGCTGACTTGGTGCACTTGTCGATTTAGAAGAACGCAAAGTGATAACCACTGCCCTGATATTGACAGGTTGGTGGAATTTGCGCTCCACACTGGGAATATCACTTGAGCTTTGGCCGATTGGTAGGTCGGTAAACGTCAGGTAGGAGGTGTCTTTATCGATTGTCAGGGACCCAGCTGGCGCAACACTAGATTCGAGACCCTGTTCACCATCCATTGGCTCTAGACAGTATCCTGCATTGGAAAAATCAAGATAAAGGGTGGTGGGTGTCTTGACAAAAACCTGTGCTTATTGCCTGAGATGGCATGATGAAATTTAGAGAGAGAAAAAGACTGAACCTTTCTGTTTGAAAGATTGAAATTGCAATTCAGTTTCTGTATACCTTGAGTGGTTGACATCTGGGAAGTTGTCGAGCGAGAGCTGGTTGTTTCTTCAGTGACAGTTGTTGATGGTGTGGTGACAGTAGTGACTTTGGTTGTCATCTCGGTCGTGGTGTATTCTGAAGGAATGAAAATATTTACTTGCGGTGAAATTGGCACAAGAGAAAATGCTGTTTTGTTACTAGGCTGAGACACTGGACAATAGGCCGCATAGTCAACACTTATGAATTTCAAGCAGCAACAAGGTAGATGACAAGCCAAGAGTTGATGATGAGTGTTGGCCTGCTTACCCTCTGCGCATCCCAAGACTTGGAATTCCAGTGTTGCTGAATCAACACCCGTCACCGTTCGCAACACCACACGCAACTGCACAATGCCCTGTAGAGATTCATCGTCGATCGGTAGTAGCACTCGTTGAGGCAGTTCGTTGTCAAGTCTTATTTGGAAGATCTAACAGGGAAAATATACAGTTGGAATTGAGGTGTTGTGGTATTAAACTGAGAAATGGTGATATTCGAGAAGTACAGGTCTGGAGGTAGTGCTAGTTTGGAATTATTTTCATGCTGACCTTTTCTTTAGGACTTTCGTCATCAGACACCGGCGATAAGGTGGCGGCTCCAGCTTTCTTTGTCAGCAAAGTAAAGGTGACTTCAAGCGGTTTGACTTCTTCACCAGTAGCTGCCGGGGTGGTGGAAGAAGTCGGCGACCGCAACCTAAGGACGATAGCTCTGACGTTAGCACGTCGGCTGAACTTGCTGTCCAGGCTAGGTTTCTTTGGTGTCTCCTCAGTGATGGGCAAGCCTGTCAGCTTGACGTATCCCGTGAGTTGGTCCAGCAATACTGGGCCGCTAGCCTGGACTTCAGACACAAGTCCTGATTCACCGTCCATGGCTTCGAGACAGTATCCTAGAGGGAGAAAGGAAGGATTGGGATTGAGCAAACCTGTTCTGGAAAAAGCGTCTGATGTGAGCAGCTAAGACGTGTCAAAGGGCCGAGGTAAACAACAGAGAGATATAAATTGATGGTGCAGCTGCAGATTGAACATTTATTGATTTGGCTTCTTTACCTTGAGTTGTTGACGATGGTGGAGTTGTGGTTATGACAGTTGTTGTCACGGTGGTGCTTCTTGTTGTTGGCTCAGTTGTGGAGTATTCTGTCAAGATAATTGATTTGTCGTTAAATGAAAGAAAGGACACAGAACATCAGGTTTCCCCCCGAACAAAAATTATGTGGTTGTCCGGCTGGACAATCCCGCAGTTTAAACTATTAGAACACCGGTAAAAGCTTACCTTTGATGCAACCCAAGACATGCATCTCAAATGTTGTTGCCTCAACGTCACTGACATCTCGGAACTCTATGCGTAATTCAGTAACACCTTCCAAAGTATCTTCACCGGTTGGCAAGAGCTTCAGTTTAGGCTCGTCGCCTTCAAGAGTGACAACTACGGGCTGCAACAAAAAATGTAAGGAAATATGCGTTAATGCTGAACGAATGCTCCAGACCCTACAAAAATGAATATCTCTGAAAAGGACTAAGGACTACAATCTTGAAAGCAGAGGAGCAAAGGAGGAGTGTCAGTTTGGTCTTTTGTACCTTGGGGAGGTCTGTGGAATCGTCAGTCAGTGGAGTGAAATCCTCGTCTCCAGGTTTCTTGGTGAACAATCTGATGGTAACCTCGATCGGCTGTTGCTGTGCTGTAGGCTGGGGTGTGGTTGTACCCGTTTCCGGCTGACTTGGTGCACTTATCGATTTAGAAGAACGCAAAGTGATAACCACTGCCCTGATATTGACAGGTTGGTGGAATTTGCGCTCCACACTGGGAATATCACTTGAGCTTTGGCCGATTGGTAGGTCGGTAAACGTCAGGTAGGAGGTGTCTTTATCGATTGTCAGGGACCCAGCTGGCGCAACACTAGATTCGAGACCCTGTTCACCATCCATTGGCTCTAGACAGTATCCTGCATTGGAAAAATCAAGATAAAGGGTGGTGGGTGTCTTGACAAAAACCTGTGCTTATTGCCTGAGATGGCATGATGAAATTTAGAGAGAGAAAAAGACTGAACCTTTCTGTTTGAAAGATTGAAATTGCAATTCAGTTTCTGTATACCTTGAGTGGTTGACATCTGGGAAGTTGTCGAGCGAGAGCTGGTTGTTTCTTCAGTGACAGTTGTTGATGGTGTGGTGACAGTAGTGACTTTGGTTGTCATCTCGGTCGTGGTGTATTCTGAAGGAATGAAAATATTGACTTGCGGTGAAATTGGCACAAGAGAAAATGCTGTTTTGTTACTAGGCTGAGACACTGGACAATAGGCCGCATAGTCAACACTTATGAATTTCAAGCAGCAACAAGGTAGATGACAAGCCAAGAGTTGATGATGAGTGTTGGCCTGCTTACCCTCTGCGCATCCCAAGACTTGGAATTCCAGTGTTGCTGAATCAACACCCGTCACCGTTCGCAACACGACACGCAACTGCACAATACCCTGTAGAGATTCATCGTCGATCGGTAGTAGCACTCGTTGAGGCAGTTCGTTGTCAAGGCTTATTTGGAAGATCTAACAGGGAAAATATACAGTTGGAATTGAGGTGTTGTGGTATTAAACTGAGAAATGGTGATATTCGAGAAGTACAGGTCTGGAGGTAGTGCTAGTTTGGAATTATTTTCATGCTGACCTTTTCTTTAGGACTTTCGTCATCAGACACCGGCGATAAGGTGGCGGCTCCAGCTTTCTTTGTCAGCAAAGTAAAGGTGACTTCAAGCGGTTTGACTTCTTCACCAGTAGCTGCCGGGGTGGTGGAAGAAGTCGGCGACCGCAACCTAAGGACGATAGCTCTGACGTTAGCACGTCGGCTGAACTTGCTGTCCAGGCTAGGTTTCTTTGGTGTCTCCTCAGTGATGGGCAAGCCTGTCAGCTTGACGTATCCCGTGAGTTGGTCCAGCAATACTGGGCCGCTAGCCTGGATTTCAGACACAAGTCCTGATTCACCGTCCATGGCTTCGAGACAGTATCCTAGAGGGAGAAAGGAAGGATTGGGATTGAGCAAACCTGTTCTGGAAAAAGCGTCTGATGTGAGCAGCTAAGACGTGTCAAAGGGCCGAGGTAAACAACAGAGAGATATAAATTGATGGTGCAGCTGCAGATTGAACATTTATTGATTTGGCTTCTTTACCTTGAGTTGTTGACGATGGTGGAGTTGTGGTTATGACAGTTGTTGTCACGGTGGTGCTTCTTGTTGTTGGCTCAGTTGTGGAGTATTCTGTCAAGATAATTGATTTGTCGTTAAATGAAAGAAAGGACACAGAACATCAGGTTTCCCCCCGAAAAAAAATTATGTGGTTGTCCGGCTGGACAATCCCGTAGTTTAAACTATTAGAACACCGGTAAAAGCTTACCTTTGATGCAACCCAAGACATGCATCTCAAATGTTGTTGCCTCAACGTCACTGACATCTCGGAACTCTATGCGTAATTCAGTAACACCTTCCAAAGTATCTTCACCGGTTGGCAAGAGCTTCAGTTTAGGCTCGTCGCCTTCAAGAGTGACAACTACGGGCTGCAAACAAAATTGTAAGGAAATATGCGTTAATGCTGAACGAACGCTCCAGACCCTACAAAAATGAATATCTCTGAAAAGGACTAAGGACTACAATCTTGAAAGCAGAGGAGCAAAGGAGGAGTGTCAGTTTGGTCTTTTGTACCTTGGGGAGGTCTGTGGAATCGTCAGTCAGTGGAGTGAAATCCTCGTCTCCAGGTTTCTTGGTGAACAATCTGATGGTAACCTCGATCGGCTGTTGCTGTGCTGTAGGCTGGGGTGTGGTTGTACCCGTTTCCGGCTGACTTGGTGCACTTGTCGATTTAGAAGAACGCAAAGTGATAACCACTGCCCTGATATTGACAGGTTGGTGGAATTTGCGCTCCACACTGGGAATATCACTTGAGCTTTGGCCGATTGGTAGGTCGGTAAACGTCAGGTAGGAGGTGTCTTTATCGATTGTCAGGGACCCAGCTGGCGCAACACTAGATTCGAGACCCTGTTCACCATCCATTGGCTCTAGACAGTATCCTGCATTGGAAAAATCAAGATAAAGGGTGGTGGGTGTCTTGACAAAAACCTGTGCTTATTGCCTGAGATGGCATGATGAAATTTAGAGAGAGAAAAAGACTGAACCTTTCTGTTTGAAAGATTGAAATTGCAATTCAGTTTCTGTATACCTTGAGTGGTTGACATCTGGGAAGTTGTCGAGCGAGAGCTGGTTGTTTCTTCAGTGACAGTTGTTGATGGTGTGGTGACAGTAGTGACTTTGGTTGTCATCTCGGTCGTGGTGTATTCTGAAGGAATGAAAATATTGACTTGCGGTGAAATTGGCACAAGAGAAAATGCTGTTTTGTTACTAGGCTGAGACACTGGACAATAGGCCGCATAGTCAACACTTATGAATTTCAAGCAGCAACAAGGTAGATGACAAGCCAAGAGTTGATGATGAGTGTTGGCCTGCTTACCCTCTGCGCATCCCAAGACTTGGAATTCCAGTGTTGCTGAATCAACACCCGTCACCGTTCGCAACACGACACGCAACTGCACAATACCCTGTAGAGATTCATCGTCGATCGGTAGTAGCACTCGTTGAGGCAGTTCGTTGTCAAGGCTTATTTGGAAGATCTAACAGGGAAAATATACAGTTGGAATTGAGGTGTTGTGGTATTAAACTGAGAAATGGTGATATTCGAGAAGTACAGGTCTGGAGGTAGTGCTAGTTTGGAATTATTTTCATGCTGACCTTTTCTTTAGGACTTTCGTCATCAGACACCGGCGATAAGGTGGCGGCTCCAGCTTTCTTTGTCAGCAAAGTAAAGGTGACTTCAAGCGGTTTGACTTCTTCACCAGTAGCTGCCGGGGTGGTGGAAGAAGTCGGCGACCGCAACCTAAGGACGATAGCTCTGACGTTAGCACGTCGGCTGAACTTGCTGTCCAGGCTAGGTTTCTTTGGTGTCTCCTCAGTGATGGGCAAGCCTGTCAGCTTGACGTATCCCGTGAGTTGGTCCAGCAATACTGGGCCGCTAGCCTGGACTTCAGACACAAGTCCTGATTCACCGTCCATGGCTTCGAGACAGTATCCTAGAGGGAGAAAGGAAGGATTGGGATTGAGCAAACCTGTTCTGGAAAAAGCGTCTGATGTGAGCAGCTAAGACGTGTCAAAGGGCCGAGGTAAACAACAGAGAGATATAAATTGATGGTGCAGCTGCAGATTGAACATTTATTGATTTGGCTTCTTTACCTTGAGTTGTTGACGATGGTGGAGTTGTGGTTATGACAGTTGTTGTCACGGTGGTGCTTCTTGTTGTTGGCTCAGTTGTGGAGTATTCTGTCAAGATAATTGATTTGTCGTTAAATGAAAGAAAGGACACAGAACATCAGGTTTCCCCCCGAACAAAAATTATGTGGTTGTCCGGCTGGACAATCCCGCAGTTTAAACTATTAGAACACCGGTAAAAGCTTACCTTTGATGCAACCCAAGACATGCATCTCAAATGTTGTTGCCTCAACGTCACTGACATCTCGGAACTCTATGCGTAATTCAGTAACACCTTCCAAAGTATCTTCACCGGTTGGCAAGAGCTTCAGTTTAGGCTCGTCGCCTTCAAGAGTGACAACTACGGGCTGCAACAAAAAATGTAAGGAAATATGCGTTAATGCTGAACGAATGCTCCAGACCCTACAAAAATGAATATCTCTGAAAAGGACTAAGGACTACAATCTTGAAAGCAGAGGAGCAAAGGAGGAGTGTCAGTTTGGTCTTTTGTACCTTGGGGAGGTCTGTGGAATCGTCAGTCAGTGGAGTGAAATCCTCGTCTCCAGGTTTCTTGGTGAACAATCTGATGGTAACCTCGATCGGCTGTTGCTGTGCTGTAGGCTGGGGTGTGGTTGTACCCGTTTCCGGCTGACTTGGTGCACTTATCGATTTAGAAGAACGCAAAGTGATAACCACTGCCCTGATATTGACAGGTTGGTGGAATTTGCGCTCCACACTGGGAATATCACTTGAGCTTTGGCCGATTGGTAGGTCGGTAAACGTCAGGTAGGAGGTGTCTTTATCGATTGTCAGGGACCCAGCTGGCGCAACACTAGATTCGAGACCCTGTTCACCATCCATTGGCTCTAGACAGTATCCTGCATTGGAAAAATCAAGATAAAGGGTGGTGGGTGTCTTGACAAAAACCTGTGCTTATTGCCTGAGATGGCATGATGAAATTTAGAGAGAGAAAAAGACTGAACCTTTCTGTTTGAAAGATTGAAATTGCAATTCAGTTTCTGTATACCTTGAGTGGTTGACATCTGGGAAGTTGTCGAGCGAGAGCTGGTTGTTTCTTCAGTGACAGTTGTTGATGGTGTGGTGACAGTAGTGACTTTGGTTGTCATCTCGGTCGTGGTGTATTCTGAAGGAATGAAAATATTGACTTGCGGTGAAATTGGCACAAGAGAAAATGCTGTTTTGTTACTAGGCTGAGACACTGGACAATAGGCCGCATAGTCAACACTTATGAATTTCAAGCAGCAACAAGGTAGATGACAAGCCAAGAGTTGATGATGAGTGTTGGCCTGCTTACCCTCTGCGCATCCCAAGACTTGGAATTCCAGTGTTGCTGAATCAACACCCGTCACCGTTCGCAACACGACACGCAACTGCACAATACCCTGTAGAGATTCATCGTCGATCGGTAGTAGCACTCGTTGAGGCAGTTCGTTGTCAAGGCTTATTTGGAAGATCTAACAGGGAAAATATACAGTTGGAATTGAGGTGTTGTGGTATTAAACTGAGAAATGGTGATATTCGAGAAGTACAGGTCTGGAGGTAGTGCTAGTTTGGAATTATTTTCATGCTGACCTTTTCTTTAGGACTTTCGTCATCAGACACCGGCGATAAGGTGGCGGCTCCAGCTTTCTTTGTCAGCAAAGTAAAGGTGACTTCAAGCGGTTTGACTTCTTCACCAGTAGCTGCCGGGGTGGTGGAAGAAGTCGGCGACCGCAACCTAAGGACGATAGCTCTGACGTTAGCACGTCGGCTGAACTTGCTGTCCAGGCTAGGTTTCTTTGGTGTCTCCTCAGTGATGGGCAAGCCTGTCAGCTTGACGTATCCCGTGAGTTGGTCCAGCAATACTGGGCCGCTAGCCTGGATTTCAGACACAAGTCCTGATTCACCGTCCATGGCTTCGAGACAGTATCCTAGAGGGAGAAAGGAAGGATTGGGATTGAGCAAACCTGTTCTGGAAAAAGCGTCTGATGTGAGCAGCTAAGACGTGTCAAAGGGCCGAGGTAAACAACAGAGAGATATAAATTGATGGTGCAGCTGCAGATTGAACATTTATTGATTTGGCTTCTTTACCTTGAGTTGTTGACGATGGTGGAGTTGTGGTTATGACAGTTGTTGTCACGGTGGTGCTTCTTGTTGTTGGCTCAGTTGTGGAGTATTCTGTCAAGATAATTGATTTGTCGTTAAATGAAAGAAAGGACACAGAACATCAGGTTTCCCCCCGAAAAAAAATTATGTGGTTGTCCGGCTGGACAATCCCGTAGTTTAAACTATTAGAACACCGGTAAAAGCTTACCTTTGATGCAACCCAAGACATGCATCTCAAATGTTGTTGCCTCAACGTCACTGACATCTCGGAACTCTATGCGTAATTCAGTAACACCTTCCAAAGTATCTTCACCGGTTGGCAAGAGCTTCAGTTTAGGCTCGTCGCCTTCAAGAGTGACAACTACGGGCTGCAAACAAAATTGTAAGGAAATATGCGTTAATGCTGAACGAACGCTCCAGACCCTACAAAAATGAATATCTCTGAAAAGGACTAAGGACTACAATCTTGAAAGCAGAGGAGCAAAGGAGGAGTGTCAGTTTGGTCTTTTGTACCTTGGGGAGGTCTGTGGAATCGTCAGTCAGTGGAGTGAAATCCTCGTCTCCAGGTTTCTTGGTGAACAATCTGATGGTAACCTCGATCGGCTGTTGCTGTGCTGTAGGCTGGGGTGTGGTTGTACCCGTTTCCGGCTGACTTGGTGCACTTGTCGATTTAGAAGAACGCAAAGTGATAACCACTGCCCTGATATTGACAGGTTGGTGGAATTTGCGCTCCACACTGGGAATATCACTTGAGCTTTGGCCGATTGGTAGGTCGGTAAACGTCAGGTAGGAGGTGTCTTTATCGATTGTCAGGGACCCAGCTGGCGCAACACTAGATTCGAGACCCTGTTCACCATCCATTGGCTCTAGACAGTATCCTGCATTGGAAAAATCAAGATAAAGGGTGGTGGGTGTCTTGACAAAAACCTGTGCTTATTGCCTGAGATGGCATGATGAAATTTAGAGAGAGAAAAAGACTGAACCTTTCTGTTTGAAAGATTGAAATTGCAATTCAGTTTCTGTATACCTTGAGTGGTTGACATCTGGGAAGTTGTCGAGCGAGAGCTGGTTGTTTCTTCAGTGACAGTTGTTGATGGTGTGGTGACAGTAGTGACTTTGGTTGTCATCTCGGTCGTGGTGTATTCTGAAGGAATGAAAATATTGACTTGCGGTGAAATTGGCACAAGAGAAAATGCTGTTTTGTTACTAGGCTGAGACACTGGACAATAGGCCGCATAGTCAACACTTATGAATTTCAAGCAGCAACAAGGTAGATGACAAGCCAAGAGTTGATGATGAGTGTTGGCCTGCTTACCCTCTGCGCATCCCAAGACTTGGAATTCCAGTGTTGCTGAATCAACACCCGTCACCGTTCGCAACACGACACGCAACTGCACAATACCCTGTAGAGATTCATCGTCGATCGGTAGTAGCACTCGTTGAGGCAGTTCGTTGTCAAGGCTTATTTGGAAGATCTAACAGGGAAAATATACAGTTGGAATTGAGGTGTTGTGGTATTAAACTGAGAAATGGTGATATTCGAGAAGTACAGGTCTGGAGGTAGTGCTAGTTTGGAATTATTTTCATGCTGACCTTTTCTTTAGGACTTTCGTCATCAGACACCGGCGATAAGGTGGCGGCTCCAGCTTTCTTTGTCAGCAAAGTAAAGGTGACTTCAAGCGGTTTGACTTCTTCACCAGTAGCTGCCGGGGTGGTGGAAGAAGTCGGCGACCGCAACCTAAGGACGATAGCTCTGACGTTAGCACGTCGGCTGAACTTGCTGTCCAGGCTAGGTTTCTTTGGTGTCTCCTCAGTGATGGGCAAGCCTGTCAGCTTGACGTATCCCGTGAGTTGGTCCAGCAATACTGGGCCGCTAGCCTGGACTTCAGACACAAGTCCTGATTCACCGTCCATGGCTTCGAGACAGTATCCTAGAGGGAGAAAGGAAGGATTGGGATTGAGCAAACCTGTTCTGGAAAAAGCGTCTGATGTGAGCAGCTAAGACGTGTCAAAGGGCCGAGGTAAACAACAGAGAGATATAAATTGATGGTGCAGCTGCAGATTGAACATTTATTGATTTGGCTTCTTTACCTTGAGTTGTTGACGATGGTGGAGTTGTGGTTATGACAGTTGTTGTCACGGTGGTGCTTCTTGTTGTTGGCTCAGTTGTGGAGTATTCTGTCAAGATAATTGATTTGTCGTTAAATGAAAGAAAGGACACAGAACATCAGGTTTTCCCCCGAAAAAAAATTATGTGGTTGTCCGGCTGGACAATCCCGTAGTTTAAACTATTAGAACACCGGTAAAAGCTTACCTTTGATGCAACCCAAGACATGCATCTCAAATGTTGTTGCCTCAACGTCACTGACATCTCGGAACTCTATGCGTAATTCAGTAACACCTTCCAAAGTATCTTCACCGGTTGGCAAGAGCTTCAGTTTAGGCTCGTCGCCTTCAAGAGTGACAACTACGGGCTGCAAAAAAAATTGTAAGGAAATATGCGTTAATGCTGAACGAACGCTCCAGACCCTACAAAAATGAATATCTCTGAAAAGGACTAAGGACTACAATCTTGAAAGCAGAGGAGCAAAGGAGGAGTGTCAGTTTGGTCTTTTGTACCTTGGGGAGGTCTGTGGAATCGTCAGTCAGTGGAGTGAAATCCTCGTCTCCAGGTTTCTTGGTGAACAATCTGATGGTAACCTCGATCGGCTGTTGCTGTGCTGTAGGCTGGGGTGTGGTTGTACCCGTTTCCGGCTGACTTGGTGCACTTGTCGATTTAGAAGAACGCAAAGTGATAACCACTGCCCTGATATTGACAGGTTGGTGGAATTTGCGCTCCACACTGGGAATATCACTTGAGCTTTGGCCGATTGGTAGGTCGGTAAACGTCAGGTAGGAGGTGTCTTTATCGATTGTCAGGGACCCAGCTGGCGCAACACTAGATTCGAGACCCTGTTCACCATCCATTGGCTCTAGACAGTATCCTGCATTGGAAAAATCAAGATAAAGGGTGGTGGGTGTCTTGACAAAAACCTGTGCTTATTGCCTGAGATGGCATGATGAAATTTAGAGAGAGAAAAAGACTGAACCTTTCTGTTTGAAAGATTGAAATTGCAATTCAGTTTCTGTATACCTTGAGTGGTTGACATCTGGGAAGTTGTCGAGCGAGAGCTGGTTGTTTCTTCAGTGACAGTTGTTGATGGTGTGGTGACAGTAGTGACTTTGGTTGTCATCTCGGTCGTGGTGTATTCTGAAGGAATGAAAATATTTACTTGCGGTGAAATTGGCACAAGAGAAAATGCTGTTTTGTTACTAGGCTGAGACACTGGACAATAGGCCGCATAGTCAACACTTATGAATTTCAAGCAGCAACAAGGTAGATGCCAAGCCAAGAGTTGATGATGAGTGTTGAGCATTGAGCAAACCTGTTCTGGAAAAATAGAATTCCGTGGTAATTATGTTTAACCCAAGCTACGTTGGTCTTTATTTCCACCCAAATCTGTCTGCTAAGATAATGTCATCCATGCCATTACTCACTCCTAGGTGGCGACGATAACATCAGGAATTATGTGTTGCCCACTGAGGACTTTTGAAAATATTTGTCAATGTCTTTCTGTGTTGAGGGTGCTATAAGTTTCACGAAATTATCACAAAGAGAATAACGGTGAAACAGGTGTCAAAATTTATGATTTACATGCTAACTTGTAGAGTAGTTTTTAATTACTTTCCAACAAGAAAAAAAACCTGGTTTATATTTAGCAAGTTATGCTTACGAGGACGTCTTGGTGCCCTTGTTGTCGTTAGGACATCAGAACCGTGTTTAGGAGCTGTTTAAAACAGATGATTGCCGATATTAACATACTTTGTATAATTGAAATTCACGACCATTCGAATAAATGTCATAAAAATTGTGCTTTCTTTCATATAACTACATGTAATATATTGCCATGAAAACTAACAAAAATAATATATGGCCGGCACACAGGAATGTAAACGCTGTTTGTACACGGTATTGGTCGAATCTAGATTTGGACCACAGTTTATGCAAAATCAAACAGAAACTTGTAAAAATGGAAAACAACTTCTTCGTACCGGTTGTTGGTAATGCTGATGTCTGTGTGGTCGATGCTACAACTATTCAGATCAAATAAAACAAAAAGAGTGATTACATTTCATATTGTGTGACAGACATTAAAGCTAAATGTTCTACCGTCATTTTACTCAATTATTGATATTTAGTAGAGATTAGTAATGTGATTCTGCGTAGAAATTCGAAAATTAAAAATTAACAAAACCAAACATCTCAAAGTTCCTGAGAGAATCTCTATCCGTTGTTTTTCTATTTTGCATTGAGCAAACCTGTTCTGGAAAAAGCTTCTGATGTAAGCAGCTAAGACATGTCAAAGGGCCAGGGTAAACAACAGAGAGATATAAATTGATGGTGCAGCTGCAGATTGAACATTTATTGATCTGGCTTCTTTACCTTGAGTTGTTGACGATGGTGGAGTTGTGGTTATGACAGTTGTTGTCACGGTGGTGCTTCTTGTTGTTGGCTCAGTTGTGGAGTATTCTGTCAAGATAATTGATTTGTCGTTAAATGAAAGAAAGGACACAGAACATCAGGTTTCCCCCCGAAAAAAAATGATGTGGTTGTCCGGCTGGACAATCCCGTAGTTTAAACTATTAGAACACCGGTAAAAGCTTACCTTTGATGCAACCCAAGACATGCATCTCAAATGTTGTTGCCTCAACGTCACTGACATCTCGGAACTCTATGCGTAATTCAGTAACACCTTCCAAAGTATCTTCACCGGTTGGCAAGAGCTTCAGTTTAGGCTCGTCGCCTTCAAGAGTGACAACTACGGGCTGCAAAAAAAATTGTAAGGAAATATGCGTTAATGCTGAACGAATGCTCCAGACCCTACAAAAATGAATATCTCTGAAAAGGACTAAGGACTACAATCTTGAAAGCAGAGGAGCAAAGGAGGAGTGTCAGTTTGGTCTTTTGTACCTTGGGGAGGTCTGTTGAATCGTCAGTCAGTGGAGTGAAATCCTCGTCTCCAGGTTTCTTGGTCAACAATCTGATGGTAACCTCGATCGGCTGTTGCTGTGCTGTAGGCTGGGGTGTGGTTGTACCCGTTTCCGGCTGACTTGGTGCACTTGTCGATTTAGAAGAACGCAAAGTGATAACCACTGCCCTGATATTGACAGGTTGGTGGAATTTGCGCTCCACACTGGGAATATCACTTGAGCTTTGGCCGATTGGTAGGTCGGTAAACGTCAGGTAGGAGGTGTCTTTATCGATTGTCAGGGACCCAGCTGGCGCAACACTAGATTCGAGATCCTGTTCACCATCCATTGGCTCTAGACAGTATCCTGCATTGGAAAAATCAAGATAAAGGGTGGTGGGTGTCTTGACAAAAACCTGTGCTTATTGCCTGAGATGGCATGATGAAATTTAGAGAGAGAAAAAGACTGAACCTTTCTGTTTGAAAGATTGAAATTGCAATTCAGTTTCTGTATACCTTGAGTGGTTGACATCTGGGAAGTTGTCGAGCGAGAGCTGGTTGTTTCTTCAGTGACAGTTGTTGATGGTGTGGTGACAGTAGTGACTTTGGTTGTCATCTCGGTCGTGGTGTATTCTGAAGGAATGAAAATATTTACTTGCGGTGAAATTGGCACAAGAGAAAATGCTGTTTTGTTACTAGGCTGAGACACTGGACAATAGTTCCGCATAGTCAACACTTATGAATTTCAAGCAGCAACAAGGTAGATGACAAGCCAAGAGTTGATGATGAGTGTTGGCCTGCTTACCCTCTGCGCATCCCAAGACTTGGAATTCCAGTGTTGCTGAATCAACACCCGTCACCGTTCGCAACACGACACGCAACTGCACAATACCCTGTAGAGATTCATCGTCGATCGGTAGTAGCACTCGTTGAGGCAGTTCGTTGTCAAGGCTTATTTGGAAGATCTAACAGGGAAAATATACAGTTGGAATTGAGGTGTTGTGGTATTAAACTGAGAAATGGTGATATTCGAGAAGTACAGGTCTGGAGGTAGTGCTAGTTTGGAATTATTTTCATGCTGACCTTTTCTTTAGGACTTTCGTCATCAGACACCGGCGATAAGGTGGCGGCTCCAGCTTTCTTTGTCAGCAAAGTAAAGGTGACTTCAAGCGGTTTGACTTCTTCACCAGTAGCTGCCGGGGTGGTGGAAGAAGTCGGCGACCGCAACCTAAGGACGATAGCTCTGACGTTAGCACGTCGGCTGAACTTGCTGTCCAGGCTAGGTTTCTTTGGTGTCTCCTCAGTGATGGGCAAGCCTGTCAGCTTGACGTATCCCGTGAGTTGGTCCAGCAATACTGGGCCGCTAGCCTGGACTTCAGACACAAGTCCTGATTCACCGTCCATGGCTTCGAGACAGTATCCTAGAGGGAGAAAGGAAGGATTGGGATTGAGCAAACCTGTTCTGGAAAAAGCGTCTGATGTGAGCAGCTAAGACGTGTCAAAGGGCCGAGGTAAACAACAGAGAGATATAAATTGATGGTGCAGCTGCAGATTGAACATTTATTGATTTGGCTTCTTTACCTTGAGTTGTTGACGATGGTGGAGTTGTGGTTATGACAGTTGTTGTCACGGTGGTGCTTCTTGTTGTTGGCTCAGTTGTGGAGTATTCTGTCAAGATAATTGATTTGTCGTTAAATGAAAGAAAGGACACAGAACATCAGGTTTCCCCCCGAAAAAAAATGATGTGGTTGTCCGGCTGGACAATCCCGTAGTTTAAACTATTAGAACACCGGTAAAAGCTTACCTTTGATGCAACCCAAGACATGCATCTCAAATGTTGTTGCCTCAACGTCACTGACATCTCGGAACTCTATGCGTAATTCAGTAACACCTTCCAAAGTATCTTCACCGGTTGGCAAGAGCTTCAGTTTAGGCTCGTCGCCTTCAAGAGTGACAACTACGGGCTGCAAACAAATTGTAAGGAAATATGCGTTAATGCTGAACGAACGCTCCAGACCCTACAAAAATGAATATCTCTGAAAAGGACTAAGGACTACAATCTTGAAAGCAGAGGAGCAAAGGAGGAGTGTCAGTTTGGTCTTTTGTACCTTGGGGAGGTCTGTTGAATCGTCAGTCAGTGGAGTGAAATCCTCGTCTCCAGGTTTCTTGGTGAACAATCTGATGGTAACCTCGATCGGCTGTTGCTGTGCTGTAGGCTGGGGTGTGGTTGTACCCGTTTCCGGCTGACTTGGTGCACTTGTCGATTTAGAAGAACGCAAAGTGATAACCACTGCCCTGATATTGACAGGTTGGTGGAATTTGCGCTCCACACTGGGAATATCACTTGAGCTTTGGCCGATTGGTAGGTCGGTAAACGTCAGGTAGGAGGTGTCTTTATCGATTGTCAGGGACCCAGCTGGCGCAACACTAGATTCGAGATCCTGTTCACCATCCATTGGCTCTAGACAGTATCCTGCATTGGAAAAATCAAGATAAAGGGTGGTGGGTGTCTTGACAAAAACCTGTGCTTATTGCCTGAGATGGCATGATGAAATTTAGAGAGAGAAAAAGACTGAACCTTTCTGTTTGAAAGATTGAAATTGCAATTCAGTTTCTGTATACCTTGAGTGGTTGACATCTGGGAAGTTGTCGAGCGAGAGCTGGTTGTTTCTTCAGTGACAGTTGTTGATGGTGTGGTGACAGTAGTGACTTTGGTTGTCATCTCGGTCGTGGTGTATTCTGAAGGAATGAAAATATTTACTTGCGGTGAAATTGGCACAAGAGAAAATGCTGTTTTGTTACTAGGCTGAGACACTGGACAATAGTTCCGCATAGTCAACACTTATGAATTTCAAGCAGCAACAAGGTAGATGACAAGCCAAGAGTTGATGATGAGTGTTGGCCTGCTTACCCTCTGCGCATCCCAAGACTTGGAATTCCAGTGTTGCTGAATCAACACCCGTCACCGTTCGCAACACGACACGCAACTGCACAATACCCTGTAGAGATTCATCGTCGATCGGTAGTAGCACTCGTTGAGGCAGTTCGTTGTCAAGGCTTATTTGGAAGATCTAACAGGGAAAATATACAGTTGGAATTGAGGTGTTGTGGTATTCAACTGAGAAATGGTGATATTCGAGAAGTACAGGTCTGGAGGTAGTGCTAGTTTGGAATTATTTTCATGCTGACCTTTTCTTTAGGACTTTCGTCATCAGACACCGGCGATAAGGTGGCGGCTCCAGCTTTCTTTGTCAGCAAAGTAAAGGTGACTTCAAGCGGTTTGACTTCTTCACCAGTAGCTGCCGGGGTGGTGGAAGAAGTCGGCGACCGCAACCTAAGGACGATAGCTCTGACGTTAGCACGTCGGCTGAACTTGCTGTCCAGGCTAGGTTTCTTTGGTGTCTCCTCAGTGATGGGCAAGCCTGTCAGCTTGACGTATCCCGTGAGTTGGTCCAGCAATACTGGGCCGCTAGCCTGGACTTCAGACACAAGTCCTGATTCACCGTCCATG
This sequence comes from Hippasteria phrygiana, assembly GCA_037893225.1. NCBI lineage: Eukaryota > Metazoa > Echinodermata > Asteroidea > Valvatida > Goniasteridae > Hippasteria > Hippasteria phrygiana. The sequence continues at coordinate 388,691 of JAZGUH010000047.1, read as the reverse complement.
GCTTCGAGACAGTATCCTAGAGGGAGAAAGGAAGGATTGGGATTGAGCAAACCTGTTCTGGAAAAAGCGTCTGATGTGAGCAGCTAAGACGTGTCAAAGGGCCGAGGTAAACAACAGAGAGATATAAATTGATGGTGCAGCTGCAGATTGAACATTTATTGATTTGGCTTCTTTACCTTGAGTTGTTGACGATGGTGGAGTTGTGGTTATGACAGTTGTTGTCACGGTGGTGCTTCTTGTTGTTGGCTCAGTTGTGGAGTATTCTGTCAAGATAATTGATTTGTCGTTAAATGAAAGAAAGGACACAGAACATCAGGTTTCCCCCCGAAAAAAAATGATGTGGTTGTCCGGCTGGACAATCCCGTAGTTTAAACTATTAGAACACCGGTAAAAGCTTACCTTTGATGCAACCCAAGACATGCATCTCAAATGTTGTTGCCTCAACGTCACTGACATCTCGGAACTCTATGCGTAATTCAGTAACACCTTCCAAAGTATCTTCACCGGTTGGCAAGAGCTTCAGTTTAGGCTCGTCGCCTTCAAGAGTGACAACTACGGGCTGCAAAAAAATTGTAAGGAAATATGCGTTAATGCTGAACGAACGCTCCAGACCCTACAAAAATGAATATCTCTGAAAAGGACTAAGGACTACAATCTTGAAAGCAGAGGAGCAAAGGAGGAGTGTCAGTTTGGTCTTTTGTACCTTGGGGAGGTCTGTGGAATCGTCAGTCAGTGGAGTGAAATCCTCGTCTCCAGGTTTCTTGGTGAACAATCTGATGGTAACCTCGATCGGCTGTTGCTGTGCTGTAGGCTGGGGTGTGGTTGTACCCGTTTCCGGCTGACTTGGTGCACTTGTCGATTTAGAAGAACGCAAAGTGATAACCACTGCCCTGATATTGACAGGTTGGTGGAATTTGCGCTCCACACTGGGAATATCACTTGAGCTTTGGCCGATTGGTAGGTCGGTAAACGTCAGGTAGGAGGTGTCTTTATCGATTGTCAGGGACCCAGCTGGCGCAACACTAGATTCGAGACCCTGTTCACCATCCATTGGCTCTAGACAGTATCCTGCATTGGAAAAATCAAGATAAAGGGTGGTGGGTGTCTTGACAAAAACCTGTGCTTATTGCCTGAGATGGCATGATGAAATTTAGAGAGAGAAAAAGACTGAACCTTTCTGTTTGAAAGATTGAAATTGCAATTCAGTTTCTGTATACCTTGAGTGGTTGACATCTGGGAAGTTGTCGAGCGAGAGCTGGTTGTTTCTTCAGTGACAGTTGTTGATGGTGTGGTGACAGTAGTGACTTTGGTTGTCATCTCGGTCGTGGTGTATTCTGAAGGAATGAAAATATTGACTTGCGGTGAAATTGGCACAAGAGAAAATGCTGTTTTGTTACTAGGCTGAGACACTGGACAATAGGCCGCATAGTCAACACTTATGAATTTCAAGCAGCAACAAGGTAGATGACAAGCCAAGAGTTGATGATGAGTGTTGGCCTGCTTACCCTCTGCGCATCCCAAGACTTGGAATTCCAGTGTTGCTGAATCAACACCCGTCACCGTTCGCAACACGACACGCAACTGCACAATACCCTGTAGAGATTCATCGTCGATCGGTAGTAGCACTCGTTGAGGCAGTTCGTTGTCAAGGCTTATTTGGAAGATCTAACAGGGAAAATGTACAGTTGGAATTGAGGTGTTGTGGTATTAAACTGAGAAATGGTGATATTCGAGAAGTACAGGTCTGGAGGTAGTGCTAGTTTGGAATTATTTTCATGCTGACCTTTTCTTTAGGACTTTCGTCATCAGACACCGGCGATAAGGTGACGGCTCCAGCTTTCTTTGTCAGCAAAGTAAAGGTGACTTCAAGCGGTTTGACTTCTTCACCAGTAGCTGCCGGGGTGGTGGAAGAAGTCGGCGACCGCAACCTAAGGACGATAGCTCTGACGTTAGCACGTCGGCTGAACTTGCTGTCCAGGCTAGGTTTCTTTGGTGTCTCCTCAGTGATGGGCAAGCCTGTCAGCTTGACGTATCCCGTGAGTTGGTCCAGCAATACTGGGCCGCTAGCCTGGACTTCAGACACAAGTCCTGATTCACCGTCCATGGCTTCGAGACAGTATCCTAGAGGGAGAAAGGAAGGATTGGGATTGAGCAAACCTGTTCTGGAAAAAGCGTCTGATGTGAGCAGCTAAGACGTGTCAAAGGGCCGAGGTAAACAACAGAGAGATATAAATTGATGGTGCAGCTGCAGATTGAACATTTATTGATTTGGCTTCTTTACCTTGAGTTGTTGACGATGGTGGAGTTGTGGTTATGACAGTTGTTGTCACGGTGGTGCTTCTTGTTGTTGGCTCAGTTGTGGAGTATTCTGTCAAGATAATTGATTTGTCGTTAAATGAAAGAAAGGACACAGAACATCAGGTTTCCCCCCGAAAAAAAATGATGTGGTTGTCCGGCTGGACAATCCCGTAGTTTAAACTATTAGAACACCGGTAAAAGCTTACCTTTGATGCAACCCAAGACATGCATCTCAAATGTTGTTGCCTCAACGTCACTGACATCTCGGAACTCTATGCGTAATTCAGTAACACCTTCCAAAGTATCTTCACCGGTTGGCAAGAGCTTCAGTTTAGGCTCGTCGCCTTCAAGAGTGACAACTACGGGCTGCAAAATAAATTGTAAGGAAATATGCGTTAATGCTGAACGAACGCTCCAGACCCTACAAAAATGAATATCTCTGAAAAGGACTAAGGACTACAATCTTGAAAGCAGAGGAGCAAAGGAGGAGTGTCAGTTTGGTCTTTTGTACCTTGGGGAGGTCTGTGGAATCGTCAGTCAGTGGAGTGAAATCCTCGTCTCCAGGTTTCTTGGTGAACAATCTGATGGTAACCTCGATCGGCTGTTGCTGTGCTGTAGGCTGGGGTGTGGTTGTACCCGTTCCCGGCTGACTTGGTGCACTTGTCGATTTAGAAGAACGCAAAGTGATAACCACTGCCCTGATATTGACAGGTTGGTGGAATTTGCGCTCCACACTGGGAATATCACTTGAGCTTTGGCCGATTGGTAGGTCGGTAAACGTCAGGTAGGAGGTGTCTTTATCGATTGTCAGGGACCCAGCTGGCGCAACACTAGATTCGAGATCCTGTTCACCATCCATTGGCTCTAGACAGTATCCTGCATTGGAAAAATCAAGATAAAGGGTGGTGGGTGTCTTGACAAAAACCTGTGCTTATTGCCTGAGATGGCATGATGAAATTTAGAGAGAGAAAAAGACTGAACCTTTCTGTTTGAAAGATTGAAATTGCAATTCAGTTTCTGTATACCTTGAGTGGTTGACATCTGGGAAGTTGTCGAGCGAGAGCTGGTTGTTTCTTCAGTGACAGTTGTTGATGGTGTGGTGACAGTAGTGACTTTGGTTGTCATCTCGGTCGTGGTGTATTCTGAAGGAATGAAAATATTTACTTGCGGTGAAATTGGCACAAGAGAAAATGCTGTTTTGTTACTAGGCTGAGACACTGGACAATAGTTCCGCATAGTCAACACTTATGAATTTCAAGCAGCAACAAGGTAGATGACAAGCCAAGAGTTGATGATGAGTGTTGGCCTGCTTACCCTCTGCGCATCCCAAGACTTGGAATTCCAGTGTTGCTGAATCAACACCCGTCACCGTTCGCAACACGACACGCAACTGCACAATACCCTGTAGAGATTCATCGTCGATCGGTAGTAGCACTCGTTGAGGCAGTTCGTTGTCAAGGCTTATTTGGAAGATCTAACAGGGAAAATATACAGTTGGAATTGAGGTGTTGTGGTATTCAACTGAGAAATGGTGATATTCGAGAAGTACAGGTCTGGAGGTAGTGCTAGTTTGGAATTATTTTCATGCTGACCTTTTCTTTAGGACTTTCGTCATCAGACACCGGCGATAAGGTGGCGGCTCCAGCTTTCTTTGTCAGCAAAGTAAAGGTGACTTCAAGCGGTTTGACTTCTTCACCAGTAGCTGCCGGGGTGGTGGAAGAAGTCGGCGACCGCAACCTAAGGACGATAGCTCTGACGTTAGCACGTCGGCTGAACTTGCTGTCCAGGCTAGGTTTCTTTGGTGTCTCCTCAGTGATGGGCAAGCCTGTCAGCTTGACGTATCCCGTGAGTTGGTCCAGCAATACTGGGCCGCTAGCCTGGACTTCAGACACAAGTCCTGATTCACCGTCCATGGCTTCGAGACAGTATCCTAGAGGGAGAAAGGAAGGATTGGGATTGAGCAAACCTGTTCTGGAAAAAGCGTCTGATGTGAGCAGCTAAGACGTGTCAAAGGGCCGAGGTAAACAACAGAGAGATATAAATTGATGGTGCAGCTGCAGATTGAACATTTATTGATTTGGCTTCTTTACCTTGAGTTGTTGACGATGGTGGAGTTGTGGTTATGACAGTTGTTGTCACGGTGGTGCTTCTTGTTGTTGGCTCAGTTGTGGAGTATTCTGTCAAGATAATTGATTTGTCGTTAAATGAAAGAAAGGACACAGAACATCAGGTTTCCCCCCGAAAAAAAATGATGTGGTTGTCCGGCTGGACAATCCCGTAGTTTAAACTATTAGAACACCGGTAAAAGCTTACCTTTGATGCAACCCAAGACATGCATCTCAAATGTTGTTGCCTCAACGTCACTGACATCTCGGAACTCTATGCGTAATTCAGTAACACCTTCCAAAGTATCTTCACCGGTTGGCAAGAGCTTCAGTTTAGGCTCGTCGCCTTCAAGAGTGACAACTACGGGCTGCAAAATAAATTGTAAGGAAATATGCGTTAATGCTGAACGAACGCTCCAGACCCTACAAAAATGAATATCTCTGAAAAGGACTAAGGACTACAATCTTGAAAGCAGAGGAGCAAAGGAGGAGTGTCAGTTTGGTCTTTTGTACCTTGGGGAGGTCTGTGGAATCGTCAGTCAGTGGAGTGAAATCCTCGTCTCCAGGTTTCTTGGTGAACAATCTGATGGTAACCTCGATCGGCTGTTGCTGTGCTGTAGGCTGGGGTGTGGTTGTACCCGTTCCCGGCTGACTTGGTGCACTTGTCGATTTAGAAGAACGCAAAGTGATAACCACTGCCCTGATATTGACAGGTTGGTGGAATTTGCGCTCCACACTGGGAATATCACTTGAGCTTTGGCCGATTGGTAGGTCGGTAAACGTCAGGTAGGAGGTGTCTTTATCGATTGTCAGGGACCCAGCTGGCGCAACACTAGATTCGAGATCCTGTTCACCATCCATTGGCTCTAGACAGTATCCTGCATTGGAAAAATCAAGATAAAGGGTGGTGGGTGTCTTGACAAAAACCTGTGCTTATTGCCTGAGATGGCATGATGAAATTTAGAGAGAGAAAAAGACTGAACCTTTCTGTTTGAAAGATTGAAATTGCAATTCAGTTTCTGTATACCTTGAGTGGTTGACATCTGGGAAGTTGTCGAGCGAGAGCTGGTTGTTTCTTCAGTGACAGTTGTTGATGGTGTGGTGACAGTAGTGACTTTGGTTGTCATCTCGGTCGTGGTGTATTCTGAAGGAATGAAAATATTTACTTGCGGTGAAATTGGCACAAGAGAAAATGCTGTTTTGTTACTAGGCTGAGACACTGGACAATAGTTCCGCATAGTCAACACTTATGAATTTCAAGCAGCAACAAGGTAGATGACAAGCCAAGAGTTGATGATGAGTGTTGGCCTGCTTACCCTCTGCGCATCCCAAGACTTGGAATTCCAGTGTTGCTGAATCAACACCCGTCACCGTTCGCAACACGACACGCAACTGCACAATACCCTGTAGAGATTCATCGTCGATCGGTAGTAGCACTCGTTGAGGCAGTTCGTTGTCAAGGCTTATTTGGAAGATCTAACAGGGAAAATATACAGTTGGAATTGAGGTGTTGTGGTATTCAACTGAGAAATGGTGATATTCGAGAAGTACAGGTCTGGAGGTAGTGCTAGTTTGGAATTATTTTCATGCTGACCTTTTCTTTAGGACTTTCGTCATCAGACACCGGCGATAAGGTGGCGGCTCCAGCTTTCTTTGTCAGCAAAGTAAAGGTGACTTCAAGCGGTTTGACTTCTTCACCAGTAGCTGCCGGGGTGGTGGAAGAAGTCGGCGACCGCAACCTAAGGACGATAGCTCTGACGTTAGCACGTCGGCTGAACTTGCTGTCCAGGCTAGGTTTCTTTGGTGTCTCCTCAGTGATGGGCAAGCCTGTCAGCTTGACGTATCCCGTGAGTTGGTCCAGCAATACTGGGCCGCTAGCCTGGACTTCAGACACAAGTCCTGATTCACCGTCCATGGCTTCGAGACAGTATCCTAGAGGGAGAAAGGAAGGATTGGGATTGAGCAAACCTGTTCTGGAAAAAGCGTCTGATGTGAGCAGCTAAGACGTGTCAAAGGGCCGAGGTAAACAACAGAGAGATATAAATTGATGGTGCAGCTGCAGATTGAACATTTATTGATTTGGCTTCTTTACCTTGAGTTGTTGACGATGGTGGAGTTGTGGTTATGACAGTTGTTGTCACGGTGGTGCTTCTTGTTGTTGGCTCAGTTGTGGAGTATTCTGTCAAGATAATTGATTTGTCGTTAAATGAAAGAAAGGACACAGAACATCAGGTTTCCCCCCGAAAAAAAATGATGTGGTTGTCCGGCTGGACAATCCCGTAGTTTAAACTATTAGAACACCGGTAAAAGCTTACCTTTGATGCAACCCAAGACATGCATCTCAAATGTTGTTGCCTCAACGTCACTGACATCTCGGAACTCTATGCGTAATTCAGTAACACCTTCCAAAGTATCTTCACCGGTTGGCAAGAGCTTCAGTTTAGGCTCGTCGCCTTCAAGAGTGACAACTACGGGCTGCAAAAAAATTGTAAGGAAATATGCGTTAATGCTGAACGAACGCTCCAGACCCTACAAAAATGAATATCTCTGAAAAGGACTAAGGACTACAATCTTGAAAGCAGAGGAGCAAAGGAGGAGTGTCAGTTTGGTCTTTTGTACCTTGGGGAGGTCTGTGGAATCGTCAGTCAGTGGAGTGAAATCCTCGTCTCCAGGTTTCTTGGTGAACAATCTGATGGTAACCTCGATCGGCTGTTGCTGTGCTGTAGGCTGGGGTGTGGTTGTACCCGTTTCCGGCTGACTTGGTGCACTTGTCGATTTAGAAGAACGCAAAGTGATAACCACTGCCCTGATATTGACAGGTTGGTGGAATTTGCGCTCCACACTGGGAATATCACTTGAGCTTTGGCCGATTGGTAGGTCGGTAAACGTCAGGTAGGAGGTGTCTTTATCGATTGTCAGGGACCCAGCTGGCGCAACACTAGATTCGAGACCCTGTTCACCATCCATTGGCTCTAGACAGTATCCTGCATTGGAAAAATCAAGATAAAGGGTGGTGGGTGTCTTGACAAAAACCTGTGCTTATTGCCTGAGATGGCATGATGAAATTTAGAGAGAGAAAAAGACTGAACCTTTCTGTTTGAAAGATTGAAATTGCAATTCAGTTTCTGTATACCTTGAGTGGTTGACATCTGGGAAGTTGTCGAGCGAGAGCTGGTTGTTTCTTCAGTGACAGTTGTTGATGGTGTGGTGACAGTAGTGACTTTGGTTGTCATCTCGGTCGTGGTGTATTCTGAAGGAATGAAAATATTGACTTGCGGTGAAATTGGCACAAGAGAAAATGCTGTTTTGTTACTAGGCTGAGACACTGGACAATAGGCCGCATAGTCAACACTTATGAATTTCAAGCAGCAACAAGGTAGATGACAAGCCAAGAGTTGATGATGAGTGTTGGCCTGCTTACCCTCTGCGCATCCCAAGACTTGGAATTCCAGTGTTGCTGAATCAACACCCGTCACCGTTCGCAACACGACACGCAACTGCACAATACCCTGTAGAGATTCATCGTCGATCGGTAGTAGCACTCGTTGAGGCAGTTCGTTGTCAAGGCTTATTTGGAAGATCTAACAGGGAAAATGTACAGTTGGAATTGAGGTGTTGTGGTATTAAACTGAGAAATGGTGATATTCGAGAAGTACAGGTCTGGAGGTAGTGCTAGTTTGGAATTATTTTCATGCTGACCTTTTCTTTAGGACTTTCGTCATCAGACACCGGCGATAAGGTGACGGCTCCAGCTTTCTTTGTCAGCAAAGTAAAGGTGACTTCAAGCGGTTTGACTTCTTCACCAGTAGCTGCCGGGGTGGTGGAAGAAGTCGGCGACCGCAACCTAAGGACGATAGCTCTGACGTTAGCACGTCGGCTGAACTTGCTGTCCAGGCTAGGTTTCTTTGGTGTCTCCTCAGTGATGGGCAAGCCTGTCAGCTTGACGTATCCCGTGAGTTGGTCCAGCAATACTGGGCCGCTAGCCTGGACTTCAGACACAAGTCCTGATTCACCGTCCATGGCTTCGAGACAGTATCCTAGAGGGAGAAAGGAAGGATTGGGATTGAGCAAACCTGTTCTGGAAAAAGCGTCTGATGTGAGCAGCTAAGACGTGTCAAAGGGCCGAGGTAAACAACAGAGAGATATAAATTGATGGTGCAGCTGCAGATTGAACATTTATTGATTTGGCTTCTTTACCTTGAGTTGTTGACGATGGTGGAGTTGTGGTTATGACAGTTGTTGTCACGGTGGTGCTTCTTGTTGTTGGCTCAGTTGTGGAGTATTCTGTCAAGATAATTGATTTGTCGTTAAATGAAAGAAAGGACACAGAACATCAGGTTTCCCCCCGAAAAAAAATTATGTGGTTGTCCGGCTGGACAATCCCGTAGTTTAAACTATTAGAACACCGGTAAAAGCTTACCTTTGATGCAACCCAAGACATGCATCTCAAATGTTGTTGCCTCAACGTCACTGACATCTCGGAACTCTATGCGTAATTCAGTAACACCTTCCAAAGTATCTTCACCGGTTGGCAAGAGCTTCAGTTTAGGCTCGTCGCCTTCAAGAGTGACAACTACGGGCTGCAAAATAAATTGTAAGGAAATATGCGTTAATGCTGAACGAACGCTCCAGACCCTACAAAAATGAATATCTCTGAAAAGGACTAAGGACTACAATCTTGAAAGCAGAGGAGCAAAGGAGGAGTGTCAGTTTGGTCTTTTGTACCTTGGGGAGGTCTGTGGAATCGTCAGTCAGTGGAGTGAAATCCTCGTCTCCAGGTTTCTTGGTGAACAATCTGATGGTAACCTCGATCGGCTGTTGCTGTGCTGTAGGCTGGGGTGTGGTTGTACCCGTTCCCGGCTGACTTGGTGCACTTGTCGATTTAGAAGAACGCAAAGTGATAACCACTGCCCTGATATTGACAGGTTGGTGGAATTTGCGCTCCACACTGGGAATATCACTTGAGCTTTGGCCGATTGGTAGGTCGGTAAACGTCAGGTAGGAGGTGTCTTTATCGATTGTCAGGGACCCAGCTGGCGCAACACTAGATTCGAGACCCTGTTCACCATCCATTGGCTCTAGACAGTATCCTGCATTGGAAAAATCAAGATAAAGGGTGGTGGGTGTCTTGACAAAAACCTGTGCTTATTGCCTGAGATGGCATGATGAAATTTAGAGAGAGAAAAAGACTGAACCTTTCTGTTTGAAAGATTGAAATTGCAATTCAGTTTCTGTATACCTTGAGTGGTTGACATCTGGGAAGTTGTCGAGCGAGAGCTGGTTGTTTCTTCAGTGACAGTTGTTGATGGTGTGGTGACAGTAGTGACTTTGGTTGTCATCTCGGTCGTGGTGTATTCTGAAGGAATGAAAATATTTACTTGCGGTGAAATTGGCACAAGAGAAAATGCTGTTTTGTTACTAGGCTGAGACACTGGACAATAGGCCGCATAGTCAACACTTATGAATTTCAAGCAGCAACAAGGTAGATGACAAGCCAAGAGTTGATGATGAGTGTTGGCCTGCTTACCCTCTGCGCATCCCAAGACTTGGAATTCCAGTGTTGCTGAATCAACACCCGTCACCGTTCGCAACACCACACGCAACTGCACAATACCCTGTAGAGATTCATCGTCGATCGGTAGTAGCACTCGTTGAGGCAGTTCGTTGTCAAGGCTTATTTGGAAGATCTAACAGGGAAAATATACAGTTGGAATTGAGGTGTTGTGGTATTAAACTGAGAAATGGTGATATTCGAGAAGTACAGGTCTGGAGGTAGTGCTAGTTTGGAATTATTTTCATGCTGACCTTTTCTTTAGGACTTTCGTCATCAGACACCGGCGATAAGGTGGCGGCTCCAGCTTTCTTTGTCAGCAAAGTAAAGGTGACTTCAAGCGGTTTGACTTCTTCACCAGTAGCTGCCGGGGTGGTGGAAGAAGTCGGCGACCGCAACCTAAGGACGATAGCTCTGACGTTAGCACGTCGGCTGAACTTGCTGTCCAGGCTAGGTTTCTTTGGTGTCTCCTCAGTGATGGGCAAGCCTGTCAGCTTGACGTATCCCGTGAGTTGGTCCAGCAATACTGGGCCGCTAGCCTGGACTTCAGACACAAGTCCTGATTCACCGTCCATGGCTTCGAGACAGTATCCTAGAGGGAGAAAGGAAGGATTGGGATTGAGCAAACCTGTTCTGGAAAAAGCGTCTGATGTGAGCAGCTAAGACGTGTCAAAGGGCCGAGGTAAACAACAGAGAGATATAAATTGATGGTGCAGCTGCAGATTGAACATTTATTGATTTGGCTTCTTTACCTTGAGTTGTTGACGATGGTGGAGTTGTGGTTATGACAGTTGTTGTCACGGTGGTGCTTCTTGTTGTTGGCTCAGTTGTGGAGTATTCTGTCAAGATAATTGATTTGTCGTTAAATGAAAGAAAGGACACAGAACATCAGGTTTCCCCCCGAAAAAAAATTATGTGGTTGTCCGGCTGGACAATCCCGTAGTTTAAACTATTAGAACACCGGTAAAAGCTTACCTTTGATGCAACCCAAGACATGCATCTCAAATGTTGTTGCCTCAACGTCACTGACATCTCGGAACTCTATGCGTAATTCAGTAACACCTTCCAAAGTATCTTCACCGGTTGGCAAGAGCTTCAGTTTAGGCTCGTCGCCTTCAAGAGTGACAACTACGGGCTGCAAAAAACATTGTAAGGAAATATGCGTTAATGCTGAACGAACGCTCCAGACCCTACAAAAATGAATATCTCTGAAAAGGACTAAGGACTACAATCTTGAAAGCATAGGAGCAAAGGAGGAGTGTCAGTTTGGTCTTTTGTACCTTGGGGAGGTCTGTGGAATCGTCAGTCAATGGAGCGAAATCCTCGTCTCCAGGTTTCTTGGTGAACAATCTGATGGTAACCTCGATCGGCTGTTGCTGTGCTGTAGGCTGGGGTGTGGTTGTACCCGTTTCCGGCTGACTTGGTGCACTTGTCGATTTAGAAGAACGCAAAGTGATAACCACTGCCCTGATATTGACAGGTTGGTGGAATTTGCGCTCCACACTGGGAATATCACTTGAGCTTTGGCCGATTGGTAGGTCGGTAAACGTCAGGTAGGAGGTGTCTTTATCGATTGTCAGGGACCCAGCTGGCGCAACACTAGATTCGAGACCCTGTTCACCATCCATTGGCTCTAGACAGTATCCTGCATTGGAAAAATCAAGATAAAGGGTGGTGGGTGTCTTGACAAAAACCTGTGCTTATTGCCTGAGATGGCATGATGAAATTTAGAGAGAGAAAAAGACTGAACCTTTCTGTTTGAAAGATTGAAATTGCAATTCAGTTTCTGTATACCTTGAGTGGTTGACATCTGGGAAGTTGTCGAGCGAGAGCTGGTTGTTTCTTCAGTGACAGTTGTTGATGGTGTGGTGACAGTAGTGACTTTGGTTGTCATCTCGGTCGTGGTGTATTCTGAAGGAATGAAAATATTGACTTGCGGTGAAATTGGCACAAGAGAAAATGCTGTTTTGTTACTAGGCTGAGACACTGGACAATAGGCCGCATAGTCAACACTTATGAATTTCAAGCAGCAACAAGGTAGATGACAAGCCAAGAGTTGATGATGAGTGTTGGCCTGCTTACCCTCTGCGCATCCCAAGACTTGGAATTCCAGTGTTGCTGAATCAACACCCGTCACCGTTCGCAACACCACACGCAACTGCACAATACCCTGTAGAGATTCATCGTCGATCGGTAGTAGCACTCGTTGAGGCAGTTCGTTGTCAAGGCTTATTTGGAAGATCTAACAGGGAAAATATACAGTTGGAATTGAGGTGTTGTGGTATTAAACTGAGAAATGGTGATATTCGAGAAGTACAGGTCTGGAGGTAGTGCTAGTTTGGAATTATTTTCATGCTGACCTTTTCTTTAGGACTTTCGTCATCAGACACCGGCGATAAGGTGGCGGCTCCAGCTTTCTTTGTCAGCAAAGTAAAGGTGACTTCAAGCGGTTTGACTTCTTCACCAGTAGCTGCCGGGGTGGTGGAAGAAGTCGGCGACCGCAACCTAAGGACGATAGCTCTGACGTTAGCACGTCGGCTGAACTTGCTGTCCAGGCTAGGTTTCTTTGGTGTCTCCTCAGTGATGGGCAAGCCTGTCAGCTTGACGTATCCCGTGAGTTGGTCCAGCAATACTGGGCCGCTAGCCTGGACTTCAGACACAAGTCCTGATTCACCGTCCATGGCTTCGAGACAGTATCCTAGAGGGAGAAAGGAAGGATTGGGATTGAGCAAACCTGTTCTGGAAAAAGCGTCTGATGTGAGCAGCTAAGACGTGTCAAAGGGCCGAGGTAAACAACAGAGAGATATAAATTGATGGTGCAGCTGCAGATTGAACATTTATTGATTTGGCTTCTTTACCTTGAGTTGTTGACGATGGTGGAGTTGTGGTTATGACAGTTGTTGTCACGGTGGTGCTTCTTGTTGTTGGCTCAGTTGTGGAGTATTCTGTCAAGATAATTGATTTGTCGTTAAATGAAAGAAAGGACACAGAACATCAGGTTTCCCCCCGAAAAAAAATTATGTGGTTGTCCGGCTGGACAATCCCGTAGTTTAAACTATTAGAACACCGGTAAAAGCTTACCTTTGATGCAACCCAAGACATGCATCTCAAATGTTGTTGCCTCAACGTCACTGACATCTCGGAACTCTATGCGTAATTCAGTAACACCTTCCAAAGTATCTTCACCGGTTGGCAAGAGCTTCAGTTTAGGCTCGTCGCCTTCAAGAGTGACAACTACGGGCTGCAAAAAACATTGTAAGGAAATATGCGTTAATGCTGAACGAACGCTCCAGACCCTACAAAAATGAATATCTCTGAAAAGGACTAAGGACTACAATCTTGAAAGCATAGGAGCAAAGGAGGAGTGTCAGTTTGGTCTTTTGTACCTTGGGGAGGTCTGTGGAATCGTCAGTCAATGGAGCGAAATCCTCGTCTCCAGGTTTCTTGGTGAACAATCTGATGGTAACCTCGATCGGCTGTTGCTGTGCTGTAGGCTGGGGTGTGGTTGTACCCGTTTCCGGCTGACTTGGTGCACTTGTCGATTTAGAAGAACGCAAAGTGATAACCACTGCCCTGATATTGACAGGTTGGTGGAATTTGCGCTCCACACTGGGAATATCACTTGAGCTTTGGCCGATTGGTAGGTCGGTAAACGTCAGGTAGGAGGTGTCTTTATCGATTGTCAGGGACCCAGCTGGCGCAACACTAGATTCGAGACCCTGTTCACCATCCATTGGCTCTAGACAGTATCCTGCATTGGAAAAATCAAGATAAAGGGTGGTGGGTGTCTTGACAAAAACCTGTGCTTATTGCCTGAGATGGCATGATGAAATTTAGAGAGAGAAAAAGACTGAACCTTTCTGTTTGAAAGATTGAAATTGCAATTCAGTTTCTGTATACCTTGAGTGGTTGACATCTGGGAAGTTGTCGAGCGAGAGCTGGTTGTTTCTTCAGTGACAGTTGTTGATGGTGTGGTGACAGTAGTGACTTTGGTTGTCATCTCGGTCGTGGTGTATTCTGAAGGAATGAAAATATTTACTTGCGGTGAAATTGGCACAAGAGAAAATGCTGTTTTGTTACTAGGCTGAGACACTGGACAATAGGCCGCATAGTCAACACTTATGAATTTCAAGCAGCAACAAGGTAGATGACAAGCCAAGAGTTGATGATGAGTGTTGGCCTGCTTACCCTCTGCGCATCCCAAGACTTGGAATTCCAGTGTTGCTGAATCAACACCCGTCACCGTTCGCAACACGACACGCAACTGCACAATACCCTGTAGAGATTCATCGTCGATCGGTAGTAGCACTCGTTGAGGCAGTTCGTTGTCAAGGCTTATTTGGAAGATCTAACAGGGAAAATATACAGTTGGAATTGAGGTGTTGTGGTATTAAACTGAGAAATGGTGATATTCGAGAAGTACAGGTCTGGAGGTAGTGCTAGTTTGGAATTATTTTCATGCTGACCTTTTCTTTAGGACTTTCGTCATCAGACACCGGCGATAAGGTGGCGGCTCCAGCTTTCTTTGTCAGCAAAGTAAAGGTGACTTCAAGCGGTTTGACTTCTTCACCAGTAGCTGCCGGGGTGGTGGAAGAAGTCGGCGACCGCAACCTAAGGACGATAGCTCTGACGTTAGCACGTCGGCTGAACTTGCTGTCTAGGCTAGGTTTCTTTGGTGTCTCCTCAGTGATGGGCAAGCCTGTCAGCTTGACGTATCCCGTGAGTTGGTCCAGCAATACTGGGCCGCTAGCCTGGACTTCAGACACAAGTCCTGATTCACCGTCCATGGCTTCGAGACAGTATCCTAGAGGGAGAAAGGAAGGATTGGGATTGAGCAAACCTGTTCTGGAAAAAGCGTCTGATGTGAGCAGCTAAGACGTGTCAAAGGGCCGAGGTAAACAACAGAGAGATATAAATTGATGGTGCAGCTGCAGATTGAACATTTATTGATTTGGCTTCTTTACCTTGAGTTGTTGACGATGGTGGAGTTGTGGTTATGACAGTTGTTGTCACGGTGGTGCTTCTTGTTGTTGGCTCAGTTGTGGAGTATTCTGTCAAGATAATTGATTTGTCGTTAAATGAAAGAAAGGACACAGAACATCAGGTTTCCCCCCGAAAAAAAATTATGTGGTTGTCCGGCTGGACAATCCCGTAGTTTAAACTATTAGAACACCGGTAAAAGCTTACCTTTGATGCAACCCAAGACATGCATCTCAAATGTTATTGCCTCAACGTCACTGACATCTCGGAACTCTATGCGCAATTCAGTAACACCTTCCAAAGTATCTTCACCGGTAGGCAAGAGCTTCAGTTTAGGCTCGTCGCCTTCAAGAGTGACAACTACGGGCTGCAAAAAAAATTGTAATGAAATATGCGTTAATGCTGAACGAATGCTCCAGACCCTACAAAAATGAATATCTCTGAAAAGGACTAAGGACTACAATCTTGAAAGCAGAGGAGCAAAGGAGGAGTGTCAGTTTGGTCTTTTGTACCTTGGGGAGGTCTGTGGAATCGTCAGTCAGTGGAGTGAAATCCTCGTCTCCAGGTTTCTTGGTGAACAATCTGATGGTAACCTCGATCGGCTGTTGCTGTGCTGTAGGCTGGGGTGTGGTTGTACCCGTTTCCGGCTGACTTGGTGCACTTGTCGATTTAGAAGAACGCAAAGTGATAACCACTGCCCTGATATTGACAGGTTGGTGGAATTTGCGCTCCACACTGGGAATATCACTTGAGCTTTGGCCGATTGGTAGGTCGGTAAACGTCAGGTAGGAGGTGTCTTTATCGATTGTCAGGGACCCAGCTGGCGCAACACTAGATTCGAGACCCTGTTCACCATCCATTGGCTCTAGACAGTATCCTGCATTGGAAAAATCAAGATAAAGGGTGGTGGGTGTCTTGACAAAAACCTGTGCTTATTGCCTGAGATGGCATGATGAAATTTAGAGAGAGAAAAAGACTGAACCTTTCTGTTTGAAAGATTAAAATTGCAATTCAGTTTCTGTATACCTTGAGTGGTTGACATCTGGGAAGTTGTCGAGCGAGAGCTGGTTGTTTCTTCAGTGACAGTTGTTGATGGTGTGGTGACAGTAGTGACTTTGGTTGTCATCTCGGTCGTGGTGTATTCTGAAGGAATGAAAATATTTACTTGCGGTGAAATTGGCACAAGAGAAAATGCTGTTTTGTTACTAGGCTGAGACACTGGACAATAGGCCGCATAGTCAACACTTATGAATTTCAAGCAGCAACAAGGTAGATGACAAGCCAAGAGTTGATGATGAGTGTTGGCCTGCTTACCCTCTGCGCATCCCAAGACTTGGAATTCCAGTGTTGCTGAATCAACACCCGTCACCGTTCGCAACACGACACGCAACTGCACAATACCCTGTAGAGATTCATCGTCGATCGGTAGTAGCACTCGTTGAGGCAGTTCGTTGTCAAGGCTTATTTGGAAGATCTAACAGGGAAAATATACAGTTGGAATTGAGGTGTTGTGGTATTAAACTGAGAAATGGTGATATTCGAGAAGTACAGGTCTGGAGGTAGTGCTAGTTTGGAATTATTTTCATGCTGACCTTTTCTTTAGGACTTTCGTCATCAGACACCGGCGATAAGGTGGCGGCTCCAGCTTTCTTTGTCAGCAAAGTAAAGGTGACTTCAAGCGGTTTGACTTCTTCACCAGTAGCTGCCGGGGTGGTGGAAGAAGTCGGCGACCGCAACCTAAGGACGATAGCTCTGACGTTAGCACGTCGGCTGAACTTGCTGTCCAGGCTAGGTTTCTTTGGTGTCTCCTCAGTGATGGGCAAGCCTGTCAGCTTGACGTATCCCGTGAGTTGGTCCAGCAATACTGGGCCGCTAGCCTGGACTTCAGACACAAGTCCTGATTCACCGTCCATGGCTTCGAGACAGTATCCTAGAGGGAGAAAGGAAGGATTGGGATTGAGCAAACCTGTTCTGGAAAAAGCGTCTGATGTGAGCAGCTAAGACGTGTCAAAGGGCCAAGGTAAACAACAGAGAGATATAAATTGATGGTGCAGCTGCAGATTGAACATTTATTGATTTGGCTTCTTTACCTTGAGTTGTTGACGATGGTGGAGTTGTGGTTATGACAGTTGTTGTCACGGTGGTGCTTCTTGTTGTTGGCTCAGTTGTGGAGTATTCTGTCAAGATAATTGATTTGTCGTTAAATGAAAGAAAGGACACAGAACATCAGGTTTCCCCCCGAAAAAAAATTATGTGGTTGTCCGGCTGGACAATCCCGTAGTTTAAACTATTAGAACACCGGTAAAAGCTTACCTTTGATGCAACCCAAGACATGCATCTCAAATGTTGTTGCCTCAACGTCACTGACATCTCGGAACTCTATGCGTAATTCAGTAACACCTTCCAAAGTATCTTCACCGGTAGGCAAGAGCTTCAGTTTAGGCTCGTCGCCTTCAAGAGTGACAACTACGGGCTGCAAAAAAAATTGTAATGAAATATGCGTTAATGCTGAACGAATGCTCCAGACCCTACAAAAATGAATATCTCTGAAAAGGACTAAGGACTACAATCTTGAAAGCAGAGGAGCAAAGGAGGAGTGTCAGTTTGGTCTTTTGTACCTTGGGGAGGTCTGTGGAATCGTCAGTCAGTGGAGTGAAATCCTCGTCTCCAGGTTTCTTGGTGAACAATCTGATGGTAACCTCGATCGGCTGTTGCTGTGCTGTAGGCTGGGGTGTGGTTGTACCCGTTTCCGGCTGACTTGGTGCACTTGTCGATTTAGAAGAACGCAAAGTGATAACCACTGCCCTGATATTGACAGGTTGGTGGAATTTGCGCTCCACACTGGGAATATCACTTGAGCTTTGGCCGATTGGTAGGTCGGTAAACGTCAGGTAGGAGGTGTCTTTATCGATTGTCAGGGACCCAGCTGGCGCAACACTAGATTCGAGACCCTGTTCACCATCCATTGGCTCTAGACAGTATCCTGCATTGGAAAAATCAAGATAAAGGGTGGTGGGTGTCTTGACAAAAACCTGTGCTTATTGCCTGAGATGGCATGATGAAATTTAGAGAGAGAAAAAGACTGAACCTTTCTGTTTGAAAGATTAAAATTGCAATTCAGTTTCTGTATACCTTGAGTGGTTGACATCTGGGAAGTTGTCGAGCGAGAGCTGGTTGTTTCTTCAGTGACAGTTGTTGATGGTGTGGTGACAGTAGTGACTTTGGTTGTCATCTCGGTCGTGGTGTATTCTGAAGGAATGAAAATATTTACTTGCGGTGAAATTGGCACAAGAGAAAATGCTGTTTTGTTACTAGGCTGAGACACTGGACAATAGGCCGCATAGTCAACACTTATGAATTTCAAGCAGCAACAAGGTAGATGACAAGCCAAGAGTTGATGATGAGTGTTGGCCTGCTTACCCTCTGCGCATCCCAAGACTTGGAATTCCAGTGTTGCTGAATCAACACCCGTCACCGTTCGCAACACGACACGCAACTGCACAATACCCTGTAGAGATTCATCGTCGATCGGTAGTAGCACTCGTTGAGGCAGTTCGTTGTCAAGGCTTATTTGGAAGATCTAACAGGGAAAATATACAGTTGGAATTGAGGTGTTGTGGTATTAAACTGAGAAATGGTGATATTCGAGAAGTACAGGTCTGGAGGTAGTGCTAGTTTGGAATTATTTTCATGCTGACCTTTTCTTTAGGACTTTCGTCATCAGACACCGGCGATAAGGTGGCGGCTCCAGCTTTCTTTGTCAGCAAAGTAAAGGTGACTTCAAGCGGTTTGACTTCTTCACCAGTAGCTGCCGGGGTGGTGGAAGAAGTCGGCGACCGCAACCTAAGGACGATAGCTCTGACGTTAGCACGTCGGCTGAACTTGCTGTCCAGGCTAGGTTTCTTTGGTGTCTCCTCAGTGATGGGCAAGCCTGTCAGCTTGACGTATCCCGTGAGTTGGTCCAGCAATACTGGGCCGCTAGCCTGGACTTCAGACACAAGTCCTGATTCACCGTCCATGGCTTCGAGACAGTATCCTAGAGGGAGAAAGGAAGGATTGGGATTGAGCAAACCTGTTCTGGAAAAAGCGTCTGATGTGAGCAGCTAAGACGTGTCAAAGGGCCAAGGTAAACAACAGAGAGATATAAATTGATGGTGCAGCTGCAGATTGAACATTTATTGATTTGGCTTCTTTACCTTGAGTTGTTGACGATGGTGGAGTTGTGGTTATGACAGTTGTTGTCACGGTGGTGCTTCTTGTTGTTGGCTCAGTTGTGGAGTATTCTGTCAAGATAATTGATTTGTCGTTAAATGAAAGAAAGGACACAGAACATCAGGTTTCCCCCCGAAAAAAAATTATGTGGTTGTCCGGCTGGACAATCCCGTAGTTTAAACTATTAGAACACCGGTAAAAGCTTACCTTTGATGCAACCCAAGACATGCATCTCAAATGTTGTTGCCTCAACGTCACTGACATCTCGGAACTCTATGCGTAATTCAGTAACACCTTCCAAAGTATCTTCACCGGTAGGCAAGAGCTTCAGTTTAGGCTCGTCGCCTTCAAGAGTGACAACTACGGGCTGCAAAAAAAATTGTAATGAAATATGCGTTAATGCTGAACGAATGCTCCAGACCCTACAAAAATGAATATCTCTGAAAAGGACTAAGGACTACAATCTTGAAAGCAGAGGAGCAAAGGAGGAGTGTCAGTTTGGTCTTTTGTACCTTGGGGAGGTCTGTGGAATCGTCAGTCAGTGGAGTGAAATCCTCGTCTCCAGGTTTCTTGGTGAACAATCTGATGGTAACCTCGATCGGCTGTTGCTGTGCTGTAGGCTGGGGTGTGGTTGTACCCGTTTCCGGCTGACTTGGTGCACTTGTCGATTTAGAAGAACGCAAAGTGATAACCACTGCCCTGATATTGACAGGTTGGTGGAATTTGCGCTCCACACTGGGAATATCACTTGAGCTTTGGCCGATTGGTAGGTCGGTAAACGTCAGGTAGGAGGTGTCTTTATCGATTGTCAGGGACCCAGCTGGCGCAACACTAGATTCGAGACCCTGTTCACCATCCATTGGCTCTAGACAGTATCCTGCATTGGAAAAATCAAGATAAAGGGTGGTGGGTGTCTTGACAAAAACCTGTGCTTATTGCCTGAGATGGCATGATGAAATTTAGAGAGAGAAAAAGACTGAACCTTTCTGTTTGAAAGATTAAAATTGCAATTCAGTTTCTGTATACCTTGAGTGGTTGACATCTGGGAAGTTGTCGAGCGAGAGCTGGTTGTTTCTTCAGTGACAGTTGTTGATGGTGTGGTGACAGTAGTGACTTTGGTTGTCATCTCGGTCGTGGTGTATTCTGAAGGAATGAAAATATTTACTTGCGGTGAAATTGGCACAAGAGAAAATGCTGTTTTGTTACTAGGCTGAGACACTGGACAATAGGCCGCATAGTCAACACTTATGAATTTCAAGCAGCAACAAGGTAGATGACAAGCCAAGAGTTGATGATGAGTGTTGGCCTGCTTACCCTCTGCGCATCCCAAGACTTGGAATTCCAGTGTTGCTGAATCAACACCCGTCACCGTTCGCAACACGACACGCAACTGCACAATACCCTGTAGAGATTCATCGTCGATCGGTAGTAGCACTCGTTGAGGCAGTTCGTTGTCAAGGCTTATTTGGAAGATCTAACAGGGAAAATATACAGTTGGAATTGAGGTGTTGTGGTATTAAACTGAGAAATGGTGATATTCGAGAAGTACAGGTCTGGAGGTAGTGCTAGTTTGGAATTATTTTCATGCTGACCTTTTCTTTAGGACTTTCGTCATCAGACACCGGCGATAAGGTGGCGGCTCCAGCTTTCTTTGTCAGCAAAGTAAAGGTGACTTCAAGCGGTTTGACTTCTTCACCAGTAGCTGCCGGGGTGGTGGAAGAAGTCGGCGACCGCAACCTAAGGACGATAGCTCTGACGTTAGCACGTCGGCTGAACTTGCTGTCCAGGCTAGGTTTCTTTGGTGTCTCCTCAGTGATGGGCAAGCCTGTCAGCTTGACGTATCCCGTGAGTTGGTCCAGCAATACTGGGCCGCTAGCCTGGACTTCAGACACAAGTCCTGATTCACCGTCCATGGCTTCGAGACAGTATCCTAGAGGGAGAAAGGAAGGATTGGGATTGAGCAAACCTGTTCTGGAAAAAGCGTCTGATGTGAGCAGCTAAGACGTGTCAAAGGGCCAAGGTAAACAACAGAGAGATATAAATTGATGGTGCAGCTGCAGATTGAACATTTATTGATTTGGCTTCTTTACCTTGAGTTGTTGACGATGGTGGAGTTGTGGTTATGACAGTTGTTGTCACGGTGGTGCTTCTTGTTGTTGGCTCAGTTGTGGAGTATTCTGTCAAGATAATTGATTTGTCGTTAAATGAAAGAAAGGACACAGAACATCAGGTTTCCCCCCGAAAAAAAATTATGTGGTTGTCCGGCTGGACAATCCCGTAGTTTAAACTATTAGAACACCGGTAAAAGCTTACCTTTGATGCAACCCAAGACATGCATCTCAAATGTTGTTGCCTCAACGTCACTGACATCTCGGAACTCTATGCGTAATTCAGTAACACCTTCCAAAGTATCTTCACCGGTAGGCAAGAGCTTCAGTTTAGGCTCGTCGCCTTCAAGAGTGACAACTACGGGCTGCAAAAAAAATTGTAATGAAATATGCGTTAATGCTGAACGAATGCTCCAGACCCTACAAAAATGAATATCTCTGAAAAGGACTAAGGACTACAATCTTGAAAGCAGAGGAGCAAAGGAGGAGTGTCAGTTTGGTCTTTTGTACCTTGGGGAGGTCTGTGGAATCGTCAGTCAGTGGAGTGAAATCCTCGTCTCCAGGTTTCTTGGTGAACAATCTGATGGTAACCTCGATCGGCTGTTGCTGTGCTGTAGGCTGGGGTGTGGTTGTACCCGTTTCCGGCTGACTTGGTGCACTTGTCGATTTAGAAGAACGCAAAGTGATAACCACTGCCCTGATATTGACAGGTTGGTGGAATTTGCGCTCCACACTGGGAATATCACTTGAGCTTTGGCCGATTGGTAGGTCGGTAAACGTCAGGTAGGAGGTGTCTTTATCGATTGTCAGGGACCCAGCTGGCGCAACACTAGATTCGAGACCCTGTTCACCATCCATTGGCTCTAGACAGTATCCTGCATTGGAAAAATCAAGATAAAGGGTGGTGGGTGTCTTGACAAAAACCTGTGCTTATTGCCTGAGATGGCATGATGAAATTTAGAGAGAGAAAAAGACTGAACCTTTCTGTTTGAAAGATTAAAATTGCAATTCAGTTTCTGTATACCTTGAGTGGTTGACATCTGGGAAGTTGTCGAGCGAGAGCTGGTTGTTTCTTCAGTGACAGTTGTTGATGGTGTGGTGACAGTAGTGACTTTGGTTGTCATCTCGGTCGTGGTGTATTCTGAAGGAATGAAAATATTTACTTGCGGTGAAATTGGCACAAGAGAAAATGCTGTTTTGTTACTAGGCTGAGACACTGGACAATAGGCCGCATAGTCAACACTTATGAATTTCAAGCAGCAACAAGGTAGATGACAAGCCAAGAGTTGATGATGAGTGTTGGCCTGCTTACCCTCTGCGCATCCCAAGACTTGGAATTCCAGTGTTGCTGAATCAACACCCGTCACCGTTCGCAACACCACACGCAACTGCACAATGCCCTGTAGAGATTCATCGTCGATCGGTAGTAGCACTCGTTGAGGCAGTTCGTTGTCAAGGCTTATTTGGAAGATCTAACAGGGAAAATATACAGTTGGAATTGAGGTGTTGTGGTATTAAACTGAGAAATGGTGATATTCGAGAAGTACAGGTCTGGAGGTAGTGCTAGTTTGGAATTATTTTCATGCTGACCTTTTCTTTAGGACTTTCGTCATCAGACACCGGCGATAAGGTGGCGGCTCCAGCTTTCTTTGTCAGCAAAGTAAAGGTGACTTCAAGCGGTTTGACTTCTTCACCAGTAGCTGCCGGGGTGGTGGAAGAAGTCGGCGACCGCAACCTAAGGACGATAGCTCTGACGTTAGCACGTCGGCTGAACTTGCTGTCCAGGCTAGGTTTCTTTGGTGTCTCCTCAGTGATGGGCAAGCCTGTCAGCTTGACGTATCCCGTGAGTTGGTCCAGCAATACTGGGCCGCTAGCCTGGACTTCAGACACAAGTCCTGATTCACCGTCCATGGCTTCGAGACAGTATCCTAGAGGGAGAAAGGAAGGATTGGGATTGAGCAAACCTGTTCTGGAAAAAGCGTCTGATGTGAGCAGCTAAGACGTGTCAAAGGGCCGAGGTAAACAACAGAGAGATATAAATTGATGGTGCAGCTGCAGATTGAACATTTATTGATTTGGCTTCTTTACCTTGAGTTGTTGACGATGGTGGAGTTGTAGTTATGACAGTTGTTGTCACGGTGGTGCTTCTTGTTGTTGGCTCAGTTGTGGAGTATTCTGTCAAGATAATTGATTTGTCGTTAAATGAAAGAAAGGACACAGAACATCAGGTTTCCCCCCAGAAAAAAAATTATGTGGTTGTCCGGCTGGACAATCCCGTAGTTTAAACTATTAGAACACCGGTAAAAGCTTACCTTTGATGCAACCCAAGACATGCATCTCAAATGTTGTTGCCTCAACGTCACTGACATCTCGGAACTCTATGCGTAATTCAGTAACACCTTCCAAAGTATCTTCACCGGTTGGCAAGAGCTTCAGTTTAGGCTCGTCGCCTTCAAGAGTGACAACTACGGGCTGCAAAAAAAATTGTAAGGAAATATGCGTTAATGCTGAACGAACGCTCCAGACCCTACAAAAATGAATATCTCTGAAAAGGACTAAGGACTACAATCTTGAAAGCAGAGGAGCAAAGGAGGAGTGTCAGTTTGGTCTTTTGTACCTTGGGGAGGTCTGTGGAATCGTCAGTCAGTGGAGTGAAATCCTCGTCTCCAGGTTTCTTGGTGAACAATCTGATGGTAACCTCGATCGGCTGTTGCTGTGCTGTAGGCTGGGGTGTGGTTGTACCCGTTTCCGGCTGACTTGGTGCACTTGTCGATTTAGAAGAACGCAAAGTGATAACCACTGCCCTGATATTGACAGGTTGGTGGAATTTGCGCTCCACACTGGGAATATCACTTGAGCTTTGGCCGATTGGTAGGTCGGTAAACGTCAGGTAGGAGGTGTCTTTATCGATTGTCAGGGACCCAGCTGGCGCAACACTAGATTCGAGACCCTGTTCACCATCCATTGGCTCTAGACAGTATCCTGCATTGGAAAAATCAAGATAAAGGGTGGTGGGTGTCTTGACAAAAACCTGTGCTTATTGCCTGAGATGGCATGATGAAATTTAGAGAGAGAAAAAGACTGAACCTTTCTGTTTGAAAGATTGAAATTGCAATTCAGTTTCTGTATACCTTGAGTGGTTGACATCTGGGAAGTTGTCGAGCGAGAGCTGGTTGTTTCTTCAGTGACAGTTGTTGATGGTGTGGTGACAGTAGTGACTTTGGTTGTCATCTCGGTCGTGGTGTATTCTGAAGGAATGAAAATATTTACTTGCGGTGAAATTGGCACAAGAGAAAATGCTGTTTTGTTACTAGGCTGAGACACTGGACAATAGGCCGCATAGTCAACACTTATGAATTTCAAGCAGCAACAAGGTAGATGACAAGCCAAGAGTTGATGATGAGTGTTGGCCTGCTTACCCTCTGCGCATCCCAAGACTTGGAATTCCAGTGTTGCTGAATCAACACCCGTCACCGTTCGCAACACCACACGCAACTGCACAATGCCCTGTAGAGATTCATCGTCGATCGGTAGTAGCACTCGTTGAGGCAGTTCGTTGTCAAGGCTTATTTGGAAGATCTAACAGGGAAAATATACAGTTGGAATTGAGGTGTTGTGGTATTAAACTGAGAAATGGTGATATTCGAGAAGTACAGGTCTGGACGTTGTGCTAGTTTGGAATTATTTTCATGCTGACCTTTTCTTTAGGACTTTCGTCATCAGACACCGGCGATAAGGTGGCGGCTCCAGCTTTCTTTGTCAGCAAAGTAAAGGTGACTTCAAGCGGTTTGACTTCTTCACCAGTAGCTGCCGGGGTGGTGGAAGAAGTCGGCGACCGCAACCTAAGGACGATAGCTCTGACGTTAGCACGTCGGCTGAACTTGCTGTCCAGGCTAGGTTTCTTTGGTGTCTCCTCAGTGATGGGCAAGCCTGTCAGCTTGACGTATCCCGTGAGTTGGTCCAGCAATACTGGGCCGCTAGCCTGGACTTCAGACACAAGTCCTGATTCACCGTCCATGGCTTCGAGACAGTATCCTAGAGGGAGAAAGGAAGGATTGGGATTGAGCAAACCTGTTCTGGAAAAAGCGTCTGATGTGAGCAGCTAAGACGTGTCAAAGGGCCGAGGTAAACAACAGAGAGATATAAATTGATGGTGCAGCTGCAGATTGAACATTTATTGATTTGGCTTCTTTACCTTGAGTTGTTGACGATGGTGGAGTTGTGGTTATGACAGTTGTTGTCACGGTGGTGCTTCTTGTTGTTGGCTCAGTTGTGGAGTATTCTGTCAAGATAATTGATTTGTCGTTAAATGAAAGAAAGGACACAGAACATCAGGTTTCCCCCCGAAAAAAAATTATGTGGTTGTCCGGCTGGACAATCCCGTAGTTTAAACTATTAGAACACCGGTAAAAGCTTACCTTTGATGCAACCCAAGACATGCATCTCAAATGTTGTTGCCTCAACGTCACTGACATCTCGGAACTCTATGCGTAATTCAGTAACACCTTCCAAAGTATCTTCACCGGTTGGCAAGAGCTTCAGTTTAGGCTCGTCGCCTTCAAGAGTGACAACTACGGGCTGCAAAAAAAATTGTAAGGAAATATGCGTTAATGCTGAACGAACGCTCCAGACCCTACACAAATTAATATCTCTGAAAAGGACTAAGGACTACAATCTTGAAAACAGAGGAGCAAAGGAGGAGTGTCAGTTTGGTCTTTTGTACCTTGGGGAGGTCTGTGGAATCGTCAGTCAGTGGAGTGAAATCCTCGTCTCCAGGTTTCTTGGTGAACAATCTGATGGTAACCTCGATCGGCTGTTGCTGTGCTGTAGGCTGGGGTGTGGTTGTACCCGTTCCCGGCTGACTTGGTGCACTTGTCGATTTAGAAGAACGCAAAGTGATAACCACTGCCCTGATATTGACAGGTTGGTGGAATTTGCGCTCCACACTGGGAATATCACTTGAGCTTTGGCCGATTGGTAGGTCGGTAAACGTCAGGTAGGAGGTGTCTTTATCGATTGTCAGGGACCCAGCTGGCGCAACACTAGATTCGAGACCCTGTTCACCATCCATTGGCTCTAGACAGTATCCTGCATTGGAAAAATCAAGATAAAGGGTGGTGGGTGTCTTGACAAAAACCTGTGCTTATTGCCTGAGATGGCATGATGAAATTTAGAGAGAGAAAAAGACTGAACCTTTCTGTTTGAAAGATTGAAATTGCAATTCAGTTTCTGTATACCTTGAGTGGTTGACATCTGGGAAGTTGTCGAGCGAGAGCTGGTTGTTTCTTCAGTGACAGTTGTTGATGGTGTGGTGACAGTAGTGACTTTGGTTGTCATCTCGGTCGTGGTGTATTCTGAAGGAATGAAAATATTTACTTGCGGTGAAATTGGCACAAGAGAAAATGCTGTTTTGTTACTAGGCTGAGACACTGGACAATAGGCCGCATAGTCAACACTTATGAATTTCAAGCAGCAACAAGGTAGATGACAAGCCAAGAGTTGATGATGAGTGTTGGCCTGCTTACCCTCTGCGCATCCCAAGACTTGGAATTCCAGTGTTGCTGAATCAACACCCGTCACCGTTCGCAACACCACACGCAACTGCACAATGCCCTGTAGAGATTCATCGTCGATCGGTAGTAGCACTCGTTGAGGCAGTTCGTTGTCAAGGCTTATTTGGAAGATCTAACAGGGAAAATATACAGTTGGAATTGAGGTGTTGTGGTATTAAACTGAGAAATGGTGATATTCGAGAAGTACAGGTCTGGACGTTGTGCTAGTTTGGAATTATTTTCATGCTGACCTTTTCTTTAGGACTTTCGTCATCAGACACCGGCGATAAGGTGGCGGCTCCAGCTTTATTTGTCAGCAAAGTAAAGGTGACTTCAAGCGGTTTGACTTCTTCACCAGTAGCTGCCGGGGTGGTGGAAGAAGTCGGCGACCGCAACCTAAGGACGATAGCTCTGACGTTAGCACGTCGGCTGAACTTGCTGTCCAGGCTAGGTTTCTTTGGTGTCTCCTCAGTGATGGGCAAGCCTGTCAGCTTGACGTATCCCGTGAGTTGGTCCAGCAATACTGGGCCGCTAGCCTGGACTTCAGACACAAGTCCTGATTCACCGTCTATGGCTTCGAGACAGTATCCTAGAGGGAGAAAGGAAGGATTGGGATTGAGCAAACCTGTTCTGGAAAAAGCGTCTGATGTGAGCAGCTAAGACGTGTCAAAGGGCCGAGGTAAACAACAGAGAGATATAAATTGATGGTGCAGCTGCAGATTGAACATTTATTGATTTGGCTTCTTTACCTTGAGTTGTTGACGATGGTGGAGTTGTGGTTATGACAGTTGTTGTCACGGTGGTGCTTCTTGTTGTTGGCTCAGTTGTGGAGTATTCTGTCAAGATAATTGATTTGTCGTTAAATGAAAGAAAGGACACAGAACATCAGGTTTCCCCCCGAAAAAAAATTATGTGGTTGTCCGGCTGGACAATCCCGTAGTTTAAACTATTAGAACACCGGTAAAAGCTTACCTTTGATGCAACCCAAGACATGCATCTCAAATGTTGTTGCCTCAACGTCACTGACATCTCGGAACTCTATGCGTAATTCAGTAACACCTTCCAAAGTATCTTCACCGGTTGGCAAGAGCTTCAGTTTAGGCTCGTCGCCTTCAAGAGTGACAACTACGGGCTGCAAAAAAAATTGTAAGGAAATATGCGTTAATGCTGAACGAACGCTCCAGACCCTACAAAAATTAATATCTCTGAAAAGGACTAAGGACTACAATCTTGAAAACAGAGGAGCAAAGGAGGAGTGTCAGTTTGGTCTTTTGTACCTTGGGGAGGTCTGTGGAATCGTCAGTCAGTGGAGTGAAATCCTCGTCTCCAGGTTTCTTGGTGAACAATCTGATGGTAACCTCGATCGGCTGTTGCTGTGCTGTAGGCTGGGGTGTGGTTGTACCCGTTCCCGGCTGACTTGGTGCACTTGTCGATTTAGAAGAACGCAAAGTGATAACCACTGCCCTGATATTGACAGGTTGGTGGAATTTGCGCTCCACACTGGGAATATCACTTGAGCTTTGGCCGATTGGTAGGTCGGTAAACGTCAGGTAGGAGGTGTCTTTATCGATTGTCAGGGACCCAGCTGGCGCAACACTAGATTCGAGACCCTGTTCACCATCCATTGGCTCTAGACAGTATCCTGCATTGGAAAAATCAAGATAAAGGGTGGTGGGTGTCTTGACAAAAACCTGTGCTTATTGCCTGAGATGGCATGATGAAATTTAGAGAGAGAAAAAGACTGAACCTTTCTGTTTGAAAGATTGAAATTGCAATTCAGTTTCTGTATACCTTGAGTGGTTGACATCTGGGAAGTTGTCGAGCGAGAGCTGGTTGTTTCTTCAGTGACAGTTGTTGATGGTGTGGTGACAGTAGTGACTTTGGTTGTCATCTCGGTCGTGGTGTATTCTGAAGGAATGAAAATATTGACTTGCGGTGAAATTGGCACAAGAGAAAATGCTGTTTTGTTACTAGGCTGAGACACTGGACAATAGGCCGCATAGTCAACACTTATGAATTTCAAGCAGCAACAAGGTAGATGACAAGCCAAGAGTTGATAATGAGTGTTGGCCTGCTTACCCTCTGCGCATCCCAAGACTTGGAATTCCAGTGTTGCTGAATCAACACCCGTCACCGTTCGCAACACCACACGCAACTGCACAATACCCTGTAGAGATTCATCGTCGATCGGTAGTAGCACTCGTTGAGGCAGTTCGTTGTCAAGGCTTATTTGGAAGATCTAACAGGGAAAATATACAGTTGGAATTGAGGTGTTGTGGTATTAAACTGAGAAATGGTGATATTCGAGAAGTACAGGTCTGGACGTTGTGCTAGTTTGGAATTATTTTCATGCTGACCTTTTCTTTAGGACTTTCGTCATCAGACACCGGCGATAAGGTGGCGGCTCCAGCTTTCTTTGTCAGCAAAGTAAAGGTGACTTCAAGCGGTTTGACTTCTTCACCAGTAGCTGCCGGGGTGGTGGAAGAAGTCGGCGACCGCAACCTAAGGACGATAGCTCTGACGTTAGCACGTCGGCTGAACTTGCTGTCCAGGCTAGGTTTCTTTGGTGTCTCCTCAGTGATGGGCAAGCCTGTCAGCTTGACGTATCCCGTGAGTTGGTCCAGCAATACTGGGCCGCTAGCCTGGACTTCAGACACAAGTCCTGATTCACCGTCCATGGCTTCGAGACAGTATCCTAGAGGGAGAAAGGAAGGATTGGGATTGAGCAAACCTGTTCTGGAAAAAGCGTCTGATGTGAGCAGCTAAGACGTGTCAAAGGGCCGAGGTAAACAACAGAGAGATATAAATTGATGGTGCAGCTGCAGATTGAACATTTATTGATTTGGCTTCTTTACCTTGAGTTGTTGACGATGGTGGAGTTGTGGTTATGACAGTTGTTGTCACGGTGGTGCTTCTTGTTGTTGGCTCAGTTGTGGAGTATTCTGTCAAGATAATTGATTTGTCGTTAAATGAAAGAAAGGACACAGAACATCAGGTTTCCCCCCGAAAAAAAATTATGTGGTTGTCCGGCTGGACAATCCCGTAGTTTAAACTATTAGAACACCGGTAAAAGCTTACCTTTGATGCAACCCAAGACATGCATCTCAAATGTTGTTGCCTCAACGTCACTGACATCTCGGAACTCTATGCGTAATTCAGTAACACCTTCCAAAGTATCTTCACCGGTTGGCAAGAGCTTCAGTTTAGGCTCGTCGCCTTCAAGAGTGACAACTACGGGCTGCAAAAAAAATTGTAAGGAAATATGCGTTAATGCTGAACGAACGCTCCAGACCCTACAAAAATGAATATCTCTGAAAAGGACTAAGGACTACAATCTTGAAAACAGAGGAGCAAAGGAGGAGTGTCAGTTTGGTCTTTTGTACCTTGGGGAGGTCTGTGGAATCGTCAGTCAGTGGAGTGAAATCCTCGTCTCCAGGTTTCTTGGTGAACAATCTGATGGTAACCTCGATCGGCTGTTGCTGTGCTGTAGGCTGGGGTGTGGTTGTACCCGTTCCCGGCTGACTTGGTGCACTTGTCGATTTAGAAGAACGCAAAGTGATAACCACTGCCCTGATATTGACAGGTTGGTGGAATTTGCGCTCCACACTGGGAATATCACTTGAGCTTTGGCCGATTGGTAGGTCGGTAAACGTCAGGTAGGAGGTGTCTTTATCGATTGTCAGGGACCCAGCTGGCGCAACACTAGATTCGAGACCCTGTTCACCATCCATTGGCTCTAGACAGTATCCTGCATTGGAAAAATCAAGATAAAGGGTGGTGGGTGTCTTGACAAAAACCTGTGCTTATTGCCTGAGATGGCATGATGAAATTTAGAGAGAGAAAAAGACTGAACCTTTCTGTTTGAAAGATTGAAATTGCAATTCAGTTTCTGTATACCTTGAGTGGTTGACATCTGGGAAGTTGTCGAGCGAGAGCTGGTTGTTTCTTCAGTGACAGTTGTTGATGGTGTGGTGACAGTAGTGACTTTGGTTGTCATCTCGGTCGTGGTGTATTCTGAAGGAATGAAAATATTTACTTGCGGTGAAATTGGCACAAGAGAAAATGCTGTTTTGTTACTAGGCTGAGACACTGGACAATAGGCCGCATAGTCAACACTTATGAATTTCAAGCAGCAACAAGGTAGATGACAAGCCAAGAGTTGATGATGAGTGTTGGCCTGCTTACCCTCTGCGCATCCCAAGACTTGGAATTCCAGTGTTGCTGAATCAACACCCGTCACCGTTCGCAACACCACACGCAACTGCACAATGCCCTGTAGAGATTCATCGTCGATCGGTAGTAGCACTCGTTGAGGCAGTTCGTTGTCAAGGCTTATTTGGAAGATCTAACAGGGAAAATATACAGTTGGAATTGAGGTGTTGTGGTATTAAACTGAGAAATGGTGATATTCGAGAAGTACAGGTCTGGACGTTGTGCTAGTTTGGAATTATTTTCATGCTGACCTTTTCTTTAGGACTTTCGTCATCAGACACCGGCGATAAGGTGGCGGCTCCAGCTTTATTTGTCAGCAAAGTAAAGGTGACTTCAAGCGGTTTGACTTCTTCACCAGTAGCTGCCGGGGTGGTGGAAGAAGTCGGCGACCGCAACCTAAGGACGATAGCTCTGACGTTAGCACGTCGGCTGAACTTGCTGTCCAGGCTAGGTTTCTTTGGTGTCTCCTCAGTGATGGGCAAGCCTGTCAGCTTGACGTATCCCGTGAGTTGGTCCAGCAATACTGGGCCGCTAGCCTGGACTTCAGACACAAGTCCTGATTCACCGTCTATGGCTTCGAGACAGTATCCTAGAGGGAGAAAGGAAGGATTGGGATTGAGCAAACCTGTTCTGGAAAAAGCGTCTGATGTGAGCAGCTAAGACGTGTCAAAGGGCCGAGGTAAACAACAGAGAGATATAAATTGATGGTGCAGCTGCAGATTGAACATTTATTGATTTGGCTTCTTTACCTTGAGTTGTTGACGATGGTGGAGTTGTGGTTATGACAGTTGTTGTCACGGTGGTGCTTCTTGTTGTTGGCTCAGTTGTGGAGTATTCTGTCAAGATAATTGATTTGTCGTTAAATGAAAGAAAGGACACAGAACATCAGGTTTCCCCCCGAAAAAAAATTATGTGGTTGTCCGGCTGGACAATCCCGTAGTTTAAACTATTAGAACACCGGTAAAAGCTTACCTTTGATGCAACCCAAGACATGCATCTCAAATGTTGTTGCCTCAACGTCACTGACATCTCGGAACTCTATGCGTAATTCAGTAACACCTTCCAAAGTATCTTCACCGGTTGGCAAGAGCTTCAGTTTAGGCTCGTCGCCTTCAAGAGTGACAACTACGGGCTGCAAAAAAAATTGTAAGGAAATATGCGTTAATGCTGAACGAACGCTCCAGACCCTACAAAAATTAATATCTCTGAAAAGGACTAAGGACTACAATCTTGAAAACAGAGGAGCAAAGGAGGAGTGTCAGTTTGGTCTTTTGTACCTTGGGGAGGTCTGTGGAATCGTCAGTCAGTGGAGTGAAATCCTCGTCTCCAGGTTTCTTGGTGAACAATCTGATGGTAACCTCGATCGGCTGTTGCTGTGCTGTAGGCTGGGGTGTGGTTGTACCCGTTCCCGGCTGACTTGGTGCACTTGTCGATTTAGAAGAACGCAAAGTGATAACCACTGCCCTGATATTGACAGGTTGGTGGAATTTGCGCTCCACACTGGGAATATCACTTGAGCTTTGGCCGATTGGTAGGTCGGTAAACGTCAGGTAGGAGGTGTCTTTATCGATTGTCAGGGACCCAGCTGGCGCAACACTAGATTCGAGACCCTGTTCACCATCCATTGGCTCTAGACAGTATCCTGCATTGGAAAAATCAAGATAAAGGGTGGTGGGTGTCTTGACAAAAACCTGTGCTTATTGCCTGAGATGGCATGATGAAATTTAGAGAGAGAAAAAGACTGAACCTTTCTGTTTGAAAGATTGAAATTGCAATTCAGTTTCTGTATACCTTGAGTGGTTGACATCTGGGAAGTTGTCGAGCGAGAGCTGGTTGTTTCTTCAGTGACAGTTGTTGATGGTGTGGTGACAGTAGTGACTTTGGTTGTCATCTCGGTCGTGGTGTATTCTGAAGGAATGAAAATATTGACTTGCGGTGAAATTGGCACAAGAGAAAATGCTGTTTTGTTACTAGGCTGAGACACTGGACAATAGGCCGCATAGTCAACACTTATGAATTTCAAGCAGCAACAAGGTAGATGACAAGCCAAGAGTTGATAATGAGTGTTGGCCTGCTTACCCTCTGCGCATCCCAAGACTTGGAATTCCAGTGTTGCTGAATCAACACCCGTCACCGTTCGCAACACCACACGCAACTGCACAATACCCTGTAGAGATTCATCGTCGATCGGTAGTAGCACTCGTTGAGGCAGTTCGTTGTCAAGGCTTATTTGGAAGATCTAACAGGGAAAATATACAGTTGGAATTGAGGTGTTGTGGTATTAAACTGAGAAATGGTGATATTCGAGAAGTACAGGTCTGGACGTTGTGCTAGTTTGGAATTATTTTCATGCTGACCTTTTCTTTAGGACTTTCGTCATCAGACACCGGCGATAAGGTGGCGGCTCCAGCTTTCTTTGTCAGCAAAGTAAAGGTGACTTCAAGCGGTTTGACTTCTTCACCAGTAGCTGCCGGGGTGGTGGAAGAAGTCGGCGACCGCAACCTAAGGACGATAGCTCTGACGTTAGCACGTCGGCTGAACTTGCTGTCCAGGCTAGGTTTCTTTGGTGTCTCCTCAGTGATGGGCAAGCCTGTCAGCTTGACGTATCCCGTGAGTTGGTCCAGCAATACTGGGCCGCTAGCCTGGACTTCAGACACAAGTCCTGATTCACCGTCCATGGCTTCGAGACAGTATCCTAGAGGGAGAAAGGAAGGATTGGGATTGAGCAAACCTGTTCTGGAAAAAGCGTCTGATGTGAGCAGCTAAGACGTGTCAAAGGGCCGAGGTAAACAACAGAGAGATATAAATTGATGGTGCAGCTGCAGATTGAACATTTATTGATTTGGCTTCTTTACCTTGAGTTGTTGACGATGGTGGAGTTGTGGTTATGACAGTTGTTGTCACGGTGGTGCTTCTTGTTGTTGGCTCAGTTGTGGAGTATTCTGTCAAGATAATTGATTTGTCGTTAAATGAAAGAAAGGACACAGAACATCAGGTTTCCCCCCGAAAAAAAATTATGTGGTTGTCCGGCTGGACAATCCCGTAGTTTAAACTATTAGAACACCGGTAAAAGCTTACCTTTGATGCAACCCAAGACATGCATCTCAAATGTTGTTGCCTCAACGTCACTGACATCTCGGAACTCTATGCGTAATTCAGTAACACCTTCCAAAGTATCTTCACCGGTTGGCAAGAGCTTCAGTTTAGGCTCGTCGCCTTCAAGAGTGACAACTACGGGCTGCAAAAAAAATTGTAAGGAAATATGCGTTAATGCTGAACGAACGCTCCAGACCCTACAAAAATGAATATCTCTGAAAAGGACTAAGGACTACAATCTTGAAAACAGAGGAGCAAAGGAGGAGTGTCAGTTTGGTCTTTTGTACCTTGGGGAGGTCTGTGGAATCGTCAGTCAGTGGAGTGAAATCCTCGTCTCCAGGTTTCTTGGTGAACAATCTGATGGTAACCTCGATCGGCTGTTGCTGTGCTGTAGGCTGGGGTGTGGTTGTACCCGTTTCCGGCTGACTTGGTGCACTTGTCGATTTAGAAGAACGCAAAGTGATAACCACTGCCCTGATATTGACAGGTTGGTGGAATTTGCGCTCCACACTGGGAATATCACTTGAGCTTTGGCCGATTGGTAGGTCGGTAAACGTCAGGTAGGAGGTGTCTTTATCGATTGTCAGGGACCCAGCTGGCGCAACACTAGATTCGAGACCCTGTTCACCATCCATTGGCTCTAGACAGTATCCTGCATTGGAAAAATCAAGATAAAGGGTGGTGGGTGTCTTGACAAAAACCTGTGCTTATTGCCTGAGATGGCATGATGAAATTTAGAGAGAGAAAAAGACTGAACCTTTCTGTTTGAAAGATTGAAATTGCAATTCAGTTTCTGTATACCTTGAGTGGTTGACATCTGGGAAGTTGTCGAGCGAGAGCTGGTTGTTTCTTCAGTGACAGTTGTTGATGGTGTGGTGACAGTAGTGACTTTGGTTGTCATCTCGGTCGTGGTGTATTCTGAAGGAATGAAAATATTTACTTGCGGTGAAATTGGCACAAGAGAAAATGCTGTTTTGTTACTAGGCTGAGACACTGGACAATAGGCCGCATAGTCAACACTTATGAATTTCAAGCAGCAACAAGGTAGATGACAAGCCAAGAGTTGATGATGAGTGTTGGCCTGCTTACCCTCTGCGCATCCCAAGACTTGGAATTCCAGTGTTGCTGAATCAACACCCGTCACCGTTCGCAACACCACACGCAACTGCACAATGCCCTGTAGAGATTCATCGTCGATCGGTAGTAGCACTCGTTGAGGCAGTTCGTTGTCAAGGCTTATTTGGAAGATCTAACAGGGAAAATATACAGTTGGAATTGAGGTGTTGTGGTATTAAACTGAGAAATGGTGATATTCGAGAAGTACAGGTCTGGAGGTAGTGCTAGTTTGGAATTATTTTCATGCTGACCTTTTCTTTAGGACTTTCGTCATCAGACACCGGCGATAAGGTGGCGGCTCCAGCTTTCTTTGTCAGCAAAGTAAAGGTGACTTCAAGCGGTTTGACTTCTTCACCAGTAGCTGCCGGGGTGGTGGAAGAAGTCGGCGACCGCAACCTAAGGACGATAGCTCTGACGTTAGCACGTCGGCTGAACTTGCTGTCCAGGCTAGGTTTCTTTGGTGTCTCCTCAGTGATGGGCAAGCCTGTCAGCTTGACGTATCCCGTGAGTTGGTCCAGCAATACTGGGCCGCTAGCCTGGACTTCAGACACAAGTCCTGATTCACCGTCCATGGCTTCGAGACAGTATCCTAGAGGGAGAAAGGAAGGATTGGGATTGAGCAAACCTGTTCTGGAAAAAGCGTCTGATGTGAGCAGCTAAGACGTGTCAAAGGGCCGAGGTAAACAACAGAGAGATATAAATTGATGGTGCAGCTGCAGATTGAACATTTATTGATTTGGCTTCTTTACCTTGAGTTGTTGACGATGGTGGAGTTGTGGTTATGACAGTTGTTGTCACGGTGGTGCTTCTTGTTGTTGGCTCAGTTGTGGAGTATTCTGTCAAGATAATTGATTTGTCGTTAAATGAAAGAAAGGACACAGAACATCAGGTTTCCCCCCGAAAAAAAATTATGTGGTTGTCCGGCTGGACAATCCCGTAGTTTAAACTATTAGAACACCGGTAAAAGCTTACCTTTGATGCAACCCAAGACATGCATCTCAAATGTTGTTGCCTCAACGTCACTGACATCTCGGAACTCTATGCGTAATTCAGTAACACCTTCCAAAGTATCTTCACCGGTTGGCAAGAGCTTCAGTTTAGGCTCGTCGCCTTCAAGAGTGACAACTACGGGCTGCACAAAAAATTGTAAGGAAATATGCGTTAATGCTGAACGAACGCTCCAGACCCTACAAAAATGAATATCTCTGAAAAGGACTAAGGACTACAATCTTGAAAACAGAGGAGCAAAGGAGGAGTGTCAGTTTGGTCTTTTGTACCTTGGGGAGGTCTGTGGAATCGTCAGTCAGTGGAGTGAAATCCTCGTCTCCAGGTTTCTTGGTGAACAATCTGATGGTAACCTCGATCGGCTGTTGCTGTGCTGTAGGCTGGGGTGTGGTTGTACCCGTTTCCGGCTGACTTGGTGCACTTGTCGATTTAGAAGAACGCAAAGTGATAACCACTGCCCTGATATTGACAGGTTGGTGGAATTTGCGCTCCACACTGGGAATATCACTTGAGCTTTGGCCGATTGGTAGGTCGGTAAACGTCAGGTAGGAGGTGTCTTTATCGATTGTCAGGGACCCAGCTGGCGCAACACTAGATTCGAGACCCTGTTCACCATCCATTGGCTCTAGACAGTATCCTGCATTGGAAAAATCAAGATAAAGGGTGGTGGGTGTCTTGACAAAAACCTGTGCTTATTGCCTGAGATGGCATGATGAAATTTAGAGAGAGAAAAAGACTGAACCTTTCTGTTTGAAAGATTGAAATTGCAATTCAGTTTCTGTATACCTTGAGTGGTTGACATCTGGGAAGTTGTCGAGCGAGAGCTGGTTGTTTCTTCAGTGACAGTTGTTGATGGTGTGGTGACAGTAGTGACTTTGGTTGTCATCTCGGTCGTGGTGTATTCTGAAGGAATGAAAATATTTACTTGCGGTGAAATTGGCACAAGAGAAAATGCTGTTTTGTTACTAGGCTGAGACACTGGACAATAGGCCGCATAGTCAACACTTATGAATTTCAAGCAGCAACAAGGTAGATGACAAGCCAAGAGTTGATGATGAGTGTTGGCCTGCTTACCCTCTGCGCATCCCAAGACTTGGAATTCCAGTGTTGCTGAATCAACACCCGTCACCGTTCGCAACACGACACGCAACTGCACAATACCCTGTAGAGATTCATCGTCGATCGGTAGTAGCACTCGTTGAGGCAGTTCGTTGTCAAGGCTTATTTGGAAGATCTAACAGGGAAAATATACAGTTGGAATTGAGGTGTTGTGGTATTAAACTGAGAAATGGTGATATTCGAGAAGTACAGGTCTGGAGGTAGTGCTAGTTTGGAATTATTTTCATGCTGACCTTTTCTTTAGGACTTTCGTCATCAGACACCGGCGATAAGGTGGCGGCTCCAGCTTTCTTTGTCAGCAAAGTAAAGGTGACTTCAAGCGGTTTGACTTCTTCACCAGTAGCTGCCGGGGTGGTGGAAGAAGTCGGCGACCGCAACCTAAGGACGATAGCTCTGACGTTAGCACGTCGGCTGAACTTGCTGTCCAGGCTAGGTTTCTTTGGTGTCTCCTCAGTGATGGGCAAGCCTGTCAGCTTGACGTATCCCGTGAGTTGGTCCAGCAATACTGGGCCGCTAGCCTGGACTTCAGACACAAGTCCTGATTCACCGTCCATGGCTTCGAGACAGTATCCTAGAGGGAGAAAGGAAGGATTGGGATTGAGCAAACCTGTTCTGGAAAAAGCGTCTGATGTGAGCAGCTAAGACGTGTCAAAGGGCCGAGGTAAACAACAGAGAGATATAATTGATGGTGCAGCTGCAGATTGAACATTTATTGATTTGGCTTCTTTACCTTGAGTTGTTGACGATGGTGGAGTTGTGGTTATGACAGTTGTTGTCACGGTGGTGCTTCTTGTTGTTGGCTCAGTTGTGGAGTATTCTGTCAAGATAATTGATTTGTCGTTAAATGAAAGAAAGGACACAGAACATCAGGTTTCCCCCCGAAAAAAAAATGATGTGGTTGTCCGGCTGGACAATCCCGTAGTTTAAACTATTAGAACACCGGTAAAAGCTTACCTTTGATGCAACCCAAGACATGCATCTCAAATGTTGTTGCCTCAACGTCACTGACATCTCGAAACTCTATGCGTAATTCAGTAACACCTTCCAAAGTATCTTCACCGGTTGGCAAGAGCTTCAGTTTAGGCTCGTCGCCTTCAAGAGTGACAACTACGGGCTGCAAAAAAAATTGTAAGGAAATATGCGTTAATGCTGAACGAACGCTCCAGACCCTACAAAAATGAATATCTCTGAAAAGGACTAAGGACTACAATCTTGAAAGCAGAGGAGCAAAGGAGGAGTGTCAGTTTGGTCTTTTGTACCTTGGGGAGGTCTGTGGAATCGTCAGTCAGTGGAGTGAAATCCTCGTCTCCAGGTTTCTTGGTGAACAATCTGATGGTAACCTCGATCGGCTGTTGCTGTGCTGTAGGCTGGGGTGTGGTTGTACCCGTTTCCGGCTGACTTGGTGCACTTGTCGATTTAGAAGAACGCAAAGTGATAACCACTGCCCTGATATTGACAGGTTGGTGGAATTTGCGCTCCACACTGGGAATATCACTTGAGCTTTGGCCGATTGGTAGGTCGGTAAACGTCAGGTAGGAGGTGTCTTTATCGATTGTCAGGGACCCAGCTGGCGCAACACTAGATTCGAGACCCTGTTCACCATCCATTGGCTCTAGACAGTATCCTGCATTGGAAAAATCAAGATAAAGGGTGGTGGGTGTCTTGACAAAAACCTGTGCTTATTGCCTGAGATGGCATGATGAAATTTAGAGAGAGAAAAAGACTGAACCTTTCTGTTTGAAAGATTGAAATTGCAATTCAGTTTCTGTATACCTTGAGTGGTTGACATCTGGGAAGTTGTCGAGCGAGAGCTGGTTGTTTCTTCAGTGACAGTTGTTGATGGTGTGGTGACAGTAGTGACTTTGGTTGTCATCTCGGTCGTGGTGTATTCTGAAGGAATGAAAATATTTACTTGCGGTGAAATTGGCACAAGAGAAAATGCTGTTTTGTTACTAGGCTGAGACACTGGACAATAGGCCGCATAGTCAACACTTATGAATTTCAAGCAGCAACAAGGTAGATGACAAGCCAAGAGTTGATGATGAGTGTTGGCCTGCTTACCCTCTGCGCATCCCAAGACTTGGAATTCCAGTGTTGCTGAATCAACACCCGTCACCGTTCGCAACACGACACGCAACTGCACAATACCCTGTAGAGATTCATCGTCGATCGGTAGTAGCACTCGTTGAGGCAGTTCGTTGTCAAGGCTTATTTGGAAGATCTAACATGGAAAATATACAGTTGGAATTGAGGTGTTGTGGTATTAAACTGAGAAATGGTGATATTCGAGAAGTACAGGTCTGGAGGTAGTGCTAGTTTGGAATTATTTTCATGCTGACCTTTTCTTTAGGACTTTCGTCATCAGACACCGGCGATAAGGTGGCGGCTCCAGCTTTCTTTGTCAGCAAAGTAAAGGTGACTTCAAGCGGTTTGACTTCTTCACCAGTAGCTGCCGGGGTGGTGGAAGAAGTCGGCGACCGCAACCTAAGGACGATAGCTCTGACGTTAGCACGTCGGCTGAACTTGCTGTCCAGGCTAGGTTTCTTTGGTGTCTCCTCAGTGATGGGCAAGCCTGTCAGCTTGACGTATCCCGTGAGTTGGTCCAGCAATACTGGGCCGCTAGCCTGGACTTCAGACACAAGTCCTGATTCACCGTCCATGGCTTCGAGACAGTATCCTAGAGGGAGAAAGGAAGGATTGGGATTGAACAAACCTGTTCTGGAAAAAGCGTCTGATGTGAGCAGCTAAGACGTGTCAAAGGGCCGAGGTAAACAACAGAGAGATATAATTGATGGTGCAGCTGCAGATTGAACATTTATTGATTTGGCTTCTTTACCTTGAGTTGTTGACGATGGTGGAGTTGTGGTTATGACAGTTGTTGTCACGGTGGTGCTTCTTGTTGTTGGCTCAGTTGTGGAGTATTCTGTCAAGATAATTGATTTGTCGTTAAATGAAAGAAAGGACACAGAACATCAGGTTTCCCCCCGAAAAAAAATTATGTGGTTGTCCGGCTGG
This sequence comes from Hippasteria phrygiana, assembly GCA_037893225.1. NCBI lineage: Eukaryota > Metazoa > Echinodermata > Asteroidea > Valvatida > Goniasteridae > Hippasteria > Hippasteria phrygiana. Next base: position 348,322 of record JAZGUH010000047.1, on the reverse strand, counting down.
ACAATCCCGTAGTTTAAACTATTAGAACACCGGTAAAAGCTTACCTTTGATGCAACCCAAGACATGCATCTCAAATGTTGTTGCCTCAACGTCACTGACATCTCGGAACTCTATGCGTAATTCAGTAACACCTTCCAAAGTATCTTCACCGGTTGGCAAGAGCTTCAGTTTAGGCTCGTCGCCTTCAAGAGTGACAACTACGGGCTGCAAAAAAAATTGTAAGGAAATATGCGTTAATGCTGAACGAACGCTCCAGACCCTACACAAATGAATATCTCTGAAAAGGACTAAGGACTACAATCTTGAAAGCAGAGGAGCAAAGGAGGAGTGTCAGTTTGGTCTTTTGTACCTTGGGGAGGTCTGTGGAATCGTCAGTCAGTGGAGTGAAATCCTCGTCTCCAGGTTTCTTGGTGAACAATCTGATGGTAACCTCGATCGGCTGTTGCTGTGCTGTAGGCTGGGGTGTGGTTGTACCCGTTTCCGGCTGACTTGGTGCACTTGTCGATTTAGAAGAACGCAAAGTGATAACCACTGCCCTGATATTGACAGGTTGGTGGAATTTGCGCTCCACACTGGGAATATCACTTGAGCTTTGGCCGATTGGTAGGTCGGTAAACGTCAGGTAGGAGGTGTCTTTATCGATTGTCAGGGACCCAGCTGGCGCAACACTAGATTCGAGACCCTGTTCACCATCCATTGGCTCTAGACAGTATCCTGCATTGGAAAAATCAAGATAAAGGGTGGTGGGTGTCTTGACAAAAACCTGTGCTTATTGCCTGAGATGGCATGATGAAATTTAGAGAGAGAAAAAGACTGAACCTTTCTGTTTGAAAGATTGAAATTGCAATTCAGTTTCTGTATACCTTGAGTGGTTGACATCTGGGAAGTTGTCGAGCGAGAGCTGGTTGTTTCTTCAGTGACAGTTGTTGATGGTGTGGTGACAGTAGTGACTTTGGTTGTCATCTCGGTCGTGGTGTATTCTGAAGGAATGAAAATATTTACTTGCGGTGAAATTGGCACAAGAGAAAATGCTGTTTTGTTACTAGGCTGAGACACTGGACAATAGGCCGCATAGTCAACACTTATGAATTTCAAGCAGCAACAAGGTAGATGACAAGCCAAGAGTTGATGATGAGTGTTGGCCTGCTTACCCTCTGCGCATCCCAAGACTTGGAATTCCAGTGTTGCTGAATCAACACCCGTCACCGTTCGCAACACGACACGCAACTGCACAATACCCTGTAGAGATTCATCGTCGATCGGTAGTAGCACTCGTTGAGGCAGTTCGTTGTCAAGGCTTATTTGGAAGATCTAACAGGGAAAATATACAGTTGGAATTGAGGTGTTGTGGTATTAAACTGAGAAATGGTGATATTCGAGAAGTACAGGTCTGGAGGTAGTGCTAGTTTGGAATTATTTTCATGCTGACCTTTTCTTTAGGACTTTCGTCATCAGACACCGGCGATAAGGTGGCGGCTCCAGCTTTCTTTGTCAGCAAAGTAAAGGTGACTTCAAGCGGTTTGACTTCTTCACCAGTAGCTGCCGGGGTGGTGGAAGAAGTCGGCGACCGCAACCTAAGGACGATAGCTCTGACGTTAGCACGTCGGCTGAACTTGCTGTCCAGGCTAGGTTTCTTTGGTGTCTCCTCAGTGATGGGCAAGCCTGTCAGCTTGACGTATCCCGTGAGTTGGTCCAGCAATACTGGGCCGCTAGCCTGGACTTCAGACACAAGTCCTGATTCACCGTCCATGGCTTCGAGACAGTATCCTAGAGGGAGAAAGGAAGGATTGGGATTGAGCAAACCTGTTCTGGAAAAAGCGTCTGATGTGAGCAGCTAAGACGTGTCAAAGGGCCGAGGTAAACAACAGAGAGATATAAATTGATGGTGCAGCTGCAGATTGAACATTTATTGATTTGGCTTCTTTACCTTGAGTTGTTGACGATGGTGGAGTTGTGGTTATGACAGTTGTTGTCACGGTGGTGCTTCTTGTTGTTGGCTCAGTTGTGGAGTATTCTGTCAAGATAATTGATTTGTCGTTAAATGAAAGAAAGGACACAGAACATCAGGTTTCCCCCCGAAAAAAAATTATGTGGTTGTCCGGCTGGACAATCCCGTAGTTTAAACTATTAGAACACCGGTAAAAGCTTACCTTTGATGCAACCCAAGACATGCATCTCAAATGTTGTTGCCTCAACGTCACTGACATCTCGGAACTCTATGCGTAATTCAGTAACACCTTCCAAAGTATCTTCACCGGTTGGCAAGAGCTTCAGTTTAGGCTCGTCGCCTTCAAGAGTGACAACTACGGGCTGCAAAAAAAATTGTAAGGAAATATGCGTTAATGCTGAACGAACGCTCCAGACCCTACAAAAATGAATATCTCTGAAAAGGACTAAGGACTACAATCTTGAAAGCAGAGGAGCAAAGGAGGAGTGTCAGTTTGGTCTTTTGTACCTTGGGGAGGTCTGTGGAATCGTCAGTCAGTGGAGTGAAATCCTCGTCTCCAGGTTTCTTGGTGAACAATCTGATGGTAACCTCGATCGGCTGTTGCTGTGCTGTAGGCTGGGGTGTGGTTGTACCCGTTTCCGGCTGACTTGGTGCACTTGTCGATTTAGAAGAACGCAAAGTGATAACCACTGCCCTGATATTGACAGGTTGGTGGAATTTGCGCTCCACACTGGGAATATCACTTGAGCTTTGGCCGATTGGTAGGTCGGTAAACGTCAGGTAGGAGGTGTCTTTATCGATTGTCAGGGACCCAGCTGGCGCAACACTAGATTCGAGACCCTGTTCACCATCCATTGGCTCTAGACAGTATCCTGCATTGGAAAAATCAAGATAAAGGGTGGTGGGTGTCTTGACAAAAACCTGTGCTTATTGCATGAGATGGCATGATGAAATTTAGAGAGAGAAAAAGACTGAACCTTTCTGTTTGAAAGATTGAAGTTGCAATTCAGTTTCTGTATACCTTGAGTGGTTGACATCTGGGAAGTTGTCGAGCGAGAGCTGGTTGTTTCTTCAGTGACAGTTGTTGATGGTGTGGTGACAGTAGTGACTTTGGTTGTCATCTCGGTCGTGGTGTATTCTGAAGGAATGAAAATATTGACTTGCGGTGAAATTGGCACAAGAGAAAATGCTGTTTTGTTACTAGGCTGAGACACTGGACAATAGGCCGCATAGTCAACACTTATGAATTTCAAGCAGCAACAAGGTAGATGACAAGCCAAGAGTTGATGATGAGTGTTGGCCTGCTTACCCTCTGCGCATCCCAAGACTTGGAATTCCAGTGTTGCTGAATCAACACCCGTCACCGTTCGCAACACCACACGCAACTGCACAATACCCTGTAGAGATTCATCGTCGATCGGTAGTAGCACTCGTTGAGGCAGTTCGTTGTCAAGGCTTATTTGGAAGATCTAACAGGGAAAATATACAGTTGGAATTGAGGTGTTGTGGTATTAAACTGAGAAATGGTGATATTCGAGAAGTACAGGTCTGGAGGTAGTGCTAGTTTGGAATTATTTTCATGCTGACCTTTTCTTTAGGACTTTCGTCATCAGACACCGGCGATAAGGTGGCGGCTCCAGCTTTCTTTGTCAGCAAAGTAAAGGTGACTTCAAGCGGTTTGACTTCTTCACCAGTAGCTGCCGGGGTGGTGGAAGAAGTCGGCGACCGCAACCTAAGGACGATAGCTCTGACGTTAGCACGTCGGCTGAACTTGCTGTCCAGGCTAGGTTTCTTTGGTGTCTCCTCAGTGATGGGCAAGCCTGTCAGCTTGACGTATCCCGTGAGTTGGTCCAGCAATACTGGGCCGCTAGCCTGGACTTCAGACACAAGTCCTGATTCACCGTCCATGGCTTCGAGACAGTATCCTAGAGGGAGAAAGGAAGGATTGGGATTGAGCAAACCTGTTCTGGAAAAAGCGTCTGATGTGAGCAGCTAAGACGTGTCAAAGGGCCGAGGTAAACAACAGAGAGATATAAATTGATGGTGCAGCTGCAGATTGAACATTTATTGATTTGGCTTCTTTACCTTGAGTTGTTGACGATGGTGGAGTTGTGGTTATGACAGTTGTTGTCACGGTGGTGCTTCTTGTTGTTGGCTCAGTTGTGGAGTATTCTGTCAAGATAATTGATTTGTCGTTAAATGAAAGAAAGGACACAGAACATCAGGTTTCCCCCCGAAAAAAAATTATGTGGTTGTCCGGCTGGACAATCCCGTAGTTTAAACTATTAGAACACCGGTAAAAGCTTACCTTTGATGCAACCCAAGACATGCATCTCAAATGTTGTTGCCTCAACGTCACTGACATCTCGGAACTCTATGCGTAATTCAGTAACACCTTCCAAAGTATCTTCACCGGTTGGCAAGAGCTTCAGTTTAGGCTCGTCGCCTTCAAGAGTGACAACTACGGGCTGCAAAAAAAATTGTAAGGAAATATGCGTTAATGCTGAACGAACGCTCCAGACCCTACAAAAATGAATATCTCTGAAAAGGACTAAGGACTACAATCTTGAAAGCAGAGGAGCAAAGGAGGAGTGTCAGTTTGGTCTTTTGTACCTTGGGGAGGTCTGTGGAATCGTCAGTCAGTGGAGTGAAATCCTCGTCTCCAGGTTTCTTGGTGAACAATCTGATGGTAACCTCGATCGGCTGTTGCTGTGCTGTAGGCTGGGGTGTGGTTGTACCCGTTTCCGGCTGACTTGGTGCACTTGTCGATTTAGAAGAACGCAAAGTGATAACCACTGCCCTGATATTGACAGGTTGGTGGAATTTGCGCTCCACACTGGGAATATCACTTGAGCTTTGGCCGATTGGTAGGTCGGTAAACGTCAGGTAGGAGGTGTCTTTATCGATTGTCAGGGACCCAGCTGGCGCAACACTAGATTCGAGACCCTGTTCACCATCCATTGGCTCTAGACAGTATCCTGCATTGGAAAAATCAAGATAAAGGGTGGTGGGTGTCTTGACAAAAACCTGTGCTTATTGCCTGAGATGGCATGATGAAATTTAGAGAGAGAAAAAGACTGAACCTTTCTGTTTGAAAGATTGAAATTGCAATTCAGTTTCTGTATACCTTGAGTGGTTGACATCTGGGAAGTTGTCGAGCGAGAGCTGGTTGTTTCTTCAGTGACAGTTGTTGATGGTGTGGTGACAGTAGTGACTTTGGTTGTCATCTCGGTCGTGGTGTATTCTGAAGGAATGAAAATATTTACTTGCGGTGAAATTGGCACAAGAGAAAATGCTGTTTTGTTACTAGGCTGAGACACTGGACAATAGGCCGCATAGTCAACACTTATGAATTTCAAGCAGCAACAAGGTAGATGACAAGCCAAGAGTTGATGATGAGTGTTGGCCTGCTTACCCTCTGCGCATCCCAAGACTTGGAATTCCAGTGTTGCTGAATCAACACCCGTCACCGTTCGCAACACGACACGCAACTGCACAATACCCTGTAGAGATTCATCGTCGATCGGTAGTAGCACTCGTTGAGGCAGTTCGTTGTCAAGGCTTATTTGGAAGATCTAACAGGGAAAATATACAGTTGGAATTGAGGTGTTGTGGTATTAAACTGAGAAATGGTGATATTCGAGAAGTACAGGTCTGGAGGTAGTGCTAGTTTGGAATTATTTTCATGCTGACCTTTTCTTTAGGACTTTCGTCATCAGACACCGGCGATAAGGTGGCGGCTCCAGCTTTCTTTGTCAGCAAAGTAAAGGTGACTTCAAGCGGTTTGACTTCTTCACCAGTAGCTGCCGGGGTGGTGGAAGAAGTCGGCGACCGCAACCTAAGGACGATAGCTCTGACGTTAGCACGTCGGCTGAACTTGCTGTCCAGGCTAGGTTTCTTTGGTGTCTCCTCAGTGATGGGCAAGCCTGTCAGCTTGACGTATCCCGTGAGTTGGTCCAGCAATACTGGGCCGCTAGCCTGGACTTCAGACACAAGTCCTGATTCACCGTCCATGGCTTCGAGACAGTATCCTAGAGGGAGAAAGGAAGGATTGGGATTGAGCAAACCTGTTCTGGAAAAAGCGTCTGATGTGAGCAGCTAAGACGTGTCAAAGGGCCGAGGTAAACAACAGAGAGATATAAATTGATGGTGCAGCTGCAGATTGAACATTTATTGATTTGGCTTCTTTACCTTGAGTTGTTGACGATGGTGGAGTTGTGGTTATGACAGTTGTTGTCACGGTGGTGCTTCTTGTTGTTGGCTCAGTTGTGGAGTATTCTGTCAAGATAATTGATTTGTCGTTAAATGAAAGAAAGGACACAGAACATCAGGTTTCCCCCCGAAAAAAAATTATGTGGTTGTCCGGCTGGACAATCCCGTAGTTTAAACTATTAGAACACCGGTAAAAGCTTACCTTTGATGCAACCCAAGACATGCATCTCAAATGTTGTTGCCTCAACGTCACTGACATCTCGGAACTCTATGCGTAATTCAGTAACACCTTCCAAAGTATCTTCACCGGTTGGCAAGAGCTTCAGTTTAGGCTCGTCGCCTTCAAGAGTGACAACTACGGGCTGCAAAAAAAATTGTAAGGAAATATGCGTTAATGCTGAACGAACGCTCCAGACCCTACAAAAATGAATATCTCTGAAAAGGACTAAGGACTACAATCTTGAAAGCAGAGGAGCAAAGGAGGAGTGTCAGTTTGGTCTTTTGTACCTTGGGGAGGTCTGTGGAATCGTCAGTCAGTGGAGTGAAATCCTCGTCTCCAGGTTTCTTGGTGAACAATCTGATGGTAACCTCGATCGGCTGTTGCTGTGCTGTAGGCTGGGGTGTGGTTGTACCCGTTTCCGGCTGACTTGGTGCACTTGTCGATTTAGAAGAACGCAAAGTGATAACCACTGCCCTGATATTGACAGGTTGGTGGAATTTGCGCTCCACACTGGGAATATCACTTGAGCTTTGGCCGATTGGTAGGTCGGTAAACGTCAGGTAGGAGGTGTCTTTATCGATTGTCAGGGACCCAGCTGGCGCAACACTAGATTCGAGACCCTGTTCACCATCCATTGGCTCTAGACAGTATCCTGCATTGGACAAATCAAGATAAAGGGTGGTGGGTGTCTTGACAAAAACCTGTGCTTATTGCCTGAGATGGCATGATGAAATTTAGAGAGAGAAAAAGACTGAACCTTTCTGTTTGAAAGATTGAAATTGCAATTCAGTTTCTGTATACCTTGAGTGGTTGACATCTGGGAAGTTGTCGAGCGAGAGCTGGTTGTTTCTTCAGTGACAGTTGTTGATGGTGTGGTGACAGTAGTGACTTTGGTTGTCATCTCGGTCGTGGTGTATTCTGAAGGAATGAAAATATTTACTTGCGGTGAAATTGGCACAAGAGAAAATGCTGTTTTGTTACTAGGCTGAGACACTGGACAATAGGCCGCATAGTCAACACTTATGAATTTCAAGCAGCAACAAGGTAGATGACAAGCCAAGAGTTGATGATGAGTGTTGGCCTGCTTACCCTCTGCGCATCCCAAGACTTGGAATTCCAGTGTTGCTGAATCAACACCCGTCACCGTTCGCAACACGACACGCAACTGCACAATACCCTGTAGAGATTCATCGTCGATCGGTAGTAGCACTCGTTGAGGCAGTTCGTTGTCAAGGCTTATTTGGAAGATCTAACAGGGAAAATATACAGTTGGAATTGAGGTGTTGTGGTATTAAACTGAGAAATGGTGATATTCGAGAAGTACAGGTCTGGAGGTAGTGCTAGTTTGGAATTATTTTCATGCTGACCTTTTCTTTAGGACTTTCGTCATCAGACACCGGCGATAAGGTGGCGGCTCCAGCTTTCTTTGTCAGCAAAGTAAAGGTGACTTCAAGCGGTTTGACTTCTTCACCAGTAGCTGCCGGGGTGGTGGAAGAAGTCGGCGACCGCAACCTAAGGACGATAGCTCTGACGTTAGCACGTCGGCTGAACTTGCTGTCCAGGCTAGGTTTCTTTGGTGTCTCCTCAGTGATGGGCAAGCCTGTCAGCTTGACGTATCCCGTGAGTTGGTCCAGCAATACTGGGCCGCTAGCCTGGACTTCAGACACAAGTCCTGATTCACCGTCCATGGCTTCGAGACAGTATCCTAGAGGGAGAAAGGAAGGATTGGGATTGAGCAAACCTGTTCTGGAAAAAGCGTCTGATGTGAGCAGCTAAGACGTGTCAAAGGGCCGAGGTAAACAACAGAGAGATATAAATTGATGGTGCAGCTGCAGATTGAACATTTATTGATTTGGCTTCTTTACCTTGAGTTGTTGACGATGGTGGAGTTGTGGTTATGACAGTTGTTGTCACGGTGGTGCTTCTTGTTGTTGGCTCAGTTGTGGAGTATTCTGTCAAGATAATTGATTTGTCGTTAAATGAAAGAAAGGACACAGAACATCAGGTTTCCCCCCGAAAAAAAATTATGTGGTTGTCCGGCTGGACAATCCCGTAGTTTAAACTATTAGAACACCGGTAAAAGCTTACCTTTGATGCAACCCAAGACATGCATCTCAAATGTTGTTGCCTCAACGTCACTGACATCTCGGAACTCTATGCGTAATTCAGTAACACCTTCCAAAGTATCTTCACCGGTTGGCAAGAGCTTCAGTTTAGGCTCGTCGCCTTCAAGAGTGACAACTACGGGCTGCAAAAAAAATTGTAAGGAAATATGCGTTAATGCTGAACGAACGCTCCAGACCCTACAAAAATGAATATCTCTGAAAAGGACTAAGGACTACAATCTTGAAAGCAGAGGAGCAAAGGAGGAGTGTCAGTTTGGTCTTTTGTACCTTGGGGAGGTCTGTGGAATCGTCAGTCAGTGGAGTGAAATCCTCGTCTCCAGGTTTCTTGGTGAACAATCTGATGGTAACCTCGATCGGCTGTTGCTGTGCTGTAGGCTGGGGTGTGGTTGTACCCGTTTCCGGCTGACTTGGTGCACTTGTCGATTTAGAAGAACGCAAAGTGATAACCACTGCCCTGATATTGACAGGTTGGTGGAATTTGCGCTCCACACTGGGAATATCACTTGAGCTTTGGCCGATTGGTAGGTCGGTAAACGTCAGGTAGGAGGTGTCTTTATCGATTGTCAGGGACCCAGCTGGCGCAACACTAGATTCGAGACCCTGTTCACCATCCATTGGCTCTAGACAGTATCCTGCATTGGAAAAATCAAGATAAAGGGTGGTGGGTGTCTTGACAAAAACCTGTGCTTATTGCCTGAGATGGCATGATGAAATTTAGAGAGAGAAAAAGACTGAACCTTTCTGTTTGAAAGATTGAAATTGCAATTCAGTTTCTGTATACCTTGAGTGGTTGACATCTGGGAAGTTGTCGAGCGAGAGCTGGTTGTTTCTTCAGTGACAGTTGTTGATGGTGTGGTGACAGTAGTGACTTTGGTTGTCATCTCGGTCGTGGTGTATTCTGAAGGAATGAAAATATTTACTTGCGGTGAAATTGGCACAAGAGAAAATGCTGTTTTGTTACTAGGCTGAGACACTGGACAATAGGCCGCATAGTCAACACTTATGAATTTCAAGCAGCAACAAGGTAGATGACAAGCCAAGAGTTGATGATGAGTGTTGGCCTGCTTACCCTCTGCGCATCCCAAGACTTGGAATTCCAGTGTTGCTGAATCAACACCCGTCACCGTTCGCAACACGACACGCAACTGCACAATACCCTGTAGAGATTCATCGTCGATCGGTAGTAGCACTCGTTGAGGCAGTTCGTTGTCAAGGCTTATTTGGAAGATCTAACAGGGAAAATATACAGTTGGAATTGAGGTGTTGTGGTATTAAACTGAGAAATGGTGATATTCGAGAAGTACAGGTCTGGAGGTAGTGCTAGTTTGGAATTATTTTCATGCTGACCTTTTCTTTAGGACTTTCGTCATCAGACACCGGCGATAAGGTGGCGGCTCCAGCTTTCTTTGTCAGCAAAGTAAAGGTGACTTCAAGCGGTTTGACTTCTTCACCAGTAGCTGCCGGGGTGGTGGAAGAAGTCGGCGACCGCAACCTAAGGACGATAGCTCTGACGTTAGCACGTCGGCTGAACTTGCTGTCCAGGCTAGGTTTCTTTGGTGTCTCCTCAGTGATGGGCAAGCCTGTCAGCTTGACGTATCCCGTGAGTTGGTCCAGCAATACTGGGCCGCTAGCCTGGACTTCAGACACAAGTCCTGATTCACCGTCCATGGCTTCGAGACAGTATCCTAGAGGGAGAAAGGAAGGATTGGGATTGAGCAAACCTGTTCTGGAAAAAGCGTCTGATGTGAGCAGCTAAGACGTGTCAAGGGGCGAGGTAAACAACAGAGAGATATAAATTGATGGTGCAGCTGCAGATTGAACATTTATTGATTTGGCTTCTTTACCTTGAGTTGTTGACGATGGTGGAGTTGTGGTTATGACAGTTGTTGTCACGGTGGTGCTTCTTGTTGTTGGCTCAGTTGTGGAGTATTCTGTCAAGATAATTGATTTGTCGTTAAATGAAAGAAAGGACACAGAACATCAGGTTTCCCCCCGAACAAAAATTATGTGGTTGTCCGGCTGGACAATCCCGTAGTTTAAACTATTAGAACACCGGTAAAAGCTTACCTTTGATGCAACCCAAGACATGCATCTCAAATGTTGTTGCCTCAACGTCACTGACATCTCGGAACTCTATGCGTAATTCAGTAACACCTTCCAAAGTATCTTCACCGGTTGGCAAGAGCTTCAGTTTAGGCTCGTCGCCTTCAAGAGTGACAACTACGGGCTGCAAACAAAATTGTAAGGAAATATGCGTTAATGCTGAACGAACGCTCCAGACCCTACAAAAATGAATATCTCTGAAAAGGACTAAGGACTACAATCTTGAAAGCAGAGGAGCAAAGGAGGAGTGTCAGTTTGGTCTTTTGTACCTTGGGGAGGTCTGTGGAATCGTCAGTCAGTGGAGTGAAATCCTCGTCTCCAGGTTTCTTGGTGAACAATCTGATGGTAACCTCGATCGGCTGTTGCTGTGCTGTAGGCTGGGGTGTGGTTGTACCCGTTTCCGGCTGACTTGGTGCACTTGTCGATTTAGAAGAACGCAAAGTGATAACCACTGCCCTGATATTGACAGGTTGGTGGAATTTGCGCTCCACACTGGGAATATCACTTGAGCTTTGGCCGATTGGTAGGTCGGTAAACGTCAGGTAGGAGGTGTCTTTATCGATTGTCAGGGACCCAGCTGGCGCAACACTAGATTCGAGACCCTGTTCACCATCCATTGGCTCTAGACAGTATCCTGCATTGGAAAAATCAAGATAAAGGGTGGTGGGTGTCTTGACAAAAACCTGTGCTTATTGCATGAGATGGCATGATGAAATTTAGAGAGAGAAAAAGACTGAACCTTTCTGTTTGAAAGATTGAAGTTGCAATTCAGTTTCTGTATACCTTGAGTGGTTGACATCTGGGAAGTTGTCGAGCGAGAGCTGGTTGTTTCTTCAGTGACAGTTGTTGATGGTGTGGTGACAGTAGTGACTTTGGTTGTCATCTCGGTCGTGGTGTATTCTGAAGGAATGAAAATATTGACTTGCGGTGAAATTGGCACAAGAGAAAATGCTGTTTTGTTACTAGGCTGAGACACTGGACAATAGGCCGCATAGTCAACACTTATGAATTTCAAGCAGCAACAAGGTAGATGACAAGCCAAGAGTTGATGATGAGTGTTGGCCTGCTTACCCTCTGCGCATCCCAAGACTTGGAATTCCAGTGTTGCTGAATCAACACCCGTCACCGTTCGCAACACCACACGCAACTGCACAATACCCTGTAGAGATTCATCGTCGATCGGTAGTAGCACTCGTTGAGGCAGTTCGTTGTCAAGGCTTATTTGGAAGATCTAACAGGGAAAATATACAGTTGGAATTGAGGTGTTGTGGTATTAAACTGAGAAATGGTGATATTCGAGAAGTACAGGTCTGGAGGTAGTGCTAGTTTGGAATTATTTTCATGCTGACCTTTTCTTTAGGACTTTCGTCATCAGACACCGGCGATAAGGTGGCGGCTCCAGCTTTCTTTGTCAGCAAAGTAAAGGTGACTTCAAGCGGTTTGACTTCTTCACCAGTAGCTGCCGGGGTGGTGGAAGAAGTCGGCGACCGCAACCTAAGGACGATAGCTCTGACGTTAGCACGTCGGCTGAACTTGCTGTCCAGGCTAGGTTTCTTTGGTGTCTCCTCAGTGATGGGCAAGCCTGTCAGCTTGACGTATCCCGTGAGTTGGTCCAGCAATACTGGGCCGCTAGCCTGGACTTCAGACACAAGTCCTGATTCACCGTCCATGGCTTCGAGACAGTATCCTAGAGGGAGAAAGGAAGGATTGGGATTGAGCAAACCTGTTCTGGAAAAAGCGTCTGATGTGAGCAGCTAAGACGTGTCAAAGGGCCGAGGTAAACAACAGAGAGATATAAATTGATGGTGCAGCTGCAGATTGAACATTTATTGATTTGGCTTCTTTACCTTGAGTTGTTGACGATGGTGGAGTTGTGGTTATGACAGTTGTTGTCACGGTGGTGCTTCTTGTTGTTGGCTCAGTTGTGGAGTATTCTGTCAAGATAATTGATTTGTCGTTAAATGAAAGAAAGGACACAGAACATCAGGTTTCCCCCCGAAAAAAAATTATGTGGTTGTCCGGCTGGACAATCCCGTAGTTTAAACTATTAGAACACCGGTAAAAGCTTACCTTTGATGCAACCCAAGACATGCATCTCAAATGTTGTTGCCTCAACGTCACTGACATCTCGGAACTCTATGCGTAATTCAGTAACACCTTCCAAAGTATCTTCACCGGTTGGCAAGAGCTTCAGTTTAGGCTCGTCGCCTTCAAGAGTGACAACTACGGGCTGCAAAAAACATTGTAAGGAAATATGCGTTAATGCTGAACGAACGCTCCAGACCCTACAAAAATGAATATCTCTGAAAAGGACTAAGGACTACAATCTTGAAAGCATAGGAGCAAAGGAGGAGTGTCAGTTTGGTCTTTTGTACCTTGGGGAGGTCTGTGGAATCGTCAGTCAATGGAGCGAAATCCTCGTCTCCAGGTTTCTTGGTGAACAATCTGATGGTAACCTCGATCGGCTGTTGCTGTGCTGTAGGCTGGGGTGTGGTTGTACCCGTTTCCGGCTGACTTGGTGCACTTGTCGATTTAGAAGAACGCAAAGTGATAACCACTGCCCTGATATTGACAGGTTGGTGGAATTTGCGCTCCACACTGGGAATATCACTTGAGCTTTGGCCGATTGGTAGGTCGGTAAACGTCAGGTAGGAGGTGTCTTTATCGATTGTCAGGGACCCAGCTGGCGCAACACTAGATTCGAGACCCTGTTCACCATCCATTGGCTCTAGACAGTATCCTGCATTGGAAAAATCAAGATAAAGGGTGGTGGGTGTCTTGACAAAAACCTGTGCTTATTGCCTGAGATGGCATGATGAAATTTAGAGAGAGAAAAAGACTGAACCTTTCTGTTTGAAAGATTGAAATTGCAATTCAGTTTCTGTATACCTTGAGTGGTTGACATCTGGGAAGTTGTCGAGCGAGAGCTGGTTGTTTCTTCAGTGACAGTTGTTGATGGTGTGGTGACAGTAGTGACTTTGGTTGTCATCTCGGTCGTGGTGTATTCTGAAGGAATGAAAATATTTACTTGCGGTGAAATTGGCACAAGAGAAAATGCTGTTTTGTTACTAGGCTGAGACACTGGACAATAGGCCGCATAGTCAACACTTATGAATTTCAAGCAGCAACAAGGTAGATGACAAGCCAAGAGTTGATGATGAGTGTTGGCCTGCTTACCCTCTGCGCATCCCAAGACTTGGAATTCCAGTGTTGCTGAATCAACACCCGTCACCGTTCGCAACACCACACGCAACTGCACAATACCCTGTAGAGATTCATCGTCGATCGGTAGTAGCACTCGTTGAGGCAGTTCGTTGTCAAGGCTTATTTGGAAGATCTAACAGGGAAAATATACAGTTGGAATTGAGGTGTTGTGGTATTAAACTGAGAAATGGTGATATTCGAGAAGTACAGGTCTGGAGGTAGTGCTAGTTTGGAATTATTTTCATGCTGACCTTTTCTTTAGGACTTTCGTCATCAGACACCGGCGATAAGGTGGCGGCTCCAGCTTTCTTTGTCAGCAAAGTAAAGGTGACTTCAAGCGGTTTGACTTCTTCACCAGTAGCTGCCGGGGTGGTGGAAGAAGTCGGCGACCGCAACCTAAGGACGATAGCTCTGACGTTAGCACGTCGGCTGAACTTGCTGTCCAGGCTAGGTTTCTTTGGTGTCTCCTCAGTGATGGGCAAGCCTGTCAGCTTGACGTATCCCGTGAGTTGGTCCAGCAATACTGGGCCGCTAGCCTGGACTTCAGACACAAGTCCTGATTCACCGTCCATGGCTTCGAGACAGTATCCTAGAGGGAGAAAGGAAGGATTGGGATTGAGCAAACCTGTTCTGGAAAAAGCGTCTGATGTGAGCAGCTAAGACGTGTCAAAGGGCCGAGGTAAACAACAGAGAGATATAAATTGATGGTGCAGCTGCAGATTGAACATTTATTGATTTGGCTTCTTTACCTTGAGTTGTTGACGATGGTGGAGTTGTGGTTATGACAGTTGTTGTCACGGTGGTGCTTCTTGTTGTTGGCTCAGTTGTGGAGTATTCTGTCAAGATAATTGATTTGTCGTTAAATGAAAGAAAGGACACAGAACATCAGGTTTCCCCCCGAACAAAAATTATGTGGTTGTCCGGCTGGACAATCCCGCAGTTTAAACTATTAGAACACCGGTAAAAGCTTACCTTTGATGCAACCCAAGACATGCATCTCAAATGTTGTTGCCTCAACGTCACTGACATCTCGGAACTCTATGCGTAATTCAGTAACACCTTCCAAAGTATCTTCACCGGTTGGCAAGAGTTTCAGTTTAGGCTCGTCGCCTTCAAGAGTGACAACTACGGGCTGCAAACAAAATTGTAAGGAAATATACGTTAATGCTGAACGAACGCTCCAGACCCTACAAAAATGAATATCTCTGAAAAGGACTAAGGACTACAATCTTGAAAGCAGAGGAGCAAAGGAGGAGTGTCAGTTTGGTCTTTTGTACCTTGGGGAGGTCTGTGGAATCGTCAGTCAGTGGAGTGAAATCCTCGTCTCCAGGTTTCTTGGTGAACAATCTGATGGTAACCTCGATCGGCTGTTGCTGTGCTGTAGGCTGGGGTGTGGTTGTACCCGTTTCCGGCTGACTTGGTGCACTTGTCGATTTAGAAGAACGCAAAGTGATAACCACTGCCCTGATATTGACAGGTTGGTGGAATTTGCGCTCCACACTGGGAATATCACTTGAGCTTTGGCCGATTGGTAGGTCGGTAAACGTCAGGTAGGAGGTGTCTTTATCGATTGTCAGGGACCCAGCTGGCGCAACACTAGATTCGAGACCCTGTTCACCATCCATTGGCTCTAGACAGTATCCTGCATTGGAAAAATCAAGATAAAGGGTGGTGGGTGTCTTGACAAAAACCTGTGCTTATTGCCTGAGATGGCATGATGAAATTTAGAGAGAGAAAAAGACTGAACCTTTCTGTTTGAAAGATTGAAATTGCAATTCAGTTTCTGTATACCTTGAGTGGTTGACATCTGGGAAGTTGTCGAGCGAGAGCTGGTTGTTTCTTCAGTGACAGTTGTTGATGGTGTGGTGACAGTAGTGACTTTGGTTGTCATCTCGGTCGTGGTGTATTCTGAAGGAATGAAAATATTTACTTGCGGTGAAATTGGCACAAGAGAAAATGCTGTTTTGTTACTAGGCTGAGACACTGGACAATAGGCCGCATAGTCAACACTTATGAATTTCAAGCAGCAACAAGGTAGATGACAAGCCAAGAGTTGATGATGAGTGTTGGCCTGCTTACCCTCTGCGCATCCCAAGACTTGGAATTCCAGTGTTGCTGAATCAACACCCGTCACCGTTCGCAACACGACACGCAACTGCACAATACCCTGTAGAGATTCATCGTCGATCGGTAGTAGCACTCGTTGAGGCAGTTCGTTGTCAAGGCTTATTTGGAAGATCTAACAGGGAAAATATACAGTTGGAATTGAGGTGTTGTGGTATTAAACGGAGAAATGGTGATATTCGAGAAGTACAGGTCTGGAGGTAGTGCTAGTTTGGAATTATTTTCATGCTGACCTTTTCTTTAGGACTTTCGTCATCAGACACCGGCGATAAGGTGGCGGCTCCAGCTTTCTTTGTCAGCAAAGTAAAGGTGACTTCAAGCGGTTTGACTTCTTCACCAGTAGCTGCCGGGGTGGTGGAAGAAGTCGGCGACCGCAACCTAAGGACGATAGCTCTGACGTTAGCACGTCGGCTGAACTTGCTGTCCAGGCTAGGTTTCTTTGGTGTCTCCTCAGTGATGGGCAAGCCTGTCAGCTTGACGTATCCCGTGAGTTGGTCCAGCAATACTGGGCCGCTAGCCTGGACTTCAGACACAAGTCCTGATTCACCGTCCATGGCTTCGAGACAGTATCCTAGAGGGAGAAAGGAAGGATTGGGATTGAGCAAACCTGTTCTGGAAAAAGCGTCTGATGTGAGCAGCTAAGACGTGTCAAAGGGCCGAGGTAAACAACAGAGAGATATAAATTGATGGTGCAGCTGCAGATTGAACATTTATTGATTTGGCTTCTTTACCTTGAGTTGTTGACGATGGTGGAGTTGTGGTTATGACAGTTGTTGTCACGGTGGTGCTTCTTGTTGTTGGCTCAGTTGTGGAGTATTCTGTCAAGATAATTGATTTGTCGTTAAATGAAAGAAAGGACACAGAACATCAGGTTTCCCCCCGAAAAAAAATTATGTGGTTGTCCGGCTGGACAATCCCGTAGTTTAAACTATTAGAACACCGGTAAAAGCTTACCTTTGATGCAACCCAAGACATGCATCTCAAATGTTGTTGCCTCAACGTCACTGACATCTCGGAACTCTATGCGTAATTCAGTAACACCTTCCAAAGTATCTTCACCGGTTGGCAAGAGCTTCAGTTTAGGCTCGTCGCCTTCAAGAGTGACAACTACGGGCTGCAAAAAAAATTGTAAGGAAATATGCGTTAATGCTGAACGAACGCTCCAGACCCTACAAAAATGAATATCTCTGAAAAGGACTAAGGACTACAATCTTGAAAGCAGAGGAGCAAAGGAGGAGTGTCAGTTTGGTCTTTTGTACCTTGGGGAGGTCTGTGGAATCGTCAGTCAGTGGAGTGAAATCCTCGTCTCCAGGTTTCTTGGTGAACAATCTGATGGTAACCTCGATCGGCTGTTGCTGTGCTGTAGGCTGGGGTGTGGTTGTACCCGTTTCCGGCTGACTTGGTGCACTTGTCGATTTAGAAGAACGCAAAGTGATAACCACTGCCCTGATATTGACAGGTTGGTGGAATTTGCGCTCCACACTGGGAATATCACTTGAGCTTTGGCCGATTGGTAGGTCGGTAAACGTCAGGTAGGAGGTGTCTTTATCGATTGTCAGGGACCCAGCTGGCGCAACACTAGATTCGAGACCCTGTTCACCATCCATTGGCTCTAGACAGTATCCTGCATTGGAAAAATCAAGATAAAGGGTGGTGGGTGTCTTGACAAAAACCTGTGCTTATTGCCTGAGATGGCATGATGAAATTTAGAGAGAGAAAAAGACTGAACCTTTCTGTTTGAAAGATTGAAGTTGCAATTCAGTTTCTGTATACCTTGAGTGGTTGACATCTGGGAAGTTGTCGAGCGAGAGCTGGTTGTTTCTTCAGTGACAGTTGTTGATGGTGTGGTGACAGTAGTGACTTTGGTTGTCATCTCGGTCGTGGTGTATTCTGAAGGAATGAAAATATTGACTTGCGGTGAAATTGGCACAAGAGAAAATGCTGTTTTGTTACTAGGCTGAGACACTGGACAATAGGCCGCATAGTCAACACTTATGAATTTCAAGCAGCAACAAGGTAGATGACAAGCCAAGAGTTGATGATGAGTGTTGGCCTGCTTACCCTCTGCGCATCCCAAGACTTGGAATTCCAGTGTTGCTGAATCAACACCCGTCACCGTTCGCAACACGACACGCAACTGCACAATACCCTGTAGAGATTCATCGTCGATCGGTAGTAGCACTCGTTGAGGCAGTTCGTTGTCAAGGCTTATTTGGAAGATCTAACAGGGAAAATATACAGTTGGAATTGAGGTGTTGTGGTATTAAACTGAGAAATGGTGATATTCGAGAAGTACAGGTCTGGAGGTAGTGCTAGTTTGGAATTATTTTCATGCTGACCTTTTCTTTAGGACTTTCGTCATCAGACACCGGCGATAAGGTGGCGGCTCCAGCTTTCTTTGTCAGCAAAGTAAAGGTGACTTCAAGCGGTTTGACTTCTTCACCAGTAGCTGCCGGGGTGGTGGAAGAAGTCGGCGACCGCAACCTAAGGACGATAGCTCTGACGTTAGCACGTCGGCTGAACTTGCTGTCCAGGCTAGGTTTCTTTGGTGTCTCCTCAGTGATGGGCAAGCCTGTCAGCTTGACGTATCCCGTGAGTTGGTCCAGCAATACTGGGCCGCTAGCCTGGACTTCAGACACAAGTCCTGATTCACCGTCCATGGCTTCGAGACAGTATCCTAGAGGGAGAAAGGAAGGATTGGGATTGAGCAAACCTGTTCTGGAAAAAGCGTCTGATGTGAGCAGCTAAGACGTGTCAAAGGGCCGAGGTAAACAACAGAGAGATATAAATTGATGGTGCAGCTGCAGATTGAACATTTATTGATTTGGCTTCTTTACCTTGAGTTGTTGACGATGGTGGAGTTGTGGTTATGACAGTTGTTGTCACGGTGGTGCTTCTTGTTGTTGGCTCAGTTGTGGAGTATTCTGTCAAGATAATTGATTTGTCGTTAAATGAAAGAAAGGACACAGAACATCAGGTTTCCCCCCGAAAAAAAATTATGTGGTTGTCCGGCTGGACAATCCCGTAGTTTAAACTATTAGAACACCGGTAAAAGCTTACCTTTGATGCAACCCAAGACATGCATCTCAAATGTTGTTGCCTCAACGTCACTGACATCTCGGAACTCTATGCGTAATTCAGTAACACCTTCCAAAGTATCTTCACCGGTTGGCAAGAGCTTCAGTTTAGGCTCGTCGCCTTCAAGAGTGACAACTACGGGCTGCAAAAAAAATTGTAAGGAAATATGCGTTAATGCTGAACGAACGCTCCAGACCCTACAAAAATGAATATCTCTGAAAAGGACTAAGGACTACAATCTTGAAAGCAGAGGAGCAAAGGAGGAGTGTCAGTTTGGTCTTTTGTACCTTGGGGAGGTCTGTGGAATCGTCAGTCAGTGGAGTGAAATCCTCGTCTCCAGGTTTCTTGGTGAACAATCTGATGGTAACCTCGATCGGCTGTTGCTGTGCTGTAGGCTGGGGTGTGGTTGTACCCGTTTCCGGCTGACTTGGTGCACTTGTCGATTTAGAAGAACGCAAAGTGATAACCACTGCCCTGATATTGACAGGTTGGTGGAATTTGCGCTCCACACTGGGAATATCACTTGAGCTTTGGCCGATTGGTAGGTCGGTAAACGTCAGGTAGGAGGTGTCTTTATCGATTGTCAGGGACCCAGCTGGCGCAACACTAGATTCGAGACCCTGTTCACCATCCATTGGCTCTAGACAGTATCCTGCATTGGAAAAATCAAGATAAAGGGTGGTGGGTGTCTTGACAAAAACCTGTGCTTATTGCCTGAGATGGCATGATGAAATTTAGAGAGAGAAAAAGACTGAACCTTTCTGTTTGAAAGATTGAAATTGCAATTCAGTTTCTGTATACCTTGAGTGGTTGACATCTGGGAAGTTGTCGAGCGAGAGCTGGTTGTTTCTTCAGTGACAGTTGTTGATGGTGTGGTGACAGTAGTGACTTTGGTTGTCATCTCGGTCGTGGTGTATTCTGAAGGAATGAAAATATTTACTTGCGGTGAAATTGGCACAAGAGAAAATGCTGTTTTGTTACTAGGCTGAGACACTGGACAATAGGCCGCATAGTCAACACTTATGAATTTCAAGCAGCAACAAGGTAG
Source organism: Hippasteria phrygiana (assembly GCA_037893225.1). NCBI lineage: Eukaryota > Metazoa > Echinodermata > Asteroidea > Valvatida > Goniasteridae > Hippasteria > Hippasteria phrygiana. Next base: position 328,259 of record JAZGUH010000047.1, on the reverse strand, counting down.
ATGACAAGCCAAGAGTTGATGATGAGTGTTGGCCTGCTTACCCTCTGCGCATCCCAAGACTTGGAATTCCAGTGTTGCTGAATCAACACCCGTCACCGTTCGCAACACCACACGCAACTGCACAATACCCTGTAGAGATTCATCGTCGATCGGTAGTAGCACTCGTTGAGGCAGTTCGTTGTCAAGGCTTATTTGGAAGATCTAACAGGGAAAATATACAGTTGGAATTGAGGTGTTGTGGTATTAAACTGAGAAATGGTGATATTCGAGAAGTACAGGTCTGGAGGTAGTGCTAGTTTGGAATTATTTTCATGCTGACCTTTTCTTTAGGACTTTCGTCATCAGACACCGGCGATAAGGTGGCGGCTCCAGCTTTCTTTGTCAGCAAAGTAAAGGTGACTTCAAGCGGTTTGACTTCTTCACCAGTAGCTGCCGGGGTGGTGGAAGAAGTCGGCGACCGCAACCTAAGGACGATAGCTCTGACGTTAGCACGTCGGCTGAACTTGCTGTCCAGGCTAGGTTTCTTTGGTGTCTCCTCAGTGATGGGCAAGCCTGTCAGCTTGACGTATCCCGTGAGTTGGTCCAGCAATACTGGGCCGCTAGCCTGGACTTCAGACACAAGTCCTGATTCACCGTCCATGGCTTCGAGACAGTATCCTAGAGGGAGAAAGGAAGGATTGGGATTGAGCAAACCTGTTCTGGAAAAAGCGTCTGATGTGAGCAGCTAAGACGTGTCAAAGGGCCGAGGTAAACAACAGAGAGATATAAATTGATGGTGCAGCTGCAGATTGAACATTTATTGATTTGGCTTCTTTACCTTGAGTTGTTGACGATGGTGGAGTTGTGGTTATGACAGTTGTTGTCACGGTGGTGCTTCTTGTTGTTGGCTCAGTTGTGGAGTATTCTGTCAAGATAATTGATTTGTCGTTAAATGAAAGAAAGGACACAGAACATCAGGTTTCCCCCCGAACAAAAATTATGTGGTTGTCCGGCTGGACAATCCCGCAGTTTAAACTATTAGAACACCGGTAAAAGCTTACCTTTGATGCAACCCAAGACATGCATCTCAAATGTTGTTGCCTCAACGTCACTGACATCTCGGAACTCTATGCGTAATTCAGTAACACCTTCCAAAGTATCTTCACCGGTTGGCAAGAGTTTCAGTTTAGGCTCGTCGCCTTCAAGAGTGACAACTACGGGCTGCAAACAAAATTGTAAGGAAATATACGTTAATGCTGAACGAACGCTCCAGACCCTACAAAAATGAATATCTCTGAAAAGGACTAAGGACTACAATCTTGAAAGCAGAGGAGCAAAGGAGGAGTGTCAGTTTGGTCTTTTGTACCTTGGGGAGGTCTGTGGAATCGTCAGTCAGTGGAGTGAAATCCTCGTCTCCAGGTTTCTTGGTGAACAATCTGATGGTAACCTCGATCGGCTGTTGCTGTGCTGTAGGCTGGGGTGTGGTTGTACCCGTTTCCGGCTGACTTGGTGCACTTGTCGATTTAGAAGAACGCAAAGTGATAACCACTGCCCTGATATTGACAGGTTGGTGGAATTTGCGCTCCACACTGGGAATATCACTTGAGCTTTGGCCGATTGGTAGGTCGGTAAACGTCAGGTAGGAGGTGTCTTTATCGATTGTCAGGGACCCAGCTGGCGCAACACTAGATTCGAGACCCTGTTCACCATCCATTGGCTCTAGACAGTATCCTGCATTGGAAAAATCAAGATAAAGGGTGGTGGGTGTCTTGACAAAAACCTGTGCTTATTGCCTGAGATGGCATGATGAAATTTAGAGAGAGAAAAAGACTGAACCTTTCTGTTTGAAAGATTGAAATTGCAATTCAGTTTCTGTATACCTTGAGTGGTTGACATCTGGGAAGTTGTCGAGCGAGAGCTGGTTGTTTCTTCAGTGACAGTTGTTGATGGTGTGGTGACAGTAGTGACTTTGGTTGTCATCTCGGTCGTGGTGTATTCTGAAGGAATGAAAATATTTACTTGCGGTGAAATTGGCACAAGAGAAAATGCTGTTTTGTTACTAGGCTGAGACACTGGACAATAGGCCGCATAGTCAACACTTATGAATTTCAAGCAGCAACAAGGTAGATGACAAGCCAAGAGTTGATGATGAGTGTTGGCCTGCTTACCCTCTGCGCATCCCAAGACTTGGAATTCCAGTGTTGCTGAATCAACACCCGTCACCGTTCGCAACACGACACGCAACTGCACAATACCCTGTAGAGATTCATCGTCGATCGGTAGTAGCACTCGTTGAGGCAGTTCGTTGTCAAGGCTTATTTGGAAGATCTAACAGGGAAAATATACAGTTGGAATTGAGGTGTTGTGGTATTAAACGGAGAAATGGTGATATTCGAGAAGTACAGGTCTGGAGGTAGTGCTAGTTTGGAATTATTTTCATGCTGACCTTTTCTTTAGGACTTTCGTCATCAGACACCGGCGATAAGGTGGCGGCTCCAGCTTTCTTTGTCAGCAAAGTAAAGGTGACTTCAAGCGGTTTGACTTCTTCACCAGTAGCTGCCGGGGTGGTGGAAGAAGTCGGCGACCGCAACCTAAGGACGATAGCTCTGACGTTAGCACGTCGGCTGAACTTGCTGTCCAGGCTAGGTTTCTTTGGTGTCTCCTCAGTGATGGGCAAGCCTGTCAGCTTGACGTATCCCGTGAGTTGGTCCAGCAATACTGGGCCGCTAGCCTGGACTTCAGACACAAGTCCTGATTCACCGTCCATGGCTTCGAGACAGTATCCTAGAGGGAGAAAGGAAGGATTGGGATTGAGCAAACCTGTTCTGGAAAAAGCGTCTGATGTGAGCAGCTAAGACGTGTCAAAGGGCCGAGGTAAACAACAGAGAGATATAAATTGATGGTGCAGCTGCAGATTGAACATTTATTGATTTGGCTTCTTTACCTTGAGTTGTTGACGATGGTGGAGTTGTGGTTATGACAGTTGTTGTCACGGTGGTGCTTCTTGTTGTTGGCTCAGTTGTGGAGTATTCTGTCAAGATAATTGATTTGTCGTTAAATGAAAGAAAGGACACAGAACATCAGGTTTCCCCCCGAACAAAAATTATGTGGTTGTCCGGCTGGACAATCCCGTAGTTTAAACTATTAGAACACCGGTAAAAGCTTACCTTTGATGCAACCCAAGACATGCATCTCAAATGTTGTTGCCTCAACGTCACTGACATCTCGGAACTCTATGCGTAATTCAGTAACACCTTCCAAAGTATCTTCACCGGTTGGCAAGAGCTTCAGTTTAGGCTCGTCGCCTTCAAGAGTGACAACTACGGGCTGCAAACAAAATTGTAAGGAAATATGCGTTAATGCTGAACGAACGCTCCAGACCCTACAAAAATGAATATCTCTGAAAAGGACTAAGGACTACAATCTTGAAAGCAGAGGAGCAAAGGAGGAGTGTCAGTTTGGTCTTTTGTACCTTGGGGAGGTCTGTGGAATCGTCAGTCAGTGGAGTGAAATCCTCGTCTCCAGGTTTCTTGGTGAACAATCTGATGGTAACCTCGATCGGCTGTTGCTGTGCTGTAGGCTGGGGTGAGGTTGTACCCGTTTCCGGCTGACTTGGTGCACTTGTCGATTTAGAAGAACGCAAAGTGATAACCACTGCCCTGATATTGACAGGTTGGTGGAATTTGCGCTCCACACTGGGAATATCACTTGAGCTTTGGCCGATTGGTAGGTCGGTAAACGTCAGGTAGGAGGTGTCTTTATCGATTGTCAGGGACCCAGCTGGCGCAACACTAGATTCGAGACCCTGTTCACCATCCATTGGCTCTAGACAGTATCCTGCATTGGAAAAATCAAGATAAAGGGTGGTGGGTGTCTTGACAAAAACCTGTGCTTATTGCCTGAGATGGCATGATGAAATTTAGAGAGAGAAAAAGACTGAACCTTTCTGTTTGAAAGATTGAAGTTGCAATTCAGTTTCTGTATACCTTGAGTGGTTGACATCTGGGAAGTTGTCGAGCGAGAGCTGGTTGTTTCTTCAGTGACAGTTGTTGATGGTGTGGTGACAGTAGTGACTTTGGTTGTCATCTCGGTCGTGGTGTATTCTGAAGGAATGAAAATATTGACTTGCGGTGAAATTGGCACAAGAGAAAATGCTGTTTTGTTACTAGGCTGAGACACTGGACAATAGGCCGCATAGTCAACACTTATGAATTTCAAGCAGCAACAAGGTAGATGACAAGCCAAGAGTTGATGATGAGTGTTGGCCTGCTTACCCTCTGCGCATCCCAAGACTTGGAATTCCAGTGTTGCTGAATCAACACCCGTCACCGTTCGCAACACCACACGCAACTGCACAATACCCTGTAGAGATTCATCGTCGATCGGTAGTAGCACTCGTTGAGGCAGTTCGTTGTCAAGGCTTATTTGGAAGATCTAACAGGGAAAATATACAGTTGGAATTGAGGTGTTGTGGTATTAAACTGAGAAATGGTGATATTCGAGAAGTACAGGTCTGGAGGTAGTGCTAGTTTGGAATTATTTTCATGCTGACCTTTTCTTTAGGACTTTCGTCATCAGACACCGGCGATAAGGTGGCGGCTCCAGCTTTCTTTGTCAGCAAAGTAAAGGTGACTTCAAGCGGTTTGACTTCTTCACCAGTAGCTGCCGGGGTGGTGGAAGAAGTCGGCGACCGCAACCTAAGGACGATAGCTCTGACGTTAGCACGTCGGCTGAACTTGCTGTCCAGGCTAGGTTTCTTTGGTGTCTCCTCAGTGATGGGCAAGCCTGTCAGCTTGACGTATCCCGTGAGTTGGTCCAGCAATACTGGGCCGCTAGCCTGGACTTCAGACACAAGTCCTGATTCACCGTCCATGGCTTCGAGACAGTATCCTAGAGGGAGAAAGGAAGGATTGGGATTGAGCAAACCTGTTCTGGAAAAAGCGTCTGATGTGAGCAGCTAAGACGTGTCAAAGGGCCGAGGTAAACAACAGAGAGATATAAATTGATGGTGCAGCTGCAGATTGAACATTTATTGATTTGGCTTCTTTACCTTGAGTTGTTGACGATGGTGGAGTTGTGGTTATGACAGTTGTTGTCACGGTGGTGCTTCTTGTTGTTGGCTCAGTTGTGGAGTATTCTGTCAAGATAATTGATTTGTCGTTAAATGAAAGAAAGGACACAGAACATCAGGTTTCCCCCCGAAAAAAAATTATGTGGTTGTCCGGCTGGACAATCCCGTAGTTTAAACTATTAGAACACCGGTAAAAGCTTACCTTTGATGCAACCCAAGACATGCATCTCAAATGTTGTTGCCTCAACGTCACTGACATCTCGGAACTCTATGCGTAATTCAGTAACACCTTCCAAAGTATCTTCACCGGTTGGCAAGAGCTTCAGTTTAGGCTCGTCGCCTTCAAGAGTGACAACTACGGGCTGCAAAAAACATTGTAAGGAAATATGCGTTAATGCTGAACGAACGCTCCAGACCCTACAAAAATGAATATCTCTGAAAAGGACTAAGGACTACAATCTTGAAAGCATAGGAGCAAAGGAGGAGTGTCAGTTTGGTCTTTTGTACCTTGGGGAGGTCTGTGGAATCGTCAGTCAATGGAGCGAAATCCTCGTCTCCAGGTTTCTTGGTGAACAATCTGATGGTAACCTCGATCGGCTGTTGCTGTGCTGTAGGCTGGGGTGTGGTTGTACCCGTTTCCGGCTGACTTGGTGCACTTGTCGATTTAGAAGAACGCAAAGTGATAACCACTGCCCTGATATTGACAGGTTGGTGGAATTTGCGCTCCACACTGGGAATATCACTTGAGCTTTGGCCGATTGGTAGGTCGGTAAACGTCAGGTAGGAGGTGTCTTTATCGATTGTCAGGGACCCAGCTGGCGCAACACTAGATTCGAGACCCTGTTCACCATCCATTGGCTCTAGACAGTATCCTGCATTGGAAAAATCAAGATAAAGGGTGGTGGGTGTCTTGACAAAAACCTGTGCTTATTGCCTGAGATGGCATGATGAAATTTAGAGAGAGAAAAAGACTGAACCTTTCTGTTTGAAAGATTGAAATTGCAATTCAGTTTCTGTATACCTTGAGTGGTTGACATCTGGGAAGTTGTCGAGCGAGAGCTGGTTGTTTCTTCAGTGACAGTTGTTGATGGTGTGGTGACAGTAGTGACTTTGGTTGTCATCTCGGTCGTGGTGTATTCTGAAGGAATGAAAATATTTACTTGCGGTGAAATTGGCACAAGAGAAAATGCTGTTTTGTTACTAGGCTGAGACACTGGACAATAGGCCGCATAGTCAACACTTATGAATTTCAAGCAGCAACAAGGTAGATGACAAGCCAAGAGTTGATGATGAGTGTTGGCCTGCTTACCCTCTGCGCATCCCAAGACTTGGAATTCCAGTGTTGCTGAATCAACACCCGTCACCGTTCGCAACACCACACGCAACTGCACAATACCCTGTAGAGATTCATCGTCGATCGGTAGTAGCACTCGTTGAGGCAGTTCGTTGTCAAGGCTTATTTGGAAGATCTAACAGGGAAAATATACAGTTGGAATTGAGGTGTTGTGGTATTAAACGGAGAAATGGTGATATTCGAGAAGTACAGGTCTGGAGGTAGTGCTAGTTTGGAATTATTTTCATGCTGACCTTTTCTTTAGGACTTTCGTCATCAGACACCGGCGATAAGGTGGCGGCTCCAGCTTTCTTTGTCAGCAAAGTAAAGGTGACTTCAAGCGGTTTGACTTCTTCACCAGTAGCTGCCGGGGTGGTGGAAGAAGTCGGCGACCGCAACCTAAGGACGATAGCTCTGACGTTAGCACGTCGGCTGAACTTGCTGTCCAGGCTAGGTTTCTTTGGTGTCTCCTCAGTGATGGGCAAGCCTGTCAGCTTGACGTATCCCGTGAGTTGGTCCAGCAATACTGGGCCGCTAGCCTGGACTTCAGACACAAGTCCTGATTCACCGTCCATGGCTTCGAGACAGTATCCTAGAGGGAGAAAGGAAGGATTGGGATTGAGCAAACCTGTTCTGGAAAAAGCGTCTGATGTGAGCAGCTAAGACGTGTCAAAGGGCCGAGGTAAACAACAGAGAGATATAAATTGATGGTGCAGCTGCAGATTGAACATTTATTGATTTGGCTTCTTTACCTTGAGTTGTTGACGATGGTGGAGTTGTGGTTATGACAGTTGTTGTCACGGTGGTGCTTCTTGTTGTTGGCTCAGTTGTGGAGTATTCTGTCAAGATAATTGATTTGTCGTTAAATGAAAGAAAGGACACAGAACATCAGGTTTCCCCCCGAAAAAAAATTATGTGGTTGTCCGGCTGGACAATCCCGTAGTTTAAACTATTAGAACACCGGTAAAAGCTTACCTTTGATGCAACCCAAGACATGCATCTCAAATGTTGTTGCCTCAACGTCACTGACATCTCGGAACTCTATGCGTAATTCAGTAACACCTTCCAAAGTATCTTCACCGGTTGGCAAGAGCTTCAGTTTAGGCTCGTCGCCTTCAAGAGTGACAACTACGGGCTGCAAAACAAATTGTAAGGAAATATGCGTTAATGCTGAACGAACGCTCCAGACCCTACAAAAATGAATATCTCTGAAAAGGACTAAGGACTACAATCTTGAAAGCAGAGGAGCAAAGGAGGAGTGTCAGTTTGGTCTTTTGTACCTTGGGGAGGTCTGTGGAATCGTCAGTCAGTGGAGTGAAATCCTCGTCTCCAGGTTTCTTGGTGAACAATCTGATGGTAACCTCGATCGGCTGTTGCTGTGCTGTAGGCTGGGGTGTGGTTGTACCCGTTTCCGGCTGACTTGGTGCACTTGTCGATTTAGAAGAACGCAAAGTGATAACCACTGCCCTGATATTGACAGGTTGGTGGAATTTGCGCTCCACACTGGGAATATCACTTGAGCTTTGGCCGATTGGTAGGTCGGTAAACGTCAGGTAGGAGGTGTCTTTATCGATTGTCAGGGACCCAGCTGGCGCAACACTAGATTCGAGACCCTGTTCACCATCCATTGGCTCTAGACAGTATCCTGCATTGGAAAAATCAAGATAAAGGGTGGTGGGTGTCTTGACAAAAACCTGTGCTTATTGCCTGAGATGGCATGATGAAATTTAGAGAGAGAAAAAGACTGAACCTTTCTGTTTGAAAGATTGAAATTGCAATTCAGTTTCTGTATACCTTGAGTGGTTGACATCAGGGAAGTTGTCGAGCGAGAGCTGGTTGTTTCTTCAGTGACAGTTGTTGATGGTGTGGTGACAGTAGTGACTTTGGTTGTCATCTCGGTCGTGGTGTATTCTGAAGGAATGAAAATATTTACTTGCGGTGAAATTGGCACAAGAGAAAATGCTGTTTTGTTACTAGGCTGAGACACTGGACAATAGGCCGCATAGTCAACACTTATGAATTTCAAGCAGCAACAAGGTAGATGACAAGCCAAGAGTTGATGATGAGTGTTGGCCTGCTTACCCTCTGCGCATCCCAAGACTAGGAATTCCAGTGTTGCTGAATCAACATCCGTCACCGTTCGCAACACCACACGCAACTGCACAATACCCTGTAGAGATTCATCGTCGATCGGTAGTAGCACTCGTTGAGGCAGTTCGTTGTCAAGGCTTATTTGGAAGATCTAACAGGGAAAATATACAGTTGGAATTGAGGTGTTGTGGTATTAAACTGAGAAATGGTGATATTCGAGAAGTACAGGTCTGGAGGTAGTGCTAGTTTGGAATTATTTTCATGCTGACCTTTTCTTTAGGACTTTCGTCATCAGACACCGGCGATAAGGTGGCGGCTCCAGCTTTCTTTGTCAGCAAAGTAAAGGTGACTTCAAGCGGTTTGACTTCTTCACCAGTAGCTGCCGGGGTGGTGGAAGAAGTCGGCGACCGCAACCTAAGGACGATAGCTCTGACGTTAGCACGTCGGCTGAACTTGCTGTCCAGGCTAGGTTTCTTTGGTGTCTCCTCAGTGATGGGCAAGCCTGTCAGCTTGACGTATCCCGTGAGTTGGTCCAGCAATACTGGGCCGCTAGCCTGGACTTCAGACACAAGTCCTGATTCACCGTCCATGGCTTCGAGACAGTATCCTAGAGGGAGAAAGGAAGGATTGGGATTGAGCAAACCTGTTCTGGAAAAAGCGTCTGATGTGAGCAGCTAAGACGTGTCAAAGGGCCGAGGTAAACAACAGAGAGATATAAATTGATGGTGCAGCTGCAGATTGAACATTTATTGATTTGGCTTCTTTACCTTGAGTTGTTGACGATGGTGGAGTTGTGGTTATGACAGTTGTTGTCACGGTGGTGCTTCTTGTTGTTGGCTCAGTTGTGGAGTATTCTGTCAAGATAATTGATTTGTCGTTAAATGAAAGAAAGGACACAGAACATCAGGTTTCCCCCCGAAAAAAAATTATGTGGTTGTCCGGCTGGACAATCCCGTAGTTTAAACTATTAGAACACCGGTAAAAGCTTACCTTTGATGCAACCCAAGACATGCATCTCAAATGTTGTTGCCTCAACGTCACTGACATCTCGGAACTCTATGCGTAATTCAGTAACACCTTCCAAAGTATCTTCACCGGTTGGCAAGAGCTTCAGGTTAGGCTCGTCGCCTTCAAGAGTGACAACTACGGGCTGCAAAAAACATTGTAAGGAAATATGCGTTAATGCTGAACGAACGCTCCAGACCCTACAAAAATGAATATCTCTGAAAAGGACTAAGGACTACAATCTTGAAAGCAGAGGAGCAAAGGAGGAGTGTCAGTTTGGTCTTTTGTACCTTGGGGAGGTCTGTGGAATCGTCAGTCAGTGGAGTGAAATCCTCGTCTCCAGGTTTCTTGGTGAACAATCTGATGGTAACCTCGATCGGCTGTTGCTGTGCTGTAGGCTGGGGTGTGGTTGTACCCGTTTCCGGCTGACTTGGTGCACTTGTCGATTTAGAAGAACGCAAAGTGATAACCACTGCCCTGATATTGACAGGTTGGTGGAATTTGCGCTCCACACTGGGAATATCACTTGAGCTTTGGCCGATTGGTAGGTCGGTAAACGTCAGGTAGGAGGTGTCTTTATCGATTGTCAGGGACCCAGCTGGCGCAACACTAGATTCGAGACCCTGTTCACCATCCATTGGCTCTAGACAGTATCCTGCATTGGAAAAATCAAGATAAAGGGTGGTGGGTGTCTTGACAAAAACCTGTGCTTATTGCCTGAGATGGCATGATGAAATTTAGAGAGAGAAAAAGACTGAACCTTTCTGTTTGAAAGATTGAAATTGCAATTCAGTTTCTGTATACCTTGAGTGGTTGACATCTGGGAAGTTGTCGAGCGAGAGCTGGTTGTTTCTTCAGTGACAGTTGTTGATGGTGTGGTGACAGTAGTGACTTTGGTTGTCATCTCGGTCGTGGTGTATTCTGAAGGAATGAAAATATTTACTTGCGGTGAAATTGGCACAAGAGAAAATGCTGTTTTGTTACTAGGCTGAGACACTGGACAATAGGCCGCATAGTCAACACTTATGAATTTCAAGCAGCAACAAGGTAGATGACAAGCCAAGAGTTGATGATGAGTGTTGGCCTGCTTACCCTCTGCGCATCCCAAGACTTGGAATTCCAGTGTTGCTGAATCAACACCCGTCACCGTTCGCAACACGACACGCAACTGCACAATACCCTGTAGAGATTCATCGTCGATCGGTAGTAGCACTCGTTGAGGCAGTTCGTTGTCAAGGCTTATTTGGAAGATCTAACAGGGAAAATATACAGTTGGAATTGAGGTGTTGTGGTATTAAACTGAGAAATGGTGATATTCGAGAAGTACAGGTCTGGAGGTAGTGCTAGTTTGGAATTATTTTCATGCTGACCTTTTCTTTAGGACTTTCGTCATCAGACACCGGCGATAAGGTGGCGGCTCCAGCTTTCTTTGTCAGCAAAGTAAAGGTGACTTCAAGCGGTTTGACTTCTTCACCAGTAGCTGCCGGGGTGGTGGAAGAAGTCGTCGACCGCAACCTAAGGACGATAGCTCTGACGTTAGCACGTCGGCTGAACTTGCTGTCCAGGCTAGGTTTCTTTGGTGTCTCCTCAGTGATGGGCAAGCCTGTCAGCTTGACGTATCCCGTGAGTTGGTCCAGCAATACTGGGCCGCTAGCCTGGACTTCAGACACAAGTCCTGATTCACCGTCCATGGCTTCGAGACAGTATCCTAGAGGGAGAAAGGAAGGATTGGGATTGAGCAAACCTGTTCTGGAAAAAGCGTCTGATGTGAGCAGCTAAGACGTGTCAAAGGGCCGAGGTAAACAACAGAGAGATATAAATTGATGGTGCAGCTGCAGATTGAACATTTATTGATTTGGCTTCTTTACCTTGAGTTGTTGACGATGGTGGAGTTGTGGTTATGACAGTTGTTGTCACGGTGGTGCTTCTTGTTGTTGGCTCAGTTGTGGAGTATTCTGTCAAGAAAATTGATTTGTCGTTAAATGAAAGAAAGGACACAGAACATCAGGTTTCCCCCCGAAAAAAAATTATGTGGTTGTCCGGCTGGACAATCCCGTAGTTTAAACTATTAGAACACCGGTAAAAGCTTACCTTTGATGCAACCCAAGACATGCATCTCAAATGTTGTTGCCTCAACGTCACTGACATCTCGGAACTCTATGCGTAATTCAGTAACACCTTCCAAAGTGTCTTCACCGGTTGGCAAGAGCTTCAGTTTAGGCTCGTCGCCTTCAAGAGTGACAACTACGGGCTGCAAAAAAAATTGTAAGGAAATATGCGTTAATGCTGAACGAACGCTCCAGACCCTACAAAAATGAATATCTCTGAAAAGGACTAAGGACTACAATCTTGAAAGCAGAGGAGCAAAGGAGGAGTGTCAGTTTGGTCTTTTGTACCTTGGGGAGGTCTGTGGAATCGTCAGTCAGTGGAGTGAAATCCTCGTCTCCAGGTTTCTTGGTGAACAATCTGATGGTAACCTCGATCGGCTGTTGCTGTGCTGTAGGCTGGGGTGTGGTTGTACCCGTTTCCGGCTGACTTGGTGCACTTGTCGATTTAGAAGAACGCAAAGTGATAACCACTGCCCTGATATTGACAGGTTGGTGGAATTTGCGCTCCACACTGGGAATATCACTTGAGCTTTGGCCGATTGGTAGGTCGGTAAACGTCAGGTAGGAGGTGTCTTTATCGATTGTCAGGGACCCAGCTGGCGCAACACTAGATTCGAGACCCTGTTCACCATCCATTGGCTCTAGACAGTATCCTGCATTGGAAAAATCAAGATAAAGGGTGGTGGGTGTCTTGACAAAAACCTGTGCTTATTGCCTGAGATGGCATGATGAAATTTAGAGAGAGAAAAAGACTGAACCTTTCTGTTTGAAAGATTGAAATTGCAATTCAGTTTCTGTATACCTTGAGTGGTTGACATCTGGGAAGTTGTCGAGCGAGAGCTGGTTGTTTCTTCAGTGACAGTTGTTGATGGTGTGGTGACAGTAGTGACTTTGGTTGTCATCTCGGTCGTGGTGTATTCTGAAGGAATGAAAATATTTACTTGCGGTGAAATTGGCACAAGAGAAAATGCTGTTTTGTTACTAGGCTGAGACACTGGACAATAGGCCGCATAGTCAACACTTATGAATTTCAAGCAGCAACAAGGTAGATGACAAGCCAAGAGTTGATGATGAGTGTTGGCCTGCTTACCCTCTGCGCATCCCAAGACTAGGAATTCCAGTGTTGCTGAATCAACATCCGTCACCGTTCGCAACACCACACGCAACTGCACAATACCCTGTAGAGATTCATCGTCGATCGGTAGTAGCACTCGTTGAGGCAGTTCGTTGTCAAGGCTTATTTGGAAGATCTAACAGGGAAAATATACAGTTGGAATTGAGGTGTTGTGGTATTAAACTGAGAAATGGTGATATTCGAGAAGTACAGGTCTGGAGGTAGTGCTAGTTTGGAATTATTTTCATGCTGACCTTTTCTTTAGGACTTTCGTCATCAGACACCGGCGATAAGGTGGCGGCTCCAGCTTTCTTTGTCAGCAAAGTAAAGGTGACTTCAAGCGGTTTGACTTCTTCACCAGTAGCTGCCGGGGTGGTGGAAGAAGTCGGCGACCGCAACCTAAGGACGATAGCTCTGACGTTAGCACGTCGGCTGAACTTGCTGTCCAGGCTAGGTTTCTTTGGTGTCTCCTCAGTGATGGGCAAGCCTGTCAGCTTGACGTATCCCGTGAGTTGGTCCAGCAATACTGGGCCGCTAGCCTGGACTTCAGACACAAGTCCTGATTCACCGTCCATGGCTTCGAGACAGTATCCTAGAGGGAGAAAGGAAGGATTGGGATTGAGCAAACCTGTTCTGGAAAAAGCGTCTGATGTGAGCAGCTAAGACGTGTCAAAGGGCCGAGGTAAACAACAGAGAGATATAAATTGATGGTGCAGCTGCAGATTGAACATTTATTGATTTGGCTTCTTTACCTTGAGTTGTTGACGATGGTGGAGTTGTGGTTATGACAGTTGTTGTCACGGTGGTGCTTCTTGTTGTTGGCTCAGTTGTGGAGTATTCTGTCAAGATAATTGATTTGTCGTTAAATGAAAGAAAGGACACAGAACATCAGGTTTCCCCCCGAAAAAAAATTATGTGGTTGTCCGGCTGGACAATCCCGTAGTTTAAACTATTAGAACACCGGTAAAAGCTTACCTTTGATGCAACCCAAGACATGCATCTCAAATGTTGTTGCCTCAACGTCACTGACATCTCGGAACTCTATGCGTAATTCAGTAACACCTTCCAAAGTATCTTCACCGGTTGGCAAGAGCTTCAGTTTAGGCTCGTCGCCTTCAAGAGTGACAACTACGGGCTGCAAAAAACATTGTAAGGAAATATGCGTTAATGCTGAACGAACGCTCCAGACCCTACAAAAATGAATATCTCTGAAAAGGACTAAGGACTACAATCTTGAAAGCAGAGGAGCAAAGGAGGAGTGTCAGTTTGGTCTTTTGTACCTTGGGGAGGTCTGTGGAATCGTCAGTCAGTGGAGTGAAATCCTCGTCTCCAGGTTTCTTGGTGAACAATCTGATGGTAACCTCGATCGGCTGTTGCTGTGCTGTAGGCTGGGGTGTGGTTGTACCCGTTTCCGGCTGACTTGGTGCACTTGTCGATTTAGAAGAACGCAAAGTGATAACCACTGCCCTGATATTGACAGGTTGGTGGAATTTGCGCTCCACACTGGGAATATCACTTGAGCTTTGGCCGATTGGTAGGTCGGTAAACGTCAGGTAGGAGGTGTCTTTATCGATTGTCAGGGACCCAGCTGGCGCAACACTAGATTCGAGACCCTGTTCACCATCCATTGGCTCTAGACAGTATCCTGCATTGGAAAAATCAAGATAAAGGGTGGTGGGTGTCTTGACAAAAACCTGTGCTTATTGCCTGAGATGGCATGATGAAATTTAGAGAGAGAAAAAGACTGAACCTTTCTGTTTGAAAGATTGAAATTGCAATTCAGTTTCTGTATACCTTGAGTGGTTGACATCTGGGAAGTTGTCGAGCGAGAGCTGGTTGTTTCTTCAGTGACAGTTGTTGATGGTGTGGTGACAGTAGTGACTTTGGTTGTCATCTCGGTCGTGGTGTATTCTGAAGGAATGAAAATATTTACTTGCGGTGAAATTGGCACAAGAGAAAATGCTGTTTTGTTACTAGGCTGAGACACTGGACAATAGGCCGCATAGTCAACACTTATGAATTTCAAGCAGCAACAAGGTAGATGACAAGCCAAGAGTTGATGATGAGTGTTGGCCTGCTTACCCTCTGCGCATCCCAAGACTTGGAATTCCAGTGTTGCTGAATCAACACCCGTCACCGTTCGCAACACGACACGCAACTGCACAATACCCTGTAGAGATTCATCGTCGATCGGTAGTAGCACTCGTTGAGGCAGTTCGTTGTCAAGGCTTATTTGGAAGATCTAACAGGGAAAATATACAGTTGGAATTGAGGTGTTGTGGTATTAAACTGAGAAATGGTGATATTCGAGAAGTACAGGTCTGGAGGTAGTGCTAGTTTGGAATTATTTTCATGCTGACCTTTTCTTTAGGACTTTCGTCATCAGACACCGGCGATAAGGTGGCGGCTCCAGCTTTCTTTGTCAGCAAAGTAAAGGTGACTTCAAGCGGTTTGACTTCTTCACCAGTAGCTGCCGGGGTGGTGGAAGAAGTCGTCGACCGCAACCTAAGGACGATAGCTCTGACGTTAGCACGTCGGCTGAACTTGCTGTCCAGGCTAGGTTTCTTTGGTGTCTCCTCAGTGATGGGCAAGCCTGTCAGCTTGACGTATCCCGTGAGTTGGTCCAGCAATACTGGGCCGCTAGCCTGGACTTCAGACACAAGTCCTGATTCACCGTCCATGGCTTCGAGACAGTATCCTAGAGGGAGAAAGGAAGGATTGGGATTGAGCAAACCTGTTCTGGAAAAAGCGTCTGATGTGAGCAGCTAAGACGTGTCAAAGGGCCGAGGTAAACAACAGAGAGATATAAATTGATGGTGCAGCTGCAGATTGAACATTTATTGATTTGGCTTCTTTACCTTGAGTTGTTGACGATGGTGGAGTTGTGGTTATGACAGTTGTTGTCACGGTGGTGCTTCTTGTTGTTGGCTCAGTTGTGGAGTATTCTGTCAAGAAAATTGATTTGTCGTTAAATGAAAGAAAGGACACAGAACATCAGGTTTCCCCCCGAAAAAAAATTATGTGGTTGTCCGGCTGGACAATCCCGTAGTTTAAACTATTAGAACACCGGTAAAAGCTTACCTTTGATGCAACCCAAGACATGCATCTCAAATGTTGTTGCCTCAACGTCACTGACATCTCGGAACTCTATGCGTAATTCAGTAACACCTTCCAAAGTGTCTTCACCGGTTGGCAAGAGCTTCAGTTTAGGCTCGTCGCCTTCAAGAGTGACAACTACGGGCTGCAAAAAAAATTGTAAGGAAATATGCGTTAATGCTGAACGAACGCTCCAGACCCTACAAAAATGAATATCTCTGAAAAGGACTAAGGACTACAATCTTGAAAGCAGAGGAGCAAAGGAGGAGTGTCAGTTTGGTCTTTTGTACCTTGGGGAGGTCTGTGGAATTGTCAGTCAGTGGAGTGAAATCCTCGTCTCCAGGTTTCTTGGTGAACAATCTGATGGTAACCTCGATCGGCTGTTGCTGTGCTGTAGGCTGGGGTGTGGTTGTACCCGTTTCCGGCTGACTTGGTGCACTTGTCGATTTAGAAGAACGCAAAGTGATAACCACTGCCCTGATATTGACAGGTTGGTGGAATTTGCGCTCCACACTGGGAATATCACTTGAGCTTTGGCCGATTGGTAGGTCGGTAAACGTCAGGTAGGAGGTGTCTTTATCGATTGTCAGGGACCCAGCTGGCGCAACACTAGATTCGAGACCCTGTTCACCATCCGTTGGCTCTAGACAGTATCCTACATTGGAAAAATCAAGATAAAGGGTGGTGGGTGTCTTGACAAAAATCTGTGCTTATTGCCTGAGATGGCATGATGAAATTTAGAGAGAGAAAAAGACTGAACCTTTCTGTTTGAAAGATTGAAATTGCAATTCAGTTTCTGTATACCTTGAGTGGTTGACATCTGGGAAGTTGTCGAGCGAGAGCTGGTTGTTTCTTCAGTGACAGTTGTTGATGGTGTGGTGACAGTAGTGACTTTGGTTGTCATCTCGGTCGTGGTGTATTCTGAAGGAATGAAAATATTTACTTGCGGTGAAATTGGCACAAGAGAAAATGCTGTTTTGTTACTAGGCTGAGACACTGGACAATAGGCCGCATAGTCAACACTTATGAATTTCAAGCAGCAACAAGGTAGATGACAAGCCAAGAGTTGATGATGAGTGTTGGCCTGCTTACCCTCTGCGCATCCCAAGACTTGGAATTCCAGTGTTGCTGAATCAACACCCGTCACCGTTCGCAACACGACACGCAACTGCACAATACCCTGTAGAGATTCATCGTCGATCGGTAGTAGCACTCGTTGAGGCAGTTCGTTGTCAAGGCTTATTTGGAAGATCTAACAGGGAAAATATACAGTTGGAATTGAGGTGTTGTGGTATTAAACGGAGAAATGGTGATATTCGAGAAGTACAGGTCTGGAGGTAGTGCTAGTTTGGAATTATTTTCATGCTGACCTTTTCTTTAGGACTTTCGTCATCAGACACCGGCGATAAGGTGGCGGCTCCAGCTTTCTTTGTCAGCAAAGTAAAGGTGACTTCAAGCGGTTTGACTTCTTCACCAGTAGCTGCCGGGGTGGTGGAAGAAGTCGTCGACCGCAACCTAAGGACGATAGCTCTGACGTTAGCACGTCGGCTGAACTTGCTGTCCAGGCTAGGTTTCTTTGGTGTCTCCTCAGTGATGGGCAAGCCTGTCAGCTTGACGTATCCCGTGAGTTGGTCCAGCAATACTGGGCCGCTAGCCTGGACTTCAGACACAAGTCCTGATTCACCGTCCATGGCTTCGAGACAGTATCCTAGAGGGAGAAAGGAAGGATTGGGATTGAGCAAACCTGTTCTGGAAAAAGCGTCTGATGTGAGCAGCTAAGACGTGTCAAAGGGCCGAGGTAAACAACAGAGAGATATAAATTGATGGTGCAGCTGCAGATTGAACATTTATTGATTTGGCTTCTTTACCTTGAGTTGTTGACGATGGTGGAGTTGTGGTTATGACAGTTGTTGTCACGGTGGTGCTTCTTGTTGTTGGCTCAGTTGTGGAGTATTCTGTCAAGAAAATTGATTTGTCGTTAAATGAAAGAAAGGACACAGAACATCAGGTTTCCCCCCGAAAAAAAATTATGTGGTTGTCCGGCTGGACAATCCCGTAGTTTAAACTATTAGAACACCGGTAAAAGCTTACCTTTGATGCAACCCAAGACATGCATCTCAAATGTTGTTGCCTCAACGTCACTGACATCTCGGAACTCTATGCGTAATTCAGTAACACCTTCCAAAGTATCTTCACCGGTTGGCAAGAGCTTCAGTTTAGGCTCGTCGCCTTCAAGAGTGACAACTACGGGCTGCAAAAAGAATTGTAAGGAAATATGCGTTAATGCTGAACGAACGCTCCAGACCCTACACAAATTAATATCTCTGAAAAGGACTAAGGACTACAATCTTGAAAGCAGAGGAGCAAAGGAGGAGTGTCAGTTTGGTCTTTTGTACCTTGGGGAGGTCTGTGGAATCGTCAGTCAGTGGAGTGAAATCCTCGTCTCCAGGTTTCTTGGTGAACAATCTGATGGTAACCTCGATCGGCTGTTGCTGTGCTGTAGGCTGGGGTGTGGTTGTACCCGTTTCCGGCTGACTTGGTGCACTTGTCGATTTAGAAGAACGCAAAGTGATAACCACTGCCCTGATATTGACAGGTTGGTGGAATTTGCGCTCCACACTGGGAATATCACTTGAGCTTTGGCCGATTGGTAGGTCGGTAAACGTCAGGTAGGAGGTGTCTTTATCGATTGTCAGGGACCCAGCTGGCGCAACACTAGATTCGAGACCCTGTTCACCATCCGTTGGCTCTAGACAGTATCCTACATTGGAAAAATCAAGATAAAGGGTGGTGGGTGTCTTGACAAAAATCTGTGCTTATTGCCTGAGATGGCATGATGAAATTTAGAGAGAGAAAAAGACTGAACCTTTCTGTTTGAAAGATTGAAATTGCAATTCAGTTTCTGTATACCTTGAGTGGTTGACATCTGGGAAGTTGTCGAGCGAGAGCTGGTTGTTTCTTCAGTGACAGTTGTTGATGGTGTGGTGACAGTAGTGACTTTGGTTGTCATCTCGGTCGTGGTGTATTCTGAAGGAATGAAAATATTTACTTGCGGTGAAATTGGCACAAGAGAAAATGCTGTTTTGTTACTAGGCTGAGACACTGGACAATAGGCCGCATAGTCAACACTTATGAATTTCAAGCAGCAACAAGGTAGATGACAAGCCAAGAGTTGATGATGAGTGTTGGCCTGCTTACCCTCTGCGCATCCCAAGACTTGGAATTCCAGTGTTGCTGAATCAACACCCGTCACCGTTCGCAACACGACACGCAACTGCACAATACCCTGTAGAGATTCATCGTCGATCGGTAGTAGCACTCGTTGAGGCAGTTCGTTGTCAAGGCTTATTTGGAAGATCTAACAGGGAAAATATACAGTTGGAATTGAGGTGTTGTGGTATTAAACGGAGAAATGGTGATATTCGAGAAGTACAGGTCTGGATGTAGTGCTAGTTTGGAATTATTTTCATGCTGACCTTTTCTTTAGGACTTTCGTCATCAGACACCGGCGATAAGGTGGCGGCTCCAGCTTTCTTTGTCAGCAAAGTAAAGGTGACTTCAAGCGGTTTGACTTCTTCACCAGTAGCTGCCGGGGTGGTGGAAGAAGTCGGCGACCGCAACCTAAGGACGATAGCTCTGACGTTAGCACGTCGGCTGAACTTGCTGTCCAGGCTAGGTTTCTTTGGTGTCTCCTCAGTGATGGGCAAGCCTGTCAGCTTGACGTATCCCGTGAGTTGGTCCAGCAATACTGGGCCGCTAGCCTGGACTTCAGACACAAGTCCTGATTCACCGTCCATGGCTTCGAGACAGTATCCTAGCGGGAGAAAGGAAGGATTGGGATTGAGCAAACCTGTTCTGGAAAAAGCGTCTGATGTGAGCAGCTAAGACGTGTCAAAGGGCCAAGGTAAACAACAGAGAGATATACATTGATGGTGCAGCTGCAGATTGAACATTTATTGATTTGGCTTCTTTACCTTGAGTTGTTGACGATGGTGGAGTTGTGGTTATGACAGTTGTTGTCACGGTGGTGCTTCTTGTTGTTGGCTCAGTTGTGGAGTATTCTGTCAAGATAATTGATTTGTCGTTAAATGAAAGAAAGGACACAGAACATCAGGTTTCCCCCCGAAAAAAAATTATGTGGTTGTCCGGCTGGACAATCCCGTAGTTTAAACTATTAGAACACCGGTAAAAGCTTACCTTTGATGCAACCCAAGACATGCATCTCAAATGTTGTTGCCTCAACGTCACTGACATCTCGGAACTCTATGCGTAATTCAGTAACACCTTCCAAAGTATCTTCACCGGTTGGCAAGAGCTTCAGTTTAGGCTCGTCGCCTTCAAGAGTGACAACTACGGGCTGCAAAAAAATTGTAAGGAAATATGCGTTAATGCTGAACGAACGCTCCAGACCCTACAAAAATGAATATCTCTGAAAAGGACTAAGGACTACAATCTTGAAAGCAGAGGAGCAAAGGAGGAGTGTCAGTTTGGTCTTTTGTACCTTGGGGAGGTCTGTGGAATCGTCAGTCAGTGGAGTGAAATCCTCGTCTCCAGGTTTCTTGGTGAACAATCTGATGGTAACCTCGATCGGCTGTTGCTGTGCTGTAGGCTGGGGTGTGGTTGTACCCGTTTCCGGCTGACTTGGTGCACTTGTCGATTTAGAAGAACGCAAAGTGATAACCACTGCCCTGATATTGACAGGTTGGTGGAATTTGCGCTCCACACTGGGAATATCACTTGAGCTTTGGCCGATTGGTAGGTCGGTAAACGTCAGGTAGGAGGTGTCTTTATCGATTGTCAGGGACCCAGCTGGCGCAACACTAGATTCGAGACCCTGTTCACCATCCGTTGGCTCTAGACAGTATCCTACATTGGAAAAATCAAGATAAAGGGTGGTGGGTGTCTTGACAAAAATCTGTGCTTATTGCCTGAGATGGCATGATGAAATTTAGAGAGAGAAAAAGACTGAACCTTTCTGTTTGAAAGATTGAAATTGCAATTCAGTTTCTGTATACCTTGAGTGGTTGACATCTGGGAAGTTGTCGAGCGAGAGCTGGTTGTTTCTTCAGTGACAGTTGTTGATGGTGTGGTGACAGTAGTGACTTTGGTTGTCATCTCGGTCGTGGTGTATTCTGAAGGAATGAAAATATTGACTTGCGGTGAAATTGGCACAAGAGAAAATGATGTTTTGTTACTAGGCTGAGACACTGGACAATAGGCCGCATAGTCAACACTTATGAATTTCAAGCAGCAACAAGGTAGATGACAAGCCAAGAGTTGATGATGAGTGTTGGCCTGCTTACCCTCTGCGCATCCCAAGACTTGGAATTCCAGTGTTGCTGAATCAACACCCGTCACCGTTCGCAACACGACACGCAACTGCACAATACCATGTAGAGATTCATCGTCGATCGGTAGTAGCACTCGTTGAGGCAGTTCGTTGTCAAGGCTTATTTGGAAGATCTAACAGGGAAAATATACAGTTGGAATTGAGGTGTTGTGGTATTAAACTGAGAAATGGTGATATTCGAGAAGTACAGGTCTGGAGGTTGTGCTAGTTTGGAATTATTTTCATGCTGACCTTTTCTTTAGGACTTTCGTCATCAGACACCGGCGATAAGGTGGCGGCTCCAGCTTTCTTTGTCAGCAAAGTAAAGGTGACTTCAAGCGGTTTGACTTCTTCACCAGTAGCTGCCGGGGTGGTGGAAGAAGTCGGCGACCGCAACCTAAGGACGATAGCTCTGACGTTAGCACGTCGGCTGAACTTGCTGTCCAGGCTAGGTTTCTTTGGTGTCTCCTCAGTGATGGGCAAGCCTGTCAGCTTGACGTATCCCGTGAGTTGGTCCAGCAATACTTGGCCGCTAGCCTGGACTTCAGACACAAGTCCTGATTCACCGTCCATGGCTTCGAGACAGTATCCTAGAGGGAGAAAGGAAGGATTGGGATTGAGCAAACCTGTTCTGGAAAAAGCGTCTGATGTGAGCAGCTAAGACGTGTCAAAGGGCCGAGGTAAACAACAGAGAGATATAAATTGATGGTGCAGCTGCAGATTGAACATTTATTGATTTGGCTTCTTTACCTTGAGTTGTTGACGATGGTGGAGTTGTGGTTATGACAGTTGTTGTCACGGTGGTGCTTCTTGTTGTTGGCTCAGTTGTGGAGTATTCTGTCAAGATAATTGATTTGTCGTTAAATGAAAGAAAGGACACAGAACATCAGGTTTCCCCCCGAAAAAAAATTATGTGGTTGTCCGGCTGGACAATCCCGTAGTTTAAACTATTAGAACACCGGTAAAAGCTTACCTTTGATGCAACCCAAGACATGCATCTCAAATGTTGTTGCCTCAACGTCACTGACATCTCGGAACTCTATGCGTAATTCAGTAACACCTTCCAAAGTATCTTCACCGGTTGGCAAGAGCTTCAGTTTAGGCTCGTCGCCTTCAAGAGTGACAACTACGGGCTGCAAAAAAATTGTAAGGAAATATGCGTTAATGCTGAACGAACGCTCCAGACCCTACAAAAATGAATATCTCTGAAAAGGACTAAGGACTACAATCTTGAAAGCAGAGGAGCAAAGGAGGAGTGTCAGTTTGGTCTTTTGTACCTTGGGGAGGTCTGTGGAATCGTCAGTCAGTGGAGTGAAATCCTCGTCTCCAGGTTTCTTGGTGAACAATCTGATGGTAACCTCGATCGGCTGTTGCTGTGCTGTAGGCTGGGGTGTGGTTGTACCCGTTTCCGGCTGACTTGGTGCACTTGTCGATTTAGAAGAACGCAAAGTGATAACCACTGCCCTGATATTGACAGGTTGGTGGAATTTGCGCTCCACACTGGGAATATCACTTGAGCTTTGGCCGATTGGTAGGTCGGTAAACGTCAGGTAGGAGGTGTCTTTATCGATTGTCAGGGACCCAGCTGGCGCAACACTAGATTCGAGACCCTGTTCACCATCCGTTGGCTCTAGACAGTATCCTACATTGGAAAAATCAAGATAAAGGGTGGTGGGTGTCTTGACAAAAATCTGTGCTTATTGCCTGAGATGGCATGATGAAATTTAGAGAGAGAAAAAGACTGAACCTTTCTGTTTGAAAGATTGAAATTGCAATTCAGTTTCTGTATACCTTGAGTGGTTGACATCTGGGAAGTTGTCGAGCGAGAGCTGGTTGTTTCTTCAGTGACAGTTGTTGATGGTGTGGTGACAGTAGTGACTTTGGTTGTCATCTCGGTCGTGGTGTATTCTGAAGGAATGAAAATATTGACTTGCGGTGAAATTGGCACAAGAGAAAATGCTGTTTTGTTACTAGGCTGAGACACTGGACAATAGGCCGCATAGTCAACACTTATGAATTTCAAGCAGCAACAAGGTAGATGACAAGCCAAGAGTTGATGATGAGTGTTGGCCTGCTTACCCTCTGCGCATCCCAAGACTTGGAATTCCAGTGTTGCTGAATCAACACCCGTCACCGTTCGCAACACGACACGCAACTGCACAATACCCTGTAGAGATTCATCGTCGATCGGTAGTAGCACTCGTTGAGGCAGTTCGTTGTCAAGGCTTATTTGGAAGATCTAACAGGGAAAATATACAGTTGGAATTGAGGTGTTGTGGTACAGGTTTTCCCGGACGATTTCGCAAGATGTGCATAAATGTTTGTAAAACTTGAATTCAATTTCGCGCTGATTTTGAGAACGACGTATATCCGGGTTTCATTTTCGCAAAAACTAGCATTCGATTTCATTTTGTATCATTCAAATAAATTTATGTGCATAACGTTTCATTTAAACGATTACAAATACGTGATTAGGCTTTCGGTTTGACGTATGCGTGGCCGATTATTAAGAATGTGCAATCTATTTCGCAGCAAATCGATTCGTCATTGTTGCACGGCCTGAATTGAATATTCGTTTTCATTTGTTACAATTAAAATTCGCAAATTCTGCATCCAATTTAAATAAAGTTTATAGGCCTATACAATTCATGATACAACCTTAATTGATTAATTAATTAATTAACTAATCAATGTATTGTAGACCTAATGGATCATTAATGTGTTTGTTCTTTTTTTTATTGTTGGTGGTTCTTTGTCTTAATTGTATTTTAATGTCTTTCTGTATTTCTTAGAGTTCTCTCTCATTTTATCAGTTCGATTGTCTACCATTATTGGATATTTTAGGAGGCCTACCGGTATGTCAACTGTGAAATTTGGCTATATGATGCGACCGTGGCAAATGCTGAGCAAAGAAAGAACGATTTTCTTAAGCTTATTTTTGGTATGTTTCAAAAGACTATAAGACCACCTGGTTTATGTTACTTTTGTTAACAAATAAATGAATTCCAATGCTTGACCAGGGATGCATTAACAATAACAAAAAACCACTACGCGGGAAATCGGCTGCACATTTAGCGAAATAGATTGGTGATAAATTAAAAGGAAAACAGGATTGCGGATGTGCATTCGAATTCGCGCTAAAATGAATTATCAATTACTAATTCAGTGCACATTCGGGAAATCGTACGCTGATTTTTTACGTCTGAATGCACCTTTATGGAAATAGAATTATCAATTGTTAAATAGAAAACGGGATTGTGAACGTTCATTCTATTTCGCACGAAAACGAATGCATCTTTTACAAATTAATGTGCACATTTTCCGAAATCGTCCGGGAAAACCTATATTAAACTGAGAAATGGTGATATTCGAGAAGTACAGGTCTGGAGGTTGTGCTAGTTTGGAATTATTTTCATGCTGACCTTTTCTTTAGGACTTTCGTCATCAGACACCGGCGATAAGGTGGCGGCTCCAGCTTTCTTTGTCAGCAAAGTAAAGGTGACTTCAAGCGGTTTGACTTCTTCACCAGTAGCTGCCGGGGTGGTGGAAGAAGTCGGCGACCGCAACCTAAGGACGATAGCTCTGACGTTAGCACGTCGGCTGAACTTGCTGTCCAGGCTAGGTTTCTTTGGTGTCTCCTCAGTGATGGGCAAGCCTGTCAGCTTGACGTATCCCGTGAGTTGGTCCAGCAATACTTGGCCGCTAGCCTGGACTTCAGACACAAGTCCTGATTCACCGTCCATGGCTTCGAGACAGTATCCTAGAGGGAGAAAGGAAGGATTGGGATTGAGCAAACCTGTTCTGGAAAAAGCGTCTGATGTGAGCAGCTAAGACGTGTCAAAGGGCCGAGGTAAACAACAGAGAGATATAAATTGATGGTGCAGCTGCAGATTGAACATTTATTGATTTGGCTTCTTTACCTTGAGTTGTTGACGATGGTGGAGTTGTGGTTATGACAGTTGTTGTCACGGTGGTGCTTCTTGTTGTTGGCTCAGTTGTGGAGTATTCTGTCAAGATAATTGATTTGTCGTTAAATGAAAGAAAGGACACAGAACATCAGGTTTCCCCCCGAAAAAAAATTATGTGGTTGTCCGGCTGGACAATCCCGTAGTTTAAACTATTAGAACACCGGTAAAAGCTTACCTTTGATGCAACCCAAGACATGCATCTCAAATGTTGTTGCCTCAACGTCACTGACATCTCGGAACTCTATGCGTAATTCAGTAACACCTTCCAAAGTATCTTCACCGGTTGGCAAGAGCTTCAGTTTAGGCTCGTCGCCTTCAAGAGTGACAACTACGGGCTGCAAACAAAATTGTAAGGAAATATGCGTTAATGCTGAACGAACGCTCCAGACCCTACAAAAATGAATATCTCTGAAAAGGACTAAGGACTACAATCTTGAAAGCAGAGGAGCAAAGGAGGAGTGTCAGTTTGGTCTTTTGTACCTTGGGGAGGTCTGTGGAATCGTCAGTCAGTGGAGTGAAATCCTCGTCTCCAGGTTTCTTGGTGAACAATCTGATGGTAACCTCGATCGGCTGTTGCTGTGCTGTAGGCTGGGGTGTGGTTGTACCCGTTTCCGGCTGACTTGGTGCACTTGTCGATTTAGAAGAACGCAAAGTGATAACCACTGCCCTGATATTGACAGGTTGGCCGAATTGGCGCTCCACGCTAGGAATATCACTTAAGCTTTGGTCGATTGGCAGGTTGTTAATCCTTAAGTAGGAGGTGTCTTCATCGATTGTCAGGTTCCCTTTTGGCATTGTTTTAGTGATGACTCCCAACTGAGCATCTATACGTTCTAAACAATATTCTGAAGAAAAGGTCCAAAGGATAAATTACCAACTGCTAGTTCGTAATGACCGCATGGCATTAAATAGTTCCAAATTCGTTGGAAAATCACACTGAGCTGATAGTGTCACCACACTGAGGCCAAACCCACAGTGTGGGAACACTAACATATCGGACGGGGGATCAGAGTGCGACCACACAAAATACACACAAGTTTGCCTGATATTGTAGCCTCAAAGGGAATCACTTTATCGGCACACTGTTTTCACAGTCTGTTTTCACTTTGTGATGACCCTTTTTTACGCGATGTGCAGACTTTATTTTTGTCTATTTTCCTACTCTGTTAATTTACATTCGGGGACATTGATCTGAGTCAGGAGTGTCTAAAATGTAGCTTCTGATAGAAAACATGATAAATCTCTTCACTTTTACTTAATTTGGTCTAAATGTTATTTCAAAAGCAAAATTACTTCGGTGTAATAGAAGGCTGCCTGTTGTCACAATGAAGTTTGCCATTTTTAAATGTTTTAAGTTTGAAGTGTCCGAAGTAAATGAAAGTTTAGAGAGATTTATCCTTTACTAGAAGATGATTTGGATTTTATTTTGTCAAGGGAGACATTTTGTATTCAACCTCCGTATCGGAGAAGATACTTTACATACGAACGAATATAACGTGCACTGGATGACAAGAATAGAATGTTCCACTTGATTTTGTTGATGGTCACAATATTTTTTGTTTTACATAGGTTACGGGATCAAACAGTTTTCCCACAAAATATTAGTCTGTTCTCCTTTTTGTACCTGTTTTTAAAATATAACCTACAGTATAAAAAGGAAAGGAAGCTTTAACTTAAACGTTCGTGACCATGACGTCATATCTCTCCAGATAAGTTACATTTTTTATATTTTAAATCACCTGTTGTAGAAGTGCAATCAGTTATAGGACGACAAACCATGCTGTATGCGAGCATCGTTGAATCATCGCGATCCAAAGCAGGTGTGGTTGTTTCCAGGCACTCGCATATGGTACAATCTTGAATGACTGATTCTCCCTCCTGAAACATGTAATGTGGTCGGATTCATTCTTATTTTAAAAAAAATTATATTAATCGTTTGGAGTGGCCCGATTACGGTTTGTATAATTTGAAAATGGGGGAAGGAAGCACGGATGAAGAATTTTCCGGAGATGGGAAGCGCCGTGCTACAACATATATTTCCAATTTACGTGCATTTAGTTGTTGATAATACTAGTATTCTTTCGTTTGCAATGTTTGAACTTACGCGTATACATGCTTTTTCGAAATGAGCACAATGGTTTATTTACTCATTAATGCCATTTTCGTTTAATTAAACAATAAAGGCAGTGGAAACATATGTACGCATGCACATGAGGTGACCAACATGTGTGCCTTTTACTATACATATACAGCCTAATATCCTTTTCGGATGGTATGATTAATGTAGACACAAAACTGTGGCCTCAAATCCAAGAAAATTTGTAGCGTTGATTTGTTGCTTCTTCTGTTTCAATAGTGTTGGTAAAAATACACCCAACTCAGGGACGTGAGTTTTTAGGCTGAAACCTTACAATGCTTTGGTTTTTTACTAATTTCTCCGTAAATATTACACATTAAGGAAGAAGTTTTACACTCAGACCTTGAAAATAGGATAGGTAACTAACCAAAGAGATGACATTTTGGGGGATTTCAGGGCAATGTGCCTTTAACTTCCCAATATTTCGGCTTAGGAGGCTCTAATTCAAGTACAACCATCCCACATTGACCGTTACAACTGTACCACATTATATGTAAGGCTATTCGGTATAGGCGGGATTGTAATTCTATAAAGATTAATTGACAAAATCAAACCTAACTTTCAGTTCCATACCAGATTTAGATAATGCAGGACATGGCGATTTTTGTGTGTTTATTTTTACCTAATATATTTTTGCAGTCCTAAATAACACTCACACTTGAAATGTATTTTCAGTTTAGGCTGTGAAGTGGTCACACTATCAAAAGGGGTTTCGTTACTGAAAATAAAATAGGATACTCTAGTGGTGAGAAAATAATATTATAGAAAGTGATTTTCTGATACTCAGGAATGCATGTATTCAGGCAAAGGCAGATTTCAGCCTTTTTCATTTAAAATGTCGTCTAATTTGAGACCTTAACATGTACATAATTAGGCTTCTCTTGCCTTATTTTCAGACTCAAAACGAAAACCTCACTGTCAGCCCTGCAAAATAAATTTTAGGAAGTCCACTTACGTATAAATTGTGGCTGTTATGAACACAATCTGGCTTGCAGCTCTCTACCTCGACACACATAGACGTGTTAAACTGGAAACCAAGTTGGTCCACTGCTTCCCCCTCTTCGTCCCTCACGTAACCTTCCTTGCACTTGCAGTATGTGGTGGCATTGAAGAACTTTGCAAATTCAGGTTTACAGGCAGTCGTGTTGTAAAATAGTTCGGTGCCTAATTGTGACTTGTCACACTTAACGTGGCATTTGTCTTGGCAATCTACGGAGAAAAATAGGATGAAACGTGCGCGCTAATTGTACATTGACTGGTGTAGCCCCTCTCCCGATGCTGTAATTTCAAGACGCGTGTAGGCCTAAACAATTTATTTTTTGTGGTTTACAAATACCATACTAAAGAGTTTTTTTTATTGTTGCTTGGATATGCATAATATGATTTATCTCCTAATTTTTACCCAAGTTCCTCTGTCTCTCTTTTTCACCATTGCATTGAAATATTTAAATAAATTGCATGAAATGAAATCAGTACTAACACGTAATTCAAAAGAGACACTTACATGGTATCACAGCTTCTGTGGTAAGACGCTCTTCGGTAGCCGAAGCTGTATATTTAAATCACAATATAAGATGATTAGGCTGACCATGTGTATTTCAGTAGATAAAGTGGGTAGGCCTACACCTAGTGACATTTTCTTTTGTTTGAAAAAGGCTGACCGAGTTGTGGGGACATTTTCCTATCCCCATCAATAAATTTGGGTTAGGGTTATGTGAAAGAAAGTGGAGAGGAATACATATTAGGCTGATGTTGAAAATTTTGGGTCGGAGGAATTTTCAGGGTTTGAGTATAGAGAGATTTTCCTTAAGCACACAAACCCAATGGAATGTCCCCATAACCCAATGTACGGAAAGACTGTGTGTACATGTTAGTCATCAAAACGGTGATTCTATCAATTTTGTTTAGGTTTGCAAAAGTAAAAGTAACGGGGTAACGTTTTAACAGATTGATGTGGCCCAGTTATTATGCACAAAACCGCAATCGTGCGTACCCATTTTGTTACTAAGACACCATTAGAGCAACCAAGGGATGGATGCGCGTTTGTTCTTTGGAAATGTAGCATTTTGACATACTCCAGAACATTTTGTTGTTGATATTATTGATAGCTTGCTAGGTCATTTATGTGATTCATTTCCAAATAATATTACTTCAATGTTTTTTAAAATGATGTTCATATTGGGGACACCAAGGAGTTCCCATGATTTTGGCTGTGCACTTCTTAATTAAAAAATAATACGCAAGTTCTCCCCGAACAGGGCTAAAAGCCACTCGAGGTACGGAGCTACAAAAAGACAAAGAATGAAACACACAAGAGGTAGGATTTAATAATAATAATAATAATAATTACCGGCGATGGGTCATTAGGGAGACTTTCCCATAGACTTGTGCACAACTTTTTTTCCGACTTTAATGTAACCTAACCCAACTTTCCCCTTATCCTACCCCCACGAATTTCGGTATATTTATGTTTTGGACCATCCTCTATCGATACAACCCAGTTCCGACAGTAACATTCTCAATATTTAAAGGGGCTGTGACATTAGGGAGACATTTCAATGTCTCCCTAATGTCACTAGTCTCCTTAAGGTAATAAGAATGATGACAAAATGTCTCCTTAAGGGACCATTAACAGGTATATTTATAATTATAATAATAATAATAATAATAATTGTAATAATTAGAATAATATTCACCCAAAACATAGCATTAGTAGTTTTAATTTTAATGATGGACATTAAAGCGCACGTATCTACGAAGACCACGGTGCTCACGGCGCTATTATAACCCCTGGTCATCGGGCCCATTAATCATTCCTGAAACCTTCTCAGCTCCCTGCGGAGTATACAGCCCCGGCTGCTATTTAAGCGCACAGAGGCTAATCAAACACATAACCATCACTGCCCTCACAGGTACCCATTTACTCCTGGGTGGAGAGAAGCAACTTGCGACAAAGTGCCTTGCTCAAGGACACAAGCACTATGACCCCCCCCCCCCCCCCCCAGCGGGTCTTGAACCCACAATTTGCAGTATCACCGAGATCTTGAGTTCGATACACTAAGCCACAGGAAAGAACGTAAGATGAAAGAAACACATGTACCAGGCTAAGAATTCAACAGAGATACAGAACGACGGAAAAAGCTATTGGCATAGCATCTTTTTCTAACTTCTACATCTAGGTACAGCTGCAATAGGAACAGGCGGAAAGCCGAGCTTCACGTTCAAACACCCTAACTGGAGGATTAAGTTGGACAAGTTGGTGGAACATTTACAATGGAAATATCTGTAGAACAGACTAATAGTAGCAACAGATCTCAAGTGACTGAGTGATTGTAGGAATAGGCCCAACTCTTTCCCAAACAAATAAACAATGCGCTTTTGTACTCTAATACAAATAATTGACAAGCAGAAGCATCAGCCCATATTTGGGAAAGGTACTCCATAAGATGAGTGGTGTTGTATTAAGGTAAAGGATAGAATCAGGAGGTAGATACTTCCGAGCTCGATAAAAACAACTAACTCGCATGGAAGCACTCTTTGCAGTACCTGAAACATACTTTTCCTAGCCAGGGCTAGGGGAGATGACAAGTCCAAGAAGACGTGGGTAATATATAGTCAAGGGACACACATGAACTGACAGAAATTAGTCTTTTCTAGATCAAGACGGGGACAACAGTTTAGTTTTCATCGCATTAAACGATGCCAGCCAGGTGTTCCCCACATCAACACACTCTCCAGATCATTCTTGCGAAAAGAGTAAGAAGAATTGGGAGAAACATAGTAGAGTGTAGAGTCATCTGCATACATGGTGAGCTGAGACAAAACATTATCAGACAGGGTTAGTCAGGCTGGCCTAGTGGTACTTTCCTCGCCTTCCACCGCTGTGACCCGGGTTCGAATCCCAGCAGGGCCGACATGTGAATTAGGTTTTCAGTCCTAATTCCGTGGGGGTTCCCCAGAATATCAATTCCTCCCATTTCAAAAACTGAACATTTATTCTTCGTCTTCTTTTTCGGGCATACGGCTACAGTGCGATATGCGCTTTTGAGGATTACAGAAAGAATGAAAATACATTAATAAACAAATCATTGATAAACCAGAAAGAGAGCTGGACCAATAACATAGCCCTGCGGTCGAGCATAATTAACAGAACAAGTAGAAGATGATTGATCTTCAAGGACATAACTTGCGGTTGGGAAGGAAAGCAGAGATTGTAGAGAGCATTCTACCAGGCACGTCCTATGACTGAAGCTTGTGCAGAAGGCCCATATGCCAGACATTGTCAAAACCTTGGATATGTCCAGAGCTACAACTAATGTCCAAAGCCCTATTAAAATGATCAGTGATGAGGGACAGCCGATGACAGTTGGTCAGACTTTCATTGTCCTCAAGGTGACTCAAAAAACTGTTGGTTGATAACGCATTCAAATATCTTAATTATTAAAAGAAAGCAGACTAATTGGTTGGTAATTAGTAAACTCTGAACCCTCGCCAGATCTCTTGAAAACGAACAAGACGCCACTTTCCGAGAGGCTCTTTTGTCCATATTTTTTTTCGGGACCCGCAAAATTAATTTGAAAAGCGAAAGCCTTTATATACATGGGTTATTCCATAAATGAGGGTGCCAACTTGTGACATTTTGACCCAAAATTGAAACATTGATTGACAGGGGATTTATTAATAATTTTCAGTATAACTTAAAGATATTGAGATTCCTAAATAATTCATACACATAATTATGTGCACATTGTAGTATTTGAGAACAAAACAATGCATTTCAACAGCAGTTTTTAAAATGTCGCAGCTTTGGTGTCCCTTTTACACGTGAAATCGTGAACTATTTAGGACGCCATACTGACAGGAAATTAGTCAGATGTTTCAACCTTTGCTACCAGATATTTAAGTACTATAATTTGAGCAACTAAAATCATTTGTATATATATTTCACTGTTGGTAATACAAGGGAAACAAATATCACAACGTAAAGAGGGACACCAAAAGTCATTGGCCCCCACATTTATGGAATCACCCACATACATGTAGGCCTATGTCCAACATAACCCATATCAACACACACAAGTGTGTAAATACCTGCAATCGTGGACTTTTTCGGAAGACCTCCCATTGGTTTTTACACGATTTTCAATCGTGGACGTTCGGTCAAACGTGGACCCTTTGTCTGCGCCCGAATTCTTTTGTCCTAGGTCCACGATTGGCGGTATATACATACTCACTATATAGGACGTGCCTGGGGGCGGGGGAAAGGTGTTTCCACCGGGAAAGTTTCCCCCTCCCCTAACTACGCCACTGGGTCCTTGTCTTGTATGCGACTCAGAAAGAAAACTACGAATTTCCAACTGAAAACTTACTTTCAAAACATTTGTCAAATGTAATGCACATTCCAGACTGGAACGTGTATCCAAGTAACACATCCACATCGCCTCCAGTGACATCTTTAAGGTATCCCTCCTCGCAGGTGCAGTTAGGTTGGATGTTGAACAAGTCACTGAACATTGGATTGCACTGTGACTCTTCTGCAAATGGTACGCTGTCTGACCTGTTTGTAAAAGCCCATTGTTGTTCGCAGGACAGTGGTTCGCTTACGTAGCAAACTCTAGGGCATTCTGTGCAAAAGAAAGACAAAACACATAACTGTCACGGTTTAAAAAGTGTAGCTTACCTGGACGCATTTAAATAGGACATATTAAGGGTAGTGTACGTGATTGGTCATTGTTCCAATTTTCAGAAATGGGCGGATTTGGGGGTTAGTATTTTATAGAAAATATCGTTCCACTGACATGTTCAAAGTTTTACATTCTTGGATGGCGAAAAAAACGAGAGAAAAACGGCGTTCGTTTTCAACCGTCGGGCGGCATTTGTTATAGCGCCCTCTTGTAAAATAAGCCCAATTTTTGTAAATGGGATTGTTTTC
Source organism: Hippasteria phrygiana (assembly GCA_037893225.1). NCBI lineage: Eukaryota > Metazoa > Echinodermata > Asteroidea > Valvatida > Goniasteridae > Hippasteria > Hippasteria phrygiana. Next base: position 295,096 of record JAZGUH010000047.1, on the reverse strand, counting down.
AATTGGTCACATAACATGTACAGAGGCCGAGGGCAGAGTAGAACGTGCAAGATCCACTGCATGCACTGGATACAACGCGTCGCTTCGGTACACTACGCGTGCGCCCGTTTTCGGATTGTTTACCCATTTTAGACACAGTACGGATGAACTACATTCGGCTAATAGCGGGCAGTTTTCCCAACGATTGTTCGGCCGAACAATCGTTGGAAAACGGTATAAATTTCCACTTTTCTTGAAAAACGACAGCACAACTGGTGCCATCATTTCACAGGATGATTGAGACTACTATTAACTTACAGCCTCGTAAGGTATTTCGTAATAATTCAGTAAAAAAATTGAGGATTACCAATCGTGTACACTACGTTTAAGATGGTGCACATGTACTTTATTTGGCATAAATGTACTTGGTACCACACACTTGGTCGGCACATGGTACCTATTTCACCTGCTCTGTTTACTGATTGGGATGGCAAACAACCGTTTGTAAAGCCACCTCGAAAGGTGAAGAAACACGATATGCGGGAAACACTTCATCACATTGAAGACCACTTCTCATGCTACAAGACGGTACAATCCCGTCAATGATCGCTTTACCCCGATCAAAGGAAAGCGATCCAGCGATGTTTAAACAAAGGAGGAGAGACCTTTTTAATTTTTATTTTGCCTTATCCGTTGCCGATTGCCTCAGATATATAGCCATTCTGGAGTCAAAACACTCACTCGTCATGTGTGTCAAGATTCAGTGAGCATTTGCGCATAATACTTGTTTAGTGTCCCGCTTTTCATTGAGTAAATGCGTGCATTCTGGAGTCATATGAGTAAATTCAGTTTTGCGAGATTTTTTGTAGTTCATCTCCAGTGAGTATAATTGTACGCATTAGGCGTTTTGATGTGTCATTCTGAAGCAGTTTTGTTGACTTGACTTGCTGACTTGACTTGAGTCGGACTCGAGTCGCAATTTTTTTGACTTGAGACTTGACTTGACTTGGAAAAAAATTACTTGGGACTTGACTTGACTTGAAAGAACATGACTTGTGACTCGACTTGACTTGAATAGATTTGACTTGCTGACATTACCACTTCTGTTAAAGTAAACAAAAACATACAAGTATCAGTTAAAAAACAAGCCTATAGCGCATATATAGCAAGCTGGGTGTCCAGTACATAATTATGCAGGGCCGCAGCGCTGGCCGAGCTGCATGGATAATTGTCGAAATGCCACACCGGGTTGATTTTGTACAGTGCATGCGTGCTAGCCTATGCATTGTCGTTTTGTCATTGGAATTTTTATTTACTAACAATAATTGACTCGAAACTTGGTCCATTGTACTTTACTTGAACAAAATTGACTTGGGACTTGACTTGACTTGACTTGGAAACAATTTACTTGGGACTTGACTTGACTTGACTTGGGAAAATTTGACTTGTGACTTGACTTGACGTGTGAACATTTGACTTGTGACTTGACTTGACTTGAGAAAACACTGTTTTGAAGTCAATACTTAGAATTAGTGCGTCATTGCAAGTAAGAATTTGTGTGTGCATAAAATCTAACACTTTATCCTGTCAAAAAAGTGCTAATAATTATTACCCGCATGAATGTTATGTTAAAACCGGTTTGTGCTATAGACACTTAAAGCTCACCGTATGAAGCAGTCGTTGTTCCCGTGGTTGGTTCTGGTGTAGTTGGCTGAGGATTTGGTTCTTCGGGATGAAAAATCACAATAACAAAGTCACGACATGACGTTAAGTTATCTCCAAAGCTTGAAAAATACGGACTAATCAAGAAAAATAAGTTATTACATTTCCGTGAAATTAAATAATTAACGACAACACAAATGATACAACCGCCACGTATGTACATTAGATTGGTATGGTAGCGAACATACGTATGTCCTTGCTTTTTTTTTTAAGTTGCCATGTTCTTTAAAAAATTCAACTAAATCGATTTCCCCCACAAACAATTATTGGAAGAAAATCACTTACTAGACTATGCACTATATTTGGTCTTCCCAGACTATACTATTTATGTGATACGCAAAGATTGATATAAATACTGCAGGAATTGGAGCGTTTGCCAAAATAGAAAGTTTGCCAAATCGAATCGAATCGAATCGAATCGAATCGAATCAAATCGAATCCCTTATTCAAAATTTAAACTAGTTAAACCTGTTACTCATAGTCGGTTTATTGTTTTGTTTTGTGTCTCATCAGAAATGTCATAACTTGTCTAATGCTAACAAATTAGCAATTAATTTTGGGGCTGTCCATTTTTCAGGTTGAGATACCCCCCAAAGCATGGACGTAGCTACTTTAATGTAAAGTTTAAATACGACTGACTTTCGGAACTGAAAGAGCTCCATGCTCTCCACCCTGTGCTCATGTAGTATTTCTGGAATATATTTATAGAGGCCATTATTTAGAACACCAAATTGATGAACTGTATCTTCAAGGTTCGCATCTGTGGACCTTAAGTACTTACTACACTGGGCACAACATTCTCCCTCGATTCTAAATGGCTCGTATCCCTGCGGATGGAAGGAAAAATGCCAAATTAGTTCAAGTGATTAGTGTAGGTTTCATAAGCACTGACGAAATATGTGAAATTGCGAGGATAACAGGACTATGTTATATTATCGTTTACTGCAATTATGTAGATGCCTTCCATGAAATTATTAAACGGTTTTCAGTTCAGAATTAATCACGATAAATACTTACGAGTTGGCAGGGTGGATCTTGACACACTGTCTCCCGACAAATAACGTTGGCGCTTTGTGAACATTCACACTCCTCACACACAGTCGGCATCCAGACTTCACCAACCTGCAGAATTTTCAACAATGTTATTTAAGAGTGTGGTTCTCCCGGAAAGAAAGATATTTCTAATTTTGGAAATGATGGAAACCTGATATAGAGACTTTTAAGGAAGTTGTGACACATACGGTCCTGTATAAACTTTTCTCCCTGTACAGTTTCTCCCTGTACTTTATATAGGTGAACATAAAGCCGTCAAACTTCTGGCGCAGTTGAAAACTGGTGTCACGAGGATAATGTAATAAACTTAATGCGTGGGCTCCAAATGATCTGCTTTTAGTATTGATGATTAACAAAGACTTACTGATCGGTATATATCTACGGGATCTTCTTCGTGTTTGCATCGTTCTGTAACATGGGGGAAAAAATTCAGTTCGTATGCAAATTTATCTCACAGTCACAATATATAAAAACAAATCAATTAACCATTATTTCTATTTATACCATGTTACTCTAAAAAAATTCGTTGTACAAATATTTCATTTCAAAGATTTCGGACATCATCAACAACAACGTACTTTAAACACTACTAAATTAAGACAAAAGTGAAGCTATAGTTACCTTTTGGAACGCAGTGGCAACAAATCATATCGCCAGGGTCCTCGTTGACGAGGTCCATCTTTAAAAAAAAAATAGACAAAAACCAATGATTAACTAAATACTTCAAGGGACACTTTTCTAAGAGGTTATATTTTCCAGAAGGAGATCGTTGCACACTGTGAGATAGGATTAACTGTTTGTTTTATCTTTCGATTTCAGTTAACATGTCACCGCCAACTTTTTATGTCTCTCGAAACGCTTTCGTTTTCAAAACCATTCATCTATAATTTGTTTTATATTTCCACGAGACTTTTGCAAAAATAAACGTATGAAATCACTCTTGTTTAACACGTCATCTTGGCACTGATAACTGAACACTAAATGGGCCTAAGCGTTTTTCGTCAAAACCTAGTGTAAACGGCATGTTGCAGCAAGACAGCCCTTATAACCCATTCGGACCTTCACATATTTCAGAATCCTGAAAATGGAGCAGGATTAAAAAAAAACCTTAGTTCTTTCTATTTTCTGGCATTGTAAGTTTCATTCAATTTGTGTCTGATAAAATATATTTCTTGATGATACAAATATCAGAAATACCACAGAGTAGTCCGTTGTATTGCATTGACATGTCGTGTCGTGTTGCGCGCATGTTTATAGGACAGGGAAGATAATAATGACAAGATTACAAAAGGTCCTCGATTGCCAATTTGTTCTCAGAAAGGCTACAAATCAAAGTACAAATCAAAGCTGACAGGACAACTGGTATACATGTACAACAGATACAATCCACAAAACTTTCTGTATCGTCCGCTACCAAATCAACAAGAAGAATTCGAATAAACACCATTCCAAACTTGTATAACACCCTGCCAAAACCTCTCAAACTGTCCAATGTAAAGTGTACAAAAAAGCTCATCTTGGAGAGGAGCTTAATGAGGCGGTCATGCATTACTGAAAACCTGAAAACATGAACGTGAAATATATCTGTATACATAATAGGCATGCATATGTGTTTGTTCACACATGGGTTGTTCTAAAAATAGGTATTCTAGAATTTTGTGACATTTGACCTGTGGGAAACAAAAACATCGTTTCTTGAAATACGTGGGCAGTTTTTCCCTACACGTACCTAGTAGTTTTATCAAACATTAGAACTGGCTTTCCTTTGGAAACATGCAGTTGGTATAAACTCCATTGTCAATCGCTATTTCCGAGGCATGAAACGGTGCTGCTGGATTTTCCCCCGAAGTGTGGTGTGAATTGATTTTTCGTTCGAAAAAATAATTTACTTTGATAATTCGTTAGCAGGAACAAATCCATGTTACCGAGCCGACAGACATGCAACCAAACAGCTTTAAGATTTAAAACTCACATCTTCTCCACATGCGTCTTTGACCTCACAATATTCGTGACAGTCTACCAAGCAGTTATCGACATCTTTCCACTTGCACATCGTGCATTTATCTTGTGTCCAAACGTTCTCATCCTAGGACGCAAAATACAAAACATAAATGGAAGTTACATGTGCATAAATATTGTACCACTGTTTGAAATATGAGAAATTAATTGCATTGGTCCTCACCTATTTACTTATAAGTTATCATTTGCACCTTTTACGGCATAAAGTATCTTATATTTCACTCTCAACTTTATTTTCGAATACAATTTGTGTTATGTTGATTTGACTAGTTGTTTTCATTGCACTAATTGATCCAGTTATTTAAATGTTAGTCACTGACTGCGTATTATGGCTATTTAATGATCCTGTCTTTCTTTATCTTTTTAGAAATCATTGTTTTATTTGTTTGTAATTTCCAATTTCACACAATTTGCTTTCCTTATTTTTCTAGTGACTGAATTAATGTTGAATTAAATTGAATTGTTTATCATACCAGACGGTCCATGTAAAGACATGGACATTGTTCAACACACTCCGTTCCATTCCAAAACATATTTTCCGAACAGCTACATCCGGGCTCACAGTTGGCAGAGCACCTCATTTCCGGATACTCGCAAGTTCGATTGCAGGCACATTCGCTATACACCATTCCGTCTTGACATTCTGTAAATGCAGAATAAGAAACTCCGATTTGTACCAAGACAGGACTAAATTTCAAACTGCAACAATATTTTTTACATTTACGTATATAGTCTTTGGAGTACCGATGTTTGCAAAAACCAAACAATTTAAACCAAAAACCAACCAATACCAAAAACCCAAGTTTTGTTTACAATTGTTAAAATTTGCTAATTTATTTATCATGCTATTTATAAATCAGTGGCATATCCAGGGGAAGGCAACTTGGCCCCTCGCGAAATTTCACTTTTAAAAGTAACGGTTTGGGGGAATATCTTGGTGTTAAATGTTTGGTAACTGCAATGTTTTACCAAACTTGTTCGAAAACTATGACAGTAGATTCGGGCATTATAATTGTGGTCTGTGTAAGCTCGGCTGAAGACCCCGATTTTGCTTAAAAATTGACTTCTCTGTAGCTTTTCTTTCTCGGGGAGGGGTTCATTCTAATTTTCGCTGCCAAATTGAAATGTAACTACAGCAAAAAGGCGCCTTCGAAGTCACTTTCCTGTTAAGGAGAATGGACGAGGAACTGTAGATTCGTGCTAAGAATGGACTAGGCGAAGCCGAGTCCATTCTTGCACGAATCTACAGTTCCGAGTATATTCTCTGACTTAAACTATTTTCCAAACAACAAAGGATTATTCAAATGAGTCTCACCCCACCATGTTTTTGAATAAGTGTAGATTCGTTTTGGTTCCTATTATATTGTTTCATTTTTGATTATTTGTGTTATCCACTTTGATGTATTTTGTTCAAACAACGTTTTAAATGGCGATTAGACAAATTACAGGATGGTACTGATTCGCACGATGATCGCTTTTCAATTTGTTTTCCTTTACATTTCCGCAGTACGATAATCGTAAATTTAACAAAAACTTAGCGAATCCACGGTATCTGTAGATTCGTTACGAATCTGCAGTTTTGCTGTAGATTCGTTACGAATCTACAGTAAACTGTAGATTCGTGTAGATTCGTGAAAATAATCTACACTTTTCTCAATAGTGTGACGTCACAGAAATAGTTGAACGAGAAGGGATCTATATTTTTTTAGACTTGCCTGGTACACATGAGCAGCATTCGCCAGGAACATCCCGCAGCATGGTTCCTTTAGAACACACTTCAATGTTGCAGTTCGGAATGATGTTTAATGGATCCTCCACTCTTTGTGTTGTCTTTTCACAGATGCCAATGTAGCAGTCATTAATCACTACTGTGTCGCCGTACTGTAGAGGATGTAATTTTGAAGTAAATTTGATGCATTAAGTTGTCATTACGCTAGCATTCCTATCGTGAGAAAATGATCGATACTATCAGTTTTCCTTTATTAATACAATAACGAATAAAGTACACAAATACAATAACAACAAACAATTACTAAAAGTTTATATAAAAAATATATACATCTTACATCATTGAGTTGCTCTTCTGTAAATAAGAAACATTCGGACAGGAAATACGTCAAGCGGCACAAAGCATTAGCAATAATGCTCAAAACCTCCCAGTATTGTCACACTATTGCCATTTATGCGGCAGTTGTTCCTGTATGAAAATGTAAGCCCTCTTTTTACTGTGTACCTCTGACCTTTTAATTTTATAATAGATTTAAACACTGTATGATTACTGCTTTCCGGCGGGGGGGGGGGGGGGAGGGCTGGTAGAAAAATGAAATGTTTATTTGGGAGGGACGGCAATTTTATCAAGTAAAATAAATTACCAACCCTTGACCTTTAACTAATGCCCCAGTCACACATCCACCGGGCCCCGTACGAATTGTTCTACCTACGGCGGATTTCTAAGATGTTTGGAAATCGGGGGTATCGCAGGGGTCTGCGGCATCCGTGTGTAGCAGTAACATATTTGGCGGTGCCCGCGCGGTGCCCTTTGAAGTTTTCTAGACTCCAATCGCGAGGTGCCTGTGTGTAAGCCGCGAGGGCGCCGCGCCAGGTCCGGAAGGGAATCTTGGACGCCGCGCGGCAGTCGGACGGGAGTCGGACGGGAGCCGTGAGATACCCGTACGATTTTGTATACATCGTACGGGGCTCGTGAGGGACTCACACAGACATCGTAAGATACTTGTGCGATAATCTTGGAAATAGTACGGGTGCCGTACGATCTGAGCGGCCCGAAATTCCGTCCCAAAATCGTACGGCATCCGTACGAGTGCTGCGGGGGCCGTACTGGGCCCGTGTGGTACCCGTGCGATGCTGTCTACGACGCGTCTACGGGCTTACGGCCAGTAAAAATTTCTACGACACATCGGGAACTTTTAACTCCGCGCTAAAAGCTCCCGATGCGCCCTATGGCGAGGAAAGAACGCCAAGGCGCCCGCAGGATTGCCACGGCACCTTCGCGGACGCCGTGAGATTTTGCAAATGTTCGACGAAATTTAGGCCCGTACGGGCGCCTTATCCTGAATTGGTGGATGTGTGACTGAGGCATAAGACGTCTGCATTAATAAGCAGAAGGTCCTGCCCCAGTAAGCCTGTAAATATTCCACCACAGGTTCTTCTCGCAGCGTAAACTAAATTCTACGAGCCAAAATAATGTTTAAATTTAACTCCTACGAAAACATCTTGCAAACTCCTTTCGAAATTTCACAACTGTAAATTTCTGGAGTACTTTATACTTGGTTTGGCCTATATTGAAAATAATATCCAGATTTACTTTGTAAAACGTCCCATTGTAGTAGCATGGACATTCTTCTGGCTCCACACACTTCATGTCGTGTTCCAGCATACCGGCCGGGCAGCTGCAGCCAGGGATGCAAGTAGAATTGTCACACTCATAGAGTGCACTTTGCCTTGAAGCCATTGCCTGGCAATTCAACTCGCAGGTACAGTCGGTCCAAACCAGGAAACCCTCACATGCTTCTGAAACAGGTGAAAAGAAAACGTTACAGGCCAATTGCATTAGATACAACGGACACTAATCAAGTTACCTGCCCAATAAACATTTTTTGTTTAAATATTGAAAAGAGTGGAAATATATTGTATAAATATTTTATTGGCAATGAAATCCGTCAGCCTTTTGTTTTGGGCTATTTCAAGGATTCCTGGAGTACGTTCCTGTCACGGAAAAGATCATGGTAATAGAATAAAATAAACTAATTTACTGAAGTCTCATACATTATTTTCGTTAGCCAATGTTTTTGGGGAAAAGCAGGCTTGGATAAAACAATTTACCTGTAGTTGTTACGGCTGGAGTCGAAGTTGACAAAGCTGGGAAAAAAACACAATACCGCCGTTCATTTTCCTACAACGAACCTTCGGTTGATATATATCTTCTGATTGATCAAACAATAACCATTACGTGATGAATGGCACACTATGTCACACCATGGTATCAATATACTTTCAAAACCAGAGTTATTAATGTATAGTTTCTGGTGTGGCAAACTCCGCATTGAGAGACGTCCTCGGCGGGCCAAACTAAAGTAGACCATCGACCAGCAGGGTCGTCGCCAGGTTCCACATGGGATCGGGAGAGGATACCAAACTATCAAGGCAGGCTTTGGTGCACCATCACAACCACACCCACGCCCACACGTGGAGAAAAACTGTTGCTTTGGACCCACCTTCGTAATGTATTATTAATATAATTACTTAATTTGTACGGTGTAATTTTGGGGCATGTTAATTGTTTTGATGTTGTAAATCAAATGAATTGATCATATTTGTGAAATGTCTTTTGTTCAGTTTGTCTGGGTTGTCTTTACCATAGGGTTTGACCAAAAATACAATTCCGTGGTAATTATGTTTGAACCAAGCTACGTTGGTCTTTATTTCCTCCAAAATCTGTCTTCTAACATAATGTCATCCATGCCATTACTCACTCCTGGGTGGCGACGATAACATCAGGAATTATTTGTTGCCCACTGAGCACTTTTGAAAATATTTGTCAATGTCCTTCTGTGTTGAGGGTGCCATAAGTTTCACGAAATTATCACAAAGAGAATAACGGTGAAACAGGTGTCAACATTTATGATTTACATGCTAACTTGTAAAGTATTTTTAAATTACTTTCCAACAAGAAAGAAAACCTGGTTTATATTTAGCAAGTTATGCTTACGAGGACGTCTCGGTGCCTTTGTTGTCGTTAGGACATCAGAACCGTGTTTAGGAGCTGTTTAAAACAGATGATTGCCGATATTAACATACTTTGTATAATTGAAATTCACGACCATTCGAATAAATGTCATAAAATTGTGGTTTCTTTCATATAACTACATGTAATATATTGCTTTGAAAACTAACAAAAATCATATATGGCCGGCAAACAGGAATGCAAACGCTGTTTGTACACGGTATTGGTCGAATCTAGATTTGGACAACAGTTTATGCAAAATAAAACAGAAACTTGTAAAAATGGAAAAAAAAACTTCTTCGTACCGGTTGTTGGTAATGCTGATGTCTGTGTGGTCGATGCTACAACTATTCAGATCAATTAAAACAAAAACAGTGATTACATTTCATATTGTGTGACAGACATTAAAGATAATTTTCTACCGTCATTTTACTCAATTATTGATATTTAGTAGAGATTAGTAATGTGATTCTGCGTAGAAATTCGAAAATTCAAAATTAACAAAAACAAACATCTCAAAGTTCCTAAGAGAATCTCCATCCGTTGTTTTTCTTTTTTCTTTTTGAAATTCTACAATTGACATCCAAGTTGTTGAAACTTCTGTAAAGGAGAGGAAAAGAAGTGTTCACACAAATAACGTTCATATCAGAATGCTTCGTGAAGTAAACTTATAAATGACGCACAACGGATGGAACAGTACAGCAGTTAGTCACAAGCCCCTTTCAGGGTCGGGTTTTGTTTTCAATACAGCATCATAGAAAATACAAAATGAATATTGACTGCCCGGCAAAGTGGGCATTCCAGTACTGCCCGGGAAAGTAGAAATTTATCCAGAATAACATAAATAGCTTGTTAACAGTTGCATCACCCAAGTTTGCATCACCCAGACAGCGAATGTGTGACAAAGACATGTGCTGATAATTTGGTACGTTTCAAATTATTAAGGAGAGGCGCTGTTTTAAATATTCACCTGTAAGATTTTGCATTGCGCGCCTTCTAAACCTTAGTAAAGTAGAAAAGGCAAAGGACAAAGAGAGAAATTGTGGCCGCGAATCTTCTTGCATCAGGTATAGTGTGCTTGATTAATCATCGGCAACATTATCATATTGCGATGCACATTGGAAATAATTATTTTGATGATTCTTGTATCTTCTGTAGGTAAGGGGTGTTTTAAGTTATCCATAAGCAACATTCCGATATTGCGCTACTACTGGACCTGGGAAAGTGGACATTTTAATCAAATTGCAATTATTTCCATGACTGTTTGTATTTTAGGGGCGCTTAACAATGTACATTACATGCATATAATTACAGGAGAAGGACCATTTGACTTTTTCGATTCCTGAATAAATAAACAAATCGAAAAAAACCCTGATCTGTTAAGAGTTTGTATTTCATTTATTCATGTCTCGGGGCACGGGCATATCAAACAATGATTTTAAAAGGAGAGGGCTATTGAAATTATCAAAAATGGTACGTTTCCACATTGTAATGATTACCTTTAGTGCTGGAAGGGCACGATGATTTATCGCCATGTATACAAATTTTCTCTTTGTTTTCACTTATTATTAAAACCATGGAGGCGATTATTACTGTGGTTTCGTAAGTTGAAACTTGGCTAAAGTTTTGTAGCCTTGACAAAAATGGTATATGCCTGATTCAGCCAAGAATTGGATTTTAGGCTTTATATGGTGTACAATATGCCTGAAGAGAAAGTTCAGAGAAACATCTCGTGATGCAATTAACTCAAACTGAAGTTTGAGTTATACTTCTGGTTCCTTTATTTCTTTAGTTACTTCACAAGGTATATCCAAAACAAAATTAACTGTAATTCACCCATAATGCCAAATTTGCCCAAGGACTGATTTATTGTAATGTTGGACTTTTGCTAACGGTTATAACATCCTCCTGAACCACGAGAAAGTTATGTAGCCTTGGAATTATTGTAAATCTCCCATGATTTCCACTCTGACCAGGTTCAGTACTATCACAATGTGTGAATGTTGCTGATGGTTGCTTTTGGCTGCTTCATGTAGCTAATAGTTAAAAATGGATATAGACTCATAAGTACTGTTCTCACTAATGACTTCCGTGTGAATGTTGCTCAGTAATGCGCTGGGTAGAAAGAGAGGTTTGTGAGTTTGTACTTTCATTCGTACTGGTATGGTTTGTCGTATGCATGTCAGTAGTTAAGCCCGTCTAACCAGGTAATTCCGACCATTTCTGAAGGGCTCTCGACCAATCAGAAGGCCGGATTTGGCCCACGTGACCCCCTAATTAGCATAAAATGTGGAACGAGAATGTTCCATTTAGCACGGGGGTGTCCTGACTGTACGTGAGGGGGATCGCAACACGGCGAGTAAATAGAGGAGCGTATACATTGTTTGTCTGGTATTTCTTCATATGGACGCATTTGTATGGAGATTGAACGCGGTATGGCTTCATTGTAGGAATATATGATTTTAATGTATTGTATGTTGTTTTTTGTTTTTATGTATGTATTGTATACGGTATTGGGGGTGCTTACAGTTAAAGTAAATAACGTACGTGTCCGTGAAATACATACGATCATAATAATAAGAATCAATAAGTAATACAGTAATACATATACGGCGAAAAAGTATGGATAAATACAGTACCGAAGAGAATATGAGCCAATAAGCAATACGATATTAAATAAATACAGAGGAGGGACATGCGCAGGATCCTACAGTCTGATAATGGTACAGCCCTAACTCTTAACCGTCCGGTGTAGTCACAATAGCCTTTGTACTCCACGAGGGAGAATGGCGTAACAGCGCTGAGTCATCAAAGGATGGTAAACAAGTACTGGACAAGTCCGGTCCTGTATGTATAGTCTTCCGGTCAGAAATTCGCGGTGATTTTGAACGTCTCCATGTAGGCAATCCGCGTTGAGAGCTCATTTAATATACGTTAGAGAAACGTTCGGTGTGCATCAATACAGTTATTGGCTGGCGAGAAAACAAGGTTGCGTCGAGTATTTGGAAAGAATAGTGAGGAATTGTGCCCAGGATTAGATTGAAGTTCAACAAGGTAAGTGCAGACGGGACGTATATTTTGCTCATCCTTGTTCAATTGAAGCATGGGTCTATACATGCACATATTATACTACATGTTGTTAATCTAATTTTGTATTAACAAATTTTGTATATACAAATTTGTATTAACATATTGTATCAAGTGTTGTAGTGTCGCAGTGCTTAATTGACTCAAGGTCATCTTTATGGTTTATCAAAATAAACAGAAAGGACAGGCATGGACACGGTAACTTGAACAAGAAAAATAAATTCGATCGTGTGGCTTCGACCGAATTTGTACGTCAGATAAGATGGGGGAAAATATGGCCTATTTGATCGGAAAAAAAGAAACATCTTCGCTGAAAATTCCCAGCAACTAAATGCCATTTTTACCGATACATTTTTATGACCGAAAACGATTAAAGGACGTATTTACAAGAAAAAACCCAGTACACTTTATTGTTTGCTTTGTTTCAAAGGAACTATTCCCAAAAGAAACGCTGGCTTCGGTAGTAGTAATTTGACTAAAACATGTAGGGGGAAAGTAAAGCATGATCTCTAACCTGCTTAACCCATGTTCACCTTTTTATTGTTAAATTTTTAACATGCATGGTCTTTGAAGCCAATCGCAAATTGTGAAAACTTGTTTTCGCTGAAAAAGTGCATAATATGTGACATGCCTGTCAAAAATAAGGTTTATTAGGGGAGTGTCAAACAATAAATCCCTTTTTTAGTCAATTATGTCTCTATATTTTATTCGTTCTTTTTTTTATAAATCAATATGTCACTTCAGCTTTATACTGAAGAATCCCTAGAACGCAATTTTGCATTGATAGGAATTTTTCTGTAGTCTATGGAATATCCGATTGATGCACACACGTCTATAGAGCGTGTAAGTTGACCTCGAGCGTTTACGAGAGTTCACGAGAAACCGAACTTCCGGACACCTCGAATAGGAGCTTCAACGTGTGCGCCGAGTGTTTTTTCTTGAAATATTATCTTTTCATGTATTTTTATGTACTGAAAGGCATATAAAAACGGTGTAAAAATACAATTTTTCATTATACTATATAAGCTATAAACTATGTACGAAATCAACCACAAGGAGAGGAAAAGAGTACCACCTTAACTTCAGACTGCATGCCGTACAAGGCGTTCGTCGGCGCGTGGACGTATTTATGCATACGGTCCATATCTAAACACTTAAAGGAACCATGCTTCTCAAATTGACCGGATCACATTTTATTTCATAAATAAATTCATTTATATGTATTAAATGTGAATTAAAAGCTAAACTGGTTTAAGCGAAGTTTTAGTGTGATTATTTGCCGCTCAAAAATTGACCCCCCTTTTTGAAATTTGTTGAGACTCAAATTGAGGGCGCTGTTCGTGACGTAGACCGAGGCACTGAAATTAATGGATCGACTCGATAGTCTGGACCAGGCCCGTATACACACACTAGATCTACACGTGCAATTTCGTAAGTTGCAACAACTAACATCGAACTTACCCTGATTTTCTCCCTTTTAGCGAAGGTTCCTCGGGGAATGGGCCGTTTAACTGCTTTCGCTTTTATCTTACGCACATCTGGGAACTTTGTTGGGATGGCAGTGAACTTGAGCATATTTTTAATGGCCATCCCAAAGGATTTAAAATACCAGTATCGAAACACGACGGCTCAAAGTGGTCGCTACATAACGCTGAAAAGCTGCTGGGCCGGACCTCTTTGCTCTTGTCACCTTCACTTTAGCCGTCCGAATTCTCCGATAGTTCGCTTCAGTTGGAAATAAATGAAGGCTTACTCCACCCGTCGTTGTTTTGCTGCACCCAGCAGCCACACACCTTGTCGGCATGGCCGAAAAACCACTATATTTTGCTTAGATTTTGGACGAAGAATTTTCGTCGTACAATGTACACACAATGCATACCCGTGATGAATGGGTAATGTGCCTCGATCTACGTCACACACTTATGTTAATGAGGGTCCCACTCAGGGGGCGGAGTAGCTTGGACAAACAATTTCAAAAATTGTTTTCTAATATTTAATCTGGGAAATAATTGTCTCTGGACACAAAATATCATTGTCAAGATAATACTTTATTGTTTTAAGCAGGAGTAATTCAATATAAATCCTATATCATGTTTACTTTAACCATACATGTACACACAACAGCCGGGTTTTGTGATCGCGTACAGTACAGGCGGTGATCATGGCGCTGTCCATCCAGTATTGTCCGAGATGGATCAAAATTGGCTCGAAAAAGTGAAAATGCAGTTGCCTGTGGTATGGTTCTGCGGTTTGTTTACGACCCGTCGCTAAAAGTATACTTCACATACTACTTGGGCACATGTAGCCGCACCGTATTTTGCGAGCGATGTGGACTCATTTACGGATAGCCCGCCTACGGAGTTTTGTGTACAAATTTTAGCGGAAACTGTCACACAATGCAGCAGATTTCCTGGCCATTCGTAAAAGGGTCTATGTATGCGATGTGGTACATTCGGTGCAACGCTAAAATGCATGCAGTACACGGTTTTTTGGGGCCGGGCTTTCTTATCGCGGCATTGAGCCAATCACGTTGCCATCTGACGCCCACGTCATACTTCCTTTTTTGTCTCACTTTTCTACAATAATTTAGACAGTTATGCATGTTTTCATTTATTGTAAAATTAGTTTGAATTTATTATCGACATTTATGGACCTGTCATGGTTCAGATCTTCGTAGAAAACAAAATCCAGCACACGTAAAAGTCCCATATACGCAGGCTTGGAGGTGCCGGAAGTTTAATCGTGACCTTATGCGCGAGTACACGCTCTATGAGCGAGCCGATTTGATGAATAAAACAACGGACTACATCTTGACCTCCTGATGCGAATCAATCAATCAATGGCACCTTCTATCGCGTCTTTCGAAACCTGCTGTATTAAAAGAAAACACACACGACAGCCAATTTTACTAATCAGTTGCTTACTAGTCCACATTATTATTATTTCTTATCGAAGTGACTTATCTAAAGTCAATATTTAAAGTCAACTTTTGATTTGCTGGGCGGGGGTCGCATACAATTTGTACACGATATATTTTGCGCGGCCTCCATCCATTGAACAACGAATGAAACTCGGAAAAAATGCTGACGTTTATTCGACCAAGGTATTTGGAACGTACATTTTTTATAACATACACACGATAGGCAAGAAAGTAGTTCACTGATTTGGATCACTCTTAAAGTGTACAAGGTTGTAAAATAATTTACCAAAGTTTGAGCAGCTCATTACTTCTTACTAGAGAATAGTTATGATCCAGGATAGTCTTCTAGGTTTAACACAAATGTCAACACCCTTTATTTTCCGGTAATACGACATGACGGAAGTGGACAAAAGCACACATTGGTCTTAATTGCTCGTACACTATGAACATCACCTACTCTTAAAAAGTTTGGGTTTTTTCTACGTGAATGGAAGTAAATGGCCATCTATGTGCACACGCAATAAAAGAGGGTTTCGGAGTTCGTTTCATTTTACATATAGCTAATGGTAAGTAATTATTGTATTTGCTGTTCTCATGTCATAGGTCGACGTACGGCATAGAAAAAAAAAATAAAACAAACAAATATGCATACAAACGCTATCAATCCGACTATGGTCCAAGGGGCAACGATCTTTGCTTCAAGTTCAGACCTCTACTCTATTTATTGGACTGCAAAGTACACCCCCCCCCAAAACAAAAATACCGGTAGCGCTTCATGCATGTACGAAGAAAATGTTAAGAAATGTAAACATTAAACAAAATAATAAAATGTGGAAGGGGGATACTGAAGCACAAAGAGTAAAATTATACATAATAAAATGACGCGCAAATACAAATGAATGTAAATAACGTTCACACAAATTAAAGCGAAATGGGTAAAACATAAATAACATCAACCCTATAACTATATTTTGTGAAACTTGTAAAACTGAAAATAAACCTTTTCTTTGATTTTTTTAACTTGGATTTTGTTTTGCTTGTATGTTTTAAATTTATACAAAAAGAAAAATAATTGTTAACATTTTAATTTTAAAAAAAAAATCAGGTAGCAACAAATTGTTATTTTCTATATTTTATTTATTTTTTAAACATTCGATTGCATTTTGGTTTTAAAGTTTTATCAAAAGGCACTTCTATTTTCGATGGGTCAGAAAAATTGCACTTTGATATCTATGTTTGACTTTTTTTATTGAAGACTAAAGACCTATTTTTCGGATTGTCTTGAACTGTGAGGTTAAAACAGAATAGGTACTCATTATTCGCAGTTAATCAAATCGGTTGCATTGAAAAATGTATACAACATCACCGCCGGCTCTTTTTAGAGCCAACACTCTCTAAAACGATCCTCACTTTATACTCCACCAGAATTTCAAACAACACGTAAGTTTACAATCTCGTCTCTGCATAACCACACCTTTCTACATAACCAGTCAACTCATTACATTTTCATTAATTTGGTTAGATTGGGATGCAGTCAGGTTGGCGCAGTGGTTACTTCCACTGCCGTGTCCCAGGTCGATTCCCGCATGGGCCAACATATGGATTGGGTTTTCAGTCTTTGTCTGATCTCGTGGGTTTCCCAAAATATTACTTGGGGTTTTCCTCCCACCTCTGAAGCTGTAATTTATCTTCATTGTCTCTTTTCATCAGGTTTCTTCTGGCTTTGCGCCGAGGGAACGTTGATGATGCCTTAGTTTGTTTGTTTGATTTATTTCTCTATTTATTTGCAGTTTTTATTTAAACAGGATAGCCCCATTAGCCAAAAAATGAGGTCGAAGAAACGTTAAGACGTAAACATTAATATAAATATAAAATAGACCAAACAAGTAAACGAAAGAAAGTAGGAAAATAAGCAAAAAAAGAAGAAGCAAAAAAGAGAAGAGACAAGGACAGCATTACTCAAATTCAGGTAAAAGAAACCTTATTGGAATAAAAACTCTACAGGGCTTTCGGTGTGTTCTATCCTAAGGTTCCTAGATGTTCAGGTGCGTTTTCCTGCACTAGCCTTAGACTTTTTACCAGAAATATATAAATAAAATGAATCAGAGTCATCCCCCTTTGGTTGTTTTTTTTTCGATGCATATGATCTAAGATATGGACAGCGAATCCGTAGTTATCATTGACGATCGACAAGTGCATTTTCAAAATGGCGGGCTAATATTGAAACCTTCGCGACAAGCATTGTGCAAAAAAAAGAAAAAAGATTTGTCGGTATTTGACGGCATTTTGCATTCATCGTTACGCATCGGTCTATATGGGTATATACGTTTCCCTCTGACGGACAAATTGTCTTTTTGTCCCTTTTTTCCGATTATAATTTGAACATGTCCAAACACGTTTACCATGTGTGGGCTAAATCCGTCACTATGACGTACGCGTCCATGCCGTGATCGTCAATATCAGCCAATCAGATTACGGGATAAAATTATTAGCCAACCACAGGACTGGATTTTTAGAAACAGACGGTAAACAACGTAAGAAAGCACGACGTCCGCAATAGATTTATAAAACTCACCAAACCTCTTTGCATTGAATCATTCTAGTGTTGTACGGCAACGTCGTCACATCGTTAGCTCGATCCTGCTGTTCATCATATTATGTGCGTGTATAAAATAATTAACTATTTGTTGCATTTGTTCGGTGCAGTCATCGTATTAGTTCTGTTATATTCGTCCTTTCCCTATGCAGAATATTTGAAGCAAGTGAGAACACTCGCAGTACAGTACAATTTACCAACATTGCGCATCGGGCTTCAGAAATTAAGAAGACAAAGGTATATTTTTCAAAAACACAGTAACAAAACGTTTTGATGGCGTAGTATTGCTTGTTTACTGTCGAGATCATTGTTTTCATTCTGCAATGGTTCGATCAGCAGAGTTGGTCACGCGGTGTTTTTGTAAGAAATAAAATTAAATGATCAAAATTGTGTTGGATATTTTGAGAGTATTAATGTATTTTATTGTGCAGCATAATAGAAACAATATTTTGCCCTAACTCAACTGTTCTCTCTTTACAGATGTTTACTTGTGACGTTTACAACAAGGTTTTCAATACTCGCCATAGCGATGCCAACCAACATCAGTGCAGTGAGTGTGGCAAGGTGTTTGCCAGACGAGACAGCTACATTCGTCACTCGGCAATAAGCATAATAAAGGGTTGACTAATCAGAGAGGCTTTTGGGACTTTGGAGAGATATCTCTGCATGAACCCGCTCCAAAACGCCAACAATTATCGGGTGATGTCCGTGACTTCTACCGCGTGACAAGGGGGAGAGAGGTGAATATGAAGAAATTCAAGACAAAGGGGCAAGAGTACATCGTCAAATTCAACGACGACCTCGACATTCACGGCCACGCTACTGTCGTGGAAACCTTGAATAAAGTGTTCCAGAGCCTTATCGACACGGTCACTGCAGGTGTTCAACCTCAAGATTTGATACGCATGGTGGTCACGTGTCCTTAGCTGGATTATCCCATAACCCTGCCCTTCATACCAAAGTCCCAATTAACGGCCGAACGGTTCCTGTCGAGGGTAGAGACGGTTTTGCAGTCTTATGAAGAGTTCACCATTGATGGAACCCTTGAGATTCACATCACTCATGTTGCCATGCCATGGGTGGTAAACGTCGCCGCAAAATGTACGTGGATCTGGAAAGATTTTTGAAAGAGAAGCAGTGCATAATTCAAATCGTCAACAAAGATGAAGTATGCTGTGCCAGAGCTATCGTCACTGCCAAGGCCCGACTCGAAAAACATGAGAAGTGGGAAGCCATACGCAAGGGGTGCACTTTACAACACCAACTTGCGGAAGGCCTTCATCGCATGGCTGGAGTTCCGTTAGCTAGATGTGGGATCGAGGAAATCAAACTATTTCAGCGAGTTCTCAGTAATTATCAGATTATTGTGGCGTCCAAAGACTACGCCAATGCTGTCATCTACAAGGGACCCTCTGCCGATCAACAAATTTATCTCTATCACCATGATGGACACTATGACGTCATCACCAGCATGCCAGCGTTCCTCAACAGAAGTTATTTTTGCGTCAGATGTCTAAAAGGTCACGACCACCCGGAAGACCACAGATGTCAAGGCTCTTTGAAGCTCTGTTTCCAGCCCAACTGCGAAGAAGGAGATTGGATATATTGCCGTCACTGCAATCGGCACTTCAAAAGTGCTATGTGCTATGAAAACCACCTCAAGTCCAACACTCGCGGCACTTCAGTTTGCAAGACGCACTTTAGATGTCGTGATTGTGGTCAGTTTGTCAGCCGAAGATACCTCAGAGGCAAAGAACATAGGTGTGGAGAAAAGTACTGCAACGTGTGCAAAGAGTTCGTACTTCCCAATCATCTGTGTTACATGCGACCGGTCGTGGGAGATAAAGACAAGACCCATAAATGCCAAGCGACAACCGAAATTCTGAACGATGGAGAGGCCGATGACACTGAAGAGAACGACAATTTTACAAGTTACATCTTCTTCGATTTTGAATGTGTTCAAGAATCTGGGGTTCACGAGCCAAATCTATCCATCGCCCAGAAAGTATGCAACAAATGCTTGGACGAGGAAAACTTGACATCTTGTCAACGATGCGGACAGCGCGAACGAGTTTTCTCGGGGCCTACCACTCGCCAAGAATTTTGCAAATGGCTCTTTAGCGAGGAAAATGAGAGTGCCATCGTTCTCTGCCACAACTTCAAGGGGTATGATTCATACTTTATTCTTCAATATCTCTACGACAACGCAGTCCTACCGGAAGTCATTCTTAACGGAGCGAAGGTAATGAGCATCACAGTGCCAGCCACTGATACAAAATGTATCGACTCGTTCAACTTCCTACCCATGGCACTCTCCAAACTCCCTGGGGCTTTCGGTCTAAAGGAATTGGCGAAAGGCTATTTCCCCCATTTCTATAATACATAGGCCAATCAGAATGATGTACTCCATCATTTCCCCGATATGCACTACTACAACCCCGACTCCATGAAATCTGCAGACAGACAAAACTTTATCCAGTGGTACAAGGAGCACGGTGATGACCCCTTTGACTTCCAGAGAGAGGTTTTCGTTTCCTCGTTGGAGATTCTCACCCCTCTAGTCCCCCGTGATGCTTTCTGTGGAGGTCGCACCAATGCCACCCGACTCCATTATGAGGCAAGGCCGGGGCAGAAGATTAAGTACGTGGACTTCACGTCCTTGTACCCGTACGTCAATAAATATGGCAGGTACCCCATCGGCCACCCAACAATCATCACCGAAAATTTCAAAGACGTCGGTGAGTACGAAGGACTGGTGAAATGCAAAGTTCTTCCGCCGAGAGGACTGTACCACCCGGTTCTCCCCTACAAGGCTTCGGGACGGCTAATGTTTTCTCTGTGTGCCAAATGTGCCTCTTCGTTGCAACAGTCTTCTTGCCAACACAGTGACGAAGAACGTGCACTCATCGGCACCTGGGTAACCATGGAGCTACAAAAAGCATTGGAAAAGGGTTACAAGCTCTTGCAAATGTACGAAGTCTGGCACTTTGATGAAATCGCCGTCTACGATCCAGAAACCAAGGAAGGTGGGCTCTTCGCTGAGTACGTGAATGCCTTCCTCAAGATGAAGCAGGAAGCGAGCGACTGGCCTTCGTGGTGTCAGACGGACGAGCAGAAACACCAGTACATTGTGCGCTACTTTGATAAAGAAGGGATTCATCTGGAATGGGACAGGATCAAAAAGAACCCGGGACTGAGGGCCATAGCAAAGCTTATGCTTAACAGGTAAGCGATGCATTTCTTTACATACAATTTTTTTATGGTAAAAGAGGGTTTGTTTGTTGGCTGGTTTGTTGTTTTATTGGTTTGTTGGCCGGGTCTTTGTGGGGGTGTTTGTACTATGTTTGTACCTAATGTTTTTGGGAAAATACGCAATGCATTGCTTATTTTATATCCCGTGTTTTTCCAAATATTTAATACAATTGATACTAACGTAATAACGGATGTTCTTTTTTGTCTATTTTCTCTTAGTTTTTGGGGGAAGTTTGGACAGCGTCCCAACATGACCAAGACCTCGTACGTGAAGGATCCAGTCGAATACTTCGACATGATGATGCGTGATGACATCGAGGTGCACAGCGCAAACGTTGTCAACGAAGAGATGGTGGAGGTCCAGTGGCAACACACCGAGGAGTTTGTGGAACCGTCGGGAAGGACCAACGTCATTTTGGCCGCATACACGACGTGCCAAGCTCGACTTAAATTGTACGAACTGTTAGACAGACTGGATCGTAGCGTGCTCTATTACGACACTGATAGTGTGATTTACGTCAGCCGTGAGGGAGAATGGGAGCCCGAGATTGGTGATTTTTTAGGAGACCTGACAAATGAATTAGAATCGGATAATCGTATCGTTTCGTTTGTATCGGGTGGGCCCAAAAACTATGCATACAAGTTAGCCAAACCAGACAAGGGTGGGTATCTGACTCAATGTAAGGTACGAGGCATTACCTTGAATTACAGAAATCATATCCTCGTTAATTTTGATTCTATGTATCGTATGGTACGCAGAGAGGGGCCAAGTAAACTGCAGTTGACAGATCCGTACAAAATATCGAGAAACAGGAAAACCATGAATATTGAAACCAAAGTGGTTTACACAAAACGAGTACAGCTGGAGAATTATGATACTGTACCTTACGGGTACTGAATTCTCCTGATACACCATGGCATTGGCAGGGGTATACAGCACATGTAACAATTCACGTTGGCGGTGCCACCATCTGCGATACTTTGTTATGTGTGGTTATTAGAAAAACCTATTTTTGCTAATAGTTACTGATGTGTTTGTATAGATCTTTCACTTTTAACGTGATTATTTTATATAGATTTTATGCCTATCCGATTCTGCATCTGTCCAATTTTGCAACGCGTATTTCAAACATGTTTGTATTTGTTTTCTTGAGTTGTCGCAGTGTTATAGTTTGCTTTTGTAAGTCAAGTGGGTACGTCACAGGCAAGTGTTTTAATAACGAGAAAAGATTATTAAGATATTCATGGCGATTGCCCTGCAAATGCAGTTGATGTTAACTGAAAAATAAAATAAGCTGTTTTCAAACTACTGTATACACATACAGCTGACATGACGCATGATATGACAGGCATACATTTTAACAAGTGTGCCATGACAGTTTTGGCCTATGTACTCCTCAGGCCTTTTATGAGGAAAAAAAACACAAAACAAAAGCAAGATTCCCATGATGAAGTTTGTTCATTTAAAAAATCAACTATTTTAGAACCATATGAATTGTAGATTTTGCCCCTGACGATATTACCCTTGCATGGATAAAGCAGTATACATGTATAGAGAATAATTCGTGCAACGTTATACTACTATTAAAATAATATGTATCAGTGTCGATGTTTTTTTGATTGCTTTTTGTTTGTTTTTAAACAGAAGAAAAAAAAATAAGGAAATTATTTCAGCAGTAAGTATACAACAGATTTTTCTGCATTCTTCGGGAAAAGTTTGGCAATTTATGTAGGCGACAGTTATATTTTCAAATATGGACAAAACTCCCACTTGCCTGTGCATGTACATTAATTAATCTTTTAGTGACAAGTTATGTTATTAGGAAATCCATTGCATGCGTTCTTTAGACGCGCATTTTGCTAAGATTATGCGTTCATTTTAACAGCAAATTTAAAAAATGAATAAAACTGACTCGAATACTCACAAAAAGAACTGTGTTGTACCTCCAAACGTATTGCTTAACATTATTTTTTTCAACATGATTCCTCTTAAAGTATACGTGGCTCTTTTCTTGGTTATTTATACTTTATACATTTTGAATTTGTTTTATAGTGATTTTTATCAGTTATCCTTTCATTGATGTTACGTTGTTAAAAAATCTTAAAGTGAATTTAAAAAATCGGAGTTGAATATAATGTTCTATTTTTTGTGTCTTTCTTTCCTTTTTGCGTGTTTACCTATTTTTTTCTAATTATTATTTTTATCATTATACTGTACAAAGGTCCCATGTGCATGCAGGTGACATGGAACAATGCAGTCTCCCATGTTGTATCTCATTTTAACGGCTATGATTTAAATGATTATTTTTCCAAAACAAACCCGTGTCTACCGAAGCATAGCCAAAGAAAACCTGAATACAATGTACATGTAAAACAAAACATGAATAAAACAAAACCTGAAAACTCTGATAACTTGGTGTGCAACAACATAGACACGTGTGTACAGTTCAACTTATTGAAATAATGCCGTTGGCGCAATTTTTAAAAGGGAAACACTTAAAGAAAATCATACGTGCGCAGGAATTCACGAGTTTGTGTATAAACACCCATCGCAGGAAGAAAAAGAAAAGTCGCTTCCTCGTTTGAGAACACAGAGCCGTATACACCCATACTTATGGGGAAAACCTTTATGCAACTTCTTTTGTTTTCCTTTGTTTCTTTTGAAATCCGTAATGCTATGGAGTTTCTCCTCTGGGGAAATATGGATTTATAAAGCTTCCGCTGTGGGGGCTGATTGTTCTACATATGTGTACATGAAACACTAAGGCTAACAGGTCCCGAGGAATACAATGTAGTAGTGGTTTTGTTTTTGTGCATGGTGCATAAGTCATTCTGATTTATTTTGACAAATTATATGCGTAATAGTGGATACACTACATTTTGGTCAACCGAGTTCACAATATAGTGTATATAATACGGAATTGGCTTAAATATGGCAGTAAAAAGGAATCAATGTTTAATTTTCTTCATTAGATATCCACTGACACAATGTCAGACTTTGGGACTTGGGCTGCCCAGCTTGTCCGAACGTGTCAGACAGTCTGTACATTATGGGCAGTTTCGAATTGACAGTCCTTTTATTCAAAACTCAGATGTAAGCTTCACCATTAGAGCGCTCTCAACGCGGATTGCCTACATAGAGACGGTCAGAATCATCGCGAATTTCGGACCTGAAGATTATTACAGGACCGGACTTGTCCAGTACTTGTTTACCGTCCTTTGATGACTCAGCGCTGTTACGTCATTCTCCCTCGTGGAGTACAAAGGCTATAGACCTTTATCAAGGTACAGCCATCTTGTTGTTTCTCCTATTAAAGTCAATGTAACCAAACCGAGGCTGGAAGGAAAAATAGTATGGCACCTTCATTTAATAGTTGGAATCACTATTCATAATTGCCAATGCATACAAGGAACAAGACAAAGATGGTGACAGCATGATAAAGGTCTATTGTGACTACACCGGACGGTTCAGAGTAGGGCTGTACCATTATCAGACTGTAGGATCCTGCGCATGTCCCTCCTCTGTATTTATTTAATATCGTATTGCTTATTGGCTCATATTCTCTTCGGTACTGTATTTATCCATACTTTTTCACCGTATATGTATTACTGTATTACTTATTGATTCCTATTATTATGATCGTATGTATTTCACGGACACGTACGTTATTTACTTTAACTGTAAGCACCCCCAATACCGTATACAATACATACATAAAAACAAAAAACAACATACAATACATTAAAAACATATATTCCTACAATGAAGCCATACCGCGTTCAATCTCCATAAAAATGCGTCCATATGAAGAAATACCAGACAAACAATGTATACGCTCCTTTATTTACTCGCCGTGTTGCGATCCCCCTCACGTACAGTCAGGACACCCCCGTGGTAAACATTCCCGTTCCACATTTTATGCTAATTAGGGGGTCACGTGGGCCAAATCCGGCCTTCTGATTGGTCGAGAGCCCTTCAGAAATGGTCGGAATTACCTGGTTAGACGGGCTTCACTACTCATGTCGTTATACAACAAAAAGTGGCGTATCCGGGGGATGTGGGGCATCTTTGCCAATTTTGCCAATTATTGATATAAATTCAAAATTTACATTATTCGTTTGTGGGCGTGATTTTCCACAGAGCCTGGAGTGGGCTGTTCGTAAAGGGAAAAGGTAAAAAACAACATTAAAGAAGTGGTGTATCCAGGGTTTGGGTTCGGGAGTAAAATTGGGAACAATTCGAAAAGGTTTTGTCTTTTGAAAGGATGTGTACTTACGCCTGAAACTCCAATTATTTTCTTTGTTCCTAGCAATAAATTCTCAAGTGGGGTGCGGTGGGGTACCACTTATAAAACGTTTGGGCCTTAAACGTCTAAAACAAAACAAAACAAAACAAAAACAGAAAATCGGAAAATATCCCCTGGGGTCAAGTTGCCCCATCGACACCCAACACCGACCCCTGGATACGTCACTGGACTTAAGAAAATCAAGATTCCATACCGGAAAGTGGCGTTGTAATTGGCTTTTCACACTCCTCTGGTTTCGGCCGAATGACACATGATCTTCCAGTTACTCCGTCCTTTTCCGTTCCGGGTCCACACAGACATGTGCTGTTGCACTCGTCAGGAACAACGAACGAACACTTTTCGTCTATGAAGTCACCGGCACAATCTAACTGGCATGTGCATATCTCACGGCAATAACCTTTAAATTGAGAATACGGAAACATTTGAAATAAATCAGGTCCGTACCGGTGCGATGCGATTTTTTAAAGAATCGATAAAAAAAATCTGGCCCCTTCATCTCCTGTTGTGTGGTGGCAAGCAGTCGTTATGTTTAGATGTATGAATAATGGCCATTGAAAACGCCACGACGTCAAATGTTTTATACCGCTTCCTCGATTTTTGAAATATTGTACTCGACCTCTTCTCCCATTGGGTTCACTTTTAACAGAAACAAATTAAACCTAGTACCGCCACCGATATCTTGCCTGTGAAATGACTGCTTAGGCCTAGCCTGCAGCACTGTTCTATTTCTTTCCTGTTTTTGCTGATAAGTTTCGACTTAAATCCTGCGTAGAATTGTTGACATGCCTTTCGGAGTGTACTGAGAGTCTTCCTAAAGAAACTTCTTTCCCATTTAATGATAAGCATTTTGAAGATGTCTCATTTTGAATGAAGTATTTTTTTTTGGAAAGCTGTTTTAGCAATATATGTATTATATACAACTGTCACCATTGATATAGTTGACTTTGAAGAAGGAAAAGGTTGCAATGGGGAAAACTAACATTTTACACAGGGAAAGCTTCTTGGCGGTTTCTAGGATAAATACTTAACTAACTCAACATTTGTGACACACAATGCGTCGTTCTTCAATGCGATTATATTACTACGTTAATGCCATGAGCCATTTTTTTTACTTACGGGGTAGAGGAGGCATTGTTCTTGGTGGCGGCGTTGTTGCTTGGCAGGTTGCTGCTGTGTAACACGTTATTTTGTTGAAAAGGCATTTGCATTCTTCACATTCTGCATTTTCCCAAGTTTCGAATGGCTGGAAGAAAAACAAATCCATTTAGGCACTCCATCAGGGATCGTGGGATGTGAGGACTCGTGGATATTTGTTCTTTTGATGGGCCGTCGTCTGCGCAAATGCTGTGATTATTTCACATTTTGGAGATCTTGATGCTGTTGTTCTAGTTTGTATCATAGTATGAATTGTATCAATAGTTTGTATGAGTATGAATCATAAAGAAAGAAATCTTATATATATATATCTTATATCTTATATCCATATGTGGATTTAATATGGATTGTGACTATTTCCAAAGTTTGATTTTCGTATCCTACAATTCTATTCACATGCCACACTGTTATTCGACTAACACTAAAGACCAATTGGATTGCGAAAGTAAATTTTTTTGTTATAGTGCTGCGAACTTAACTATAATTTTCGCACAACACAAAGCCCATAGACGTATATTACAACGAACAATTAAAAAGAACGAACAGGAGCAGAACATTCAGAACAAAAGAAAGATACTCTGAACGCATAAAGAAGACCATAAAGATTATAAGCATAAAAATATGCTTATGTTTTTATTATGTTTGTGACATAATGCATTGGTTATTCTGCTAAATTAAACTAAAAAATAACATGGGGAGGATACAAAAAGTCCGGAACAAAATCAAACGAATATAAACTGAAGTTTGATGAATATGAGCTTAGAAATGTGCTGCTTTTAAACGACAGAAGGTGAAATCAAACCAAACTTTGGGAATTTGCACAACGGCATTTCGTCATAATTTTAAAGCGTCTTTTTACCACGGACCACGGCAACCAATAATTTGGGTGCAATCAAACATTGGGAGACTTAAAAAGTAGAAACATAAAAGCGAGTGGAACAAAGTCTAAACTTTCTTACCAAACGGATATTGCCATCGTCATCCAGGCAGCGACATTCATTTGGTTTAACGCACCTCGTGCCATTGTAAACGGTGCCTTGTTTGCACTCACAGCACAAGGCCTCTGGCATTTCGTAGCAAGCGAAGTCCTGGCATGCTCTCTCACGGCAATCTTTGCACACTGATTCATCCTCTGATTTAGCGCACGCTTTAAATATAAATAATCAATTTATTAAATAATTACTTAGGAGACAATAATTCCAACAAGTTAAAGATAGAATACATCATTTGCAAATATGGAAAAAAAAACCTACTGAATTATTACGAAATACCGTACTAGACTGAAAGTAAATAGCAGTCTCAAGCATCCTGTGAAATCATGGCACCTGGTGTGCCGCCGTTTTCAAGAAAACTGTAAATTTATATAGTTTTCCAACGATTATCGGCCGAAAATCGTTGGAAATAGTCTAGTTCCTCGACCTGATAATTCCCTGACGTCTGTAAATCGCCCCGTTTTGTCGAAAGTATGGTCATGGACAGTGGCGTAGCTGGGGGGGGGGGGAGGGGGGGTTTGCACGCCCCTCATAAAAGTCGTTCCTCTCTATGCAGACCGCGTTTTCCCCAGCATCTATGCACACAAAACTTTAAACAGGTAAGTGTTTCAGTATTTGCTAGCACCCTATAAAATACTAACCCCCAAATCCATTTATTTCGGAAAATTACACCAAAAGCAAATGATGTATATTACCTTTAAACAACACAAACAAATTGTGTTTTTTATTTCACCCAATATTATTGTTTACTTAAGTAGATGAATCAGGTGACTATTTTCTGCCTATATACTCACAAGGAGAAGGTGGAGGTGGCGTCGATGGCAAAGCTGTAAAGAAAAAAAAATACTAACATTCTTCAATTTAATAATCTTCAATTAAGAAATGTAATACCTGTTTTCTGAACGATTTATGTTAAAGGGTTTCATTTTACAAATAAGGTTTTACACTTTACAGCCAATGCCATAAGTTTGGGAATAAACGATATCCGTTTTTTACGGACAGTGCTAGATAGGGAGCCTGTCATAACATGAGAGCAAACAGTGGCGTTCGCATATTGGTTAATTGAAACTTACGACAGTTTTCTTCGTCATATCCGTTCACGCAGTCCATTGAACCATCGCACTGCCACTTATTCGGGATGCAGAAAGTTGAGTTGCAGTTGAAGTCTCCGACACATATATCTGGAACACAGTGGTAGCAACATTCGCCGTCGTCTCTGATTAAAACGTGTCCCTTTGGAAGTTACAATAAAAGAGATGCGGTTATTATAGGAATATTCGAAAAACAAATGGACCAGCGGACCGCCACGCTGGTCCATTCTATTAAACATCAGAGACAGCATATGAATGCATTGGGATGAATTACAGACCCTTGCTTCCTAGGATCAGATACCGCTAGTGGTAATGAGTTTGTTTTTATATTCAATAGGGGACCTTTAACAATAGAGGAGAATAGGGTCCCGATTGAGAAAGGTCCCCGTTTGAAAATCGTGTACAAAACCAATGACGGCCCTTGCCAAATTGTTAAAATATGAACAATAGGAGGACAATAGGAGGTCCCCGATTGCAGGCGTTTACACAAATCATGAGAACAAAAGCTCCATTTATACCTGAATAATGCAATTTTGACGTCTACAGATGTGTGCATACTATCACTTTCAGCCTTTTAACTTCTATTATGATGACTTCTTAGGTGAACGTTAAACTGCCAAAGTGGTACGTTGAAACGTTCCTATACTGTAAAATGATGTGGTTTTTTTTGCAGAATGTTGCCTTACTCACTATTTTATCAGTAGGCAGGCGCTCAAGAAACATGTGCCTTGATGTGATACAGAAGTGTTTAATATACACACTGTGACAATACCGTGCTTTTAGCTTACCGTTGATTTAAAGTATAAAAATAATGATAACTAGCGTATCATGTCATCTTTACACTTGCCAGAGGAAAGAATATTCGCGCAAAATACATACGTAAATGTCCTTCAATGGGTCTGTGCTATATGTTCTATTGGATTTGTAAACGGAAAAAATATGTTTGATTTCTGAACAAATGAAATCATATTCTTATTCCATATGTTCCATTTTTAAATTATACCTCTTTGCATTCGAGATCTTCACCACATTGCGTTTGCTTGCAAGTCAAGGCAAACTCATTCTTGTATTGACATTCACACGTGGTGCAGGGGTCATCTCTCCAAGATGTATCAGGCTGTTATAACACACAAACAAATATACAAACATAATCATGAATAGAAAGTTACCACGCAAAGCTGAACGCATATTTTATGGGGTCTTTGGATTTGGTAGGAAACATATGAATCACTCAGATGTCCCAGTGCTGGAAATTAAAAGATCCATGTTTTAATTCTTTTCTGAGGTTCGCGTATCTGATTAAGTGTTTGAGAAGTGTCTTCATCTGCAATATTAAAGAATTCACGTTGTCATATGAAATGTTGTGAAAATGGCATAACCCTTAATTTTATCCCAACCCTAACCCCCAACCCTCTCCTAAACCCTGACCCCAACCCTAACCTCATTTCTCACCATAGTCTGCGCCCTTAGCCTTTTCATTGTTTTTGGTATACGAGGGCCTACTGAGCATGCGCAGTATAACCAACAAGCATGATTTTCATGGAATCTGATATGCACGCGACAACGTATCCGAGAACTACCATCTCTATGCAGCAGTGCAAGACAATAACACGGGTTAAAAAACTCATACCTCGTGACAGGTCTCCGAATTTTCGTCAAAACAGCCGATGCAGTCGCTTGGTGAGCCAGTACTCGTGCTAGGAGGTATTGCAGTCGTCGAAGAAGCAGCAGTTGTCGGTACTGTACCATTAAGAAATTTCGGCAACAAACAGGCAGTGACAATGGTAATATTGTAGGTAGCATTGGTTTACTTCCATACACGACTTTTATTCATCATTTCTAGGCGTAGAGGGAAGCATTTGGTGTAAACGCATGCCTTTCGATTTTGAGACTGGAAACCAAAAAGCTGGTTTATGATATTTGTGTTAATACAGTCCAAAGTGCGGCATTAATAAGTCTTTTTGGCTCAGTGCGATTTCTTTGGGGGGGGGGGGGGGCGGATCATGTATTCTGCGGGGATATATCGTATTTCACTTTTGGTTTTGCTTTTCCGATGTTTTAATTTGCAACTTAAATTATTTTTTAATAACTTACATTTAAATTTGAATTTTTGCCCTTTTCAAAAGATATATCAGTACAATGGTGCTACCTCTTAATAAACGCATACTTTCTTGGCTGAAAATCGGTGACATGTAATATTGCCTCAATTTGGCCTTGAATAAGACACGCATGTGAAGTCATGAGTAACTTACCAAAAGAGTTTAACTATAACAATATTCATTGGCTAACAAAAGCATAGCTTACTTTGTTCACAGTAGCAACACATACTCCCATCTGGCTCAATCAATACTTGGTCCTTGAAAATAAAAACATCCCCAAAGTAGAAAATATAAGCAAAGTCTTTGGATACAATTTAATTTAAAACACCGAAATAGTAATGTTCCAATAATCTTTCAATACTTGTTTGTCAGAGAATACTGGAACTGTTTATAGCATAAATGAACTATAGAAACATGATCCAAATTACGGCTTCAGTATCTTACCTCTTCACAGTTTAGCGTACAAATCTTTGTACAGTTGATGGTCATGTTCTCGGCACAAATACATTCTTCGCAGTCACTTTGATACCACATTTCATTGAACTACAACAAAAATGCAGAAGCAAGCGTTTGTGATAAAATGATTTCAAACCCAATACATTGTATTAATATAAATGTATGTGATGTTCTTGATTAACCATGGCGTTAGCTTCGGGTCAGGTGGGGGTAAAATTTGATTTGTTTCCCTGAAAAAGTGGAAAAACAATTCTTCCGGTAAAAAGTAGCGAAATTTAGGGTAAGTAAAAAACATGTCGCCGGCGATTTTTCTTCATGCCCCACCCGCTAGATACGCTACTGGCAGTAAAAAAAAAAAAAAAAACAGGAGATCGGAGATTGATGGATGCTTCTTTACAGTGTTGTAGCCAGGAGGCCAAATGAAAAATAGAATAAGTGTTTATTACAAAACTAAATTAAGCAATAATGTCAATTTCGTGTTCCTAGGTATTTAATTCAATAAACGGAACTAAAGGAATCTATATTACAGTTAACAGTGACGGTATTAACATCAGTGTTAAACATTGTCTTCGCTAAAGTGCTTGATGTCATTATTCTCCTGATCACCAGACTTAAAATCTCAACTGTATAATTCACCTGTATATGGAACAATCACATTCACGTTGGATACCAACATGCCGTATTTCTGAGCGAATGGACGACGCCATTTTCAAGCGTGCATTCTATAACCCTTCCCCGTGCTACCCCACCCCAATGTGGTGATTGTCATTTCGGAAGTGACTAAACCCCAACCCCTGAGTTACCATTCTCCTATATAGAAGTATGGTGCCGATTTCTTTTTATACTCGAAAGAAGAGCAAAATTCCCACCCTTGGGAACGAAAAAATACCAATTACAACGTCTGAGGTGAGACAGCGTCGGGAAAACAATTGATAAGTGCTTGAGCATAACTAATATACCTGTCTTTTGATTCCAAGTATATCGGTGCATGGACACCGATGTGCTGGAATGCAGTCTTTTTCGTTCATCAGCGTGCCCTCGGGACAGAAGCACCCCTCTTCACACTTGACGTCTGCGCAATCCTTATCCAGTGTTGTACACATTACATGACACTCACAACTCTCGCGATAGACGTAAGGAGCAGTGCAAGCTATATGAACATTCAGGGAAACATTTTATTCATAAAATGAAGGGGAAAAATGGTTTATGAGATTTATTAAAGCTTCCTCAATTTCGATTCTTGCATCCGCTGTTGCTTGGTAATTCCTAGGACTACTGGCTGAAGGTCACCACTCTTCGGAATCCCCCTTTCCGTGCGGCCTTTTTTTTTGGGGGGGGGGGTAAGGAGGAGGAGAAATTTAACTGGTTCTGGGGAATATTCGTACAAAAACAATTGTTACACGCAGGTGGGAGATTATTCATGTGGTAAATCAATGTAAATATTATACATCGGACACCTTCGAAGACAATAATTCTAGTTGCAAAACTAATACGAACCTGGTAAGGTTGTAGTTGGAACAACTGTGGTTGTTTGCATTGGTCTGCATTCGCAGCACATATCTTCAGTGGTCATCACAATTTCATTCTGATTGAAGTAACGAAAAAAGTATTACAAATTAAACTCCCCAAAACAATTAAACTAATCTGTCAGCTTTACTGTGATCTAAATCATTTAAAATTCCAACACCATTATAATCGGACATTACAGGCCCGTTTCGAGGTGGGGGCGTGTGGTGCGAACGCATTCCATAGACTGTAAATATTTGGGGGTCCTTTTTTAATCGGTCAAAGACCATCATCTTAATTTGAAGCAAGATATGGGACAGAGAGAACCCCCTTTTTTTGTGTTGGTCATTGTGTTCCCAGACGCGGAATCTCAGGAATTTCTTTTAGATATCCGGGAAGGGGAGGGGGTGTTCGGTAACAACAGTTTTGAGTGTGTATAGGGTATAGGTACTCCTTGGTCCCTATCTTGCTGGGTATAATCATCTTGTTATGTCAATATGTATCCTGTTTGGAAGTATGTGTATGACCGCTTGAAAGCGAGAGCAGTAATTCTTTTACGAACATTTTAAAATCGTCACCGTTTTCACGAAGAGACACACTTGTGGATTTTTGAAGAAAAAGCGAGATACGCGCAAGTGGAGTTTCTCCTATTTTAAAACTGCAAAAAATACTTATACTTTGCAACAACTTTGTTCAGCAAGGAAACCTTCACATGATTCTATGAGAGGTGAATTTTCACGTGAACCCAGTAATTATAATTAACACGGTGGTAAATTAGCCTAAATTAATTAGTAAAGATGCGCGTCTCTTCGTGAAAACTTTCCTACATTAAAGCCCTTTCTGTTCAATGTGTTTTTTCCATATGGAAGAAGCGCGCGTGTTTACGGGCGCGCAGCTGAGAATGTTACAAAGATATATGTGTGTCTCTTCGTGAAAACGAAAATCTCAGTTGACCTACTTTTACGCCTTTCCGTTCAATACGTTTTGTACGCGTTCAAGAGGCAGTCATGTTCGCGTCTCTTCGTGAAAACGCAAAATGCAGTTATCGAGATGCCTGCCCCTTGCATCATTAATATAATTTGGAAATTAATAATGTTTTGCTTACAGAAGCATGTTCAAAGGGTTAGGTACATTGTTTTAAAGCAAAATTTAAAATGTGTGTCTCTTCGTGAAAACGGTGACGAAATTTGGTCTGCAAAATTGTGGATGAGCACCCCGACAAAATAGGCTGCGTACGGGCCTGTATGATTCTACGGGCATATAGTTCTATATAGAAAAACACCATGGCGTATCTAAGGGGTTGGGGTGCACATTTCCCCAAGTTTAATATACCATTAAATACTTTTTTGAATTAAAAAAGGAAAGTAAGAAAAGCAGAGAAAAAAGAAAACAAAGAAGAAACTCCCAAGGCCCCTGTTATAACTATACTTCCTGTTGGTTATACAATTCACGGTAATGTAAGTTAAACGTTGTAGGTTAAGCTGTGTATAAATTTTAGAGTCGCACATGGAGAGAGTTGCGACAAGATGGATCCAAATAGTTAGGACAAACATGGTAATGCGTCGATGAACCTAGTGGCCAACTGATTTAGTACTAGCCACGCGCCACAATGTATGACGTAACGAACAGCACTCTCTTGTCAAAGTTGTTCGCAACTATTCATGATATGGATACAGTTTCCTGCTGCCAGTCCCCGGCCCTAACAGACGACCCACGATTCTAGTGATTCACCATTTTGAGCAGCATCCTATCATCAAAAACGATATCAGTTTTGTTTTTAAATTGGGCGCTTTGCATAGGCCTACAATGGCAAACTGCCAGACTTACTTCTGCACAATCTTCCTGCGTAAGGTGACAATTACTCCTGGTGCAAACAATTTTATCGAGGCACATGCATTCTTTACAAGCGCCCTGGGCGAATACTTCCCCAGGCTGCAAGAATAATAAAGAAAAAAATACGGTATCACATAAACATTTACACATATATTTTGTTTGGGAAATGGGTAAAAGAGATCCGACGGCAGCATTTAAGAATTTGGCTTTTAACGCCGAATTTTGAAGAATTAAAATGGTAAAGATCATTTGTAAATATCAAGTGTGGAACTATTAGCCTCTCAAACATGGTGGTGTTTCGGCTTGCGGTTACACCATGTAATGATTTCCTTCACTATACTAACCGTTACTGGACTAGTTTATTGGAAGACACTAAAAATAAGTCACATAAAATAGAAATTATTTGGACTTACATTGTACCATTTGCCAGAGTATTCATGATAGCAGGGTTGTTCTGAAGTAAAAAGCATGGTAAAACACAAACTTCAATTGTTATAGAATAGATTTCAATAAAACATGTCTATTTTTCATAGAAAGGCCATCCAAATTCTATGTTGTCCGTGGCCAACTTTTGAACACTGCACTGAAAAACAGTGTTTAACAAAAAAAACTTTTCTAAACACTTTCTTGTTTACATACTAAACATGTTTAGCGTATTTGTGGATAGTGTATAGCCATTGAATGTTGATGTTTAGAAATTGGACACCTAATGTTTAGCTTCTAAACATGTTTACAAACTGATAGCAAGATTGTGTCTAATTGCTAAATAGGGCCTACAGTTTTCAGAGGGTATATACTCATATTTTTTTCTAATGCACTGAATGTAAGATACATGGAATTCCAGTATAGGAAACCACTTCCAGGTAAAATCTACAAAGTTGGGCCCTTCAGTTATAGCCTTTAGGATTGGGAGGCAAAAACCTTGCCCCTTTCCGTTTTTGCTGGAGTCAGATGTGGAATGTATGGGGAGTTGTGTTCACAGTGAGAACAAAAGCACAGTCATGCACCCATCTCCAGAATATCCAGATAAAGCTAAACAAAACACTAAACCTACTGGTTTAACACTGACATTTTATATTTAACATTAACAACATACCCCTTGGCTGTGGAGTTGATGTTTCCGGAACTTCCTTAACACCTTTTAGAAAAACAAAACCTGGTAATTAAACAATCTCCAAACTTTATTTTATTCCAAATGCCATATTCTTTGGATAACATAAGAGTTTTTTATTAGGTTGTAGGTTTATAATTTTATTTTCCTTTTGGATCATACGCAGGCAAACTCGAAAATACAGACTTCTATGCCGAACGCCATATAGTATTCAAATCGAATAGGATAATAAGTAATAGTTCAACCAAAGATGGAGCCATAACTAAGAAAACGTATACTCTCATATATTCCTCAAAATATATTAACACATTTTTATTAATTTGTATTAATATTCATAAAGGTCACATTGCTTTAAAATTTACAAAAAAAACCTCTTGTAATAGTCGTAATGTTCTTTACGAAGTCAATAACCTATGTACAAAGTGTATACATATTTCAATGTGATAAACATATTGCAATGTGAGATCGTGTTTTTCATGTACAGCTTTCCGGGATTATATGTTTTCTACGCCACAATGCACTTGGTGATTACCTTTGCATGTTGCACAACACTCCCCCGGAAGATAAATGTAATCATCCTAAAGGCAAAACAAAAAGTTCATTATTTCTCAATTGGTTTAATTTATATTTGTCGAATAAGAATAACTAACCATTGGCAAACCCAGAACACCTTTTTGGGCAAAACATAGCCAGGGCAAAAATTAGCAACCCTATTAAAAAGAAACCCAAACCAAACGAAAACAAAACAAACAAACAAAGTAAAAACTTCCCGGAATAATTGCAAAAGGTCCCCCGGGGATATATATATCTGACACTGGTGTAAAAAAATTACTAATAAAATAACTTTGGAGCAAGATGACTGCTGTCATTAATGGGCGAAAAGTTGAAGTTTAAGGTTCCCCAAATTAACACTGTTTAATCTGAATTAAGTCTGTTTTTCTGTTTTTGTTTCTGTTTTTTCCTTTTTTACACAGTATCTCTTACAGCTAAAGATTGAAATGTTACACTAAAAATGCTAAATGGGTAATAATTCACTGATTAATGAGAGGAAAGTTGAGGTTTAAAGTTCCCAAATTGAAACTGTTAAGTCTCTATTTAGTCTGTTTTTGTGTTTTTTTTTTGTGTTTTTTTCTTTTTTACACAGTCTCCCTTACAGGTTTAGGATTGAAATTTTATATTAAAAAATGCTAATGGCAAAAAATAAATGATTTTGGTTCCATTAAGGAGCAAGTTGTTTTCAATACC
Source organism: Hippasteria phrygiana (assembly GCA_037893225.1). Classification (NCBI taxonomy): domain Eukaryota; kingdom Metazoa; phylum Echinodermata; class Asteroidea; order Valvatida; family Goniasteridae; genus Hippasteria; species Hippasteria phrygiana. The sequence goes on along the minus strand of JAZGUH010000047.1, from coordinate 257,932 downwards.
ACAACATACTTCGGGGAAAACAGGAAAAACTGCAGATACCATTTTGTTTTTATTTGCAAAAGCTAGGTGCTTCAAAATCTGAAGTGGCAATCACCGCTCCGACTCCTCGATGGATTTTTTTTGCGACCACTTCTGCTGATTGTTTTTCGGGGGCGATCGTTATAACTTACTATTATTAATGCAGGAAACAATTTAGGTGAAGCAAAGGATTTAAAAATAAATGATTGAACAGTGCTGCTGAATGAGTACGTATAGACTGTAGCAAATATGACGTCATCGCAGCCATGTTGTGGGACACTGGCGCACGATAATACGTGTCGATAATATCATATGCCTATCTCAAAATATGGCGGGCACATTGTTGTTTCTATACCGACATGTGTATTCAGTACGGTCTACTGCTTAGGGAAGCAGATGGAAAACTGAATAAGGAGTAATAATTTACAAAAAAACAGCTTATTATACAAAAGTCACAACAACAGCTCACCTCAGAACAATCAAGGTTGTCATCACAAATCTCATCGTAACATTCGATATTGTTGCGGAAACAGGTGCAATAGCTGCAGTTTTTAGTTGGGTTTTCCCAAATTTCTCCAGGCTGGAAAGTAAAATGAAAATTTATAATCAAAGATGCTAAAAAGTTTGGCCAGAAAACCTCACAGATTTTGCAAAGTTCAGGGTATTTATGTGGCATTAAAAGCTTTAGTCTTCTTTGTTGCCTTAGTGGCAGACCATGAAAATATATCTACCTTCATTATTTAAAACAATTAAAATGTATAGACAATTAGGTATGATTTAGCGGCCCAGAGGCTGAATCGGACTGATACAAGTAACGTATCCGCGTTTGTTAAACCAACAATTACTATAAATAACATTCTATTTTAAAAAGGTAGAAATTATCTCAAGTAGCACAAACAACATACAAAATGTGGGGTCCGGCAGGTCTAAACGACGGGTTTCTAGAGGTCGACTGGTTAAGACGTCTGTCCAAGAACGAGATCGTGGGTTCGATTTCTGCTCAGTAAGACTGAACTGTTTCTGAGAGGATGCATCACCAACACTAATATTTAGTTGGAAAGGTTCAAAACCTTTTGCAGAACATGTTCATGTTCATGTTCATGCCCATGCCCATGCCCATGCCCATGCCCATGCCCATGCCCATGCCCATGCCCATGCCCATGCCCATGCCCATGCCCATGCCCATGCCCATGCCCATGCCCATGCCCATGCCCATGCCCATGCCCATGCCCATGCCCATGCCCATGCCCATGCCCATGCCCATGCCCATGCCCATGCCCATGCCCATGCCCATGCCCATGCCCATGCCCATGCCCATGCCCATGCCCATGCCCATGCCCATGCCCATGCCCATGCCCATGCCCATGCCCATGCCCATGCCCATGCCCATGCCCATGCCCATGCCCATGCCCATGCCCATGCCCATGCCCATGCCCATGCCCATGCCCATGCCCATGCCCATGCCCATGCCCATGCCCATGCCCATGCCCATGCCCATGCCCATGCCCATGCCCATGCCCATGCCCATGCCCATGCCCATGCCCATGCCCATGCCCATGCCCATGCCCATGCCCATGCCCATGCCCATGCCCATGCCCATGCCCATGCCCATGCCCATGCCCATGCCCATGCCCATGCCCATGCCCATGCCCATGCCCATGCCCATGTCCATGCCCATGCCCATGCCCATGTCCATGTCCATGAAGAGGAACAGTAACAGTAACAGTAACAGTAACAGTAACAGTAACAGTAACAGTAACAGTAACAGTAACAGTAACAGTAACAGTAACAGTAACAGTAACAGTAACAGTAACAGTAACAGTAACAGTAACAGTAACAGTAACAGTAACAGTAACAGTAAGAGGAAGAGGAAGAGGAAGAGGAAGAGGAAGAGGAAGAGGAAGAGGAAGAGGAAGAGGAAGAGGAAGAGGAAGAGGAAGAGGAAGAGGAAGAGGAAGAGGAAGAGGAAGAGGAAGAGGAAGAGGAAGAGGAAGAGGAAGAGGAAGAGGAAGAGGAAGAGGAAGAGGAAGAGGAAGAGGAAGAGGAAGAGGAAGAGGAAGAGGAAGAGGAAGAGGAAGAGGAAGAGGAAGAGGAAGAGGAAGAGGAACAGGAAGAGGAAGAGGAAGAGGAACAGGAAGAGGAACAGGAACAGGAACAGGAACAGGAACAGGAACAGGAACAGGAACAGGAACAGGAACAGGAACAGGAACAGGAACAGGAACAGGAACAGGAACAGGAACAGGAACAGGAACAGGAACAGGAACAGGAACAGGAACAGGACACCCCATAGAGGGTTATGAAAACAGAACAATTAAGGTCTTGTCCCCCTAAAAAGGACGCTCTTCATATCAAGTCACTGAGATAACTCAAATCAAGTTCTTGTCCGATTGAAACTAACCTGATGGAAGCCTTCTAAGTCTCTGCATAAACATTCATTGGGGAATACGCAATCGGTACCGTTGAAGGCTAGTGGTTCCCTACAGGCATTGCAGTTTTCGGATCCTGAGTATAGCGGATCGATGCGGCACGTGTCAAGGTACTGACAACAAGTAGGATCGCCGACCACGAAAGGATCCAAACATTCTGAAGGAAATTAACAATTTACGTGACTTTTTATCAGGAATGCCTTAGAAAAAAATACCTAACTTGAAAGAAACGGCATTCAGCCATATTATGCAAATTCGTTACATGAAGAAACTATTGATAAAATTTGAAATCAATTAACATAGTTACGCTTACAGCATAAAACAGATTCAGAAACTATTTGGTAACATCGTGTGCAGGCTGCAACGATGCGCGCGAACGAAAATCTCAATCCTAGGCCTAATTCATTGGACTGCTTAATGGAAAGTATTGCTTGGCAAATTTACTATCAGCTGAGACCAGTAAGCGGCAAATCCAGGCTGGTAAAATTGTGCAGGTTACAAAAATGTTCTTTGCCGATACAAAAAAATTGTGGTTCCATGAAATTGATTGGAACGGCGTTCAATTTAGGCAACCGATTTACAAATATAATTACACAGCTATAGCGTCACTATACGATAACAATGCACATCAGGAAGCGGCGTGTCCAAGTGTTTGATCCAGAGCTGGGCAAAATGTCTACACCTTCTGAAAACGTATACCTGCTTTTTCATATTGGTAACGCTTTCTATTCTGCAAGGAAACAAATTGGCCAAATTTCCCGAGGATGGTCGCGACGAGCCGTATAGTCAGATCATATAATAAGTTTTACCATTTGGAACATTTTCAGAATTTAACATTCTCAATAAATTTCACTTTTGTATTCTGATTAAATTGAAAATTCTTCCTATACTTACCAGCCGTGGTCAACGGTGATCTTAGTGTTGCTAGAAATAGAAAAAGCACCAGTAAACAGTAATTAGCTACATTCAATTTCAGCTCGTTTAGATTTAAAGATTCGGATCAGTAAAAGTAACCCTCTGCTTGATTTTCGCAACTACTTTCTCGAATTGGTATAAATTTCCCTTATATGTACTACTCAAAACAAATTAAAGGATCAAACTTAATTATTATTTGTTTTAACCCCTCCAGTCAATTTGACTTTGAAACACCTGACTGAGCAATTGCATCATCTCACATTCTGTGGCATGGACATGCGCTGCAGTGTACAATAAGTAAAATCAACTTCAGTACACACCTGACTGAAATTTTCAAAGGCAAATGTCTGATCCTTTAATTTTTTTGAGTAGTATATAATGACGGTGAAACCTCCCCCCGAAAAACAAAATGGTTAAAAAAATGGCAATGCTGCATACGTGCCTACTATGATGAAACGAGGACACAAATCGAGAACATCCGGAATATAACAGGATTATATGCCATGCCCATTCAGTATGAGTTTGACCAATCATCCCAAAATATTTACAATTTTACTCCAGGACGCGGGAGGCTGTGTGTTCACCCCCCCCCCCCCCCTAAATAAAAGGCCACATCTTTTTAGAATGGAAGAAATTTGTTATCCACTTTCATTGATATATCCTTTGTACGTGCCTGGAATTATACTTACTTGTTACAGAGACACATTCGCAACACTTGTTTTGGAAGAATACCATTTGTTCCCCCTAACCGAGAGAAAAGAAAGAAAAGAAACACATTTGTACAGCATCTGTGTGTAATAAAAAGGATCACTACACTGTAAAAATTGCCCGTAAAGGTGGAAAGGCGTGCAGCAAGGTGCCACCCGTCTAACTTATTTTTTACGGTCGAACCGTATTTAAATTTACCGATAAACCGTAGTTTTTACTGTGAAAAACAGAAAAGGTGTATAAAAGCTATGTTGCAAATTAGCTGCTAAACGGAAGTACGTATTACACATTACTATGGTAGAGTGTACAAATGCTCCGATAATCTACTGAACAATACAAACTAAATGATGTCGTGATTTAGCTTTATATTTAGCTTATCCCACCATAATACAGTCACGGTTTCCCATAAACAATTTCAATATTTGAATACAAAAAAATCTTCACCTATGTTTGTAAAAAAATTATTAAATTCTATAGTAGAATTGTTTGAATAACACATAATTGTGGTCAAGAAGGTGTATTTTGGACTAAATACTGCAATTTAACCTGTAAACAATTTGTTTTTCATTTTTCATTGGTCGTGCAATTGCTACGTACGCGCAGTCCATGTATGGTTACTCACATAATTTTACATGCTTTTTAAGGTAAAAAAATACGGGAATATTTTAGAGTACTTCAATCATTTCATGCGAAATCTGGAACAAAGGCCTTATACATTTTCACAAATTGTTTCCAAAATAACAATCCCAAACATATCGATAGGAATAAACAGAAACTGAAATCATTCAGTGACACAAAGAAAATTGCTAAAACAGGAGATTTAAGAATCCGGTGAAATGAGAAAGAAATTAGTGATGAATAACAACCAAAACAATGGCCAACAACAATCCCGATGTTGCCACTGCATTGAATTAGTCAGTCCATACAAGGAGAACAGTCCAGCAAGAGAAGAAAACAGGAAAACGAATCATGTAATTGCACACAAATAGAAGTGACGATGGTTTTGGAAAAATCTAATAACATAATATATAAAGCGGGAACGTTTGAAAAAAGAAGGCTTTCGAATAAAATGTATATTGCACTGTTATCCATTCCGACATTTTATCATTAAGTGATCAAATGCTTTATTCTCAGAATTCATAGGTTGGTTGTTTTAATTTTGCAATACCTGGTATTGTGCCACAACTCTCATCTGCACTGTTGAAGTCATACTGCAACTGCTATTTTAGAAGAATGCACTGTGCATGTACTGTTGGCTGTATGTATGTGTGTGCATTTACTGCACAAAATGGTGTGCCCTAACTATGATGGTCTGGTGTGCAATATTAACAATGTATCAGGGTCTGGTGTGCCCTAACTGTGATGGTCTAGTGTGCCATATTAACATGTATTAGGTTCTGGTGTGCCCTAACTGTGATGGTCTGGTGTGCCATATTAACATGTATTATGGTCTGGTGTGCCCTAACTGTGATGGTCTGGTGTGCCATATTAACATGTATTAGGGTCTGGTGTGCCCTAACTGTGATGGTCTGGTGTGCCATATTAACATGTATTAGGGTCTGGTGTGCCCTAACTGTGATGGTCTGGTGTGCCATATTAACATGTATTATGGTCTGGTGTGCCCTAATTGTTATTGTCATGGTCTGGTGTGCCATATTTCAAGGCTGGGACTGGTGAACCCAGGGCGTCTGGTATCTGGCAATACTTTTCGTAGGCTAATACAACAAATGCTGTGGCATAATTACTAACAAATACATTGTGTGTGTGCTGTCATTCATTTTCAGTCTAAGAATAATCACCATTTACATTTTTGGCCTATATACATGCATAAGATAACAAGTTGTTTTTTAAGAATTACGATTTCAATGTTCAGTATTGAATTTCAAACTTTCAATAAATTAATGAAACAATGATTAGCATAAACATATCCAGAATATGTTAAATTTAAATTTTGAAACAGTTAATACGTTCAATTCGTTTTATGGTAATTCGTTTCCAAAACCGTTACCTCTGCACAGATTTCTGGACTTTTATGACATTCAAAGTAGCAAGTGTATGTTCCATTTATGCAGTCGCACGAACGGCATTCATCCTGTTGGACCGTGGTACCCTCCTAAAAAAGTTGAAGAAGATAACAAGATGATAAAAACGTATTTGTATCATGTTTGTTTTGTTTTGAAAATTCATTTCGTGGGAGGGAACGACTGATTATTCTTGTAAATCCAAACGGACTTTTTGGGGGCATTCTTATAGTTTCGGTACTTTGTGCTTGTTCTGAACTGACATCATCTGACATTTATTATGAAGGGAATAAATATGTGCTTGGTCGGTTTTAAACAAGTATGTTTAAAACCGCCTTGGGCCTGGACGCTGATAATGACCCGACATAAATAACTTTTAGTATAAATTCAGCAAAAATCCCCAAAATTTGTCGTAAGGAAACTTTGTCGTTACGCCATTTTTTGTGCTTTTCCCTATCCATGTTCAGGGGCCCTGGGCGAAACTACCTTGCTTCTGTCTCTTCTTTATCAGTAATAAGATAATGCAAACAACCCGAACCATACTAAGCAGCAAATTATTATTGCCATTGGTGGTGGAAGTGTTAGTTAATTATTGAAGAATAATTACCTCACACTGATGTGTAGTGGAACTGGCCTTCAATGTCGTGCGAGCTGTAAAACAGTAAGGTCGAGCAAGCTTAGACAAAGAAAAATATAGAGTGACACTGCATTCGTTAAAGTTTGTTATGGGTATCCTAATTGGTGTATAAGCGCTAATGCCTCTCGTCTAAATGTTGGAATTCATTTTAGCAATCAGGTGGAAAATACAAAGCCGGTCCACCGGCTTGGAAAGAAACCGTGGTCACAATCATGAGAGACACGGCAAGGAAAGAACCACTGCACCAATAATGGCCGCCTTACAGATAAAAGCAAGAACACTTCCATTTTGCAGCTATAAAAAGGTCTGTAAAATAGTAAATAATACGGTTTGTGCATGACAAAGTTTTATTTAGTTCATGTGTTTTATTTAGTTCATGTGTGACAAATTTCCACCGATGAATTGAACTGTTTACCGTTAGTTGTAGTTGCTGATGTCGATGTGTTTAATCCAGGCACATAAACAAGAAAAGAAATCAATAAACATGGAAAAGGAAATGTGACTACCTTTAGTTGTCGTTGCAGCTGGAGTAGTTGCTGCAGGGAAAAATGGGGAACATTTAAATAAAATGAGAATTGCAGAAGTTGTTTGGCATAGAGCCTCATTTAGGAAATTCATGGGTGAGTTTACGTATGTTTCAAATGAGGTACTCACGAGGACGTCGTGGTGGTTTTGTGGTCGTCAATACGTCAGAACCTCCTGTAGGAACTGTTTGGACAAAAAACACACACTTGTGAATAAACTGAGTAAAGATCAAACCTAAAAGGTTGGGGACGGGTTATAGGTATGACTTATTCCATTTTAAAGCAAAGAAGTCAGTGAATATATTTGAAAAATCACATGGAAATGATATCTCGATACGGTCAGAATGTTTGCGTACCTTCCTTGCACCCAAGAATATCAACACGCAAACTACTCTCGTCGGTGTTGCTGGAAGATAACACCTCAAACCGAAGTCGTTCTACCCGTGGCAACGGAGTTTGCAGTTTTACAGTCTTAGGTCTTTCGCCACTGAGAGAGGCTTTGAAAACCTGTAATCATACAAAAAACAATTGTTTTTATTTTTGTCGGCCCAAATCGGTTTTTGTTTTACAGCGATATATTTACTTCCAGAACGAAAGTTTCTAATTTCATTTTGACACTAACAAAGAATGACATTCTACGCAATGTTTTCAAACACTTCTATTTTTCCTGCTTTTACCAGTGGCTTCTTTGATGAGTCCAAGACATCTGTAAATTCTTCAAATTCTTCCGAAAACGATAAGATGAAGGTAACATCTTCTGGTCCATCTGTGTTTCCCTGCAGCTTAAATCCACGCACTTCGACCTTGCTGTCAAACTGTACTGTTAGCTTTGGGTGGTTTGCACCAAGGTTGTCTTCTGGGTTTGGCTGCAACTCGAATGTCCAAGGTTGGAAACTGTCGATAACAGTAGAGCCGTCTTCAGAAGCCGGCTCCGTTGACCGTCCTTTTTCCAGACCGTCTTCGCCTCCTATTGATTCCATACAGTATCCTAAAACGAAATACAGCGGAGGTGAAAGCGTCAAATGTTTTATAGAGAGAATTCGGATATTCCAGTTAAATATATCAATTCCAACCCAATCCAACCCGATCCGATCCGATCCGATCCGATCCGATCCGATCCAATCCAATCCATACAGCAAATCAAATTGAAACTTGAATGCATACCTGCTGTGGTCGATGTGGATGTCTGTGTGGTTGTTGTCACAACTGTTTTAAAGGAGGAAAAAGTTATGGTCAGTTTCAAGCGAGGGACATATGGATTTGGCACCGAGCAGTTTAACTTTGGACGATCAATTTGTCTTCACATTTCATCAGTGCAAATAGTGTTGTTATACCAGTGAACAACATTTTGTATGTTTCATGTTTACCTTTTGTTGTTGCTGCTGGGGTAGTGGTTGACACTTCTGTAGAAACAAAAAACGGGCATATTCAAAAAGTAGAATAAATATATGTCGTGTGATCAGACACAATCTGTCCAGGAAACCTTTATCGCTGGCACATGAAATAAAGATGGAAAATCATCTAAGGTAGATGATCAACACCAACCTTCCATGCAACCCAGGAAATCGACACGCAAACTACCACTCTCATCGTCGTCAATTGACACAACCTCCAGTCGAAGTTGATCAATATCAGTCACCGGACTCGGCAAGATCGCGGTCACAGGCTTTCCACCATTTAGAGTTGCCTCAACAATCTGGAAGATGAAAGAATGAACCATGTACCACCAGTCAATGAAATTTCACACTCAAGATCAAATTAGTTTATGTAAACACGTCAATGTAACCGAGTGTTTGATTCTTTCATTCTTTGTGGTATTTTTTAATGTGCATCTACTTAACCATTTTCAAATAGGGCCTACACTCGAAAACTTAAACAGAAGGAAAAAACAAGAAATACAATTTCAACTTACTAGGGTTCTACCAGATGAATCTAGCACATCCGTAAAAGTTGAAGTTGCTTCGTCCAGGACAGATAGGATAATTCGAGCCTTTTGGGGTTGATCGGTATTTCCCTGCAGTTTCAGGGCATGCACTTCAACCTTAGTATTGAACCTGACCACCAAATTGGGGTTGTTTTCGCGGTTGTCTTTAGGCTCTAACTGCAACGGGAATGTCCATGGTCTATCAGCGTTGATGTCAGTAGACTCATCCCCGGAAGCTGGAATGGTCGAGCGCTCACTCTCAAGTCCTTGTTCCCCGTCCATTGGCTCCATGCAGTATCCTAGAAAAAAATACAACGTGATCAAAATTGTCAGGATTTGAACTTGCCCGAGTATTTAAAACAGACAAGTAAAAACCAGATATTCTAGTGCAGTTCATGACATTCAGATCAATTTAGCTCATCCAACCAAACCACGACAAGCTCATCCAAAATAATGCGTACCTGCTGTAGTCGACGTGGATGTCTGTGTGGTTGTTGTCACGACTGTTGAGAGAGTGAAAAGGGTGAGGTCAGTGTACAAAGTGTGAAAACAATTCTGCTCACTGCCGTTGTTAGCATTGCAAAATAACCTAGTCTTCTGATTTGATGATGGACTTCTTATAAGGCATTAACGGCAGCATTTACCTTTAGTTGTTGTTGCTGGAGTAGTTGTTGACACTTCTGGTGAAGACAAAAAGCACGAAATTTATTAAAGTGAAATAGATGGTCTGAATGGACAAAATTTGCCAAGTAAACATTCATAACTTGCAATTGAATCAAGTTGGAAACTCGATATATGGAAGCTTATCAAAACCTACCTTCCGTGCAACCAAGGAAATCAACACGCACACTCCCACTCTTATCTTTGTCGATGGACAAAACCTCTAGTCGAACTTGATCGATATCAGTCACGGGCATCGGCAATATTTCAGTCACAGGCCTTCGACCACTCAGAATGGCCTCCACAATCTGACCAATGAAAACAGCGAATAAGTTAAGCAAGCATCCTACGGATTGAATGAATTTTGGTAATAGATTCACCGTCAAATCAATAGCCGATTCACTCAGGTCTGTTTTATTAATTTAAATGAAGCAAGCGTTCGGCTATATTCAAATAAACACAAAGAAAGAATGAGCAACAAAACGTCAACTTACAAGTGGTTTGCCAGATGAATCAGTCACATCCGCAAAGCTCGACGTGGTTTCGTCCGGGACCGACAGGATGATTCGAACTTCTTGGGACTCATCCGTATTTCCCTGCAGCTTTAAGCCATGCAATTCAACCTTGGCGTTGAACTTGACCACCAATTTGGGGTTTTCCTCGCGGTTGTCTTTAGGTTTGGTCTGTAATGTGAATGTCCACGGTGTATCGGCGTTGATGTCGGTTGACTGGCCCTCGGAAGATGGAACCGTTGATCGATCACTCTCAAGGCCCTGTTCTCCATCCATTGGCTCCATACAGTATCCTGAAAGAAAGTCCATCACGCCTGTTAGATTGATGCAACTTCTACCTGGTACGACAGCCTGTTGCAGCAAATTGAACAGCCAGATGAAATTCAAAGTTTAAAACGAGACAAAAAATACCCACCTGCTGTTGTCGATTTGGAGGTTTGTGTGGTGGTAGTCACAACTGTCGAAGGGAAAGACACAGAATAATACTTCAAAGCGTTTGTTAAATAGTCAAATGTTTGATACTGATTAGTATTTCCTTCATCTTGAAAGATTTTAGGATTGGCGACTGTTTAATCCAGGCACATAAACAAGAAAAGAAATCAATAAACATGGAAAAGGAAATGTGACTACCTTTAGTTGTCGTTGCAGCTGGAGCAGTTGCTGCAGGGAAAAATGGGGAACATTTAAATAAAATGAGAATTGCAGAAGTTTTTTGGCATAGAGCCTCATTTAGGAAATTCATGGGTGAGTTTACGTATGTTTCAAATGAGGTACTCACGAGGACGTCGTGGTGGTTTTGTGGTCGTCAATACGTCAGAACCTCCTGTAGGAACTGTTTGGACAAAAAACACACACTTGTGAATAAACTGAGTAAAGATCAAACCTAAAAGGTTGGGGACGGGTTATAGGTATGACTTATTCCATTTTAAAGCAAAGAAGTCAGTGAATATATTTGAAAAATCACATGGAAATGATATCTCGATACGGTCAGAATGTTTGCGTACCTTCCTTGCACCCAAGAATATCAACACGCAAACTACTCTCGTCGGTGTTGCTGGAAGATAACACCTCAAACCGAAGTCGTTCTACCCGTGGCAACGGAGTTTGCAGTTTTACAGTCTTAGGTCTTTCGCCACTGAGAGAGGCTTTGAAAACCTGTAATCATACAAAAAACAATTGTTTTTATTTTTGTCGGCCCAAATCGGTTTTTGTTTTACAGCGATATATTTACTTCCAGAACGAAAGTTTCTAATTTCATTTTGACACTAACAAAGAATGACATTCTACGCAATGTTTTCAAACACTTCTATTTTTCCTGCTTTTACCAGTGGCTTCTTTGATGAGTCCAAGACATCTGTAAATTCTTCAAATTCTTCCGAAAACGATAAGATGAAGGTAACATCTTCTGGTCCATCTGTGTTTCCCTGCAGCTTAAATCCACGCACTTCGACCTTGCTGTCAAACTGTACTGTTAGCTTTGGGTGGTTTGCACCAAGGTTGTCTTCTTGGTTTGGCTGCAACTCGAATGTCCAAGGTTGGAAACTGTCGATAACAGTAGAGCCGTCTTCAGAAGCCGGCTCCGTTGACCGTCCTTTTTCCAGACCGTCTTCGCCTCCTATTGATTCCATACAGTATCCTAAAACGAAATACAGCGGAGGTGAAAGCGTCAAATGTTTTATAGAGAGAATTCGGATATTCCAGTTAAATATATCAATTCCAACCCAATCCAACCCGATCCGATCCGATCCGATCCGATCCGATCCGATCCAATCCAATCCATACAGCAAATCAAATTGAAACTTGAATGCATACCTGCTGTGGTCGATGTGGATGTCTGTGTGGTTGTTGTCACAACTGTTTTAAAGGAGGAAAAAGTTATGGTCAGTTTCAAGCGAGGGACATATGGATTTGGCACCGAGCAGTTTAACTTTGGACGATCAATTTGTCTTCACATTTCATCAGTGCAAATAATGTTGTTATACCAGTGAACAACATTTTGTATGTTTCATGTTTACCTTTTGTTGTTGCTGCTGGGGTAGTGGTTGACACTTCTGTAGAAACAAAAAACGGGCATATTCAAAAAGTAGAATAAATATATGTCGTGTGATCAGACACAATCTGTCTAGGAAACCTTTATCGCTGGCACATGAAATAAAGATGGAAAATCATCTAAGGTAGATGATCAACACCAACCTTCCATGCAACCCAGGAAATCGACACGCAAACTACCACTCTCATCGTCGTCAATTGACACAACCTCCAGTCGAAGTTGATCAATATCAGTCACCGGACTCGGCAAGATCGCGGTCACAGGCTTTCCACCATTTAGAGTTGCCTCAACAATCTGGAAGATGAAAGAATGAACCATGTACCACCAGTCAATGAAATTTCACACTCAAGATCAAATTAGTTTATGTAAACACGTCAATGTAACCGAGTGTTTGATTCTTTCATTCTTTGTGGTATTTTTTAATGTGCATCTACTTAACCATTTTCAAATAGGGCCTACACTCGAAAACTTAAACAGAAGGAAAAAACAAGAAATACAATTTCAACTTACTAGGGTTCTACCAGATGAATCTAGCACATCCGTAAAAGTTGAAGTTGCTTCGTCCAGGACAGATAGGATAATTCGAGCCTTTTGGGGTTGATCGGTATTTCCCTGCAGTTTCAGGGCATGCACTTCAACCTTAGTATTGAACCTGACCACCAAATTGGGGTTGTTTTCGCGGTTGTCTTTAGGCTCTAACTGCAACGGGAATGTCCATGGTCTATCAGCGTTGATGTCAGTAGACTCATCCCCGGAAGCTGGAATGGTCGAGCGCTCACTCTCAAGTCCTTGTTCCCCGTCCATTGGCTCCATGCAGTATCCTAGAAAAAAATACAACGTGATCAAAATTGTCAGGATTTGAACTTGCCCGAGTATTTAAAACAGACAAGTAAAAACCAGATATTCTAGTGCAGTTCATGACATTCAGATCAATTTAGCTCATCCAACCAAACCACGACAAGCTCATCCAAAATAATGCGTACCTGCTGTAGTCGACGTGGATGTCTGTGTGGTTGTTGTCACGACTGTTGAGAGAGTGAAAAGGGTGAGGTCAGTGTACAAAGTGTGAAAACAATTCTGCTCACTGCCGTTGTTAGCATTGCAAAATAACCTAGTCTTCTGATTTGATGATGGACTTCTTATAAGGCATTAACGGCAGCATTTACCTTTAGTTGTTGTTGCTGGAGTAGTTGTTGACACTTCTGGTGAAGACAAAAAGCACGAAATTTATTAAAGTGAAATAGATGGTCTGAATGGACAAAATTTGCCAAGTAAACATTCATAACTTGCAATTGAATCAAGTTGGAAACTCGATATATGGAAGCTTATCAAAACCTACCTTCCGTGCAACCAAGGAAATCAACACGCACACTCCCACTCTTATCTTTGTCGATGGACAAAACCTCTAGTCGAACTTGATCGATATCAGTCACGGGCATCGGCAATATTTCAGTCACAGGCCTTCGACCACTCAGAATGGCCTCCACAATCTGACCAATGAAAACAGCGAATAAGTTAAGCAAGCATCCTACGGATTGAATGAATTTTGGTAATAGATTCACCGTCAAATCAATAGCCGATTCACTCAGGTCTGTTTTATTAATTTAAATGAAGCAAGCGTTCGGCTATATTCAAATAAACACAAAGAAAGAATGAGCAACAAAACGTCAACTTACAAGTGGTTTGCCAGATGAATCAGTCACATCCGCAAAGCTCGACGTGGTTTCGTCCGGGACCGACAGGATGATTCGAACTTCTTGGGACTCATCCGTATTTCCCTGCAGCTTTAAGCCATGCAATTCAACCTTGGCGTTGAACTTGACCACCAATTTGGGGTTTTCCTCGCGGTTGTCTTTAGGTTTGGTCTGTAATGTGAATGTCCACGGTGTATCGGCGTTGATGTCGGTTGACTGGCCCTCGGAAGATGGAACCGTTGATCGATCACTCTCAAGGCCCTGTTCTCCATCCATTGGCTCCATACAGTATCCTGAAAGAAAGTCCATCACGCCTGTTAGATTGATGCAACTTCTACCTGGTACGACAGCCTGTTGCAGCAAATTGAACAGCCAGATGAAATTCAAAGTTTAAAACGAGACAAAAAATACCCACCTGCTGTTGTCGATTTGGAGGTTTGTGTGGTGGTAGTCACAACTGTCGAAGGGAAAGACACAGAATAATACTTCAAAGCGTTTGTTAAATAGTCAAATGTTTGATACTGATTAGTATTTCCTTCATCTTGAAAGATTTTAGGATTGGCGACTGTTTAATCCAGGCACATAAACAAGAAAAGAAATCAATAAACATGGAAAAGGAAATGTGACTACCTTTAGTTGTCGTTGCAGCTGGAGCAGTTGCTGCAGGGAAAAATGGGGAACATTTAAATAAAATGAGAATTGCAGAAGTTTTTTGGCATAGAGCCTCATTTAGGAAATTCATGGGTGAGTTTACGTATGTTTCAAATGAGGTACTCACGAGGACGTCGTGGTGGTTTTGTGGTCGTCAATACGTCAGAACCTCCTGTAGGAACTGTTTGGACAAAAAACACACACTTGTGAATAAACTGAGTAAAGATCAAACCTAAAAGGTTGGGGACGGGTTATAGGTATGACTTATTCCATTTTAAAGCAAAGAAGTCAGTGAATATATTTGAAAAATCACATGGAAATGATATCTCGATACGGTCAGAATGTTTGCGTACCTTCCTTGCACCCAAGAATATCAACACGCAAACTACTCTCGTCGGTGTTGCTGGAAGATAACACCTCAAACCGAAGTCGTTCTACCCGTGGCAACGGAGTTTGCAGTTTTACAGTCTTAGGTCTTTCGCCACTGAGAGAGGCTTTGAAAACCTGTAATCATACAAAAAACAATTGTTTTTATTTTTGTCGGCCCAAATCGGTTTTTGTTTTACAGCGATATATTTACTTCCAGAACGAAAGTTTCTAATTTCATTTTGACACTAACAAAGAATGACATTCTACGCAATGTTTTCAAACACTTCTATTTTTCCTGCTTTTACCAGTGGCTTCTTTGATGAGTCCAAGACATCTGTAAATTCTTCAAATTCTTCCGAAAACGATAAGATGAAGGTAACATCTTCTGGTCCATCTGTGTTTCCCTGCAGCTTAAATCCACGCACTTCGACCTTGCTGTCAAACTGTACTGTTAGCTTTGGGTGGTTTGCACCAAGGTTGTCTTCTTGGTTTGGCTGCAACTCGAATGTCCAAGGTTGGAAACTGTCGATAACAGTAGAGCCGTCTTCAGAAGCCGGCTCCGTTGACCGTCCTTTTTCCAGACCGTCTTCGCCTCCTATTGATTCCATACAGTATCCTAAAACGAAATACAGCGGAGGTGAAAGCGTCAAATGTTTTATAGAGAGAATTCGGATATTCCAGTTAAATATATCAATTCCAACCCAATCCAACCCGATCCGATCCGATCCGATCCGATCCGATCCGATCCAATCCAATCCATACAGCAAATCAAATTGAAACTTGAATGCATACCTGCTGTGGTCGATGTGGATGTCTGTGTGGTTGTTGTCACAACTGTTTTAAAGGAGGAAAAAGTTATGGTCAGTTTCAAGCGAGGGACATATGGATTTGGCACCGAGCAGTTTAACTTTGGACGATCAATTTGTCTTCACATTTCATCAGTGCAAATAATGTTGTTATACCAGTGAACAACATTTTGTATGTTTCATGTTTACCTTTTGTTGTTGCTGCTGGGGTAGTGGTTGACACTTCTGTAGAAACAAAAAACGGGCATATTCAAAAAGTAGAATAAATATATGTCGTGTGATCAGACACAATCTGTCCAGGAAACCTTTATCGCTGGCACATGAAATAAAGATGGAAAATCATCTAAGGTAGATGATCAACACCAACCTTCCATGCAACCCAGGAAATCGACACGCAAACTACCACTCTCATCGTCGTCAATTGACACAACCTCCAGTCGAAGTTGATCAATATCAGTCACCGGACTCGGCAAGATCGCGGTCACAGGCTTTCCACCATTTAGAGTTGCCTCAACAATCTGGAAGATGAAAGAATGAACCATGTACCACCAGTCAATGAAATTTCACACTCAAGATCAAATTAGTTTATGTAAACACGTCAATGTAACCGAGTGTTTGATTCTTTCATTCTTTGTGGTATTTTTTAATGTGCATCTACTTAACCATTTTCAAATAGGGCCTACACTCGAAAACTTAAACAGAAGGAAAAAACAAGAAATACAATTTCAACTTACTAGGGTTCTACCAGATGAATCTAGCACATCCGTAAAAGTTGAAGTTGCTTCGTCCAGGACAGATAGGATAATTCGAGCCTTTTGGGGTTGATCGGTATTTCCCTGCAGTTTCAGGGCATGCACTTCAACCTTAGTATTGAACCTGACCACCAAATTGGGGTTGTTTTCGCGGTTGTCTTTAGGCTCTAACTGCAACGGGAATGTCCATGGTCTATCAGCGTTGATGTCAGTAGACTCATCCCCGGAAGCTGGAATGGTCGAGCGCTCACTCTCAAGTCCTTGTTCCCCGTCCATTGGCTCCATGCAGTATCCTAGAAAAAAATACAACGTGATCAAAATTGTCAGGATTTGAACTTGCCCGAGTATTTAAAACAGACAAGTAAAAACCAGATATTCTAGTGCAGTTCATGACATTCAGATCAATTTAGCTCATCCAACCAAACCACGACAAGCTCATCCAAAATAATGCGTACCTGCTGTAGTCGACGTGGATGTCTGTGTGGTTGTTGTCACGACTGTTGAGAGAGTGAAAAGGGTGAGGTCAGTGTACAAAGTGTGAAAACAATTCTGCTCACTGCCGTTGTTAGCATTGCAAAATAACCTAGTCTTCTGATTTGATGATGGACTTCTTATAAGGCATTAACGGCAGCATTTACCTTTAGTTGTTGTTGCTGGAGTAGTTGTTGACACTTCTGGTGAAGACAAAAAGCACGAAATTTATTAAAGTGAAATAGATGGTCTGAATGGACAAAATTTGCCAAGTAAACATTCATAACTTGCAATTGAATCAAGTTGGAAACTCGATATATGGAAGCTTATCAAAACCTACCTTCCGTGCAACCAAGGAAATCAACACGCACACTCCCACTCTTATCTTTGTCGATGGACAAAACCTCTAGTCGAACTTGATCGATATCAGTCACGGGCATCGGCAATATTTCAGTCACAGGCCTTCGACCACTCAGAATGGCCTCCACAATCTGACCAATGAAAACAGCGAATAAGTTAAGCAAGCATCCTACGGATTGAATGAATTTTGGTAATAGATTCACCGTCAAATCAATAGCCGATTCACTCAGGTCTGTTTTATTAATTTAAATGAAGCAAGCGTTCGGCTATATTCAAATAAACACAAAGAAAGAATGAGCAACAAAACGTCAACTTACAAGTGGTTTGCCAGATGAATCAGTCACATCCGCAAAGCTCGACGTGGTTTCGTCCGGGACCGACAGGATGATTCGAACTTCTTGGGACTCATCCGTATTTCCCTGCAGCTTTAAGCCATGCAATTCAACCTTGGCGTTGAACTTGACCACCAATTTGGGGTTTTCCTCGCGGTTGTCTTTAGGTTTGGTCTGTAATGTGAATGTCCACGGTGTATCGGCGTTGATGTCGGTTGACTGGCCCTCGGAAGATGGAACCGTTGATCGATCACTCTCAAGGCCCTGTTCTCCATCCATTGGCTCCATACAGTATCCTGAAAGAAAGTCCATCACGCCTGTTAGATTGATGCAACTTCTACCTGGTACGACAGCCTGTTGCAGCAAATTGAACAGCCAGATGAAATTCAAAGTTTAAAACGAGACAAAAAATACCCACCTGCTGTTGTCGATTTGGAGGTTTGTGTGGTGGTAGTCACAACTGTCGAAGGGAAAGACACAGAATAATACTTCAAAGCGTTTGTTAAATAGTCAAATGTTTGATACTGATTAGTATTTCCTTCATCTTGAAAGATTTTAGGATTGGCGACTGTTTAATCCAGGCACATAAACAAGAAAAGAAATCAATAAACATGGAAAAGGAAATGTGACTACCTTTAGTTGTCGTTGCAGCTGGAGCAGTTGCTGCAGGGAAAAATGGGGAACATTTAAATAAAATGAGAATTGCAGAAGTTTTTTGGCATAGAGCCTCATTTAGGAAATTCATGGGTGAGTTTACGTATGTTTCAAATGAGGTACTCACGAGGACGTCGTGGTGGTTTTGTGGTCGTCAATACGTCAGAACCTCCTGTAGGAACTGTTTGGACAAAAAACACACACTTGTGAATAAACTGAGTAAAGATCAAACCTAAAAGGTTGGGGACGGGTTATAGGTATGACTTATTCCATTTTAAAGCAAAGAAGTCAGTGAATATATTTGAAAAATCACATGGAAATGATATCTCGATACGGTCAGAATGTTTGCGTACCTTCCTTGCACCCAAGAATATCAACACGCAAACTACTCTCGTCGGTGTTGCTGGAAGATAACACCTCAAACCGAAGTCGTTCTACCCGTGGCAACGGAGTTTGCAGTTTTACAGTCTTAGGTCTTTCGCCACTGAGAGAGGCTTTGAAAACCTGTAATCATACAAAAAACAATTGTTTTTATTTTTGTCGGCCCAAATCGGTTTTTGTTTTACAGCGATATATTTACTTCCAGAACGAAAGTTTCTAATTTCATTTTGACACTAACAAAGAATGACATTCTACGCAATGTTTTCAAACACTTCTATTTTTCCTGCTTTTACCAGTGGCTTCTTTGATGAGTCCAAGACATCTGTAAATTCTTCAAATTCTTCCGAAAACGATAAGATGAAGGTAACATCTTCTGGTCCATCTGTGTTTCCCTGCAGCTTAAATCCACGCACTTCGACCTTGCTGTCAAACTGTACTGTTAGCTTTGGGTGGTTTGCACCAAGGTTGTCTTCTTGGTTTGGCTGCAACTCGAATGTCCAAGGTTGGAAACTGTCGATAACAGTAGAGCCGTCTTCAGAAGCCGGCTCCGTTGACCGTCCTTTTTCCAGACCGTCTTCGCCTCCTATTGATTCCATACAGTATCCTAAAACGAAATACAGCGGAGGTGAAAGCGTCAAATGTTTTATAGAGAGAATTCGGATATTCCAGTTAAATATATCAATTCCAACCCAATCCAACCCGATCCGATCCGATCCGATCCGATCCGATCCGATCCAATCCAATCCATACAGCAAATCAAATTGAAACTTGAATGCATACCTGCTGTGGTCGATGTGGATGTCTGTGTGGTTGTTGTCACAACTGTTTTAAAGGAGGAAAAAGTTATGGTCAGTTTCAAGCGAGGGACATATGGATTTGGCACCGAGCAGTTTAACTTTGGACGATCAATTTGTCTTCACATTTCATCAGTGCAAATAATGTTGTTATACCAGTGAACAACATTTTGTATGTTTCATGTTTACCTTTTGTTGTTGCTGCTGGGGTAGTGGTTGACACTTCTGTAGAAACAAAAAACGGGCATATTCAAAAAGTAGAATAAATATATGTCGTGTGATCAGACACAATCTGTCCAGGAAACCTTTATCGCTGGCACATGAAATAAAGATGGAAAATCATCTAAGGTAGATGATCAACACCAACCTTCCATGCAACCCAGGAAATCGACACGCAAACTACCACTCTCATCGTCGTCAATTGACACAACCTCCAGTCGAAGTTGATCAATATCAGTCACCGGACTCGGCAAGATCGCGGTCACAGGCTTTCCACCATTTAGAGTTGCCTCAACAATCTGGAAGATGAAAGAATGAACCATGTACCACCAGTCAATGAAATTTCACACTCAAGATCAAATTAGTTTATGTAAACACGTCAATGTAACCGAGTGTTTGATTCTTTCATTCTTTGTGGTATTTTTTAATGTGCATCTACTTAACCATTTTCAAATAGGGCCTACACTCGAAAACTTAAACAGAAGGAAAAAACAAGAAATACAATTTCAACTTACTAGGGTTCTACCAGATGAATCTAGCACATCCGTAAAAGTTGAAGTTGCTTCGTCCAGGACAGATAGGATAATTCGAGCCTTTTGGGGTTGATCGGTATTTCCCTGCAGTTTCAGGGCATGCACTTCAACCTTAGTATTGAACCTGACCACCAAATTGGGGTTGTTTTCGCGGTTGTCTTTAGGCTCTAACTGCAACGGGAATGTCCATGGTCTATCAGCGTTGATGTCAGTAGACTCATCCCCGGAAGCTGGAACGGTCGAGCGCTCACTCTCAAGTCCTTGTTCCCCGTCCATTGGCTCCATGCAGTATCCTAGAAAAAAATACAACGTGATCAAAATTGTCAGGATTTGAACTTGCCCGAGTATTTAAAACAGACAAGTAAAAACCAGATATTCTAGTGCAGTTCATGACATTCAGATCAATTTAGCTCATCCAACCAAACCACGACAAGCTCATCCAAAATAATGCGTACCTGCTGTAGTCGACGTGGATGTCTGTGTGGTTGTTGTCACGACTGTTGAGAGAGTGAAAAGGGTGAGGTCAGTGTACAAAGTGTGAAAACAATTCTGCTCACTGCCGTTGTTAGCATTGCAAAATAACCTAGTCTTCTGATTTGATGATGGACTTCTTATAAGGCATTAACGGCAGCATTTACCTTTAGTTGTTGTTGCTGGAGTAGTTGTTGACACTTCTGGTGAAGACAAAAAGCACGAAATTTATTAAAGTGAAATAGATGGTCTGAATGGACAAAATTTGCCAAGTAAACATTCATAACTTGCAATTGAATCAAGTTGGAAACTCGATATATGGAAGCTTATCAAAACCTACCTTCCGTGCAACCAAGGAAATCAACACGCACACTCCCACTCTTATCTTTGTCGATGGACAAAACCTCTAGTCGAACTTGATCGATATCAGTCACGGGCATCGGCAATATTTCAGTCACAGGCCTTCGACCACTCAGAATGGCCTCCACAATCTGACCAATGAAAACAGCGAATAAGTTAAGCAAGCATCCTACGGATTGAATGAATTTTGGTAATAGATTCACCGTCAAATCAATAGCCGATTCACTCAGGTCTGTTTTATTAATTTAAATGAAGCAAGCGTTCGGCTATATTCAAATAAACACAAAGAAAGAATGAGCAACAAAACGTCAACTTACAAGTGGTTTGCCAGATGAATCAGTCACATCCGCAAAGCTCGACGTGGTTTCGTCCGGGACCGACAGGATGATTCGAACTTCTTGGGACTCATCCGTATTTCCCTGCAGCTTTAAGCCATGCAATTCAACCTTGGCGTTGAACTTGACCACCAATTTGGGGTTTTCCTCGCGGTTGTCTTTAGGTTTGGTCTGTAATGTGAATGTCCACGGTGTATCGGCGTTGATGTCGGTTGACTGGCCCTCGGAAGATGGAACCGTTGATCGATCACTCTCAAGGCCCTGTTCTCCATCCATTGGCTCCATACAGTATCCTGAAAGAAAGTCCATCACGCCTGTTAGATTGATGCAACTTCTACCTGGTACGACAGCCTGTTGCAGCAAATTGAACAGCCAGATGAAATTCAAAGTTTAAAACGAGACAAAAAATACCCACCTGCTGTTGTCGATTTGGAGGTTTGTGTGGTGGTAGTCACAACTGTCGAAGGGAAAGACACAGAATAATACTTCAAAGCGTTTGTTAAATAGTCAAATGTTTGATACTGATTAGTATTTCCTTCATCTTGAAAGATTTTAGGATTGGCGACTGTTTAATCCAGGCACATAAACAAGAAAAGAAATCAATAAACATGGAAAAGGAAATGTGACTACCTTTAGTTGTCGTTGCAGCTGGAGCAGTTGCTGCAGGGAAAAATGGGGAACATTTAAATAAAATGAGAATTGCAGAAGTTTTTTGGCATAGAGCCTCATTTAGGAAATTCATGGGTGAGTTTACGTATGTTTCAAATGAGGTACTCACGAGGACGTCGTGGTGGTTTTGTGGTCGTCAATACGTCAGAACCTCCTGTAGGAACTGTTTGGACAAAAAACACACACTTGTGAATAAACTGAGTAAAGATCAAACCTAAAAGGTTGGGGACGGGTTATAGGTATGACTTATTCCATTTTAAAGCAAAGAAGTCAGTGAATATATTTGAAAAATCACATGGAAATGATATCTCGATACGGTCAGAATGTTTGCGTACCTTCCTTGCACCCAAGAATATCAACACGCAAACTACTCTCGTCGGTGTTGCTGGAAGATAACACCTCAAACCGAAGTCGTTCTACCCGTGGCAACGGAGTTTGCAGTTTTACAGTCTTAGGTCTTTCGCCACTGAGAGAGGCTTTGAAAACCTGTAATCATACAAAAAACAATTGTTTTTATTTTTGTCGGCCCAAATCGGTTTTTGTTTTACAGCGATATATTTACTTCCAGAACGAAAGTTTCTAATTTCATTTTGACACTAACAAAGAATGACATTCTACGCAATGTTTTCAAACACTTCTATTTTTCCTGCTTTTACCAGTGGCTTCTTTGATGAGTCCAAGACATCTGTAAATTCTTCAAATTCTTCCGAAAACGATAAGATGAAGGTAACATCTTCTGGTCCATCTGTGTTTCCCTGCAGCTTAAATCCACGCACTTCGACCTTGCTGTCAAACTGTACTGTTAGCTTTGGGTGGTTTGCACCAAGGTTGTCTTCTTGGTTTGGCTGCAACTCGAATGTCCAAGGTTGGAAACTGTCGATAACAGTAGAGCCGTCTTCAGAAGCCGGCTCCGTTGACCGTCCTTTTTCCAGACCGTCTTCGCCTCCTATTGATTCCATACAGTATCCTAAAACGAAATACAGCGGAGGTGAAAGCGTCAAATGTTTTATAGAGAGAATTCGGATATTCCAGTTAAATATATCAATTCCAACCCAATCCAACCCGATCCGATCCGATCCGATCCGATCCGATCCGATCCAATCCAATCCATACAGCAAATCAAATTGAAACTTGAATGCATACCTGCTGTGGTCGATGTGGATGTCTGTGTGGTTGTTGTCACAACTGTTTTAAAGGAGGAAAAAGTTATGGTCAGTTTCAAGCGAGGGACATATGGATTTGGCACCGAGCAGTTTAACTTTGGACGATCAATTTGTCTTCACATTTCATCAGTGCAAATAATGTTGTTATACCAGTGAACAACATTTTGTATGTTTCATGTTTACCTTTTGTTGTTGCTGCTGGGGTAGTGGTTGACACTTCTGTAGAAACAAAAAACGGGCATATTCAAAAAGTAGAATAAATATATGTCGTGTGATCAGACACAATCTGTCCAGGAAACCTTTATCGCTGGCACATGAAATAAAGATGGAAAATCATCTAAGGTAGATGATCAACACCAACCTTCCATGCAACCCAGGAAATCGACACGCAAACTACCACTCTCATCGTCGTCAATTGACACAACCTCCAGTCGAAGTTGATCAATATCAGTCACCGGACTCGGCAAGATCGCGGTCACAGGCTTTCCACCATTTAGAGTTGCCTCAACAATCTGGAAGATGAAAGAATGAACCATGTACCACCAGTCAATGAAATTTCACACTCAAGATCAAATTAGTTTATGTAAACACGTCAATGTAACCGAGTGTTTGATTCTTTCATTCTTTGTGGTATTTTTTAATGTGCATCTACTTAACCATTTTCAAATAGGGCCTACACTCGAAAACTTAAACAGAAGGAAAAAACAAGAAATACAATTTCAACTTACTAGGGTTCTACCAGATGAATCTA
Source organism: Hippasteria phrygiana (assembly GCA_037893225.1). NCBI lineage: Eukaryota > Metazoa > Echinodermata > Asteroidea > Valvatida > Goniasteridae > Hippasteria > Hippasteria phrygiana. The sequence continues at coordinate 233,772 of JAZGUH010000047.1, read as the reverse complement.
GCACATCCGTAAAAGTTGAAGTTGCTTCGTCCAGGACAGATAGGATAATTCGAGCCTTTTGGGGTTGATCGGTATTTCCCTGCAGTTTCAGGGCATGCACTTCAACCTTAGTATTGAACCTGACCACCAAATTGGGGTTGTTTTCGCGGTTGTCTTTAGGCTCTAACTGCAACGGGAATGTCCATGGTCTATCAGCGTTGATGTCAGTAGACTCATCCCCGGAAGCTGGAATGGTCGAGCGCTCACTCTCAAGTCCTTGTTCCCCGTCCATTGGCTCCATGCAGTATCCTAGAAAAAAATACAACGTGATCAAAATTGTCAGGATTTGAACTTGCCCGAGTATTTAAAACAGACAAGTAAAAACCAGATATTCTAGTGCAGTTCATGACATTCAGATCAATTTAGCTCATCCAACCAAACCACGACAAGCTCATCCAAAATAATGCGTACCTGCTGTAGTCGACGTGGATGTCTGTGTGGTTGTTGTCACGACTGTTGAGAGAGTGAAAAGGGTGAGGTCAGTGTACAAAGTGTGAAAACAATTCTGCTCACTGCCGTTGTTAGCATTGCAAAATAACCTAGTCTTCTGATTTGATGATGGACTTCTTATAAGGCATTAACGGCAGCATTTACCTTTAGTTGTTGTTGCTGGAGTAGTTGTTGACACTTCTGGTGAAGACAAAAAGCACGAAATTTATTAAAGTGAAATAGATGGTCTGAATGGACAAAATTTGCCAAGTAAACATTCATAACTTGCAATTGAATCAAGTTGGAAACTCGATATATGGAAGCTTATCAAAACCTACCTTCCGTGCAACCAAGGAAATCAACACGCACACTCCCACTCTTATCTTTGTCGATGGACAAAACCTCTAGTCGAACTTGATCGATATCAGTCACGGGCATCGGCAATATTTCAGTCACAGGCCTTCGACCACTCAGAATGGCCTCCACAATCTGACCAATGAAAACAGCGAATAAGTTAAGCAAGCATCCTACGGATTGAATGAATTTTGGTAATAGATTCACCGTCAAATCAATAGCCGATTCACTCAGGTCTGTTTTATTAATTTAAATGAAGCAAGCGTTCGGCTATATTCAAATAAACACAAAGAAAGAATGAGCAACAAAACGTCAACTTACAAGTGGTTTGCCAGATGAATCAGTCACATCCGCAAAGCTCGACGTGGTTTCGTCCGGGACCGACAGGATGATTCGAACTTCTTGGGACTCATCCGTATTTCCCTGCAGCTTTAAGCCATGCAATTCAACCTTGGCGTTGAACTTGACCACCAATTTGGGGTTTTCCTCGCGGTTGTCTTTAGGTTTGGTCTGTAATGTGAATGTCCACGGTGTATCGGCGTTGATGTCGGTTGACTGGCCCTCGGAAGATGGAACCGTTGATCGATCACTCTCAAGGCCCTGTTCTCCATCCATTGGCTCCATACAGTATCCTGAAAGAAAGTCCATCACGCCTGTTAGATTGATGCAACTTCTACCTGGTACGACAGCCTGTTGCAGCAAATTGAACAGCCAGATGAAATTCAAAGTTTAAAACGAGACAAAAAATACCCACCTGCTGTTGTCGATTTGGAGGTTTGTGTGGTGGTAGTCACAACTGTCGAAGGGAAAGACACAGAATAATACTTCAAAGCGTTTGTTAAATAGTCAAATGTTTGATACTGATTAGTATTTCCTTCATCTTGAAAGATTTTAGGATTGGCGACTGTTTAATCCAGGCACATAAACAAGAAAAGAAATCAATAAACATGGAAAAGGAAATGTGACTACCTTTAGTTGTCGTTGCAGCTGGAGCAGTTGCTGCAGGGAAAAATGGGGAACATTTAAATAAAATGAGAATTGCAGAAGTTTTTTGGCATAGAGCCTCATTTAGGAAATTCATGGGTGAGTTTACGTATGTTTCAAATGAGGTACTCACGAGGACGTCGTGGTGGTTTTGTGGTCGTCAATACGTCAGAACCTCCTGTAGGAACTGTTTGGACAAAAAACACACACTTGTGAATAAACTGAGTAAAGATCAAACCTAAAAGGTTGGGGACGGGTTATAGGTATGACTTATTCCATTTTAAAGCAAAGAAGTCAGTGAATATATTTGAAAAATCACATGGAAATGATATCTCGATACGGTCAGAATGTTTGCGTACCTTCCTTGCACCCAAGAATATCAACACGCAAACTACTCTCGTCGGTGTTGCTGGAAGATAACACCTCAAACCGAAGTCGTTCTACCCGTGGCAACGGAGTTTGCAGTTTTACAGTCTTAGGTCTTTCGCCACTGAGAGAGGCTTTGAAAACCTGTAATCATACAAAAAACAATTGTTTTTATTTTTGTCGGCCCAAATCGGTTTTTGTTTTACAGCGATATATTTACTTCCAGAACGAAAGTTTCTAATTTCATTTTGACACTAACAAAGAATGACATTCTACGCAATGTTTTCAAACACTTCTATTTTTCCTGCTTTTACCAGTGGCTTCTTTGATGAGTCCAAGACATCTGTAAATTCTTCAAATTCTTCCGAAAACGATAAGATGAAGGTAACATCTTCTGGTCCATCTGTGTTTCCCTGCAGCTTAAATCCACGCACTTCGACCTTGCTGTCAAACTGTACTGTTAGCTTTGGGTGGTTTGCACCAAGGTTGTCTTCTTGGTTTGGCTGCAACTCGAATGTCCAAGGTTGGAAACTGTCGATAACAGTAGAGCCGTCTTCAGAAGCCGGCTCCGTTGACCGTCCTTTTTCCAGACCGTCTTCGCCTCCTATTGATTCCATACAGTATCCTAAAACGAAATACAGCGGAGGTGAAAGCGTCAAATGTTTTATAGAGAGAATTCGGATATTCCAGTTAAATATATCAATTCCAACCCAATCCAACCCGATCCGATCCGATCCGATCCGATCCGATCCGATCCAATCCAATCCATACAGCAAATCAAATTGAAACTTGAATGCATACCTGCTGTGGTCGATGTGGATGTCTGTGTGGTTGTTGTCACAACTGTTTTAAAGGAGGAAAAAGTTATGGTCAGTTTCAAGCGAGGGACATATGGATTTGGCACCGAGCAGTTTAACTTTGGACGATCAATTTGTCTTCACATTTCATCAGTGCAAATAATGTTGTTATACCAGTGAACAACATTTTGTATGTTTCATGTTTACCTTTTGTTGTTGCTGCTGGGGTAGTGGTTGACACTTCTGTAGAAACAAAAAACGGGCATATTCAAAAAGTAGAATAAATATATGTCGTGTGATCAGACACAATCTGTCCAGGAAACCTTTATCGCTGGCACATGAAATAAAGATGGAAAATCATCTAAGGTAGATGATCAACACCAACCTTCCATGCAACCCAGGAAATCGACACGCAAACTACCACTCTCATCGTCGTCAATTGACACAACCTCCAGTCGAAGTTGATCAATATCAGTCACCGGACTCGGCAAGATCGCGGTCACAGGCTTTCCACCATTTAGAGTTGCCTCAACAATCTGGAAGATGAAAGAATGAACCATGTACCACCAGTCAATGAAATTTCACACTCAAGATCAAATTAGTTTATGTAAACACGTCAATGTAACCGAGTGTTTGATTCTTTCATTCTTTGTGGTATTTTTTAATGTGCATCTACTTAACCATTTTCAAATAGGGCCTACACTCGAAAACTTAAACAGAAGGAAAAAACAAGAAATACAATTTCAACTTACTAGGGTTCTACCAGATGAATCTAGCACATCCGTAAAAGTTGAAGTTGCTTCGTCCAGGACAGATAGGATAATTCGAGCCTTTTGGGGTTGATCGGTATTTCCCTGCAGTTTCAGGGCATGCACTTCAACCTTAGTATTGAACCTGACCACCAAATTGGGGTTGTTTTCGCGGTTGTCTTTAGGCTCTAACTGCAACGGGAATGTCCATGGTCTATCAGCGTTGATGTCAGTAGACTCATCCCCGGAAGCTGGAATGGTCGAGCGCTCACTCTCAAGTCCTTGTTCCCCGTCCATTGGCTCCATGCAGTATCCTAGAAAAAAATACAACGTGATCAAAATTGTCAGGATTTGAACTTGCCCGAGTATTTAAAACAGACAAGTAAAAACCAGATATTCTAGTGCAGTTCATGACATTCAGATCAATTTAGCTCATCCAACCAAACCACGACAAGCTCATCCAAAATAATGCGTACCTGCTGTAGTCGACGTGGATGTCTGTGTGGTTGTTGTCACGACTGTTGAGAGAGTGAAAAGGGTGAGGTCAGTGTACAAAGTGTGAAAACAATTCTGCTCACTGCCGTTGTTAGCATTGCAAAATAACCTAGTCTTCTGATTTGATGATGGACTTCTTATAAGGCATTAACGGCAGCATTTACCTTTAGTTGTTGTTGCTGGAGTAGTTGTTGACACTTCTGGTGAAGACAAAAAGCACGAAATTTATTAAAGTGAAATAGATGGTCTGAATGGACAAAATTTGCCAAGTAAACATTCATAACTTGCAATTGAATCAAGTTGGAAACTCGATATATGGAAGCTTATCAAAACCTACCTTCCGTGCAACCAAGGAAATCAACACGCACACTCCCACTCTTATCTTTGTCGATGGACAAAACCTCTAGTCGAACTTGATCGATATCAGTCACGGGCATCGGCAATATTTCAGTCACAGGCCTTCGACCACTCAGAATGGCCTCCACAATCTGACCAATGAAAACAGCGAATAAGTTAAGCAAGCATCCTACGGATTGAATGAATTTTGGTAATAGATTCACCGTCAAATCAATAGCCGATTCACTCAGGTCTGTTTTATTAATTTAAATGAAGCAAGCGTTCGGCTATATTCAAATAAACACAAAGAAAGAATGAGCAACAAAACGTCAACTTACAAGTGGTTTGCCAGATGAATCAGTCACATCCGCAAAGCTCGACGTGGTTTCGTCCGGGACCGACAGGATGATTCGAACTTCTTGGGACTCATCCGTATTTCCCTGCAGCTTTAAGCCATGCAATTCAACCTTGGCGTTGAACTTGACCACCAATTTGGGGTTTTCCTCGCGGTTGTCTTTAGGTTTGGTCTGTAATGTGAATGTCCACGGTGTATCGGCGTTGATGTCGGTTGACTGACCCTCGGAAGATGGAACCGTTGATCGATCACTCTCAAGGCCCTGTTCTCCATCCATTGGCTCCATACAGTATCCTGAAAGAAAGTCCATCACGCCTGTTAGATTGATGCAACTTCTACCTGGTACGACAGCCTGTTGCAGCAAATTGAACAGCCAGATGAAATTCAAAGTTTAAAACGAGACAAAAAATACCCACCTGCTGTTGTCGATTTGGAGGTTTGTGTGGTGGTAGTCACAACTGTCGAAGGGAAAGACACAGAATAATACTTCAAAGCGTTTGTTAAATAGTCAAATGTTTGATACTGATTAGTATTTCCTTCATCTTGAAAGATTTTAGGATTGGCGACTGTTTAATCCAGGCACATAAACAAGAAAAGAAATCAATAAACATGGAACAGGAAATGTGACTACCTTTAGTTGTCGTTGCAGCTGGAGTAGTTGCTGCAGGGAAAAATGGGGAACATTTAAATAAAATGAGAATTGCAGAAGTTTTTTGGCATAGAGCCTCATTTAGGAAATTCATGGGTGAGTTTACGTATGTTTCAAATGAGGTACTCACGAGGACGTCGTGGTGGTTTTGTGGTCGTCAATACGTCAGAACCTCCTGTAGGAACTGTTTGGACAAAAAACACACACTTGTGAATAAACTGAGTAAAGATCAAACCTAAAAGGTTGGGGACGGGTTATAGGTATGACTTATTCCATTTTAAAGCAAAGAAGTCAGTGAATATATTTGAAAAATCACATGGAAATGATATCTCGATACGGTCAGAATGTTTGCGTACCTTCCTTGCACCCAAGAATATCAACACGCAAACTACTCTCGTCGGTGTTGCTGGAAGATAACACCTCAAACCGAAGTCGTTCTACCCGTGGCAACGGAGTTTGCAGTTTTACAGTCTTAGGTCTTTCGCCACTGAGAGAGGCTTTGAAAACCTGTAATCATACAAAAAACAATTGTTTTTATTTTTGTCGGCCCAAATCGGTTTTTGTTTTACAGCGATATATTTACTTCCAGAACGAAAGTTTCTAATTTCATTTTGACACTAACAAAGAATGACATTCTACGCAATGTTTTCAAACACTTCTATTTTTCCTGCTTTTACCAGTGGCTTCTTTGATGAGTCCAAGACATCTGTAAATTCTTCAAATTCTTCCGAAAACGATAAGATGAAGGTAACATCTTCTGGTCCATCTGTGTTTCCCTGCAGCTTAAATCCACGCACTTCGACCTTGCTGTCAAACTGTACTGTTAGCTTTGGGTGGTTTGCACCAAGGTTGTCTTCTTGGTTTGGCTGCAACTCGAATGTCCAAGGTTGGAAACTGTCGATAACAGTAGAGCCGTCTTCAGAAGCCGGCTCCGTTGACCGTCCTTTTTCCAGACCGTCTTCGCCTCCTATTGATTCCATACAGTATCCTAAAACGAAATACAGCGGAGGTGAAAGCGTCAAATGTTTTATAGAGAGAATTCGGATATTCCAGTTAAATATATCAATTCCAACCCAATCCAACCCGATCCGATCCGATCCGATCCGATCCGATCCGATCCAATCCAATCCATACAGCAAATCAAATTGAAACTTGAATGCATACCTGCTGTGGTCGATGTGGATGTCTGTGTGGTTGTTGTCACAACTGTTTTAAAGGAGGAAAAAGTTATGGTCAGTTTCAAGCGAGGGACATATGGATTTGGCACCGAGCAGTTTAACTTTGGACGATCAATTTGTCTTCACATTTCATCAGTGCAAATAATGTTGTTATACCAGTGAACAACATTTTGTATGTTTCATGTTTACCTTTTGTTGTTGCTGCTGGGGTAGTGGTTGACACTTCTGTAGAAACAAAAAACGGGCATATTCAAAAAGTAGAATAAATATATGTCGTGTGATCAGACACAATCTGTCCAGGAAACCTTTATCGCTGGCACATGAAATAAAGATGGAAAATCATCTAAGGTAGATGATCAACACCAACCTTCCATGCAACCCAGGAAATCGACACGCAAACTACCACTCTCATCGTCGTCAATTGACACAACCTCCAGTCGAAGTTGATCAATATCAGTCACCGGACTCGGCAAGATCGCGGTCACAGGCTTTCCACCATTTAGAGTTGCCTCAACAATCTGGAAGATGAAAGAATGAACCATGTACCACCAGTCAATGAAATTTCACACTCAAGATCAAATTAGTTTATGTAAACACGTCAATGTAACCGAGTGTTTGATTCTTTCATTCTTTGTGGTATTTTTTAATGTGCATCTACTTAACCATTTTCAAATAGGGCCTACACTCGAAAACTTAAACAGAAGGAAAAAACAAGAAATACAATTTCAACTTACTAGGGTTCTACCAGATGAATCTAGCACATCCGTAAAAGTTGAAGTTGCTTCGTCCAGGACAGATAGGATAATTCGAGCCTTTTGGGGTTGATCGGTATTTCCCTGCAGTTTCAGGGCATGCACTTCAACCTTAGTATTGAACCTGACCACCAAATTGGGGTTGTTTTCGCGGTTGTCTTTAGGCTCTAACTGCAACGGGAATGTCCATGGTCTATCAGCGTTGATGTCAGTAGACTCATCCCCGGAAGCTGGAACGGTCGAGCGCTCACTCTCAAGTCCTTGTTCCCCGTCCATTGGCTCCATGCAGTATCCTAGAAAAAAATACAACGTGATCAAAATTGTCAGGATTTGAACTTGCCCGAGTATTTAAAACAGACAAGTAAAAACCAGATATTCTAGTGCAGTTCATGACATTCAGATCAATTTAGCTCATCCAACCAAACCACGACAAGCTCATCCAAAATAATGCGTACCTGCTGTAGTCGACGTGGATGTCTGTGTGGTTGTTGTCACGACTGTTGAGAGAGTGAAAAGGGTGAGGTCAGTGTACAAAGTGTGAAAACAATTCTGCTCACTGCCGTTGTTAGCATTGCAAAATAACCTAGTCTTCTGATTTGATGATGGACTTCTTATAAGGCATTAACGGCAGCATTTACCTTTAGTTGTTGTTGCTGGAGTAGTTGTTGACACTTCTGGTGAAGACAAAAAGCACGAAATTTATTAAAGTGAAATAGATGGTCTGAATGGACAAAATTTGCCAAGTAAACATTCATAACTTGCAATTGAATCAAGTTGGAAACTCGATATATGGAAGCTTATCAAAACCTACCTTCCGTGCAACCAAGGAAATCAACACGCACACTCCCACTCTTATCTTTGTCGATGGACAAAACCTCTAGTCGAACTTGATCGATATCAGTCACGGGCATCGGCAATATTTCAGTCACAGGCCTTCGACCACTCAGAATGGCCTCCACAATCTGACCAATGAAAACAGCGAATAAGTTAAGCAAGCATCCTACGGATTGAATGAATTTTGGTAATAGATTCACCGTCAAATCAATAGCCGATTCACTCAGGTCTGTTTTATTAATTTAAATGAAGCAAGCGTTCGGCTATATTCAAATAAACACAAAGAAAGAATGAGCAACAAAACGTCAACTTACAAGTGGTTTGCCAGATGAATCAGTCACATCCGCAAAGCTCGACGTGGTTTCGTCCGGGACCGACAGGATGATTCGAACTTCTTGGGACTCATCCGTATTTCCCTGCAGCTTTAAGCCATGCAATTCAACCTTGGCGTTGAACTTGACCACCAATTTGGGGTTTTCCTCGCGGTTGTCTTCAGGTTTGGTCTGTAATGTGAATGTCCACGGTGTATCGGCGTTGATGTCGGTTGACTGACCCTCGGAAGATGGAACCGTTGATCGATCACTCTCAAGGCCCTGTTCTCCATCCATTGGTTCCATACAGTATCCTGAAAGAAAGTCCATCACGCCTGTTAGATTGATGCAACTTCTACCTGGTACGACAGCCTGTTGCAGCAAATTGAACAGCCAGATGAAATTCAAAGTTTAAAACGAGACAAAAAATACCCACCTGCTGTTGTCGATTTGGAGGTTTGTGTGGTGGTAGTCACAACTGTCGAAGGGAAAGACACAGAATAATACTTCAAAGCGTTTGTTAAATAGTCAAATGTTTGATACTGATTAGTATTTCCTTCATCTTGAAAGATTTTAGGATTGGCGACTGTTTAATCCAGGCACATAAACAAGAAAAGAAATCAATAAACATGGAAAAGGAAATGTGACTACCTTTAGTTGTCGTTGCAGCTGGAGTAGTTGCTGCAGGGAAAAATGGGGAACATTTAAATAGAATGAGAATTGCAGAAGTTGTTTGGCATAGAGCCTCATTTAGGAAATTCATGGGTGAGTTTACGTATGTTTCAAATGAGGTACTCACGAGGACGTCGTGGTGGTTTTGTGGTCGTCAATACGTCAGAACCTCCTGTAGGAACTGTTTGGACAAAAAACACACACTTGTGAATAAACTGAGTAAAGATCAAACCTAAAAGGTTGGGGACGGGTTATAGGTATGACTTATTCCATTTTAAAGCAAAGAAGTCAGTGAATATATTTGAAAAATCACATGGAAATGATATCTCGATACGGTCAGAATGTTTGCGTACCTTCCTTGCACCCAAGAATATCAACACGCAAACTACTCTCGTCGGTGTTGCTGGAAGATAACACCTCAAACCGAAGTCGTTCTACCCGTGGCAACGGAGTTTGCAGTTTTACAGTCTTAGGTCTTTCGCCACTGAGAGAGGCTTTGAAAACCTGTAATCATACAAAAAACAATTGTTTTTATTTTTGTCGGCCCAAATCGGTTTTTGTTTTACAGCGATATATTTACTTCCAGAACGAAAGTTTCTAATTTCATTTTGACACTAACAAAGAATGACATTCTACGCAATGTTTTCAAACACTTCTATTTTTCCTGCTTTTACCAGTGGCTTCTTTGATGAGTCCAAGACATCTGTAAATTCTTCAAATTCTTCCGAAAACGATAAGATGAAGGTAACATCTTCTGGTCCATCTGTGTTTCCCTGCAGCTTAAATCCACGCACTTCGACCTTGCTGTCAAACTGTACTGTTAGCTTTGGGTGGTTTGCACCAAGGTTGTCTTCTTGGTTTGGCTGCAACTCGAATGTCCAAGGTTGGAAACTGTCGATAACAGTAGAGCCGTCTTCAGAAGCCGGCTCCGTTGACCGTCCTTTTTCCAGACCGTCTTCGCCTCCTATTGATTCCATACAGTATCCTAAAACGAAATACAGCGGAGGTGAAAGCGTCAAATGTTTTATAGAGAGAATTCGGATATTCCAGTTAAATATATCAATTCCAACCCAATCCAACCCGATCCGATCCGATCCGATCCGATCCGATCCGATCCAATCCAATCCATACAGCAAATCAAATTGAAACTTGAATGCATACCTGCTGTGGTCGATGTGGATGTCTGTGTGGTTGTTGTCACAACTGTTTTAAAGGAGGAAAAAGTTATGGTCAGTTTCAAGCGAGGGACATATGGATTTGGCACCGAGCAGTTTAACTTTGGACGATCAATTTGTCTTCACATTTCATCAGTGCAAATAGTGTTGTTATACCAGTGAACAACATTTTGTATGTTTCATGTTTACCTTTTGTTGTTGCTGCTGGGGTAGTGGTTGACACTTCTGTAGAAACAAAAAACGGGCATATTCAAAAAGTAGAATAAATATATGTCGTGTGATCAGACACAATCTGTCCAGGAAACCTTTATCGCTGGCACATGAAATAAAGATGGAAAATCATTTAAGGTAGATGATCAACACCAACCTTCCATGCAACCCAGGAAATCGACACGCAAACTATCACTCTCATCGTCGTCAATTGACACAACCTCCAGTCGAAGTTGATCAATATCAGTCACCGGACTCGGCAAGATCGCGGTCACAGGCTTTCCACCATTTAGAGTTGCCTCAACAATCTGGAAGATGAAAGAATGAACCATGTACCACCAGTCAATGAAATTTCACACTCAAGATCAAATTAGTTTATGTAAACACGTCAATGTAACCGAGTGTTTGATTCTTTCATTCTTTGTGGTATTTTTTAATGTGCATCTACTTAACCATTTTCAAATAGGGCCTACACTCGAAAACTTAAACAGAAGGAAAAAACAAGAAATACAATTTCAACTTACTAGGGTTCTACCAGATGAATCTAGCACATCCGTAAAAGTTGAAGTTGCTTCGTCCAGGACAGATAGGATAATTCGAGCCTTTTGGGGTTGATCGGTATTTCCCTGCAGTTTCAGGGCATGCACTTCAACCTTAGTATTGAACCTGACCACCAAATTGGGGTTGTTTTCGCGGTTGTCTTTAGGCTCTAACTGCAACGGGAATGTCCATGGTCTATCAGCGTTGATGTCAGTAGACTCATCCCCGGAAGCTGGAACGGTCGAGCGCTCACTCTCAAGTCCTTGTTCCCCGTCCATTGGCTCCATGCAGTATCCTAGAAAAAAATACAACGTGATCAAAATTGTCAGGATTTGAACTTGCCCGAGTATTTAAAACAGACAAGTAAAAACCAGATATTCTAGTGCAGTTCATGACATTCAGATCAATTTAGCTCATCCAACCAAACCACGACAAGCTCATCCAAAATAATGCGTACCTGCTGTAGTCGACGTGGATGTCTGTGTGGTTGTTGTCACGACTGTTGAGAGAGTGAAAAGGGTGAGGTCAGTGTACAAAGTGTGAAAACAATTCTGCTCACTGCCGTTGTTAGCATTGCAAAATAACCTAGTCTTCTGATTTGATGATGGACTTCTTATAAGGCATTAACGGCAGCATTTACCTTTAGTTGTTGTTGCTGGAGTAGTTGTTGACACTTCTGGTGAAGACAAAAAGCACGAAATTTATTAAAGTGAAATAGATGGTCTGAATGGACAAAATTTGCCAAGTAAACATTCATAACTTGCAATTGAATCAAGTTGGAAACTCGATATATGGAAGCTTATCAAAACCTACCTTCCGTGCAACCAAGGAAATCAACACGCACACTCCCACTCTTATCTTTGTCGATGGACAAAACCTCTAGTCGAACTTGATCGATATCAGTCACGGGCATCGGCAATATTTCAGTCACAGGCCTTCGACCACTCAGAATGGCCTCCACAATCTGACCAATGAAAACAGCGAATAAGTTAAGCAAGCATCCTACGGATTGAATGAATTTTGGTAATAGATTCACCGTCAAATCAATAGCCGATTCACTCAGGTCTGTTTTATTAATTTAAATGAAGCAAGCGTTCGGCTATATTCAAATAAACACAAAGAAAGAATGAGCAACAAAACGTCAACTTACAAGTGGTTTGCCAGATGAATCAGTCACATCCGCAAAGCTCGACGTGGTTTCGTCCGGGACCGACAGGATGATTCGAACTTCTTGGGACTCATCCGTATTTCCCTGCAGCTTTAAGCCATGCAATTCAACCTTGGCGTTGAACTTGACCACCAATTTGGGGTTTTCCTCGCGGTTGTCTTCAGGTTTGGTCTGTAATGTGAATGTCCACGGTGTATCGGCGTTGATGTCGGTTGACTGACCCTCGGAAGATGGAACCGTTGATCGATCACTCTCAAGGCCCTGTTCTCCATCCATTGGTTCCATACAGTATCCTGAAAGAAAGTCCATCACGCCTGTTAGATTGATGCAACTTCTACCTGGTACGACAGCCTGTTGCAGCAAATTGAACAGCCAGATGAAATTCAAAGTTTAAAACGAGACAAAAAATACCCACCTGCTGTTGTCGATTTGGAGGTTTGTGTGGTGGTAGTCACAACTGTCGAAGGGAAAGACACAGAATAATACTTCAAAGCGTTTGTTAAATAGTCAAATGTTTGATACTGATTAGTATTTCCTTCATCTTGAAAGATTTTAGGATTGGCGACTGTTTAATCCAGGCACATAAACAAGAAAAGAAATCAATAAACATGGAAAAGGAAATGTGACTACCTTTAGTTGTCGTTGCAGCTGGAGTAGTTGCTGCAGGGAAAAATGGGGAACATTTAAATAAAATGAGAATTGCAGAAGTTTTTTGGCATAGAGCCTCATTTAGGAAATTCATGGGTGAGTTTACGTATGTTTCAAATGAGGTACTCACGAGGACGTCGTGGTGGTTTTGTGGTCGTCAATACGTCAGAACCTCCTGTAGGAACTGTTTGGACAAAAAACACACACTTGTGAATAAACTGAGTAAAGATCAAACCTAAAAGGTTGGGGACGGGTTATAGGTATGACTTATTCCATTTTAAAGCAAAGAAGTCAGTGAATATATTTGAAAAATCACATGGAAATGATATCTCGATACGGTCAGAATGTTTGCGTACCTTCCTTGCACCCAAGAATATCAACACGCAAACTACTCTCGTCGGTGTTGCTGGAAGATAACACCTCAAACCGAAGTCGTTCTACCCGTGGCAACGGAGTTTGCAGTTTTACAGTCTTAGGTCTTTCGCCACTGAGAGAGGCTTTGAAAACCTGTAATCATACAAAAAACAATTGTTTTTATTTTTGTCGGCCCAAATCGGTTTTTGTTTTACAGCGATATATTTACTTCCAGAACGAAAGTTTCTAATTTCATTTTGACACTAACAAAGAATGACATTCTACGCAATGTTTTCAAACACTTCTATTTTTCCTGCTTTTACCAGTGGCTTCTTTGATGAGTCCAAGACATCTGTAAATTCTTCAAATTCTTCCGAAAACGATAAGATGAAGGTAACATCTTCTGGTCCATCTGTGTTTCCCTGCAGCTTAAATCCACGCACTTCGACCTTTCTGTCAAACTGTACTGTTAGCTTTGGGTGGTTTGCACCAAGGTTGTCTTCTTGGTTTGGCTGCAACTCGAATGTCCAAGGTTGGAAACTGTCGATAACAGTAGAGCCGTCTTCAGAAGCCGGCTCCGTTGACCGTCCTTTTTCCAGACCGTCTTCGCCTCCTATTGATTCCATACAGTATCCTAAAACGAAATACAGCGGAGGTGAAAGCGTCAAATGTTTTATAGAGAGAATTCGGATATTCCAGTTAAATATATCAATTCCAACCCAATCCAACCCGATCCGATCCGATCCGATCCGATCCGATCCAATCCAATCCATACAGCAAATCAAATTGAAACTTGAATGCATACCTGCTGTGGTCGATGTGGATGTCTGTGTGGTTGTTGTCACAACTGTTTTAAAGGAGGAAAAAGTTATGGTCAGTTTCAAGCGAGGGACATATGGATTTGGCACCGAGCAGTTTAACTTTGGACGATCAATTTGTCTTCACATTTCATCAGTGCAAATAGTGTTGTTATACCAGTGAACAACATTTTGTATGTTTCATGTTTACCTTTTGTTGTTGCTGCTGGGGTAGTGGTTGACACTTCTGTAGAAACAAAAAACGGGCATATTCAAAAAGTAGAATAAATATATGTCGTGTGATCAGACACAATCTGTCCAGGAAACCTTTATCGCTGGCACATGAAATAAAGATGGAAAATCATTTAAGGTAGATGATCAACACCAACCTTCCATGCAACCCAGGAAATCGACACGCAAACTACCACTCTCATCGTCGTCAATTGACACAACCTCCAGTCGAAGTTGATCAATATCAGTCACCGGACTCGGCAAGATCGCGGTCACAGGCTTTCCACCATTTAGAGTTGCCTCAACAATCTGGAAGATGAAAGAATGAACCATGTACCACCAGTCAATGAAATTTCACACTCAAGATCAAATTAGTTTATGTAAACACGTCAATGTAACCGAGTGTTTGATTCTTTCATTCTTTGTGGTATTTTTTAATGTGCATCTACTTAACCATTTTCAAATAGGGCCTACACTCGAAAACTTAAACAGAAGGAAAAAACAAGAAATACAATTTCAACTTACTAGGGTTCTACCAGATGAATCTAGCACATCCGTAAAAGTTGAAGTTGCTTCGTCCAGGACAGATAGGATAATTCGAGCCTTTTGGGGTTGATCGGTATTTCCCTGCAGTTTCAGGGCATGCACTTCAACCTTAGTATTGAACCTGACCACCAAATTGGGGTTGTTTTCGCGGTTGTCTTTAGGCTCTAACTGCAACGGGAATGTCCATGGTCTATCAGCGTTGATGTCAGTAGACTCATCCCCGGAAGCTGGAACGGTCGAGCGCTCACTCTCAAGTCCTTGTTCCCCGTCCATTGGCTCCATGCAGTATCCTAGAAAAAAATACAACGTGATCAAAATTGTCAGGATTTGAACTTGCCCGAGTATTTAAAACAGACAAGTAAAAACCAGATATTCTAGTGCAGTTCATGACATTCAGATCAATTTAGCTCATCCAACCAAACCACGACAAGCTCATCCAAAATAATGCGTACCTGCTGTAGTCGACGTGGATGTCTGTGTGGTTGTTGTCACGACTGTTGAGAGAGTGAAAAGGGTGAGGTCAGTGTACAAAGTGTGAAAACAATTCTGCTCACTGCCGTTGTTAGCATTGCAAAATAACCTAGTCTTCTGATTTGATGATGGACTTCTTATAAGGCATTAACGGCAGCATTTACCTTTAGTTGTTGTTGCTGGAGTAGTTGTTGACACTTCTGGTGAAGACAAAAAGCACGAAATTTATTAAAGTGAAATAGATGGTCTGAATGGACAAAATTTGCCAAGTAAACATTCATAACTTGCAATTGAATCAAGTTGGAAACTCGATATATGGAAGCTTATCAAAACCTACCTTCCGTGCAACCAAGGAAATCAACACGCACACTCCCACTCTTATCTTTGTCGATGGACAAAACCTCTAGTCGAACTTGATCGATATCAGTCACGGGCATCGGCAATATTTCAGTCACAGGCCTTCGACCACTCAGAATGGCCTCCACAATCTGACCAATGAAAACAGCGAATAAGTTAAGCAAGCATCCTACGGATTGAATGAATTTTGGTAATAGATTCACCGTCAAATCAATAGCCGATTCACTCAGGTCTGTTTTATTAATTTAAATGAAGCAAGCGTTCGGCTATATTCAAATAAACACAAAGAAAGAATGAGCAACAAAACGTCAACTTACAAGTGGTTTGCCAGATGAATCAGTCACATCCGCAAAGCTCGACGTGGTTTCGTCCGGGACCGACAGGATGATTCGAACTTCTTGGGACTCATCCGTATTTCCCTGCAGCTTTAAGCCATGCAATTCAACCTTGGCGTTGAACTTGACCACCAATTTGGGGTTTTCCTCGCGGTTGTCTTCAGGTTTGGTCTGTAATGTGAATGTCCACGGTGTATCGGCGTTGATGTCGGTTGACTGACCCTCGGAAGATGGAACCGTTGATCGATCACTCTCAAGGCCCTGTTCTCCATCCATTGGTTCCATACAGTATCCTGAAAGAAAGTCCATCACGCCTGTTAGATTGATGCAACTTCTACCTGGTACGACAGCCTGTTGCAGCAAATTGAACAGCCAGATGAAATTCAAAGTTTAAAACGAGACAAAAAATACCCACCTGCTGTTGTCGATTTGGAGGTTTGTGTGGTGGTAGTCACAACTGTCGAAGGGAAAGACACAGAATAATACTTCAAAGCGTTTGTTAAATAGTCAAATGTTTGATACTGATTAGTATTTCCTTCATCTTGAAAGATTTTAGGATTGGCGACTGTTTAATCCAGGCACATAAACAAGAAAAGAAATCAATAAACATGGAAAAGGAAATGTGACTACCTTTAGTTGTCGTTGCAGCTGGAGTAGTTGCTGCAGGGAAAAATGGGGAACATTTAAATAAAATGAGAATTGCAGAAGTTTTTTGGCATAGAGCCTCATTTAGGAAATTCATGGGTGAGTTTACGTATGTTTCAAATGAGGTACTCACGAGGACGTCGTGGTGGTTTTGTGGTCGTCAATACGTCAGAACCTCCTGTAGGAACTGTTTGGACAAAAAACACACACTTGTGAATAAACTGAGTAAAGATCAAACCTAAAAGGTTGGGGACGGGTTATAGGTATGACTTATTCCATTTTAAAGCAAAGAAGTCAGTGAATATATTTGAAAAATCACATGGAAATGATATCTCGATACGGTCAGAATGTTTGCGTACCTTCCTTGCACCCAAGAATATCAACACGCAAACTACTCTCGTCGGTGTTGCTGGAAGATAACACCTCAAACCGAAGTCGTTCTACCCGTGGCAACGGAGTTTGCAGTTTTACAGTCTTAGGTCTTTCGCCACTGAGAGAGGCTTTGAAAACCTGTAATCATACAAAAAACAATTGTTTTTATTTTTGTCGGCCCAAATCGGTTTTTGTTTTACAGCGATATATTTACTTCCAGAACGAAAGTTTCTAATTTCATTTTGACACTAACAAAGAATGACATTCTACGCAATGTTTTCAAACACTTCTATTTTTCCTGCTTTTACCAGTGGCTTCTTTGATGAGTCCAAGACATCTGTAAATTCTTCAAATTCTTCCGAAAACGATAAGATGAAGGTAACATCTTCTGGTCCATCTGTGTTTCCCTGCAGCTTAAATCCACGCACTTCGACCTTTCTGTCAAACTGTACTGTTAGCTTTGGGTGGTTTGCACCAAGGTTGTCTTCTTGGTTTGGCTGCAACTCGAATGTCCAAGGTTGGAAACTGTCGATAACAGTAGAGCCGTCTTCAGAAGCCGGCTCCGTTGACCGTCCTTTTTCCAGACCGTCTTCGCCTCCTATTGATTCCATACAGTATCCTAAAACGAAATACAGCGGAGGTGAAAGCGTCAAATGTTTTATAGAGAGAATTCGGATATTCCAGTTAAATATATCAATTCCAACCCAATCCAACCCGATCCGATCCGATCCGATCCGATCCGATCCAATCCAATCCATACAGCAAATCAAATTGAAACTTGAATGCATACCTGCTGTGGTCGATGTGGATGTCTGTGTGGTTGTTGTCACAACTGTTTTAAAGGAGGAAAAAGTTATGGTCAGTTTCAAGCGAGGGACATATGGATTTGGCACCGAGCAGTTTAACTTTGGACGATCAATTTGTCTTCACATTTCATCAGTGCAAATAGTGTTGTTATACCAGTGAACAACATTTTGTATGTTTCATGTTTACCTTTTGTTGTTGCTGCTGGGGTAGTGGTTGACACTTCTGTAGAAACAAAAAACGGGCATATTCAAAAAGTAGAATAAATATATGTCGTGTGATCAGACACAATCTGTCCAGGAAACCTTTATCGCTGGCACATGAAATAAAGATGGAAAATCATTTAAGGTAGATGATCAACACCAACCTTCCATGCAACCCAGGAAATCGACACGCAAACTACCACTCTCATCGTCGTCAATTGACACAACCTCCAGTCGAAGTTGATCAATATCAGTCACCGGACTCGGCAAGATCGCGGTCACAGGCTTTCCACCATTTAGAGTTGCCTCAACAATCTGGAAGATGAAAGAATGAACCATGTACCACCAGTCAATGAAATTTCACACTCAAGATCAAATTAGTTTATGTAAACACGTCAATGTAACCGAGTGTTTGATTCTTTCATTCTTTGTGGTATTTTTTAATGTGCATCTACTTAACCATTTTCAAATAGGGCCTACACTCGAAAACTTAAACAGAAGGAAAAAACAAGAAATACAATTTCAACTTACTAGGGTTCTACCAGATGAATCTAGCACATCCGTAAAAGTTGAAGTTGCTTCGTCCAGGACAGATAGGATAATTCGAGCCTTTTGGGGTTGATCGGTATTTCCCTGCAGTTTCAGGGCATGCACTTCAACCTTAGTATTGAACCTGACCACCAAATTGGGGTTGTTTTCGCGGTTGTCTTTAGGCTCTAACTGCAACGGGAATGTCCATGGTCTATCAGCGTTGATGTCAGTAGACTCATCCCCGGAAGCTGGAACGGTCGAGCGCTCACTCTCAAGTCCTTGTTCCCCGTCCATTGGCTCCATGCAGTATCCTAGAAAAAAATACAACGTGATCAAAATTGTCAGGATTTGAACTTGCCCGAGTATTTAAAACAGACAAGTAAAAACCAGATATTCTAGTGCAGTTCATGACATTCAGATCAATTTAGCTCATCCAACCAAACCACGACAAGCTCATCCAAAATAATGCGTACCTGCTGTAGTCGACGTGGATGTCTGTGTGGTTGTTGTCACGACTGTTGAGAGAGTGAAAAGGGTGAGGTCAGTGTACAAAGTGTGAAAACAATTCTGCTCACTGCCGTTGTTAGCATTGCAAAATAACCTAGTCTTCTGATTTGATGATGGACTTCTTATAAGGCATTAACGGCAGCATTTACCTTTAGTTGTTGTTGCTGGAGTAGTTGTTGACACTTCTGGTGAAGACAAAAAGCACGAAATTTATTAAAGTGAAATAGATGGTCTGAATGGACAAAATTTGCCAAGTCAACATTCATAACTTGCAATTGAATCAAGTTGGAAACTCGATATATGGAAGCTTATCAAAACCTACCTTCCGTGCAACCAAGGAAATCAACACGCACACTCCCACTCTTATCTTTGTCGATGGACAAAACCTCTAGTCGAACTTGATCGATATCAGTCACGGGCATCGGCAATATTTCAGTCACAGGCCTTCGACCACTCAGAATGGCCTCCACAATCTGACCAATGAAAACAGCGAATAAGTTAAGCAAGCATCCTACGGATTGAATGAATTTTGGTAATAGATTCACCGTCAAATCAATAGCCGATTCACTCAGGTCTGTTTTATTAATTTAAATGAAGCAAGCGTTCGGCTATATTCAAATAAACACAAAGAAAGAATGAGCAACAAAACGTCAACTTACAAGTGGTTTGCCAGATGAATCAGTCACATCCGCAAAGCTCGACGTGGTTTCGTCCGGGACCGACAGGATGATTCGAACTTCTTGGGACTCATCCGTATTTCCCTGCAGCTTTAAGCCATGCAATTCAACCTTGGCGTTGAACTTGACCACCAATTTGGGGTTTTCCTCGCGGTTGTCTTTAGGTTTGGTCTGTAATGTGAATGTCCACGGTGTATCGGCGTTGATGTCGGTTGACTGACCCTCGGAAGATGGAACCGTTGATCGATCACTCTCAAGGCCCTGTTCTCCATCCATTGGTTCCATACAGTATCCTGAAAGAAAGTCCATCACGCCTGTTAGATTGATGCAACTTCTACCTGGTACGACAGCCTGTTGCAGCAAATTGAACAGCCAGATGAAATTCAAAGTTTAAAACGAGACAAAAAATACCCACCTGCTGTTGTCGATTTGGAGGTTTGTGTGGTGGTAGTCACAACTGTCGAAGGGAAAGACACAGAATAATACTTCAAAGCGTTTGTTAAATAGTCAAATGTTTGATACTGATTAGTATTTCCTTCATCTTGAAAGATTTTAGGATTGGCGACTGTTTAATCCAGGCACATAAACAAGAAAAGAAATCAATAAACATGGAAAAGGAAATGTGACTACCTTTAGTTGTCGTTGCAGCTGGAGTAGTTGCTGCAGGGAAAAATGGGGAACATTTAAATAAAATGAGAATTGCAGAAGGTTTTTGGCATAGAGCCTCATTTAGGAAATTCATGGGTGAGTTTACGTATGTTTCAAATGAGGTACTCACGAGGACGTCGTGGTGGTTTTGTGGTCGTCAATACGTCAGAACCTCCTGTAGGAACTGTTTGGACAAAAAACACACACTTGTGAATAAACTGAGTAAAGATCAAACCTAAAAGGTTGGGGACGGGTTATAGGTATGACTTATTCCATTTTAAAGCAAAGAAGTCAGTGAATATATTTGAAAAATCACATGGAAATGATATCTCGATACGGTCAGAATGTTTGCGTACCTTCCTTGCACCCAAGAATATCAACACGCAAACTACTCTCGTCGGTGTTGCTGGAAGATAACACCTCAAACCGAAGTCGTTCTACCCGTGGCAACGGAGTTTGCAGTTTTACAGTCTTAGGTCTTTCGCCACTGAGAGAGGCTTTGAAAACCTGTAATCATACAAAAAACAATTGTTTTTATTTTTGTCGGCCCAAATCGGTTTTTGTTTTACAGCGATATATTTACTTCCAGAACGAAAGTTTCTAATTTCATTTTGACACTAACAAAGAATGACATTCTACGCAATGTTTTCAAACACTTCTATTTTTCCTGCTTTTACCAGTGGCTTCTTTGATGAGTCCAAGACATCTGTAAATTCTTCAAATTCTTCCGAAAACGATAAGATGAAGGTAACATCTTCTGGTCCATCTGTGTTTCCCTGCAGCTTAAATCCACGCACTTCGACCTTTCTGTCAAACTGTACTGTTAGCTTTGGGTGGTTTGCACCAAGGTTGTCTTCTTGGTTTGGCTGCAACTCGAATGTCCAAGGTTGGAAACTGTCGATAACAGTAGAGCCGTCTTCAGAAGCCGGCTCCGTTGACCGTCCTTTTTCCAGACCGTCTTCGCCTCCTATTGATTCCATACAGTATCCTAAAACGAAATACAGCGGAGGTGAAAGCGTCAAATGTTTTATAGAGAGAATTCGGATATTCCAGTTAAATATATCAATTCCAACCCAATCCAACCCGATCCGATCCGATCCGATCCGATCCGATCCAATCCAATCCATACAGCAAATCAAATTGAAACTTGAATGCATACCTGCTGTGGTCGATGTGGATGTCTGTGTGGTTGTTGTCACAACTGTTTTAAAGGAGGAAAAAGTTATGGTCAGTTTCAAGCGAGGGACATATGGATTTGGCACCGAGCAGTTTAACTTTGGACGATCAATTTGTCTTCACATTTCATCAGTGCAAATAGTGTTGTTATACCAGTGAACAACATTTTGTATGTTTCATGTTTACCTTTTGTTGTTGCTGCTGGGGTAGTGGTTGACACTTCTGTAGAAACAAAAAACGGGCATATTCAAAAAGTAGAATAAATATATGTCGTGTGATCAGACACAATCTGTCCAGGAAACCTTTATCGCTGGCACATGAAATAAAGATGGAAAATCATTTAAGGTAGATGATCAACACCAACCTTCCATGCAACCCAGGAAATCGACACGCAAACTACCACTCTCATCGTCGTCAATTGACACAACCTCCAGTCGAAGTTGATCAATATCAGTCACCGGACTCGGCAAGATCGCGGTCACAGGCTTTCCACCATTTAGAGTTGCCTCAACAATCTGGAAGATGAAAGAATGAACCATGTACCACCAGTCAATGAAATTTCACACTCAAGATCAAATTAGTTTATGTAAACACGTCAATGTAACCGAGTGTTTGATTCTTTCATTCTTTGTGGTATTTTTTAATGTGCATCTACTTAACCATTTTCAAATAGGGCCTACACTCGAAAACTTAAACAGAAGGAAAAAACAAGAAATACAATTTCAACTTACTAGGGTTCTACCAGATGAATCTAGCACATCCGTAAAAGTTGAAGTTGCTTCGTCCAGGACAGATAGGATAATTCGAGCCTTTTGGGGTTGATCGGTATTTCCCTGCAGTTTCAGGGCATGCACTTCAACCTTAGTATTGAACCTGACCACCAAATTGGGGTTGTTTTCGCGGTTGTCTTTAGGCTCTAACTGCAACGGGAATGTCCATGGTCTATCAGCGTTGATGTCAGTAGACTCATCCCCGGAAGCTGGAACGGTCGAGCGCTCACTCTCAAGTCCTTGTTCCCCGTCCATTGGCTCCATGCAGTATCCTAGAAAAAAATACAACGTGATCAAAATTGTCAGGATTTGAACTTGCCCGAGTATTTAAAACAGACAAGTAAAAACCAGATATTCTAGTGCAGTTCATGACATTCAGATCAATTTAGCTCATCCAACCAAACCACGACAAGCTCATCCAAAATAATGCGTACCTGCTGTAGTCGACGTGGATGTCTGTGTGGTTGTTGTCACGACTGTTGAGAGAGTGAAAAGGGTGAGGTCAGTGTACAAAGTGTGAAAACAATTCTGCTCACTGCCGTTGTTAGCATTGCAAAATAACCTAGTCTTCTGATTTGATGATGGACTTCTTATAAGGCATTAACGGCAGCATTTACCTTTAGTTGTTGTTGCTGGAGTAGTTGTTGACACTTCTGGTGAAGACAAAAAGCACGAAATTTATTAAAGTGAAATAGATGGTCTGAATGGACAAAATTTGCCAAGTAAACATTCATAACTTGCAATTGAATCAAGTTGGAAACTCGATATATGGAAGCTTATCAAAACCTACCTTCCGTGCAACCAAGGAAATCAACACGCACACTCCCACTCTTATCTTTGTCGATGGACAAAACCTCTAGTCGAACTTGATCGATATCAGTCACGGGCATCGGCAATATTTCAGTCACAGGCCTTCGACCACTCAGAATGGCCTCCACAATCTGACCAATGAAAACAGCGAATAAGTTAAGCAAGCATCCTACGGATTGAATGAATTTTGGTAATAGATTCACCGTCAAATCAATAGCCGATTCACTCAGGTCTGTTTTATTAATTTAAATGAAGCAAGCGTTCGGCTATATTCAAATAAACACAAAGAAAGAATGAGCAACAAAACGTCAACTTACAAGTGGTTTGCCAGATGAATCAGTCACATCCGCAAAGCTCGACGTGGTTTCGTCCGGGACCGACAGGATGATTCGAACTTCTTGGGACTCATCCGTATTTCCCTGCAGCTTTAAGCCATGCAATTCAACCTTGGCGTTGAACTTGACCACCAATTTGGGGTTTTCCTCGCGGTTGTCTTCAGGTTTGGTCTGTAATGTGAATGTCCACGGTGTATCGGCGTTGATGTCGGTTGACTGACCCTCGGAAGATGGAACCGTTGATCGATCACTCTCAAGGCCCTGTTCTCCATCCATTGGTTCCATACAGTATCCTGAAAGAAAGTCCATCACGCCTGTTAGATTGATGCAACTTCTACCTGGTACGACAGCCTGTTGCAGCAAATTGAACAGCCAGATGAAATTCAAAGTTTAAAACGAGACAAAAAATACCCACCTGCTGTTGTCGATTTGGAGGTTTGTGTGGTGGTAGTCACAACTGTCGAAGGGAAAGACACAGAATAATACTTCAAAGCGTTTGTTAAATAGTCAAATGTTTGATACTGATTAGTATTTCCTTCATCTTGAAAGATTTTAGGATTGGCGACTGTTTAATCCAGGCACATAAACAAGAAAAGAAATCAATAAACATGGAAAAGGAAATGTGACTACCTTTAGTTGTCGTTGCAGCTGGAGTAGTTGCTGCAGGGAAAAATGGGGAACATTTAAATAAAATGAGAATTGCAGAAGTTTTTTGGCATAGAGCCTCATTTAGGAAATTCATGGGTGAGTTTACGTATGTTTCAAATGAGGTACTCACGAGGACGTCGTGGTGGTTTTGTGGTCGTCAATACGTCAGAACCTCCTGTAGGAACTGTTTGGACAAAAAACACACACTTGTGAATAAACTGAGTAAAGATCAAACCTAAAAGGTTGGGGACGGGTTATAGGTATGACTTATTCCATTTTAAAGCAAAGAAGTCAGTGAATATATTTGAAAAATCACATGGAAATGATATCTCGATACGGTCAGAATGTTTGCGTACCTTCCTTGCACCCAAGAATATCAACACGCAAACTACTCTCGTCGGTGTTGCTGGAAGATAACACCTCAAACCGAAGTCGTTCTACCCGTGGCAACGGAGTTTGCAGTTTTACAGTCTTAGGTCTTTCGCCACTGAGAGAGGCTTTGAAAACCTGTAATCATACAAAAAACAATTGTTTTTATTTTTGTCGGCCCAAATCGGTTTTTGTTTTACAGCGATATATTTACTTCCAGAACGAAAGTTTCTAATTTCATTTTGACACTAACAAAGAATGACATTCTACGCAATGTTTTCAAACACTTCTATTTTTCCTGCTTTTACCAGTGGCTTCTTTGATGAGTCCAAGACATCTGTAAATTCTTCAAATTCTTCCGAAAACGATAAGATGAAGGTAACATCTTCTGGTCCATCTGTGTTTCCCTGCAGCTTAAATCCACCCACTTCGACTTTGCTGTCAAACTGTACTGTTAGCTTTGGGTGGTTTGCACCAAGGTTGTCTTCTTGGTTTGGCTGCAACTCGAATGTCCAAGGTTGGAAACTGTCGATAACAGTAGAGCCGTCTTCAGAAGCCGGCTCCGTTGACCGTCCTTTTTCCAGACCGTCTTCGCCTCCTATTGATTCCATACAGTATCCTAAAACGAAATACAGCGGAGGTGAAAGCGTCAAATGTTTTATAGAGAGAATTCGGATATTCCAGTTAAATATATCAATTCCAACCCAATCCAACCCGATCCGATCCGATCCGATCCGATCCGATCCGATCCAATCCAATCCATACAGCAAATCAAATTGAAACTTGAATGCATACCTGCTGTGGTCGATGTGGATGTCTGTGTGGTTGTTGTCACAACTGTTTTAAAGGAGGAAAAAGTTATGGTCAGTTTCAAGCGAGGGACATATGGATTTGGCACCGAGCAGTTTAACTTTGGACGATCAATTTGTCTTCACATTTCATCAGTGCAAATAGTGTTGTTATACCAGTGAACAACATTTTGTATGTTTCATGTTTACCTTTTGTTGTTGCTGCTGGGGTAGTGGTTGACACTTCTGTAGAAACAAAAAACGGGCATATTCAAAAAGTAGAATAAATATATGTCGTGTGATCAGACACAATCTGTCCAGGAAACCTTTATCGCTGGCACATGAAATAAAGATGGAAAATCATTTAAGGTAGATGATCAACACCAACCTTCCATGCAACCCAGGAAATCGACACGCAAACTACCACTCTCATCGTCGTCAATTGACACAACCTCCAGTCGAAGTTGATCAATATCAGTCACCGGACTCGGCAAGATCGCGGTCACAGGCTTTCCACCATTTAGAGTTGCCTCAACAATCTGGAAGATGAAAGAATGAACCATGTACCACCAGTCAATGAAATTTCACACTCAAGATCAAATTAGTTTATGTAAACACGTCAATGTAACCGAGTGTTTGATTCTTTCATTCTTTGTGGTATTTTTTAATGTGCATCTACTTAACCATTTTCAAATAGGGCCTACACTCGAAAACTTAAACAGAAGGAAAAAACAAGAAATACAATTTCAACTTACTAGGGTTCTACCAGATGAATCTAGCACATCCGTAAAAGTTGAAGTTGCTTCGTCCAGGACAGATAGGATAATTCGAGCCTTTTGGGGTTGATCGGTATTTCCCTGCAGTTTCAGGGCATGCACTTCAACCTTAGTATTGAACCTGACCACCAAATTGGGGTTGTTTTCGCGGTTGTCTTTAGGCTCTAACTGCAACGGGAATGTCCATGGTCTATCAGCGTTGATGTCAGTAGACTCATCCCCGGAAGCTGGAACGGTCGAGCGCTCACTCTCAAGTCCTTGTTCCCCGTCCATTGGCTCCATGCAGTATCCTAGAAAAAAATACAACGTGATCAAAATTGTCAGGATTTGAACTTGCCCGAGTATTTAAAACAGACAAGTAAAAACCAGATATTCTAGTGCAGTTCATGACATTCAGATCAATTTAGCTCATCCAACCAAACCACGACAAGCTCATCCAAAATAATGCGTACCTGCTGTAGTCGACGTGGATGTCTGTGTGGTTGTTGTCACGACTGTTGAGAGAGTGAAAAGGGTGAGGTCAGTGTACAAAGTGTGAAAACAATTCTGCTCACTGCCGTTGTTAGCATTGCAAAATAACCTAGTCTTCTGATTTGATGATGGACTTCTTATAAGGCATTAACGGCAGCATTTACCTTTAGTTGTTGTTGCTGGAGTAGTTGTTGACACTTCTGGTGAAGACAAAAAGCACGAAATTTATTAAAGTGAAATAGATGGTCTGAATGGACAAAATTTGCCAAGTAAACATTCATAACTTGCAATTGAATCAAGTTGGAAACTCGATATATGGAAGCTTATCAAAACCTACCTTCCGTGCAACCAAGGAAATCAACACGCACACTCCCAC
This sequence comes from Hippasteria phrygiana, assembly GCA_037893225.1. Lineage (NCBI taxonomy): Eukaryota > Metazoa > Echinodermata > Asteroidea > Valvatida > Goniasteridae > Hippasteria > Hippasteria phrygiana. The sequence continues at coordinate 206,734 of JAZGUH010000047.1, read as the reverse complement.
TCTTATCTTTGTCGATGGACAAAACCTCTAGTCGAACTTGATCGATATCAGTCACGGGCATCGGCAATATTTCAGTCACAGGCCTTCGACCACTCAGAATGGCCTCCACAATCTGACCAATGAAAACAGCGAATAAGTTAAGCAAGCATCCTACGGATTGAATGAATTTTGGTAATAGATTCACCGTCAAATCAATAGCCGATTCACTCAGGTCTGTTTTATTAATTTAAATGAAGCAAGCGTTCGGCTATATTCAAATAAACACAAAGAAAGAATGAGCAACAAAACGTCAACTTACAAGTGGTTTGCCAGATGAATCAGTCACATCCGCAAAGCTCGACGTGGTTTCGTCCGGGACCGACAGGATGATTCGAACTTCTTGGGACTCATCCGTATTTCCCTGCAGCTTTAAGCCATGCAATTCAACCTTGGCGTTGAACTTGACCACCAATTTGGGGTTTTCCTCGCGGTTGTCTTTAGGTTTGGTCTGTAATGTGAATGTCCACGGTGTATCGGCGTTGATGTCGGTTGACTGACCCTCGGAAGATGGAACCGTTGATCGATCACTCTCAAGGCCCTGTTCTCCATCCATTGGCTCCATACAGTATCCTGAAAGAAAGTCCATCACGCCTGTTAGATTGATGCAACTTCTACCTGGTACGACAGCCTGTTGCAGCAAATTGAACAGCCAGATGAAATTCAAAGTTTAAAACGAGACAAAAAATACCCACCTGCTGTTGTCGATTTGGAGGTTTGTGTGGTGGTAGTCACAACTGTCGAAGGGAAAGACACAGAATAATACTTCAAAGCGTTTGTTAAATAGTCAAATGTTTGATACTGATTAGTATTTCCTTCATCTTGAAAGATTTTAGGATTGGCGACTGTTTAATCCAGGCACATAAACAAGAAAAGAAATCAATAAACATGGAACAGGAAATGTGACTACCTTTAGTTGTCGTTGCAGCTGGAGTAGTTGCTGCAGGGAAAAATGGGGAACATTTAAATAAAATGAGAATTGCAGAAGTTTTTTGGCATAGAGCCTCATTTAGGAAATTCATGGGTGAGTTTACGTATGTTTCAAATGAGGTACTCACGAGGACGTCGTGGTGGTTTTGTGGTCGTCAATACGTCAGAACCTCCTGTAGGAACTGTTTGGACAAAAAACACACACTTGTGAATAAACTGAGTAAAGATCAAACCTAAAAGGTTGGGGACGGGTTATAGGTATGACTTATTCCATTTTAAAGCAAAGAAGTCAGTGAATATATTTGAAAAATCACATGGAAATGATATCTCGATACGGTCAGAATGTTTGCGTACCTTCCTTGCACCCAAGAATATCAACACGCAAACTACTCTCGTCGGTGTTGCTGGAAGATAACACCTCAAACCGAAGTCGTTCTACCCGTGGCAACGGAGTTTGCAGTTTTACAGTCTTAGGTCTTTCGCCACTGAGAGAGGCTTTGAAAACCTGTAATCATACAAAAAACAATTGTTTTTATTTTTGTCGGCCCAAATCGGTTTTTGTTTTACAGCGATATATTTACTTCCAGAACGAAAGTTTCTAATTTCATTTTGACACTAACAAAGAATGACATTCTACGCAATGTTTTCAAACACTTCTATTTTTCCTGCTTTTACCAGTGGCTTCTTTGATGAGTCCAAGACATCTGTAAATTCTTCAAATTCTTCCGAAAACGATAAGATGAAGGTAACATCTTCTGGTCCATCTGTGTTTCCCTGCAGCTTAAATCCACCCACTTCGACTTTGCTGTCAAACTGTACTGTTAGCTTTGGGTGGTTTGCACCAAGGTTGTCTTCTTGGTTTGGCTGCAACTCGAATGTCCAAGGTTGGAAACTGTCGATAACAGTAGAGCCGTCTTCAGAAGCCGGCTCCGTTGACCGTCCTTTTTCCAGACCGTCTTCGCCTCCTATTGATTCCATACAGTATCCTAAAACGAAATACAGCGGAGGTGAAAGCGTCAAATGTTTTATAGAGAGAATTCGGATATTCCAGTTAAATATATCAATTCCAACCCAATCCAACCCGATCCGATCCGATCCGATCCGATCCGATCCGATCCAATCCAATCCATACAGCAAATCAAATTGAAACTTGAATGCATACCTGCTGTGGTCGATGTGGATGTCTGTGTGGTTGTTGTCACAACTGTTTTAAAGGAGGAAAAAGTTATGGTCAGTTTCAAGCGAGGGACATATGGATTTGGCACCGAGCAGTTTAACTTTGGACGATCAATTTGTCTTCACATTTCATCAGTGCAAATAGTGTTGTTATACCAGTGAACAACATTTTGTATGTTTCATGTTTACCTTTTGTTGTTGCTGCTGGGGTAGTGGTTGACACTTCTGTAGAAACAAAAAACGGGCATATTCAAAAAGTAGAATAAATATATGTCGTGTGATCAGACACAATCTGTCCAGGAAACCTTTATCGCTGGCACATGAAATAAAGATGGAAAATCATTTAAGGTAGATGATCAACACCAACCTTCCATGCAACCCAGGAAATCGACACGCAAACTACCACTCTCATCGTCGTCAATTGACACAACCTCCAGTCGAAGTTGATCAATATCAGTCACCGGACTCGGCAAGATCGCGGTCACAGGCTTTCCACCATTTAGAGTTGCCTCAACAATCTGGAAGATGAAAGAATGAACCATGTACCACCAGTCAATGAAATTTCACACTCAAGATCAAATTAGTTTATGTAAACACGTCAATGTAACCGAGTGTTTGATTCTTTCATTCTTTGTGGTATTTTTTAATGTGCATCTACTTAACCATTTTCAAATAGGGCCTACACTCGAAAACTTAAACAGAAGGAAAAAACAAGAAATACAATTTCAACTTACTAGGGTTCTACCAGATGAATCTAGCACATCCGTAAAAGTTGAAGTTGCTTCGTCCAGGACAGATAGGATAATTCGAGCCTTTTGGGGTTGATCGGTATTTCCCTGCAGTTTCAGGGCATGCACTTCAACCTTAGTATTGAACCTGACCACCAAATTGGGGTTGTTTTCGCGGTTGTCTTTAGGCTCTAACTGCAACGGGAATGTCCATGGTCTATCAGCGTTGATGTCAGTAGACTCATCCCCGGAAGCTGGAACGGTCGAGCGCTCACTCTCAAGTCCTTGTTCCCCGTCCATTGGCTCCATGCAGTATCCTAGAAAAAAATACAACGTGATCAAAATTGTCAGGATTTGAACTTGCCCGAGTATTTAAAACAGACAAGTAAAAACCAGATATTCTAGTGCAGTTCATGACATTCAGATCAATTTAGCTCATCCAACCAAACCACGACAAGCTCATCCAAAATAATGCGTACCTGCTGTAGTCGACGTGGATGTCTGTGTGGTTGTTGTCACGACTGTTGAGAGAGTGAAAAGGGTGAGGTCAGTGTACAAAGTGTGAAAACAATTCTGCTCACTGCCGTTGTTAGCATTGCAAAATAACCTAGTCTTCTGATTTGATGATGGACTTCTTATAAGGCATTAACGGCAGCATTTACCTTTAGTTGTTGTTGCTGGAGTAGTTGTTGACACTTCTGGTGAAGACAAAAAGCACGAAATTTATTAAAGTGAAATAGATGGTCTGAATGGACAAAATTTGCCAAGTAAACATTCATAACTTGCAATTGAATCAAGTTGGAAACTCGATATATGGAAGCTTATCAAAACCTACCTTCCGTGCAACCAAGGAAATCAACACGCACACTCCCACTCTTATCTTTGTCGATGGACAAAACCTCTAGTCGAACTTGATCGATATCAGTCACGGGCATCGGCAATATTTCAGTCACAGGCCTTCGACCACTCAGAATGGCCTCCACAATCTGACCAATGAAAACAGCGAATAAGTTAAGCAAGCATCCTACGGATTGAATGAATTTTGGTAATAGATTCACCGTCAAATCAATAGCCGATTCACTCAGGTCTGTTTTATTAATTTAAATGAAGCAAGCGTTCGGCTATATTCAAATAAACACAAAGAAAGAATGAGCAACAAAACGTCAACTTACAAGTGGTTTGCCAGATGAATCAGTCACATCCGCAAAGCTCGACGTGGTTTCGTCCGGGACCGACAGGATGATTCGAACTTCTTGGGACTCATCCGTATTTCCCTGCAGCTTTAAGCCATGCAATTCAACCTTGGCGTTGAACTTGACCACCAATTTGGGGTTTTCCTCGCGGTTGTCTTTAGGTTTGGTCTGTAATGTGAATGTCCACGGTGTATCGGCGTTGATGTCGGTTGACTGACCCTCGGAAGATGGAACCGTTGATCGATCACTCTCAAGGCCCTGTTCTCCATCCATTGGCTCCATACAGTATCCTGAAAGAAAGTCCATCACGCCTGTTAGATTGATGCAACTTCTACCTGGTACGACAGCCTGTTGCAGCAAATTGAACAGCCAGATGAAATTCAAAGTTTAAAACGAGACAAAAAATACCCACCTGCTGTTGTCGATTTGGAGGTTTGTGTGGTGGTAGTCACAACTGTCGAAGGGAAAGACACAGAATAATACTTCAAAGCGTTTGTTAAATAGTCAAATGTTTGATACTGATTAGTATTTCCTTCATCTTGAAAGATTTTAGGATTGGCGACTGTTTAATCCAGGCACATAAACAAGAAAAGAAATCAATAAACATGGAACAGGAAATGTGACTACCTTTAGTTGTCGTTGCAGCTGGAGTAGTTGCTGCAGGGAAAAATGGGGAACATTTAAATAAAATGAGAATTGCAGAAGTTTTTTGGCATAGAGCCTCATTTAGGAAATTCATGGGTGAGTTTACGTATGTTTCAAATGAGGTACTCACGAGGACGTCGTGGTGGTTTTGTGGTCGTCAATACGTCAGAACCTCCTGTAGGAACTGTTTGGACAAAAAACACACACTTGTGAATAAACTGAGTAAAGATCAAACCTAAAAGGTTGGGGACGGGTTATAGGTATGACTTATTCCATTTTAAAGCAAAGAAGTCAGTGAATATATTTGAAAAATCACATGGAAATGATATCTCGATACGGTCAGAATGTTTGCGTACCTTCCTTGCACCCAAGAATATCAACACGCAAACTACTCTCGTCGGTGTTGCTGGAAGATAACACCTCAAACCGAAGTCGTTCTACCCGTGGCAACGGAGTTTGCAGTTTTACAGTCTTAGGTCTTTCGCCACTGAGAGAGGCTTTGAAAACCTGTAATCATACAAAAAACAATTGTTTTTATTTTTGTCGGCCCAAATCGGTTTTTGTTTTACAGCGATATATTTACTTCCAGAACGAAAGTTTCTAATTTCATTTTGACACTAACAAAGAATGACATTCTACGCAATGTTTTCAAACACTTCTATTTTTCCTGCTTTTACCAGTGGCTTCTTTGATGAGTCCAAGACATCTGTAAATTCTTCAAATTCTTCCGAAAACGATAAGATGAAGGTAACATCTTCTGGTCCATCTGTGTTTCCCTGCAGCTTAAATCCACGCACTTCGACCTTGCTGTCAAACTGTACTGTTAGCTTTGGGTGGTTTGCACCAAGGTTGTCTTCTTGGTTTGGCTGCAACTCGAATGTCCAAGGTTGGAAACTGTCGATAACAGTAGAGCCGTCTTCAGAAGCCGGCTCCGTTGACCGTCCTTTTTCCAGACCGTCTTCGCCTCCTATTGATTCCATACAGTATCCTAAAACGAAATACAGCGGAGGTGAAAGCGTCAAATGTTTTATAGAGAGAATTCGGATATTCCAGTTAAATATATCAATTCCAACCCAATCCAACCCGATCCGATCCGATCCGATCCGATCCGATCCGATCCAATCCAATCCATACAGCAAATCAAATTGAAACTTGAATGCATACCTGCTGTGGTCGATGTGGATGTCTGTGTGGTTGTTGTCACAACTGTTTTAAAGGAGGAAAAAGTTATGGTCAGTTTCAAGCGAGGGACATATGGATTTGGCACCGAGCAGTTTAACTTTGGACGATCAATTTGTCTTCACATTTCATCAGTGCAAATAGTGTTGTTATACCAGTGAACAACATTTTGTATGTTTCATGTTTACCTTTTGTTGTTGCTGCTGGGGTAGTGGTTGACACTTCTGTAGAAACAAAAAACGGGCATATTCAAAAAGTAGAATAAATATATGTCGTGTGATCAGACACAATCTGTCCAGGAAACCTTTATCGCTGGCACATGAAATAAAGATGGAAAATCATTTAAGGTAGATGATCAACACCAACCTTCCATGCAACCCAGGAAATCGACACGCAAACTACCACTCTCATCGTCGTCAATTGACACAACCTCCAGTCGAAGTTGATCAATATCAGTCACCGGACTCGGCAAGATCGCGGTCACAGGCTTTCCACCATTTAGAGTTGCCTCAACAATCTGGAAGATGAAAGAATGAACCATGTACCACCAGTCAATGAAATTTCACACTCAAGATCAAATTAGTTTATGTAAACACGTCAATGTAACCGAGTGTTTGATTCTTTCATTCTTTGTGGTATTTTTTAATGTGCATCTACTTAACCATTTTCAAATAGGGCCTACACTCGAAAACTTAAACAGAAGGAAAAAACAAGAAATACAATTTCAACTTACTAGGGTTCTACCAGATGAATCTAGCACATCCGTAAAAGTTGAAGTTGCTTCGTCCAGGACAGATAGGATAATTCGAGCCTTTTGGGGTTGATCGGTATTTCCCTGCAGTTTCAGGGCATGCACTTCAACCTTAGTATTGAACCTGACCACCAAATTGGGGTTGTTTTCGCGGTTGTCTTTAGGCTCTAACTGCAACGGGAATGTCCATGGTCTATCAGCGTTGATGTCAGTAGACTCATCCCCGGAAGCTGGAACGGTCGAGCGCTCACTCTCAAGTCCTTGTTCCCCGTCCATTGGCTCCATGCAGTATCCTAGAAAAAAATACAACGTGATCAAAATTGTCAGGATTTGAACTTGCCCGAGTATTTAAAACAGACAAGTAAAAACCAGATATTCTAGTGCAGTTCATGACATTCAGATCAATTTAGCTCATCCAACCAAACCACGACAAGCTCATCCAAAATAATGCGTACCTGCTGTAGTCGACGTGGATGTCTGTGTGGTTGTTGTCACGACTGTTGAGAGAGTGAAAAGGGTGAGGTCAGTGTACAAAGTGTGAAAACAATTCTGCTCACTGCCGTTGTTAGCATTGCAAAATAACCTAGTCTTCTGATTTGATGATGGACTTCTTATAAGGCATTAACGGCAGCATTTACCTTTAGTTGTTGTTGCTGGAGTAGTTGTTGACACTTCTGGTGAAGACAAAAAGCACGAAATTTATTAAAGTGAAATAGATGGTCTGAATGGACAAAATTTGCCAAGTAAACATTCATAACTTGCAATTGAATCAAGTTGGAAACTCGATATATGGAAGCTTATCAAAACCTACCTTCCGTGCAACCAAGGAAATCAACACGCACACTCCCACTCTTATCTTTGTCGATGGACAAAACCTCTAGTCGAACTTGATCGATATCAGTCACGGGCATCGGCAATATTTCAGTCACAGGCCTTCGACCACTCAGAATGGCCTCCACAATCTGACCAATGAAAACAGCGAATAAGTTAAGCAAGCATCCTACGGATTGAATGAATTTTGGTAATAGATTCACCGTCAAATCAATAGCCGATTCACTCAGGTCTGTTTTATTAATTTAAATGAAGCAAGCGTTCGGCTATATTCAAATAAACACAAAGAAAGAATGAGCAACAAAACGTCAACTTACAAGTGGTTTGCCAGATGAATCAGTCACATCCGCAAAGCTCGACGTGGTTTCGTCCGGGACCGACAGGATGATTCGAACTTCTTGGGACTCATCCGTATTTCCCTGCAGCTTTAAGCCATGCAATTCAACCTTGGCGTTGAACTTGACCACCAATTTGGGGTTTTCCTCGCGGTTGTCTTTAGGTTTGGTCTGTAATGTGAATGTCCACGGTGTATCGGCGTTGATGTCGGTTGACTGGCCCTCGGAAGATGGAACCGTTGATCGATCACTCTCAAGGCCCTGTTCTCCATCCATTGGCTCCATACAGTATCCTGAAAGAAAGTCCATCACGCCTGTTAGATTGATGCAACTTCTACCTGGTACGACAGCCTGTTGCAGCAAATTGAACAGCCAGATGAAATTCAAAGTTTAAAACGAGACAAAAAATACCCACCTGCTGTTGTCGATTTGGAGGTTTGTGTGGTGGTAGTCACAACTGTCGAAGGAAAAGACACAGAATAATACTTCAAAGCGTTTGTTAAATAGTCAAATGTTTGATACTGATTAGTATTTCCTTCATCTTGAAAGATTTTAGGATTGGCGACTGTTTAATCCAGGCACATAAACAAGAAAAGAAATCAATAAACATGGAAAAGGAAATGTGACTACCTTTAGTTGTCGTTGCAGCTGGAGTAGTTGCTGCAGGGAAAAATGGGGAACATTTAAATAAAATGAGAATTGCAGAAGTTTTTTGGCATAGAGCCTCATTTAGGAAATTCATGGGTGAGTTTACGTATGTTTCAAATGAGGTACTCACGAGGACGTCGTGGTGGTTTTGTGGTCGTCAATACGTCAGAACCTCCTGTAGGAACTGTTTGGACAAAAAACACACACTTGTGAATAAACTGAGTAAAGATCAAACCTAAAAGGTTGGGGACGGGTTATAGGTATGACTTATTCCATTTTAAAGCAAAGAAGTCAGTGAATATATTTGAAAAATCACATGGAAATGATATCTCGATACGGTCAGAATGTTTGCGTACCTTCCTTGCACCCAAGAATATCAACACGCAAACTACTCTCGTCGGTGTTGCTGGAAGATAACACCTCAAACCGAAGTCGTTCTACCCGTGGCAACGGAGTTTGCAGTTTTACAGTCTTAGGTCTTTCGCCACTGAGAGAGGCTTTGAAAACCTGTAATCATACAAAAAACAATTGTTTTTATTTTTGTCGGCCCAAATCGGTTTTTGTTTTACAGCGATATATTTACTTCCAGAACGAAAGTTTCTAATTTCATTTTGACACTAACAAAGAATGACATTCTACGCAATGTTTTCAAACACTTCTATTTTTCCTGCTTTTACCAGTGGCTTCTTTGATGAGTCCAAGACATCTGTAAATTCTTCAAATTCTTCCGAAAACGATAAGATGAAGGTAACATCTTCTGGTCCATCTGTGTTTCCCTGCAGCTTAAATCCACGCACTTCGACCTTGCTGTCAAACTGTACTGTTAGCTTTGGGTGGTTTGCACCAAGGTTGTCTTCTGGGTTTGGCTGCAACTCGAATGTCCAAGGTTGGAAACTGTCGATAACAGTAGAGCCGTCTTCAGAAGCCGGCTCCGTTGACCGTCCTTTTTCCAGACCGTCTTCGCCTCCTATTGATTCCATACAGTATCCTAAAACGAAATACAGCGGAGGTGAAAGCGTCAAATGTTTTATAGAGAGAATTCGGATATTCCAGTTAAATATATCAATTCCAACCCAATCCAACCCGATCCGATCCGATCCGATCCGATCCGATCCGATCCAATCCAATCCATACAGCAAATCAAATTGAAACTTGAATGCATACCTGCTGTGGTCGATGTGGATGTCTGTGTGGTTGTTGTCACAACTGTTTTAAAGGAGGAAAAAGTTATGGTCAGTTTCAAGCGAGGGACATATGGATTTGGCACCGAGCAGTTTAACTTTGGACGATCAATTTGTCTTCACATTTCATCAGTGCAAATAGTGTTGTTATACCAGTGAACAACATTTTGTATGTTTCATGTTTACCTTTTGTTGTTGCTGCTGGGGTAGTGGTTGACACTTCTGTAGAAACAAAAAACGGGCATATTCAAAAAGTAGAATAAATATATGTCGTGTGATCAGACACAATCTGTCCAGGAAACCTTTATCGCTGGCACATGAAATAAAGATGGAAAATCATTTAAGGTAGATGATCAACACCAACCTTCCATGCAACCCAGGAAATCGACACGCAAACTACCACTCTCATCGTCGTCAATTGACACAACCTCCAGTCGAAGTTGATCAATATCAGTCACCGGACTCGGCAAGATCGCGGTCACAGGCTTTCCACCATTTAGAGTTGCCTCAACAATCTGGAAGATGAAAGAATGAACCATGTACCACCAGTCAATGAAATTTCACACTCAAGATCAAATTAGTTTATGTAAACACGTCAATGTAACCGAGTGTTTGATTCTTTCATTCTTTGTGGTATTTTTTAATGTGCATCTACTTAACCATTTTCAAATAGGGCCTACACTCGAAAACTTAAACAGAAGGAAAAAACAAGAAATACAATTTCAACTTACTAGGGTTCTACCAGATGAATCTAGCACATCCGTAAAAGTTGAAGTTGCTTCGTCCAGGACAGATAGGATAATTCGAGCCTTTTGGGGTTGATCGGTATTTCCCTGCAGTTTCAGGGCATGCACTTCAACCTTAGTATTGAACCTGACCACCAAATTGGGGTTGTTTTCGCGGTTGTCTTTAGGCTCTAACTGCAACGGGAATGTCCATGGTCTATCAGCGTTGATGTCAGTAGACTCATCCCCGGAAGCTGGAACGGTCGAGCGCTCACTCTCAAGTCCTTGTTCCCCGTCCATTGGCTCCATGCAGTATCCTAGAAAAAAATACAACGTGATCAAAATTGTCAGGATTTGAACTTGCCCGAGTATTTAAAACAGACAAGTAAAAACCAGATATTCTAGTGCAGTTCATGACATTCAGATCAATTTAGCTCATCCAACCAAACCACGACAAGCTCATCCAAAATAATGCGTACCTGCTGTAGTCGACGTGGATGTCTGTGTGGTTGTTGTCACGACTGTTGAGAGAGTGAAAAGGGTGAGGTCAGTGTACAAAGTGTGAAAACAATTCTGCTCACTGCCGTTGTTAGCATTGCAAAATAACCTAGTCTTCTGATTTGATGATGGACTTCTTATAAGGCATTAACGGCAGCATTTACCTTTAGTTGTTGTTGCTGGAGTAGTTGTTGACACTTCTGGTGAAGACAAAAAGCACGAAATTTATTAAAGTGAAATAGATGGTCTGAATGGACAAAATTTGCCAAGTAAACATTCATAACTTGCAATTGAATCAAGTTGGAAACTCGATATATGGAAGCTTATCAAAACCTACCTTCCGTGCAACCAAGGAAATCCACACGCACACTCCCACTCTTATCTTTGTCGATGGACAAAACCTCTAGTCGAACTTGATCGATATCAGTCACGGGCATCGGCAATATTTCAGTCACAGGCCTTCGACCACTCAGAATGGCCTCCACAATCTGACCAATGAAAACAGCGAATAAGTTAAGCAAGCATCCTACGGATTGAATGAATTTTGGTAATAGATTCACCGTCAAATCAATAGCCGATTCACTCAGGTCTGTTTTATTAATTTAAATGAAGCAAGCGTTCGGCTATATTCAAATAAACACAAAGAAAGAATGAGCAACAAAACGTCAACTTACAAGTGGTTTGCCAGATGAATCAGTCACATCCGCAAAGCTCGACGTGGTTTCGTCCGGGACCGACAGGATGATTCGAACTTCTTGGGACTCATCCGTATTTCCCTGCAGCTTTAAGCCATGCAATTCAACCTTGGCGTTGAACTTGACCACCAATTTGGGGTTTTCCTCGCGGTTGTCTTTAGGTTTGGTCTGTAATGTGAATGTCCACGGTGTATCGGCGTTGATGTCGGTTGACTGGCCCTCGGAAGATGGAACCGTTGATCGATCACTCTCAAGGCCCTGTTCTCCATCCATTGGCTCCATACAGTATCCTGAAAGAAAGTCCATCACGCCTGTTAGATTGATGCAACTTCTACCTGGTACGACAGCCTGTTGCAGCAAATTGAACAGCCAGATGAAATTCAAAGTTTAAAACGAGACAAAAAATACCCACCTGCTGTTGTCGATTTGGAGGTTTGTGTGGTGGTAGTCACAACTGTCGAAGGAAAAGACACAGAATAATACTTCAAAGCGTTTGTTAAATAGTCAAATGTTTGATACTGATTAGTATTTCCTTCATCTTGAAAGATTTTAGGATTGGCGACTGTTTAATCCAGGCACATAAACAAGAAAAGAAATCAATAAACATGGAAAAGGAAATGTGACTACCTTTAGTTGTCGTTGCAGCTGGAGTAGTTGCTGCAGGGAAAAATGGGGAACATTTAAATAAAATGAGAATTGCAGAAGTTTTTTGGCATAGAGCCTCATTTAGGAAATTCATGGGTGAGTTTACGTATGTTTCAAATGAGGTACTCACGAGGACGTCGTGGTGGTTTTGTGGTCGTCAATACGTCAGAACCTCCTGTAGGAACTGTTTGGACAAAAAACACACACTTGTGAATAAACTGAGTAAAGATCAAACCTAAAAGGTTGGGGACGGGTTATAGGTATGACTTATTCCATTTTAAAGCAAAGAAGTCAGTGAATATATTTGAAAAATCACATGGAAATGATATCTCGATACGGTCAGAATGTTTGCGTACCTTCCTTGCACCCAAGAATATCAACACGCAAACTACTCTCGTCGGTGTTGCTGGAAGATAACACCTCAAACCGAAGTCGTTCTACCCGTGGCAACGGAGTTTGCAGTTTTACAGTCTTAGGTCTTTCGCCACTGAGAGAGGCTTTGAAAACCTGTAATCATACAAAAAACAATTGTTTTTATTTTTGTCGGCCCAAATCGGTTTTTGTTTTACAGCGATATATTTACTTCCAGAACGAAAGTTTCTAATTTCATTTTGACACTAACAAAGAATGACATTCTACGCAATGTTTTCAAACACTTCTATTTTTCCTGCTTTTACCAGTGGCTTCTTTGATGAGTCCAAGACATCTGTAAATTCTTCAAATTCTTCCGAAAACGATAAGATGAAGGTAACATCTTCTGGTCCATCTGTGTTTCCCTGCAGCTTAAATCCACGCACTTCGACCTTGCTGTCAAACTGTACTGTTAGCTTTGGGTGGTTTGCACCAAGGTTGTCTTCTGGGTTTGGCTGCAACTCGAATGTCCAAGGTTGGAAACTGTCGATAACAGTAGAGCCGTCTTCAGAAGCCGGCTCCGTTGACCGTCCTTTTTCCAGACCGTCTTCGCCTCCTATTGATTCCATACAGTATCCTAAAACGAAATACAGCGGAGGTGAAAGCGTCAAATGTTTTATAGAGAGAATTCGGATATTCCAGTTAAATATATCAATTCCAACCCAATCCAACCCGATCCGATCCGATCCGATCCGATCCGATCCGATCCAATCCAATCCATACAGCAAATCAAATTGAAACTTGAATGCATACCTGCTGTGGTCGATGTGGATGTCTGTGTGGTTGTTGTCACAACTGTTTTAAAGGAGGAAAAAGTTATGGTCAGTTTCAAGCGAGGGACATATGGATTTGGCACCGAGCAGTTTAACTTTGGACGATCAATTTGTCTTCACATTTCATCAGTGCAAATAGTGTTGTTATACCAGTGAACAACATTTTGTATGTTTCATGTTTACCTTTTGTTGTTGCTGCTGGGGTAGTGGTTGACACTTCTGTAGAAACAAAAAACGGGCATATTCAAAAAGTAGAATAAATATATGTCGTGTGATCAGACACAATCTGTCCAGGAAACCTTTATCGCTGGCACATGAAATAAAGATGGAAAATCATTTAAGGTAGATGATCAACACCAACCTTCCATGCAACCCAGGAAATCGACACGCAAACTACCACTCTCATCGTCGTCAATTGACACAACCTCCAGTCGAAGTTGATCAATATCAGTCACCGGACTCGGCAAGATCGCGGTCACAGGCTTTCCACCATTTAGAGTTGCCTCAACAATCTGGAAGATGAAAGAATGAACCATGTACCACCAGTCAATGAAATTTCACACTCAAGATCAAATTAGTTTATGTAAACACGTCAATGTAACCGAGTGTTTGATTCTTTCATTCTTTGTGGTATTTTTTAATGTGCATCTACTTAACCATTTTCAAATAGGGCCTACACTCGAAAACTTAAACAGAAGGAAAAAACAAGAAATACAATTTCAACTTACTAGGGTTCTACCAGATGAATCTAGCACATCCGTAAAAGTTGAAGTTGCTTCGTCCAGGACAGATAGGATAATTCGAGCCTTTTGGGGTTGATCGGTATTTCCCTGCAGTTTCAGGGCATGCACTTCAACCTTAGTATTGAACCTGACCACCAAATTGGGGTTGTTTTCGCGGTTGTCTTTAGGCTCTAACTGCAACGGGAATGTCCATGGTCTATCAGCGTTGATGTCAGTAGACTCATCCCCGGAAGCTGGAACGGTCGAGCGCTCACTCTCAAGTCCTTGTTCCCCGTCCATTGGCTCCATGCAGTATCCTAGAAAAAAATACAACGTGATCAAAATTGTCAGGATTTGAACTTGCCCGAGTATTTAAAACAGACAAGTAAAAACCAGATATTCTAGTGCAGTTCATGACATTCAGATCAATTTAGCTCATCCAACCAAACCACGACAAGCTCATCCAAAATAATGCGTACCTGCTGTAGTCGACGTGGATGTCTGTGTGGTTGTTGTCACGACTGTTGAGAGAGTGAAAAGGGTGAGGTCAGTGTACAAAGTGTGAAAACAATTCTGCTCACTGCCGTTGTTAGCATTGCAAAATAACCTAGTCTTCTGATTTGATGATGGACTTCTTATAAGGCATTAACGGCAGCATTTACCTTTAGTTGTTGTTGCTGGAGTAGTTGTTGACACTTCTGGTGAAGACAAAAAGCACGAAATTTATTAAAGTGAAATAGATGGTCTGAATGGACAAAATTTGCCAAGTAAACATTCATAACTTGCAATTGAATCAAGTTGGAAACTCGATATATGGAAGCTTATCAAAACCTACCTTCCGTGCAACCAAGGAAATCCACACGCACACTCCCACTCTTATCTTTGTCGATGGACAAAACCTCTAGTCGAACTTGATCGATATCAGTCACGGGCATCGGCAATATTTCAGTCACAGGCCTTCGACCACTCAGAATGGCCTCCACAATCTGACCAATGAAAACAGCGAATAAGTTAAGCAAGCATCCTACGGATTGAATGAATTTTGGTAATAGATTCACCGTCAAATCAATAGCCGATTCACTCAGGTCTGTTTTATTAATTTAAATGAAGCAAGCGTTCGGCTATATTCAAATAAACACAAAGAAAGAATGAGCAACAAAACGTCAACTTACAAGTGGTTTGCCAGATGAATCAGTCACATCCGCAAAGCTCGACGTGGTTTCGTCCGGGACCGACAGGATGATTCGAACTTCTTGGGACTCATCCGTATTTCCCTGCAGCTTTAAGCCATGCAATTCAACCTTGGCGTTGAACTTGACCACCAATTTGGGGTTTTCCTCGCGGTTGTCTTTAGGTTTGGTCTGTAATGTGAATGTCCACGGTGTATCGGCGTTGATGTCGGTTGACTGGCCCTCGGAAGATGGAACCGTTGATCGATCACTCTCAAGGCCCTGTTCTCCATCCATTGGCTCCATACAGTATCCTGAAAGAAAGTCCATCACGCCTGTTAGATTGATGCAACTTCTACCTGGTACGACAGCCTGTTGCAGCAAATTGAACAGCCAGATGAAATTCAAAGTTTAAAACGAGACAAAAAATACCCACCTGCTGTTGTCGATTTGGAGGTTTGTGTGGTGGTAGTCACAACTGTCGAAGGGAAAGACACAGAATAATACTTCAAAGCGTTTGTTAAATAGTCAAATGTTTGATACTGATTAGTATTTCCTTCATCTTGAAAGATTTTAGGATTGGCGACTGTTTAATCCAGGCACATAAACAAGAAAAGAAATCAATAAACATGGAAAAGGAA
The DNA here is from genome assembly GCA_037893225.1 of Hippasteria phrygiana. NCBI lineage: Eukaryota > Metazoa > Echinodermata > Asteroidea > Valvatida > Goniasteridae > Hippasteria > Hippasteria phrygiana. Next base: position 190,822 of record JAZGUH010000047.1, on the reverse strand, counting down.
ATGTGACTACCTTTAGTTGTCGTTGCAGCTGGAGTAGTTGCTGCAGGGAAAAATGGGGAACATTTAAATAAAATGAGAATTGCAGAAGTTTTTTGGCATAGAGCCTCATTTAGGAAATTCATGGGTGAGTTTACGTATGTTTCAAATGAGGTACTCACGAGGACGTCGTGGTGGTTTTGTGGTCGTCAATACGTCAGAACCTCCTGTAGGAACTGTTTGGACAAAAAACACACACTTGTGAATAAACTGAGTAAAGATCAAACCTAAAAGGTTGGGGACGGGTTATAGGTATGACTTATTCCATTTTAAAGCAAAGAAGTCAGTGAATATATTTGAAAAATCACATGGAAATGATATCTCGATACGGTCAGAATGTTTGCGTACCTTCCTTGCACCCAAGAATATCAACACGCAAACTACTCTCGTCGGTGTTGCTGGAAGATAACACCTCAAACCGAAGTCGTTCTACCCGTGGCAACGGAGTTTGCAGTTTTACAGTCTTAGGTCTTTCGCCACTGAGAGAGGCTTTGAAAACCTGTAATCATACAAAAAACAATTGTTTTTATTTTTGTCGGCCCAAATCGGTTTTTGTTTTACAGCGATATATTTACTTCCAGAACGAAAGTTTCTAATTTCATTTTGACACTAACAAAGAATGACATTCTACGCAATGTTTTCAAACACTTCTATTTTTCCTGCTTTTACCAGTGGCTTCTTTGATGAGTCCAAGACATCTGTAAATTCTTCAAATTCTTCCGAAAACGATAAGATGAAGGTAACATCTTCTGGTCCATCTGTGTTTCCCTGCAGCTTAAATCCACGCACTTCGACCTTGCTGTCAAACTGTACTGTTAGCTTTGGGTGGTTTGCACCAAGGTTGTCTTCTTGGTTTGGCTGCAACTCGAATGTCCAAGGTTGGAAACTGTCGATAACAGTAGAGCCGTCTTCAGAAGCCGGCTCCGTTGACCGTCCTTTTTCCAGACCGTCTTCGCCTCCTATTGATTCCATACAGTATCCTAAAACGAAATACAGCGGAGGTGAAAGCGTCAAATGTTTTATAGAGAGAATTCGGATATTCCAGTTAAATATATCAATTCCAACCCAATCCAACCCGATCCGATCCGATCCGATCCGATCCGATCCGATCCAATCCAATCCATACAGCAAATCAAATTGAAACTTGAATGCATACCTGCTGTGGTCGATGTGGATGTCTGTGTGGTTGTTGTCACAACTGTTTTAAAGGAGGAAAAAGTTATGGTCAGTTTCAAGCGAGGGACATATGGATTTGGCACCGAGCAGTTTAACTTTGGACGATCAATTTGTCTTCACATTTCATCAGTGCAAATAGTGTTGTTATACCAGTGAACAACATTTTGTATGTTTCATGTTTACCTTTTGTTGTTGCTGCTGGGGTAGTGGTTGACACTTCTGTAGAAACAAAAAACGGGCATATTCAAAAAGTAGAATAAATATATGTCGTGTGATCAGACACAATCTGTCCAGGAAACCTTTATCGCTGGCACATGAAATAAAGATGGAAAATCATTTAAGGTAGATGATCAACACCAACCTTCCATGCAACCCAGGAAATCGACACGCAAACTACCACTCTCATCGTCGTCAATTGACACAACCTCCAGTCGAAGTTGATCAATATCAGTCACCGGACTCGGCAAGATCGCGGTCACAGGCTTTCCACCATTTAGAGTTGCCTCAACAATCTGGAAGATGAAAGAATGAACCATGTACCACCAGTCAATGAAATTTCACACTCAAGATCAAATTAGTTTATGTAAACACGTCAATGTAACCGAGTGTTTGATTCTTTCATTCTTTGTGGTATTTTTTAATGTGCATCTACTTAACCATTTTCAAATAGGGCCTACACTCGAAAACTTAAACAGAAGGAAAAAACAAGAAATACAATTTCAACTTACTAGGGTTCTACCAGATGAATCTAGCACATCCGTAAAAGTTGAAGTTGCTTCGTCCACGACAGATAGGATAATTCGAGCCTTTTGGGGTTGATCGGTATTTCCCTGCAGTTTCAGGGCATGCACTTCAACCTTAGTATTGAACCTGACCACCAAATTGGGGTTGTTTTCGCGGTTGTCTTTAGGCTCTAACTGCAACGGGAATGTCCATGGTCTATCAGCGTTGATGTCAGTAGACTCATCCCCGGAAGCTGGAACGGTCGAGCGCTCACTCTCAAGTCCTTGTTCCCCGTCCATTGGCTCCATGCAGTATCCTAGAAAAAAATACAACGTGATCAAAATTGTCAGGATTTGAACTTGCCCGAGTATTTAAAACAGACAAGTAAAAACCAGATATTCTAGTGCAGTTCATGACATTCAGATCAATTTAGCTCATCCAACCAAACCACGACAAGCTCATCCAAAATAATGCGTACCTGCTGTAGTCGACGTGGATGTCTGTGTGGTTGTTGTCACGACTGTTGAGAGAGTGAAAAGGGTGAGGTCAGTGTACAAAGTGTGAAAACAATTCTGCTCACTGCCGTTGTTAGCATTGCAAAATAACCTAGTCTTCTGATTTGATGATGGACTTCTTATAAGGCATTAACGGCAGCATTTACCTTTAGTTGTTGTTGCTGGAGTAGTTGTTGACACTTCTGGTGAAGACAAAAAGCACGAAATTTATTAAAGTGAAATAGATGGTCTGAATGGACAAAATTTGCCAAGTAAACATTCATAACTTGCAATTGAATCAAGTTGGAAACTCGATATATGGAAGCTTATCAAAACCTACCTTCCGTGCAACCAAGGAAATCAACACGCACACTCCCACTCTTATCTTTGTCGATGGACAAAACCTCTAGTCGAACTTGATCGATATCAGTCACGGGCATCGGCAATATTTCAGTCACAGGCCTTCGACCACTCAGAATGGCCTCCACAATCTGACCAATGAAAACAGCGAATAAGTTAAGCAAGCATCCTACGGATTGAATGAATTTTGGTAATAGATTCACCGTCAAATCAATAGCCGATTCACTCAGGTCTGTTTTATTAATTTAAATGAAGCAAGCGTTCGGCTATATTCAAATAAACACAAAGAAAGAATGAGCAACAAAACGTCAACTTACAAGTGGTTTGCCAGATGAATCAGTCACATCCGCAAAGCTCGACGTGGTTTCGTCCGGGACCGACAGGATGATTCGAACTTCTTGGGACTCATCCGTATTTCCCTGCAGCTTTAAGCCATGTAATTCAACCTTGGCGTTGAACTTGACCACCAATTTGGGGTTTTCCTCGCGGTTGTCTTTAGGTTTGGTCTGTAATGTGAATGTCCACGGTGTATCGGCGTTGATGTCGGTTGACTGACCCTCGGAAGATGGAACCGTTGATCGATCACTCTCAAGGCCCTGTTCTCCATCCATTGGTTCCATACAGTATCCTGAAAGAAAGTCCATCACGCCTGTTAGATTGATGCAACTTCTACCTGGTACGACAGCCTGTTGCAGCAAATTGAACAGCCAGATGAAATTCAAAGTTTAAAACGAGACAAAAAATACCCACCTGCTGTTGTCGATTTGGAGGTTTGTGTGGTGGTAGTCACAACTGTCGAAGGGAAAGACACAGAATAATACTTCAAAGCGTTTGTTAAATAGTCAAATGTTTGATACTGATTAGTATTTCCTTCATCTTGAAAGATTTTAGGATTGGCGACTGTTTAATCCAGGCACATAAACAAGAAAAGAAATCAATAAACATGGAAAAGGAAATGTGACTACCTTTAGTTGTCGTTGCAGCTGGAGTAGTTGCTGCAGGGAAAAATGGGGAACATTTAAATAAAATGAGAATTGCAGAAGGTTTTTGGCATAGAGCCTCATTTAGGAAATTCATGGGTGAGTTTACGTATGTTTCAAATGAGGTACTCACGAGGACGTCGTGGTGGTTTTGTGGTCGTCAATACGTCAGAACCTCCTGTAGGAACTGTTTGGACAAAAAACACACACTTGTGAATAAACTGAGTAAAGATCAAACCTAAAAGGTTGGGGACGGGTTATAGGTATGACTTATTCCATTTTAAAGCAAAGAAGTCAGTGAATATATTTGAAAAATCACGTGGAAATGATATCTCGATACGGTCAGAATGTTTGCGTACCTTCCTTGCACCCAAGAATATCAACACGCAAACTACTCTCGTCGGTGTTGCTGGAAGATAACACCTCAAACCGAAGTCGTTCTACCCGTGGCAACGGAGTTTGCAGTTTTACAGTCTTAGGTCTTTCGCCACTGAGAGAGGCTTTGAAAACCTGTAATCATACAAAAAACAATTGTTTTTATTTTTGTCGGCCCAAATCGGTTTTTGTTTTACAGCGATATATTTACTTCCAGAACGAAAGTTTCTAATTTCATTTTGACACTAACAAAGAATGACATTCTACGCAATGTTTTCAAACACTTCTATTTTTCCTGCTTTTACCAGTGGCTTCTTTGATGAGTCCAAGACATCTGTAAATTCTTCAAATTCTTCCGAAAACGATAAGATGAAGGTAACATCTTCTGGTCCATCTGTGTTTCCCTGCAGCTTAAATCCACGCACTTCGACCTTGCTGTCAAACTGTACTGTTAGCTTTGGGTGGTTTGCACCAAGGTTGTCTTCTTGGTTTGGCTGCAACTCGAATGTCCAAGGTTGGAAACTGTCGATAACAGTAGAGCCGTCTTCAGAAGCCGGCTCCGTTGACCGTCCTTTTTCCAGACCGTCTTCGCCTCCTATTGATTCCATACAGTATCCTAAAACGAAATACAGCGGAGGTGAAAGCGTCAAATGTTTTATAGAGAGAATTCGGATATTCCAGTTAAATATATCAATTCCAACCCAATCCAACCCGATCCGATCCGATCCGATCCGATCCGATCCGATCCAATCCAATCCATACAGCAAATCAAATTGAAACTTGAATGCATACCTGTTGTGGTCGATGTGGATGTCTGTGTGGTTGTTGTCACAACTGTTTTAAAGGAGGAAAAAGTTATGGTCAGTTTCAAGCGAGGGACATATGGATTTGGCACCGAGCAGTTTAACTTTGGACGATCAATTTGTCTTCACATTTCATCAGTGCAAATAGTGTTGTTATACCAGTGAACAACATTTTGTATGTTTCATGTTTACCTTTTGTTGTTGCTGCTGGGGTAGTGGTTGACACTTCTGTAGAAACAAAAAACGGGCATATTCAAAAAGTAGAATAAATATATGTCGTGTGATCAGACACAATCTGTCCAGGAAACCTTTATCGCTGGCACATGAAATAAAGATGGAAAATCATTTAAGGTAGATGATCAACACCAACCTTCCATGCAACCCAGGAAATCGACACGCAAACTACCACTCTCATCGTCGTCAATTGACACAACCTCCAGTCGAAGTTGATCAATATCAGTCACCGGACTCGGCAAGATCGCGGTCACAGGCTTTCCACCATTTAGAGTTGCCTCAACAATCTGGAAGATGAAAGAATGAACCATGTACCACCAGTCAATGAAATTTCACACTCAAGATCAAATTAGTTTATGTAAACACGTCAATGTAACCGAGTGTTTGATTCTTTCATTCTTTGTGGTATTTTTTAATGTGCATCTACTTAACCATTTTCAAATAGGGCCTACACTCGAAAACTTAAACAGAAGGAAAAAACAAGAAATACAATTTCAACTTACTAGGGTTCTACCAGATGAATCTAGCACATCCGTAAAAGTTGAAGTTGCTTCGTCCAGGACAGATAGGATAATTCGAGCCTTTTGGGGTTGATCGGTATTTCCCTGCAGTTTTAGGGCATGCACTTCAACCTTAGTATTGAACCTGACCACCAAATTGGGGTTGTTTTCGCGGTTGTCTTTAGGCTCTAACTGCAACGGGAATGTCCATGGTCTATCAGCGTTGATGTCAGTAGACTCATCCCCGGAAGCTGGAACGGTCGAGCGCTCACTCTCAAGTCCTTGTTCCCCGTCCATTGGCTCCATGCAGTATCCTAGAAAAAAATACAACGTGATCAAAATTGTCAGGATTTGAACTTGCCCGAGTATTTAAAACAGACAAGTAAAAACCAGATATTCTAGTGCAGTTCATGACATTCAGATCAATTTAGCTCATCCAACCAAACCACGACAAGCTCATCCAAAATAATGCGTACCTGCTGTAGTCGACGTGGATGTCTGTGTGGTTGTTGTCACGACTGTTGAGAGAGTGAAAAGGGTGAGGTCAGTGTACAAAGTGTGAAAACAATTCTGCTCACTGCCGTTGTTAGCATTGCAAAATAACCTAGTCTTCTGATTTGATGATGGACTTCTTATAAGGCATTAACGGCAGCATTTACCTTTAGTTGTTGTTGCTGGAGTAGTTGTTGACACTTCTGGTGAAGACAAAAAGCACGAAATTTATTAAAGTGAAATAGATGGTCTGAATGGACAAAATTTGCCAAGTAAACATTCATAACTTGCAATTGAATCAAGTTGGAAACTCGATATATGGAAGCTTATCAAAACCTACCTTCCGTGCAACCAAGGAAATCAACACGCACACTCCCACTCTTATCTTTGTCGATGGACAAAACCTCTAGTCGAACTTGATCGATATCAGTCACGGGCATCGGCAATATTTCAGTCACAGGCCTTCGACCACTCAGAATGGCCTCCACAATCTGACCAATGAAAACAGCGAATAAGTTAAGCAAGCATCCTACGGATTGAATGAATTTTGGTAATAGATTCACCGTCAAATCAATAGCCGATTCACTCAGGTCTGTTTTATTAATTTAAATGAAGCAAGCGTTCGGCTATATTCAAATAAACACAAAGAAAGAATGAGCAACAAAACGTCAACTTACAAGTGGTTTGCCAGATGAATCAGTCACATCCGCAAAGCTCGACGTGGTTTCGTCCGGGACCGACAGGATGATTCGAACTTCTTGGGACTCATCCGTATTTCCCTGCAGCTTTAAGCCATGCAATTCAACCTTGGCGTTGAACTTGACCACCAATTTGGGGTTTTCCTCGCGGTTGTCTTTAGGTTTGGTCTGTAATGTGAATGTCCACGGTGTATCGGCGTTGATGTCGGTTGACTGACCCTCGGAAGATGGAACCGTTGATCGATCACTCTCAAGGCCCTGTTCTCCATCCATTGGTTCCATACAGTATCCTGAAAGAAAGTCCATCACGCCTGTTAGATTGATGCAACTTCTACCTGGTACGACAGCCTGTTGCAGCAAATTGAACAGCCAGATGAAATTCAAAGTTTAAAACGAGACAAAAAATACCCACCTGCTGTTGTCGATTTGGAGGTTTGTGTGGTGGTAGTCACAACTGTCGAAGGGAAAGACACAGAATAATACTTCAAAGCGTTTGTTAAATAGTCAAATGTTTGATACTGATTAGTATTTCCTTCATCTTGAAAGATTTTAGGATTGGCGACTGTTTAATCCAGGCACATAAACAAGAAAAGAAATCAATAAACATGGAAAAGGAAATGTGACTACCTTTAGTTGTCGTTGCAGCTGGAGTAGTTGCTGCAGGGAAAAATGGGGAACATTTAAATAAAATGAGAATTGCAGAAGGTTTTTGGCATAGAGCCTCATTTAGGAAATTCATGGGTGAGTTTACGTATGTTTCAAATGAGGTACTCACGAGGACGTCGTGGTGGTTTTGTGGTCGTCAATACGTCAGAACCTCCTGTAGGAACTGTTTGGACAAAAAACACACACTTGTGAATAAACTGAGTAAAGATCAAACCTAAAAGGTTGGGGACGGGTTATAGGTATGACTTATTCCATTTTAAAGCAAAGAAGTCAGTGAATATATTTGAAAAATCACATGGAAATGATATCTCGATACGGTCAGAATGTTTGCGTACCTTCCTTGCACCCAAGAATATCAACACGCAAACTACTCTCGTCGGTGTTGCTGGAAGATAACACCTCAAACCGAAGTCGTTCTACCCGTGGCAACGGAGTTTGCAGTTTTACAGTCTTAGGTCTTTCGCCACTGAGAGAGGCTTTGAAAACCTGTAATCATACAAAAAACAATTGTTTTTATTTTTGTCGGCCCAAATCGGTTTTTGTTTTACAGCGACATATTTACTTCCAGAACGAAAGTTTCTAATTTCATTTTGACACTAACAAAGAATGACATTCTACGCAATGTTTTCAAACACTTCTATTTTTCCTGCTTTTACCAGTGGCTTCTTTGATGAGTCCAAGACATCTGTAAATTCTTCAAATTCTTCCGAAAACGATAAGATGAAGGTAACATCTTCTGGTCCATCTGTGTTTCCCTGCAGCTTAAATCCACGCACTTCGACCTTGCTGTCAAACTGTACTGTTAGCTTTGGGTGGTTTGCACCAAGGTTGTCTTCTTGGTTTGGCTGCAACTCGAATGTCCAAGGTTGGAAACTGTCGATAACAGTAGAGCCGTCTTCAGAAGCCGGCTCCGTTGACCGTCCTTTTTCCAGACCGTCTTCGCCTCCTATTGATTCCATACAGTATCCTAAAACGAAATACAGCGGAGGTGAAAGCGTCAAATGTTTTATAGAGAGAATTCGGATATTCCAGTTAAATATATCAATTCCAACCCAATCCAACCCGATCCGATCCGATCCGATCCGATCCGATCCGATCCAATCCAATCCATACAGCAAATCAAATTGAAACTTGAATGCATACCTGCTGTGGTCGATGTGGATGTCTGTGTGGTTGTTGTCACAACTGTTTTAAAGGAGGAAAAAGTTATGGTCAGTTTCAAGCGAGGGACATATGGATTTGGCACCGAGCAGTTTAACTTTGGACGATCAATTTGTCTTCACATTTCATCAGTGCAAATAGTGTTGTTATACCAGTGAACAACATTTTGTATGTTTCATGTTTACCTTTTGTTGTTGCTGCTGGGGTAGTGGTTGACACTTCTGTAGAAACAAAAACCGGCATATTCAAAAAGTAGAATAAATATATGTCGTGTGATCAGACACAATCTGTCCAGGAAACCTTTATCGCTGGCACATGAAATAAAGATGGAAAATCATTTAAGGTAGATGATCAACACCAACCTTCCATGCAACCCAGGAAATCGACACGCAAACTACCACTCTCATCGTCGTCAATTGACACAACCTCCAGTCGAAGTTGATCAATATCAGTCACCGGACTCGGCAAGATCGCGGTCACAGGCTTTCCACCATTTAGAGTTGCCTCAACAATCTGGAAGATGAAAGAATGAACCATGTACCACCAGTCAATGAAATTTCACACTCAAGATCAAATTAGTTTATGTAAACACGTCAATGTAACCGAGTGTTTGATTCTTTCATTCTTTGTGGTATTTTTTAATGTGCATCTACTTAACCATTTTCAAATAGGGCCTACACTCGAAAACTTAAACAGAAGGAAAAAACAAGAAATACAATTTCAACTTACTAGGGTTCTACCAGATGAATCTAGCACATCCGTAAAAGTTGAAGTTGCTTCGTCCAGGACAGATAGGATAATTCGAGCCTTTTGGGGTTGATCGGTATTTCCCTGCAGTTTCAGGGCATGCACTTCAACCTTAGTATTGAACCTGACCACCAAATTGGGGTTGTTTTCGCGGTTGTCTTTAGGCTCTAACTGCAACGGGAATGTCCATGGTCTATCAGCGTTGATGTCAGTAGACTCATCCCCGGAAGCTGGAACGGTCGAGCGCTCACTCTCAAGTCCTTGTTCCCCGTCCATTGGCTCCATGCAGTATCCTAGAAAAAAATACAACGTGATCAAAATTGTCAGGATTTGAACTTGCCCGAGTATTTAAAACAGACAAGTAAAAACCAGATATTCTAGTGCAGTTCATGACATTCAGATCAATTTAGCTCATCCAACCAAACCACGACAAGCTCATCCAAAATAATGCGTACCTGCTGTAGTCGACGTGGATGTCTGTGTGGTTGTTGTCACGACTGTTGAGAGAGTGAAAAGGGTGAGGTCAGTGTACAAAGTGTGAAAACAATTCTGCTCACTGCCGTTGTTAGCATTGCAAAATAACCTAGTCTTCTGATTTGATGATGGACTTCTTATAAGGCATTAACGGCAGCATTTACCTTTAGTTGTTGTTGCTGGAGTAGTTGTTGACACTTCTGGTGAAGACAAAAAGCACGAAATTTATTAAAGTGAAATAGATGGTCTGAATGGACAAAATTTGCCAAGTCAACATTCATAACTTGCAATTGAATCAAGTTGGAAACTCGATATATGGAAGCTTATCAAAACCTACCTTCCGTGCAACCAAGGAAATCAACACGCACACTCCCACTCTTATCTTTGTCGATGGACAAAACCTCTAGTCGAACTTGATCGATATCAGTCACGGGCATCGGCAATATTTCAGTCACAGGCCTTCGACCACTCAGAATGGCCTCCACAATCTGACCAATGAAAACAGCGAATAAGTTAAGCAAGCATCCTACGGATTGAATGAATTTTGGTAATAGATTCACCGTCAAATCAATAGCCGATTCACTCAGGTCTGTTTTATTAATTTAAATGAAGCAAGCGTTCGGCTATATTCAAATAAACACAAAGAAAGAATGAGCAACAAAACGTCAACTTACAAGTGGTTTGCCAGATGAATCAGTCACATCCGCAAAGCTCGACGTGGTTTCGTCCGGGACCGACAGGATGATTCGAACTTCTTGGGACTCATCCGTATTTCCCTGCAGCTTTAAGCCATGCAATTCAACCTTGGCGTTGAACTTGACCACCAATTTGGGGTTTTCCTCGCGATTGTCTTTAGGTTTGGTCTGTAATGTGAATGTCCACGGTGTATCGGCGTTGATGTCGGTTGACTGACCCTCGGAAGATGGAACCGTTGATCGATCACTCTCAAGGCCCTGTTCTCCATCCATTGGTTCCATACAGTATCCTGAAAGAAAGTCCATCACGCCTGTTAGATTGATGCAACTTCTACCTGGTACGACAGCCTGTTGCAGCAAATTGAACAGCCAGATGAAATTCAAAGTTTAAAACGAGACAAAAAATACCCACCTGCTGTTGTCGATTTGGAGGTTTGTGTGGTGGTAGTCACAACTGTCGAAGGGAAAGACACAGAATAATACTTCAAAGCGTTTGTTAAATAGTCAAATGTTTGATACTGATTAGTATTTCCTTCATCTTGAAAGATTTTAGGATTGGCGACTGTTTAATCCAGGCACATAAACAAGAAAAGAAATCAATAAACATGGAAAAGGAAATGTGACTACCTTTAGTTGTCGTTGCAGCTGGAGTAGTTGCTGCAGGGAAAAATGGGGAACATTTAAATAAAATGAGAATTGCAGAAGGTTTTTGGCATAGAGCCTCATTTAGGAAATTCATGGGTGAGTTTACGTATGTTTCAAATGAGGTACTCACGAGGACGTCGTGGTGGTTTTGTGGTCGTCAATACGTCAGAACCTCCTGTAGGAACTGTTTGGACAAAAAACACACACTTGTGAATAAACTGAGTAAAGATCAAACCTAAAAGGTTGGGGACGGGTTATAGGTATGACTTATTCCATTTTAAAGCAAAGAAGTCAGTGAATATATTTGAAAAATCACGTGGAAATGATATCTCGATACGGTCAGAATGTTTGCGTACCTTCCTTGCACCCAAGAATATCAACACGCAAACTACTCTCGTCGGTGTTGCTGGAAGATAACACCTCAAACCGAAGTCGTTCTACCCGTGGCAACGGAGTTTGCAGTTTTACAGTCTTAGGTCTTTCGCCACTGAGAGAGGCTTTGAAAACCTGTAATCATACAAAAAACAATTGTTTTTATTTTTGTCGGCCCAAATCGGTTTTTGTTTTACAGCGATATATTTACTTCCAGAACGAAAGTTTCTAATTTCATTTTGACACTAACAAAGAATGACATTCTACGCAATGTTTTCAAACACTTCTATTTTTCCTGCTTTTACCAGTGGCTTCTTTGATGAGTCCAAGACATCTGTAAATTCTTCAAATTCTTCCGAAAACGATAAGATGAAGGTAACATCTTCTGGTCCATCTGTGTTTCCCTGCAGCTTAAATCCACGCACTTCGACCTTGCTGTCAAACTGTACTGTTAGCTTTGGGTGGTTTGCACCAAGGTTGTCTTCTTGGTTTGGCTGCAACTCGAATGTCCAAGGTTGGAAACTGTCGATAACAGTAGAGCCGTCTTCAGAAGCCGGCTCCGTTGACCGTCCTTTTTCCAGACCGTCTTCGCCTCCTATTGATTCCATACAGTATCCTAAAACGAAATACAGCGGAGGTGAAAGCGTCAAATGTTTTATAGAGAGAATTCGGATATTCCAGTTAAATATATCAATTCCAACCCAATCCAACCCGATCCGATCCGATCCGATCCGATCCGATCCGATCCAATCCAATCCATACAGCAAATCAAATTGAAACTTGAATGCATACCTGCTGTGGTCGATGTGGATGTCTGTGTGGTTGTTGTCACAACTGTTTTAAAGGAGGAAAAAGTTATGGTCAGTTTCAAGCGAGGGACATATGGATTTGGCACCGAGCAGTTTAACTTTGGACGATCAATTTGTCTTCACATTTCATCAGTGCAAATAGTGTTGTTATACCAGTGAACAACATTTTGTATGTTTCATGTTTACCTTTTGTTGTTGCTGCTGGGGTAGTGGTTGACACTTCTGTAGAAACAAAAAACGGGCATATTCAAAAAGTAGAATAAATATATGTCGTGTGATCAGACACAATCTGTCCAGGAAACCTTTATCGCTGGCACATGAAATAAAGATGGAAAATCATTTAAGGTAGATGATCAACACCAACCTTCCATGCAACCCAGGAAATCGACACGCAAACTACCACTCTCATCGTCGTCAATTGACACAACCTCCAGTCGAAGTTGATCAATATCAGTCACCGGACTCGGCAAGATCGCGGTCACAGGCTTTCCACCATTTAGAGTTGCCTCAACAATCTGGAAGATGAAAGAATGAACCATGTACCACCAGTCAATGAAATTTCACACTCAAGATCAAATTAGTTTATGTAAACACGTCAATGTAACCGAGTGTTTGATTCTTTCATTCTTTGTGGTATTTTTTAATGTGCATCTACTTAACCATTTTCAAATAGGGCCTACACTCGAAAACTTAAACAGAAGGAAAAAACAAGAAATACAATTTCAACTTACTAGGGTTCTACCAGATGAATCTAGCACATCCGTAAAAGTTGAAGTTGCTTCGTCCAGGACAGATAGGATAATTCGAGCCTTTTGGGGTTGATCGGTATTTCCCTGCAGTTTCAGGGCATGCACTTCAACCTTAGTATTGAACCTGACCACCAAATTGGGGTTGTTTTCGCGGTTGTCTTTAGGCTCTAACTGCAACGGGAATGTCCATGGTCTATCAGCGTTGATGTCAGTAGACTCATCCCCGGAAGCTGGAACGGTCGAGCGCTCACTCTCAAGTCCTTGTTCCCCGTCCATTGGCTCCATGCAGTATCCTAGAAAAAAATACAACGTGATCAAAATTGTCAGGATTTGAACTTGCCCGAGTATTTAAAACAGACAAGTAAAAACCAGATATTCTAGTGCAGTTCATGACATTCAGATCAATTTAGCTCATCCAACCAAACCACGACAAGCTCATCCAAAATAATGCGTACCTGCTGTAGTCGACGTGGATGTCTGTGTGGTTGTTGTCACGACTGTTGAGAGAGTGAAAAGGGTGAGGTCAGTGTACAAAGTGTGAAAACAATTCTGCTCACTGCCGTTGTTAGCATTGCAAAATAACCTAGTCTTCTGATTTGATGATGGACTTCTTATAAGGCATTAACGGCAGCATTTACCTTTAGTTGTTGTTGCTGGAGTAGTTGTTGACACTTCTGGTGAAGACAAAAAGCACGAAATTTATTAAAGTGAAATAGATGGTCTGAATGGACAAAATTTGCCAAGTCAACATTCATAACTTGCAATTGAATCAAGTTGGAAACTCGATATATGGAAGCTTATCAAAACCTACCTTCCGTGCAACCAAGGAAATCAACACGCACACTCCCACTCTTATCTTTGTCGATGGACAAAACCTCTAGTCGAACTTGATCGATATCAGTCACGGGCATCGGCAATATTTCAGTCACAGGCCTTCGACCACTCAGAATGGCCTCCACAATCTGACCAATGAAAACAGCGAATAAGTTAAGCAAGCATCCTACGGATTGAATGAATTTTGGTAATAGATTCACCGTCAAATCAATAGCCGATTCACTCAGGTCTGTTTTATTAATTTAAATGAAGCAAGCGTTCGGCTATATTCAAATAAACACAAAGAAAGAATGAGCAACAAAACGTCAACTTACAAGTGGTTTGCCAGATGAATCAGTCACATCCGCAAAGCTCGACGTGGTTTCGTCCGGGACCGACAGGATGATTCGAACTTCTTGGGACTCATCCGTATTTCCCTGCAGCTTTAAGCCATGCAATTCAACCTTGGCGTTGAACTTGACCACCAATTTGGGGTTTTCCTCGCGATTGTCTTTAGGTTTGGTCTGTAATGTGAATGTCCACGGTGTATCGGCGTTGATGTCGGTTGACTGACCCTCGGAAGATGGAACCGTTGATCGATCACTCTCAAGGCCCTGTTCTCCATCCATTGGTTCCATACAGTATCCTGAAAGAAAGTCCATCACGCCTGTTAGATTGATGCAACTTCTACCTGGTACGACAGCCTGTTGCAGCAAATTGAACAGCCAGATGAAATTCAAAGTTTAAAACGAGACAAAAAATACCCACCTGCTGTTGTCGATTTGGAGGTTTGTGTGGTGGTAGTCACAACTGTCGAAGGGAAAGACACAGAATAATACTTCAAAGCGTTTGTTAAATAGTCAAATGTTTGATACTGATTAGTATTTCCTTCATCTTGAAAGATTTTAGGATTGGCGACTGTTTAATCCAGGCACATAAACAAGAAAAGAAATCAATAAACATGGAAAAGGAAATGTGACTACCTTTAGTTGTCGTTGCAGCTGGAGTAGTTGCTGCAGGGAAAAATGGGGAACATTTAAATAAAATGAGAATTGCAGAAGGTTTTTGGCATAGAGCCTCATTTAGGAAATTCATGGGTGAGTTTACGTATGTTTCAAATGAGGTACTCACGAGGACGTCGTGGTGGTTTTGTGGTCGTCAATACGTCAGAACCTCCTGTAGGAACTGTTTGGACAAAAAACACACACTTGTGAATAAACTGAGTAAAGATCAAACCTAAAAGGTTGGGGACGGGTTATAGGTATGACTTATTCCATTTTAAAGCAAAGAAGTCAGTGAATATATTTGAAAAATCACGTGGAAATGATATCTCGATACGGTCAGAATGTTTGCGTACCTTCCTTGCACCCAAGAATATCAACACGCAAACTACTCTCGTCGGTGTTGCTGGAAGATAACACCTCAAACCGAAGTCGTTCTACCCGTGGCAACGGAGTTTGCAGTTTTACAGTCTTAGGTCTTTCGCCACTGAGAGAGGCTTTGAAAACCTGTAATCATACAAAAATCAATTGTTTTTATTTTTGTCGGCCCAAATCGGTTTTTGTTTTACAGCGATATATTTACTTCCAGAACGAAAGTTTCTAATTTCATTTTGACACTAACAAAGAATGACATTCTACGCAATGTTTTCAAACACTTCTATTTTTCCTGCTTTTACCAGTGGCTTCTTTGATGAGTCCAAGACATCTGTAAATTCTTCAAATTCTTCCGAAAACGATAAGATGAAGGTAACATCTTCTGGTCCATCTGTGTTTCCCTGCAGCTTAAATCCACGCACTTCGACCTTGCTGTCAAACTGTACTGTTAGCTTTGGGTGGTTTGCACCAAGGTTGTCTTCTTGGTTTGGCTGCAACTCGAATGTCCAAGGTTGGAAACTGTCGATAACAGTAGAGCCGTCTTCAGAAGCCGGCTCCGTTGACCGTCCTTTTTCCAGACCGTCTTCGCCTCCTATTGATTCCATACAGTATCCTAAAACGAAATACAGCGGAGGTGAAAGCGTCAAATGTTTTATAGAGAGAATTCGGATATTCCAGTTAAATATATCAATTCCAACCCAATCCAACCCGATCCGATCCGATCCGATCCGATCCGATCCGATCCAATCCAATCCATACAGCAAATCAAATTGAAACTTGAATGCATACCTGCTGTGGTCGATGTGGATGTCTGTGTGGTTGTTGTCACAACTGTTTTAAAGGAGGAAAAAGTTATGGTCAGTTTCAAGCGAGGGACATATGGATTTGGCACCGAGCAGTTTAACTTTGGACGATCAATTTGTCTTCACATTTCATCAGTGCAAATAGTGTTGTTATACCAGTGAACAACATTTTGTATGTTTCATGTTTACCTTTTGTTGTTGCTGCTGGGGTAGTGGTTGACACTTCTGTAGAAACAAAAAACGGGCATATTCAAAAAGTAGAATAAATATATGTCGTGTGATCAGACACAATCTGTCCAGGAAACCTTTATCGCTGGCACATGAAATAAAGATGGAAAATCATTTAAGGTAGATGATCAACACCAACCTTCCATGCAACCCAGGAAATCGACACGCAAACTACCACTCTCATCGTCGTCAATTGACACAACCTCCAGTCGAAGTTGATCAATATCAGTCACCGGACTCGGCAAGATCGCGGTCACAGGCTTTCCACCATTTAGAGTTGCCTCAACAATCTGGAAGATGAAAGAATGAACCATGTACCACCAGTCAATGAAATTTCACACTCAAGATCAAATTAGTTTATGTAAACACGTCAATGTAACCGAGTGTTTGATTCTTTCATTCTTTGTGGTATTTTTTAATGTGCATCTACTTAACCATTTTCAAATAGGGCCTACACTCGAAAACTTAAACAGAAGGAAAAAACAAGAAATACAATTTCAACTTACTAGGGTTCTACCAGATGAATCTAGCACATCCGTAAAAGTTGAAGTTGCTTCGTCCAGGACAGATAGGATAATTCGAGCCTTTTGGGGTTGATCGGTATTTCCCTGCAGTTTCAGGGCATGCACTTCAACCTTAGTATTGAACCTGACCACCAAATTGGGGTTGTTTTCGCGGTTGTCTTTAGGCTCTAACTGCAACGGGAATGTCCATGGTCTATCAGCGTTGATGTCAGTAGACTCATCCCCGGAAGCTGGAACGGTCGAGCGCTCACTCTCAAGTCCTTGTTCCCCGTCCATTGGCTCCATGCAGTATCCTAGAAAAAAATACAACGTGATCAAAATTGTCAGGATTTGAACTTGCCCGAGTATTTAAAACAGACAAGTAAAAACCAGATATTCTAGTGCAGTTCATGACATTCAGATCAATTTAGCTCATCCAACCAAACCACGACAAGCTCATCCAAAATAATGCGTACCTGCTGTAGTCGACGTGGATGTCTGTGTGGTTGTTGTCACGACTGTTGAGAGAGTGAAAAGGGTGAGGTCAGTGTACAAAGTGTGAAAACAATTCTGCTCACTGCCGTTGTTAGCATTGCAAAATAACCTAGTCTTCTGATTTGATGATGGACTTCTTATAAGGCATTAACGGCAGCATTTACCTTTAGTTGTTGTTGCTGGAGTAGTTGTTGACACTTCTGGTGAAGACAAAAAGCACGAAATTTATTAAAGTGAAATAGATGGTCTGAATGGACAAAATTTGCCAAGTAAACATTCATAACTTGCAATTGAATCAAGTTGGAAACTCGATATATGGAAGCTTATCAAAACCTACCTTCCGTGCAACCAAGGAAATCAACACGCACACTCCCACTCTTATCTTTGTCGATGGACAAAACCTCTAGTCGAACTTGATCGATATCAGTCACGGGCATCGGCAATATTTCAGTCACAGGCCTTCGACCACTCAGAATGGCCTCCACAATCTGACCAATGAAAACAGCGAATAAGTTAAGCAAGCATCCTACGGATTGAATGAATTTTGGTAATAGATTCACCGTCAAATCAATAGCCGATTCACTCAGGTCTGTTTTATTAATTTAAATGAAGCAAGCGTTCGGCTATATTCAAATAAACACAAAGAAAGAATGAGCAACAAAACGTCAACTTACAAGTGGTTTGCCAGATGAATCAGTCACATCCGCAAAGCTCGACGTGGTTTCGTCCGGGACCGACAGGATGATTCGAACTTCTTGGGACTCATCCGTATTTCCCTGCAGCTTTAAGCCATGCAATTCAACCTTGGCGTTGAACTTGACCACCAATTTGGGGTTTTCCTCGCGGTTGTCTTTAGGTTTGGTCTGTAATGTGAATGTCCACGGTGTATCGGCGTTGATGTCGGTTGACTGACCCTCGGAAGATGGAACCGTTGATCGATCACTCTCAAGGCCCTGTTCTCCATCCATTGGTTCCATACAGTATCCTGAAAGAAAGTCCATCACGCCTGTTAGATTGATGCAACTTCTACCTGGTACGACAGCCTGTTGCAGCAAATTGAACAGCCAGATGAAATTCAAAGTTTAAAACGAGACAAAAAATACCCACCTGCTGTTGTCGATTTGGAGGTTTGTGTGGTGGTAGTCACAACTGTCGAAGGGAAAGACACAGAATAATACTTCAAAGCGTTTGTTAAATAGTCAAATGTTTGATACTGATTAGTATTTCCTTCATCTTGAAAGATTTTAGGATTGGCGACTGTTTAATCCAGGCACATAAACAAGAAAAGAAATCAATAAACATGGAAAAGGAAATGTGACTACCTTTAGTTGTCGTTGCAGCTGGAGTAGTTGCTGCAGGGAAAAATGGGGAACATTTAAATAAAATGAGAATTGCAGAAGGTTTTTGGCATAGAGCCTCATTTAGGAAATTCATGGGTGAGTTTACGTATGTTTCAAATGAGGTACTCACGAGGACGTCGTGGTGGTTTTGTGGTCGTCAATACGTCAGAACCTCCTGTAGGAACTGTTTGGACAAAAAACACACACTTGTGAATAAACTGAGTAAAGATCAAACCTAAAAGGTTGGGGACGGGTTATAGGTATGACTTATTCCATTTTAAAGCAAAGAAGTCAGTGAATATATTTGAAAAATCACATGGAAATGATATCTCGATACGGTCAGAATGTTTGCGTACCTTCCTTGCACCCAAGAATATCAACACGCAAACTACTCTCGTCGGTGTTGCTGGAAGATAACACCTCAAACCGAAGTCGTTCTACCCGTGGCAACGGAGTTTGCAGTTTTACAGTCTTAGGTCTTTCGCCACTGAGAGAGGCTTTGAAAACCTGTAATCATACAAAAAACAATTGTTTTTATTTTTGTCGGCCCAAATCGGTTTTTGTTTTACAGCGATATATTTACTTCCAGAACGAAAGTTTCTAATTTCATTTTGACACTAACAAAGAATGACATTCTACGCAATGTTTTCAAACACTTCTATTTTTCCTGCTTTTACCAGTGGCTTCTTTGATGAGTCCAAGACATCTGTAAATTCTTCAAATTCTTCCGAAAACGATAAGATGAAGGTAACATCTTCTGGTCCATCTGTGTTTCCCTGCAGCTTAAATCCACGCACTTCGACCTTGCTGTCAAACTGTACTGTTAGCTTTGGGTGGTTTGCACCAAGGTTGTCTTCTTGGTTTGGCTGCAACTCGAATGTCCAAGGTTGGAAACTGTCGATAACAGTAGAGCCGTCTTCAGAAGCCGGCTCCGTTGACCGTCCTTTTTCCAGACCGTCTTCGCCTCCTATTGATTCCATACAGTATCCTAAAACGAAATACAGCGGAGGTGAAAGCGTCAAATGTTTTATAGAGAGAATTCGGATATTCCAGTTAAATATATCAATTCCAACCCAATCCAACCCGATCCGATCCGATCCGATCCGATCCGATCCGATCCAATCCAATCCATACAGCAAATCAAATTGAAACTTGAATGCATACCTGCTGTGGTCGATGTGGATGTCTGTGTGGTTGTTGTCACAACTGTTTTAAAGGAGGAAAAAGTTATGGTCAGTTTCAAGCGAGGGACATATGGATTTGGCACCGAGCAGTTTAACTTTGGACGATCAATTTGTCTTCACATTTCATCAGTGCAAATAGTGTTGTTATACCAGTGAACAACATTTTGTATGTTTCATGTTTACCTTTTGTTGTTGCTGCTGGGGTAGTGGTTGACACTTCTGTAGAAACAAAAAACGGGCATATTCAAAAAGTAGAATAAATATATGTCGTGTGATCAGACACAATCTGTCCAGGAAACCTTTATCGCTGGCACATGAAATAAAGATGGAAAATCATTTAAGGTAGATGATCAACACCAACCTTCCATGCAACCCAGGAAATCGACACGCAAACTACCACTCTCATCGTCGTCAATTGACACAACCTCCAGTCGAAGTTGATCAATATCAGTCACCGGACTCGGCAAGATCGCGGTCACAGGCTTTCCACCATTTAGAGTTGCCTCAACAATCTGGAAGATGAAAGAATGAACCATGTACCACCAGTCAATGAAATTTCACACTCAAGATCAAATTAGTTTATGTAAACACGTCAATGTAACCGAGTGTTTGATTCTTTCATTCTTTGTGGTATTTTTTAATGTGCATCTACTTAACCATTTTCAAATAGGGCCTACACTCGAAAACTTAAACAGAAGGAAAAAACAAGAAATACAATTTCAACTTACTAGGGTTCTACCAGATGAATCTAGCACATCCGTAAAAGTTGAAGTTGCTTCGTCCAGGACAGATAGGATAATTCGAGCCTTTTGGGGTTGATCGGTATTTCCCTGCAGTTTCAGGGCATGCACTTCAACCTTAGTATTGAACCTGACCACCAAATTGGGGTTGTTTTCGCGGTTGTCTTTAGGCTCTAACTGCAACGGGAATGTCCATGGTCTATCAGCGTTGATGTCAGTAGACTCATCCCCGGAAGCTGGAACGGTCGAGCGCTCACTCTCAAGTCCTTGGTCCCCGTCCATTGGCTCCATGCAGTATCCTAGAAAAAAATACAACGTGATCAAAATTGTCAGGATTTGAACTTGCCCGAGTATTTAAAACAGACAAGTAAAAACCAGATATTCTAGTGCAGTTCATGACATTCAGATCAATTTAGCTCATCCAACCAAACCACGACAAGCTCATCCAAAATAATGCGTACCTGCTGTAGTCGACGTGGATGTCTGTGTGGTTGTTGTCACGACTGTTGAGAGAGTGAAAAGGGTGAGGTCAGTGTACAAAGTGTGAAAACAATTCTGCTCACTGCCGTTGTTAGCATTGCAAAATAACCTAGTCTTCTGATTTGATGATGGACTTCTTATAAGGCATTAACGGCAGCATTTACCTTTAGTTGTTGTTGCTGGAGTAGTTGTTGACACTTCTGGTGAAGACAAAAAGCACGAAATTTATTAAAGTGAAATAGATGGTCTGAATGGACAAAATTTGCCAAGTAAACATTCATAACTTGCAATTGAATCAAGTTGGAAACTCGATATATGGAAGCTTATCAAAACCTACCTTCCGTGCAACCAAGGAAATCAACACGCACACTCCCACTCTTATCTTTGTCGATGGACAAAACCTCTAGTCGAACTTGATCGATATCAGTCACGGGCATCGGCAATATTTCAGTCAC
Organism: Hippasteria phrygiana; assembly: GCA_037893225.1. Classification (NCBI taxonomy): domain Eukaryota; kingdom Metazoa; phylum Echinodermata; class Asteroidea; order Valvatida; family Goniasteridae; genus Hippasteria; species Hippasteria phrygiana. Next base: position 169,216 of record JAZGUH010000047.1, on the reverse strand, counting down.
AGGCCTTCGACCACTCAGAATGGCCTCCACAATCTGACCAATGAAAACAGCGAATAAGTTAAGCAAGCATCCTACGGATTGAATGAATTTTGGTAATAGATTCACCGTCAAATCAATAGCCGATTCACTCAGGTCTGTTTTATTAATTTAAATGAAGCAAGCGTTCGGCTATATTCAAATAAACACAAAGAAAGAATGAGCAACAAAACGTCAACTTACAAGTGGTTTGCCAGATGAATCAGTCACATCCGCAAAGCTCGACGTGGTTTCGTCCGGGACCGACAGGATGATTCGAACTTCTTGGGACTCATCCGTATTTCCCTGCAGCTTTAAGCCATGCAATTCAACCTTGGCGTTGAACTTGACCACCAATTTGGGGTTTTCCTCGCGGTTGTCTTTAGGTTTGGTCTGTAATGTGAATGTCCACGGTGTATCGGCGTTGATGTCGGTTGACTGACCCTCGGAAGATGGAACCGTTGATCGATCACTCTCAAGGCCCTGTTCTCCATCCATTGGTTCCATACAGTATCCTGAAAGAAAGTCCATCACGCCTGTTAGATTGATGCAACTTCTACCTGGTACGACAGCCTGTTGCAGCAAATTGAACAGCCAGATGAAATTCAAAGTTTAAAACGAGACAAAAAATACCCACCTGCTGTTGTCGATTTGGAGGTTTGTGTGGTGGTAGTCACAACTGTCGAAGGGAAAGACACAGAATAATACTTCAAAGCGTTTGTTAAATAGTCAAATGTTTGATACTGATTAGTATTTCCTTCATCTTGAAAGATTTTAGGATTGGCGACTGTTTAATCCAGGCACATAAACAAGAAAAGAAATCAATAAACATGGAAAAGGAAATGTGACTACCTTTAGTTGTCGTTGCAGCTGGAGTAGTTGCTGCAGGGAAAAATGGGGAACATTTAAATAAAATGAGAATTGCAGAAGGTTTTTGGCATAGAGCCTCATTTAGGAAATTCATGGGTGAGTTTACGTATGTTTCAAATGAGGTACTCACGAGGACGTCGTGGTGGTTTTGTGGTCGTCAATACGTCAGAACCTCCTGTAGGAACTGTTTGGACAAAAAACACACACTTGTGAATAAACTGAGTAAAGATCAAACCTAAAAGGTTGGGGACGGGTTATAGGTATGACTTATTCCATTTTAAAGCAAAGAAGTCAGTGAATATATTTGAAAAATCACATGGAAATGATATCTCGATACGGTCAGAATGTTTGCGTACCTTCCTTGCACCCAAGAATATCAACACGCAAACTACTCTCGTCGGTGTTGCTGGAAGATAACACCTCAAACCGAAGTCGTTCTACCCGTGGCAACGGAGTTTGCAGTTTTACAGTCTTAGGTCTTTCGCCACTGAGAGAGGCTTTGAAAACCTGTAATCATACAAAAAACAATTGTTTTTATTTTTGTCGGCCCAAATCGGTTTTTGTTTTACAGCGATATATTTACTTCCAGAACGAAAGTTTCTAATTTCATTTTGACACTAACAAAGAATGACATTCTACGCAATGTTTTCAAACACTTCTATTTTTCCTGCTTTTACCAGTGGCTTCTTTGATGAGTCCAAGACATCTGTAAATTCTTCAAATTCTTCCGAAAACGATAAGATGAAGGTAACATCTTCTGGTCCATCTGTGTTTCCCTGCAGCTTAAATCCACGCACTTCGACCTTGCTGTCAAACTGTACTGTTAGCTTTGGGTGGTTTGCACCAAGGTTGTCTTCTTGGTTTGGCTGCAACTCGAATGTCCAAGGTTGGAAACTGTCGATAACAGTAGAGCCGTCTTCAGAAGCCGGCTCCGTTGACCGTCCTTTTTCCAGACCGTCTTCGCCTCCTATTGATTCCATACAGTATCCTAAAACGAAATACAGCGGAGGTGAAAGCGTCAAATGTTTTATAGAGAGAATTCGGATATTCCAGTTAAATATATCAATTCCAACCCAATCCAACCCGATCCGATCCGATCCGATCCGATCCGATCCGATCCAATCCAATCCATACAGCAAATCAAATTGAAACTTGAATGCATACCTGCTGTGGTCGATGTGGATGTCTGTGTGGTTGTTGTCACAACTGTTTTAAAGGAGGAAAAAGTTATGGTCAGTTTCAAGCGAGGGACATATGGATTTGGCACCGAGCAGTTTAACTTTGGACGATCAATTTGTCTTCACATTTCATCAGTGCAAATAGTGTTGTTATACCAGTGAACAACATTTTGTATGTTTCATGTTTACCTTTTGTTGTTGCTGCTGGGGTAGTGGTTGACACTTCTGTAGAAACAAAAAACGGGCATATTCAAAAAGTAGAATAAATATATGTCGTGTGATCAGACACAATCTGTCCAGGAAACCTTTATCGCTGGCACATGAAATAAAGATGGAAAATCATTTAAGGTAGATGATCAACACCAACCTTCCATGCAACCCAGGAAATCGACACGCAAACTACCACTCTCATCGTCGTCAATTGACACAACCTCCAGTCGAAGTTGATCAATATCAGTCACCGGACTCGGCAAGATCGCGGTCACAGGCTTTCCACCATTTAGAGTTGCCTCAACAATCTGGAAGATGAAAGAATGAACCATGTACCACCAGTCAATGAAATTTCACACTCAAGATCAAATTAGTTTATGTAAACACGTCAATGTAACCGAGTGTTTGATTCTTTCATTCTTTGTGGTATTTTTTAATGTGCATCTACTTAACCATTTTCAAATAGGGCCTACACTCGAAAACTTAAACAGAAGGAAAAAACAAGAAATACAATTTCAACTTACTAGGGTTCTACCAGATGAATCTAGCACATCCGTAAAAGTTGAAGTTGCTTCGTCCAGGACAGATAGGATAATTCGAGCCTTTTGGGGTTGATCGGTATTTCCCTGCAGTTTCAGGGCATGCACTTCAACCTTAGTATTGAACCTGACCACCAAATTGGGGTTGTTTTCGCGGTTGTCTTTAGGCTCTAACTGCAACGGGAATGTCCATGGTCTATCAGCGTTGATGTCAGTAGACTCATCCCCGGAAGCTGGAACGGTCGAGCGCTCACTCTCAAGTCCTTGGTCCCCGTCCATTGGCTCCATGCAGTATCCTAGAAAAAAATACAACGTGATCAAAATTGTCAGGATTTGAACTTGCCCGAGTATTTAAAACAGACAAGTAAAAACCAGATATTCTAGTGCAGTTCATGACATTCAGATCAATTTAGCTCATCCAACCAAACCACGACAAGCTCATCCAAAATAATGCGTACCTGCTGTAGTCGACGTGGATGTCTGTGTGGTTGTTGTCACGACTGTTGAGAGAGTGAAAAGGGTGAGGTCAGTGTACAAAGTGTGAAAACAATTCTGCTCACTGCCGTTGTTAGCATTGCAAAATAACCTAGTCTTCTGATTTGATGATGGACTTCTTATAAGGCATTAACGGCAGCATTTACCTTTAGTTGTTGTTGCTGGAGTAGTTGTTGACACTTCTGGTGAAGACAAAAAGCACGAAATTTATTAAAGTGAAATAGATGGTCTGAATGGACAAAATTTGCCAAGTAAACATTCATAACTTGCAATTGAATCAAGTTGGAAACTCGATATATGGAAGCTTATCAAAACCTACCTTCCGTGCAACCAAGGAAATCAACACGCACACTCCCACTCTTATCTTTGTCGATGGACAAAACCTCTAGTCGAACTTGATCGATATCAGTCACGGGCATCGGCAATATTTCAGTCACAGGCCTTCGACCACTCAGAATGGCCTCCACAATCTGACCAATGAAAACAGCGAATAAGTTAAGCAAGCATCCTACGGATTGAATGAATTTTGGTAATAGATTCACCGTCAAATCAATAGCCGATTCACTCAGGTCTGTTTTATTAATTTAAATGAAGCAAGCGTTCGGCTATATTCAAATAAACACAAAGAAAGAATGAGCAACAAAACGTCAACTTACAAGTGGTTTGCCAGATGAATCAGTCACATCCGCAAAGCTCGACGTGGTTTCGTCCGGGACCGACAGGATGATTCGAACTTCTTGGGACTCATCCGTATTTCCCTGCAGCTTTAAGCCATGCAATTCAACCTTGGCGTTGAACTTGACCACCAATTTGGGGTTTTCCTCGCGGTTGTCTTTAGGTTTGGTCTGTAATGTGAATGTCCACGGTGTATCGGCGTTGATGTCGGTTGACTGACCCTCGGAAGATGGAACCGTTGATCGATCACTCTCAAGGCCCTGTTCTCCATCCATTGGTTCCATACAGTATCCTGAAAGAAAGTCCATCACGCCTGTTAGATTGATGCAACTTCTACCTGGTACGACAGCCTGTTGCAGCAAATTGAACAGCCAGATGAAATTCAAAGTTTAAAACGAGACAAAAAATACCCACCTGCTGTTGTCGATTTGGAGGTTTGTGTGGTGGTAGTCACAACTGTCGAAGGGAAAGACACAGAATAATACTTCAAAGCGTTTGTTAAATAGTCAAATGTTTGATACTGATTAGTATTTCCTTCATCTTGAAAGATTTTAGGATTGGCGACTGTTTAATCCAGGCACATAAACAAGAAAAGAAATCAATAAACATGGAAAAGGAAATGTGACTACCTTTAGTTGTCGTTGCAGCTGGAGTAGTTGCTGCAGGGAAAAATGGGGAACATTTAAATAAAATGAGAATTGCAGAAGGTTTTTGGCATAGAGCCTCATTTAGGAAATTCATGGGTGAGTTTACGTATGTTTCAAATGAGGTACTCACGAGGACGTCGTGGTGGTTTTGTGGTCGTCAATACGTCAGAACCTCCTGTAGGAACTGTTTGGACAAAAAACACACACTTGTGAATAAACTGAGTAAAGATCAAACCTAAAAGGTTGGGGACGGGTTATAGGTATGACTTATTCCATTTTAAAGCAAAGAAGTCAGTGAATATATTTGAAAAATCACATGGAAATGATATCTCGATACGGTCAGAATGTTTGCGTACCTTCCTTGCACCCAAGAATATCAACACGCAAACTACTCTCGTCGGTGTTGCTGGAAGATAACACCTCAAACCGAAGTCGTTCTACCCGTGGCAACGGAGTTTGCAGTTTTACAGTCTTAGGTCTTTCGCCACTGAGAGAGGCTTTGAAAACCTGTAATCATACAAAAAACAATTGTTTTTATTTTTGTCGGCCCAAATCGGTTTTTGTTTTACAGCGACATATTTACTTCCAGAACGAAAGTTTCTAATTTCATTTTGACACTAACAAAGAATGACATTCTACGCAATGTTTTCAAACACTTCTATTTTTCCTGCTTTTACCAGTGGCTTCTTTGATGAGTCCAAGACATCTGTAAATTCTTCAAATTCTTCCGAAAACGATAAGATGAAGGTAACATCTTCTGGTCCATCTGTGTTTCCCTGCAGCTTAAATCCACGCACTTCGACCTTGCTGTCAAACTGTACTGTTAGCTTTGGGTGGTTTGCACCAAGGTTGTCTTCTTGGTTTGGCTGCAACTCGAATGTCCAAGGTTGGAAACTGTCGATAACAGTAGAGCCGTCTTCAGAAGCCGGCTCCGTTGACCGTCCTTTTTCCAGACCGTCTTCGCCTCCTATTGATTCCATACAGTATCCTAAAATGAAATACAGCGGAGGTGAAAGCGTCAAATGTTTTATAGAGAGAATTCGGATATTCCAGTTAAATATATCAATTCCAACCCAATCCAACCCGATCCGATCCGATCCGATCCGATCCGATCCGATCCAATCCAATCCATACAGCAAATCAAATTGAAACTTGAATGCATACCTGCTGTGGTCGATGTGGATGTCTGTGTGGTTGTTGTCACAACTGTTTTAAAGGAGGAAAAAGTTATGGTCAGTTTCAAGCGAGGGACATATGGATTTGGCACCGAGCAGTTTAACTTTGGACGATCAATTTGTCTTCACATTTCATCAGTGCAAATAGTGTTGTTATACCAGTGAACAACATTTTGTATGTTTCATGTTTACCTTTTGTTGTTGCTGCTGGGGTAGTGGTTGACACTTCTGTAGAAACAAAAAACGGGCATATTCAAAAAGTAGAATAAATATATGTCGTGTGATCAGACACAATCTGTCCAGGAAACCTTTATCGCTGGCACATGAAATAAAGATGGAAAATCATTTAAGGTAGATGATCAACACCAACCTTCCATGCAACCCAGGAAATCGACACGCAAACTACCACTCTCATCGTCGTCAATTGACACAACCTCCAGTCGAAGTTGATCAATATCAGTCACCGGACTCGGCAAGATCGCGGTCACAGGCTTTCCACCATTTAGAGTTGCCTCAACAATCTGGAAGATGAAAGAATGAACCATGTACCACCAGTCAATGAAATTTCACACTCAAGATCAAATTAGTTTATGTAAACACGTCAATGTAACCGAGTGTTTGATTCTTTCATTCTTTGTGGTATTTTTTAATGTGCATCTACTTAACCATTTTCAAATAGGGCCTACACTCGAAAACTTAAACAGAAGGAAAAAACAAGAAATACAATTTCAACTTACTAGGGTTCTACCAGATGAATCTAGCACATCCGTAAAAGTTGAAGTTGCTTCGTCCAGGACAGATAGGATAATTCGAGCCTTTTGGGGTTGATCGGTATTTCCCTGCAGTTTCAGGGCATGCACTTCAACCTTAGTATTGAACCTGACCACCAAATTGGGGTTGTTTTCGCGGTTGTCTTTAGGCTCTAACTGCAACGGGAATGTCCATGGTCTATCAGCGTTGATGTCAGTAGACTCATCCCCGGAAGCTGGAACGGTCGAGCGCTCACTCTCAAGTCCTTGGTCCCCGTCCATTGGCTCCATGCAGTATCCTAGAAAAAAATACAACGTGATCAAAATTGTCAGGATTTGAACTTGCCCGAGTATTTAAAACAGACAAGTAAAAACCAGATATTCTAGTGCAGTTCATGACATTCAGATCAATTTAGCTCATCCAACCAAACCACGACAAGCTCATCCAAAATAATGCGTACCTGCTGTAGTCGACGTGGATGTCTGTGTGGTTGTTGTCACGACTGTTGAGAGAGTGAAAAGGGTGAGGTCAGTGTACAAAGTGTGAAAACAATTCTGCTCACTGCCGTTGTTAGCATTGCAAAATAACCTAGTCTTCTGATTTGATGATGGACTTCTTATAAGGCATTAACGGCAGCATTTACCTTTAGTTGTTGTTGCTGGAGTAGTTGTTGACACTTCTGGTGAAGACAAAAAGCACGAAATTTATTAAAGTGAAATAGATGGTCTGAATGGACAAAATTTGCCAAGTAAACATTCATAACTTGCAATTGAATCAAGTTGGAAACTCGATATATGGAAGCTTATCAAAACCTACCTTCCGTGCAACCAAGGAAATCAACACGCACACTCCCACTCTTATCTTTGTCGATGGACAAAACCTCTAGTCGAACTTGATCGATATCAGTCACGGGCATCGGCAATATTTCAGTCACAGGCCTTCGACCACTCAGAATGGCCTCCACAATCTGACCAATGAAAACAGCGAATAAGTTAAGCAAGCATCCTACGGATTGAATGAATTTTGGTAATAGATTCACCGTCAAATCAATAGCCGATTCACTCAGGTCTGTTTTATTAATTTAAATGAAGCAAGCGTTCGGCTATATTCAAATAAACACAAAGAAAGAATGAGCAACAAAACGTCAACTTACAAGTGGTTTGCCAGATGAATCAGTCACATCCGCAAAGCTCGACGTGGTTTCGTCCGGGACCGACAGGATGATTCGAACTTCTTGGGACTCATCCGTATTTCCCTGCAGCTTTAAGCCATGCAATTCAACCTTGGCGTTGAACTTGACCACCAATTTGGGGTTTTCCTCGCGGTTGTCTTTAGGTTTGGTCTGTAATGTGAATGTCCACGGTGTATCGGCGTTGATGTCGGTTGACTGACCCTCGGAAGATGGAACCGTTGATCGATCACTCTCAAGGCCCTGTTCTCCATCCATTGGTTCCATACAGTATCCTGAAAGAAAGTCCATCACGCCTGTTAGATTGATGCAACTTCTACCTGGTACGACAGCCTGTTGCAGCAAATTGAACAGCCAGATGAAATTCAAAGTTTAAAACGAGACAAAAAATACCCACCTGCTGTTGTCGATTTGGAGGTTTGTGTGGTGGTAGTCACAACTGTCGAAGGGAAAGACACAGAATAATACTTCAAAGCGTTTGTTAAATAGTCAAATGTTTGATACTGATTAGTATTTCCTTCATCTTGAAAGATTTTAGGATTGGCGACTGTTTAATCCAGGCACATAAACAAGAAAAGAAATCAATAAACATGGAAAAGGAAATGTGACTACCTTTAGTTGTCGTTGCAGCTGGAGTAGTTGCTGCAGGGAAAAATGGGGAACATTTAAATAAAATGAGAATTGCAGAAGGTTTTTGGCATAGAGCCTCATTTAGGAAATTCATGGGTGAGTTTACGTATGTTTCAAATGAGGTACTCACGAGGACGTCGTGGTGGTTTTGTGGTCGTCAATACGTCAGAACCTCCTGTAGGAACTGTTTGGACAAAAAACACACACTTGTGAATAAACTGAGTAAAGATCAAACCTAAAAGGTTGGGGACGGGTTATAGGTATGACTTATTCCATTTTAAAGCAAAGAAGTCAGTGAATATATTTGAAAAATCACATGGAAATGATATCTCGATACGGTCAGAATGTTTGCGTACCTTCCTTGCACCCAAGAATATCAACACGCAAACTACTCTCGTCGGTGTTGCTGGAAGATAACACCTCAAACCGAAGTCGTTCTACCCGTGGCAACGGAGTTTGCAGTTTTACAGTCTTAGGTCTTTCGCCACTGAGAGAGGCTTTGAAAACCTGTAATCATACAAAAAACAATTGTTTTTATTTTTGTCGGCCCAAATCGGTTTTTGTTTTACAGCGACATATTTACTTCCAGAACGAAAGTTTCTAATTTCATTTTGACACTAACAAAGAATGACATTCTACGCAATGTTTTCAAACACTTCTATTTTTCCTGCTTTTACCAGTGGCTTCTTTGATGAGTCCAAGACATCTGTAAATTCTTCAAATTCTTCCGAAAACGATAAGATGAAGGTAACATCTTCTGGTCCATCTGTGTTTCCCTGCAGCTTAAATCCACGCACTTCGACCTTGCTGTCAAACTGTACTGTTAGCTTTGGGTGGTTTGCACCAAGGTTGTCTTCTTGGTTTGGCTGCAACTCGAATGTCCAAGGTTGGAAACTGTCGATAACAGTAGAGCCGTCTTCAGAAGCCGGCTCCGTTGACCGTCCTTTTTCCAGACCGTCTTCGCCTCCTATTGATTCCATACAGTATCCTAAAATGAAATACAGCGGAGGTGAAAGCGTCAAATGTTTTATAGAGAGAATTCGGATATTCCAGTTAAATATATCAATTCCAACCCAATCCAACCCGATCCGATCCGATCCGATCCGATCCGATCCGATCCAATCCAATCCATACAGCAAATCAAATTGAAACTTGAATGCATACCTGCTGTGGTCGATGTGGATGTCTGTGTGGTTGTTGTCACAACTGTTTTAAAGGAGGAAAAAGTTATGGTCAGTTTCAAGCGAGGGACATATGGATTTGGCACCGAGCAGTTTAACTTTGGACGATCAATTTGTCTTCACATTTCATCAGTGCAAATAGTGTTGTTATACCAGTGAACAACATTTTGTATGTTTCATGTTTACCTTTTGTTGTTGCTGCTGGGGTAGTGGTTGACACTTCTGTAGAAACAAAAAACGGGCATATTCAAAAAGTAGAATAAATATATGTCGTGTGATCAGACACAATCTGTCCAGGAAACCTTTATCGCTGGCACATGAAATAAAGATGGAAAATCATTTAAGGTAGATGATCAACACCAACCTTCCATGCAACCCAGGAAATCGACACGCAAACTACCACTCTCATCGTCGTCAATTGACACAACCTCCAGTCGAAGTTGATCAATATCAGTCACCGGACTCGGCAAGATCGCGGTCACAGGCTTTCCACCATTTAGAGTTGCCTCAACAATCTGGAAGATGAAAGAATGAACCATGTACCACCAGTCAATGAAATTTCACACTCAAGATCAAATTAGTTTATGTAAACACGTCAATGTAACCGAGTGTTTGATTCTTTCATTCTTTGTGGTATTTTTTAATGTGCATCTACTTAACCATTTTCAAATAGGGCCTACACTCGAAAACTTAAACAGAAGGAAAAAACAAGAAATACAATTTCAACTTACTAGGGTTCTACCAGATGAATCTAGCACATCCGTAAAAGTTGAAGTTGCTTCGTCCAGGACAGATAGGATAATTCGAGCCTTTTGGGGTTGATCGGTATTTCCCTGCAGTTTCAGGGCATGCACTTCAACCTTAGTATTGAACCTGACCACCAAATTGGGGTTGTTTTCGCGGTTGTCTTTAGGCTCTAACTGCAACGGGAATGTCCATGGTCTATCAGCGTTGATGTCAGTAGACTCATCCCCGGAAGCTGGAACGGTCGAGCGCTCACTCTCAAGTCCTTGTTCCCCGTCCATTGGCTCCATGCAGTATCCTAGAAAAAAATACAACGTGATCAAAATTGTCAGGATTTGAACTTGCCCGAGTATTTAAAACAGACAAGTAAAAACCAGATATTCTAGTGCAGTTCATGACATTCAGATCAATTTAGCTCATCCAACCAAACCACGACAAGCTCATCCAAAATAATGCGTACCTGCTGTAGTCGACGTGGATGTCTGTGTGGTTGTTGTCACGACTGTTGAGAGAGTGAAAAGGGTGAGGTCAGTGTACAAAGTGTGAAAACAATTCTGCTCACTGCCGTTGTTAGCATTGCAAAATAACCTAGTCTTCTGATTTGATGATGGACTTCTTATAAGGCATTAACGGCAGCATTTACCTTTAGTTGTTGTTGCTGGAGTAGTTGTTGACACTTCTGGTGAAGACAAAAAGCACGAAATTTATTAAAGTGAAATAGATGGTCTGAATGGACAAAATTTGCCAAGTCAACATTCATAACTTGCAATTGAATCAAGTTGGAAACTCGATATATGGAAGCTTATCAAAACCTACCTTCCGTGCAACCAAGGAAATCAACACGCACACTCCCACTCTTATCTTTGTCGATGGACAAAACCTCTAGTCGAACTTGATCGATATCAGTCACGGGCATCGGCAATATTTCAGTCACAGGCCTTCGACCACTCAGAATGGCCTCCACAATCTGACCAATGAAAACAGCGAATAAGTTAAGCAAGCATCCTACGGATTGAATGAATTTTGGTAATAGATTCACCGTCAAATCAATAGCCGATTCACTCAGGTCTGTTTTATTAATTTAAATGAAGCAAGCGTTCGGCTATATTCAAATAAACACAAAGAAAGAATGAGCAACAAAACGTCAACTTACAAGTGGTTTGCCAGATGAATCAGTCACATCCGCAAAGCTCGACGTGGTTTCGTCCGGGACCGACAGGATGATTCGAACTTCTTGGGACTCATCCGTATTTCCCTGCAGCTTTAAGCCATGCAATTCAACCTTGGCGTTGAACTTGACCACCAATTTGGGGTTTTCCTCGCGATTGTCTTTAGGTTTGGTCTGTAATGTGAATGTCCACGGTGTATCGGCGTTGATGTCGGTTGACTGACCCTCGGAAGATGGAACCGTTGATCGATCACTCTCAAGGCCCTGTTCTCCATCCATTGGTTCCATACAGTATCCTGAAAGAAAGTCCATCACGCCTGTTAGATTGATGCAACTTCTACCTGGTACGACAGCCTGTTGCAGCAAATTGAACAGCCAGATGAAATTCAAAGTTTAAAACGAGACAAAAAATACCCACCTGCTGTTGTCGATTTGGAGGTTTGTGTGGTGGTAGTCACAACTGTCGAAGGGAAAGACACAGAATAATACTTCAAAGCGTTTGTTAAATAGTCAAATGTTTGATACTGATTAGTATTTCCTTCATCTTGAAAGATTTTAGGATTGGCGACTGTTTAATCCAGGCACATAAACAAGAAAAGAAATCAATAAACATGGAAAAGGAAATGTGACTACCTTTAGTTGTCGTTGCAGCTGGAGTAGTTGCTGCAGGGAAAAATGGGGAACATTTAAATAAAATGAGAATTGCAGAAGGTTTTTGGCATAGAGCCTCATTTAGGAAATTCATGGGTGAGTTTACGTATGTTTCAAATGAGGTACTCACGAGGACGTCGTGGTGGTTTTGTGGTCGTCAATACGTCAGAACCTCCTGTAGGAACTGTTTGGACAAAAAACACACACTTGTGAATAAACTGAGTAAAGATCAAACCTAAAAGGTTGGGGACGGGTTATAGGTATGACTTATTCCATTTTAAAGCAAAGAAGTCAGTGAATATATTTGAAAAATCACATGGAAATGATATCTCGATACGGTCAGAATGTTTGCGTACCTTCCTTGCACCCAAGAATATCAACACGCAAACTACTCTCGTCGGTGTTGCTGGAAGATAACACCTCAAACCGAAGTCGTTCTACCCGTGGCAACGGAGTTTGCAGTTTTACAGTCTTAGGTCTTTCGCCACTGAGAGAGGCTTTGAAAACCTGTAATCATACAAAAAACAATTGTTTTTATTTTTGTCGGCCCAAATCGGTTTTTGTTTTACAGCGATATATTTACTTCCAGAACGAAAGTTTCTAATTTCATTTTGACACTAACAAAGAATGACATTCTACGCAATGTTTTCAAACACTTCTATTTTTCCTGCTTTTACCAGTGGCTTCTTTGATGAGTCCAAGACATCTGTAAATTCTTCAAATTCTTCCGAAAACGATAAGATGAAGGTAACATCTTCTGGTCCATCTGTGTTTCCCTGCAGCTTAAATCCACGCACTTCGACCTTGCTGTCAAACTGTACTGTTAGCTTTGGGTGGTTTGCACCAAGGTTGTCTTCTTGGTTTGGCTGCAACTCGAATGTCCAAGGTTGGAAACTGTCGATAACAGTAGAGCCGTCTTCAGAAGCCGGCTCCGTTGACCGTCCTTTTTCCAGACCGTCTTCGCCTCCTATTGATTCCATACAGTATCCTAAAACGAAATACAGCGGAGGTGAAAGCGTCAAATGTTTTATAGAGAGAATTCGGATATTCCAGTTAAATATATCAATTCCAACCCAATCCAACCCGATCCGATCCGATCCGATCCGATCCGATCCGATCCAATCCAATCCATACAGCAAATCAAATTGAAACTTGAATGCATACCTGCTGTGGTCGATGTGGATGTCTGTGTGGTTGTTGTCACAACTGTTTTAAAGGAGGAAAAAGTTATGGTCAGTTTCAAGCGAGGGACATATGGATTTGGCACCGAGCAGTTTAACTTTGGACGATCAATTTGTCTTCACATTTCATCAGTGCAAATAGTGTTGTTATACCAGTGAACAACATTTTGTATGTTTCATGTTTACCTTTTGTTGTTGCTGCTGGGGTAGTGGTTGACACTTCTGTAGAAACAAAAAACGGGCATATTCAAAAAGTAGAATAAATATATGTCGTGTGATCAGACACAATCTGTCCAGGAAACCTTTATCGCTGGCACATGAAATAAAGATGGAAAATCATTTAAGGTAGATGATCAACACCAACCTTCCATGCAACCCAGGAAATCGACACGCAAACTACCACTCTCATCGTCGTCAATTGACACAACCTCCAGTCGAAGTTGATCAATATCAGTCACCGGACTCGGCAAGATCGCGGTCACAGGCTTTCCACCATTTAGAGTTGCCTCAACAATCTGGAAGATGAAAGAATGAACCATGTACCACCAGTCAATGAAATTTCACACTCAAGATCAAATTAGTTTATGTAAACACGTCAATGTAACCGAGTGTTTGATTCTTTCATTCTTTGTGGTATTTTTTAATGTGCATCTACTTAACCATTTTCAAATAGGGCCTACACTCGAAAACTTAAACAGAAGGAAAAAACAAGAAATACAATTTCAACTTACTAGGGTTCTACCAGATGAATCTAGCACATCCGTAAAAGTTGAAGTTGCTTCGTCCAGGACAGATAGGATAATTCGAGCCTTTTGGGGTTGATCGGTATTTCCCTGCAGTTTCAGGGCATGCACTTCAACCTTAGTATTGAACCTGACCACCAAATTGGGGTTGTTTTCGCGGTTGTCTTTAGGCTCTAACTGCAACGGGAATGTCCATGGTCTATCAGCGTTGATGTCAGTAGACTCATCCCCGGAAGCTGGAACGGTCGAGCGCTCACTCTCAAGTCCTTGTTCCCCGTCCATTGGCTCCATGCAGTATCCTAGAAAAAAATACAACGTGATCAAAATTGTCAGGATTTGAACTTGCCCGAGTATTTAAAACAGACAAGTAAAAACCAGATATTCTAGTGCAGTTCATGACATTCAGATCAATTTAGCTCATCCAACCAAACCACGACAAGCTCATCCAAAATAATGCGTACCTGCTGTAGTCGACGTGGATGTCTGTGTGGTTGTTGTCACGACTGTTGAGAGAGTGAAAAGGGTGAGGTCAGTGTACAAAGTGTGAAAACAATTCTGCTCACTGCCGTTGTTAGCATTGCAAAATAACCTAGTCTTCTGATTTGATGATGGACTTCTTATAAGGCATTAACGGCAGCATTTACCTTTAGTTGTTGTTGCTGGAGTAGTTGTTGACACTTCTGGTGAAGACAAAAAGCACGAAATTTATTAAAGTGAAATAGATGGTCTGAATGGACAAAATTTGCCAAGTCAACATTCATAACTTGCAATTGAATCAAGTTGGAAACTCGATATATGGAAGCTTATCAAAACCTACCTTCCGTGCAACCAAGGAAATCAACACGCACACTCCCACTCTTATCTTTGTCGATGGACAAAACCTCTAGTCGAACTTGATCGATATCAGTCACGGGCATCGGCAATATTTCAGTCACAGGCCTTCGACCACTCAGAATGGCCTCCACAATCTGACCAATGAAAACAGCGAATAAGTTAAGCAAGCATCCTACGGATTGAATGAATTTTGGTAATAGATTCACCGTCAAATCAATAGCCGATTCACTCAGGTCTGTTTTATTAATTTAAATGAAGCAAGCGTTCGGCTATATTCAAATAAACACAAAGAAAGAATGAGCAACAAAACGTCAACTTACAAGTGGTTTGCCAGATGAATCAGTCACATCCGCAAAGCTCGACGTGGTTTCGTCCGGGACCGACAGGATGATTCGAACTTCTTGGGACTCATCCGTATTTCCCTGCAGCTTTAAGCCATGCAATTCAACCTTGGCGTTGAACTTGACCACCAATTTGGGGTTTTCCTCGCGATTGTCTTTAGGTTTGGTCTGTAATGTGAATGTCCACGGTGTATCGGCGTTGATGTCGGTTGACTGACCCTCGGAAGATGGAACCGTTGATCGATCACTCTCAAGGCCCTGTTCTCCATCCATTGGTTCCATACAGTATCCTGAAAGAAAGTCCATCACGCCTGTTAGATTGATGCAACTTCTACCTGGTACGACAGCCTGTTGCAGCAAATTGAACAGCCAGATGAAATTCAAAGTTTAAAACGAGACAAAAAATACCCACCTGCTGTTGTCGATTTGGAGGTTTGTGTGGTGGTAGTCACAACTGTCGAAGGGAAAGACACAGAATAATACTTCAAAGCGTTTGTTAAATAGTCAAATGTTTGATACTGATTAGTATTTCCTTCATCTTGAAAGATTTTAGGATTGGCGACTGTTTAATCCAGGCACATAAACAAGAAAAGAAATCAATAAACATGGAAAAGGAAATGTGACTACCTTTAGTTGTCGTTGCAGCTGGAGTAGTTGCTGCAGGGAAAAATGGGGAACATTTAAATAAAATGAGAATTGCAGAAGGTTTTTGGCATAGAGCCTCATTTAGGAAATTCATGGGTGAGTTTACGTATGTTTCAAATGAGGTACTCACGAGGACGTCGTGGTGGTTTTGTGGTCGTCAATACGTCAGAACCTCCTGTAGGAACTGTTTGGACAAAAAACACACACTTGTGAATAAACTGAGTAAAGATCAAACCTAAAAGGTTGGGGACGGGTTATAGGTATGACTTATTCCATTTTAAAGCAAAGAAGTCAGTGAATATATTTGAAAAATCACATGGAAATGATATCTCGATACGGTCAGAATGTTTGCGTACCTTCCTTGCACCCAAGAATATCAACACGCAAACTACTCTCGTCGGTGTTGCTGGAAGATAACACCTCAAACCGAAGTCGTTCTACCCGTGGCAACGGAGTTTGCAGTTTTACAGTCTTAGGTCTTTCGCCACTGAGAGAGGCTTTGAAAACCTGTAATCATACAAAAAACAATTGTTTTTATTTTTGTCGGCCCAAATCGGTTTTTGTTTTACAGCGATATATTTACTTCCAGAACGAAAGTTTCTAATTTCATTTTGACACTAACAAAGAATGACATTCTACGCAATGTTTTCAAACACTTCTATTTTTCCTGCTTTTACCAGTGGCTTCTTTGATGAGTCCAAGACATCTGTAAATTCTTCAAATTCTTCCGAAAACGATAAGATGAAGGTAACATCTTCTGGTCCATCTGTGTTTCCCTGCAGCTTAAATCCACGCACTTCGACCTTGCTGTCAAACTGTACTGTTAGCTTTGGGTGGTTTGCACCAAGGTTGTCTTCTTGGTTTGGCTGCAACTCGAATGTCCAAGGTTGGAAACTGTCGATAACAGTAGAGCCGTCTTCAGAAGCCGGCTCCGTTGACCGTCCTTTTTCCAGACCGTCTTCGCCTCCTATTGATTCCATACAGTATCCTAAAATGAAATACAGCGGAGGTGAAAGCGTCAAATGTTTTATAGAGAGAATTCGGATATTCCAGTTAAATATATCAATTCCAACCCAATCCAACCCGATCCGATCCGATCCGATCCGATCCGATCCGATCCAATCCAATCCATACAGCAAATCAAATTGAAACTTGAATGCATACCTGCTGTGGTCGATGTGGATGTCTGTGTGGTTGTTGTCACAACTGTTTTAAAGGAGGAAAAAGTTATGGTCAGTTTCAAGCGAGGGACATATGGATTTGGCACCGAGCAGTTTAACTTTGGACGATCAATTTGTCTTCACATTTCATCAGTGCAAATAGTGTTGTTATACCAGTGAACAACATTTTGTATGTTTCATGTTTACCTTTTGTTGTTGCTGCTGGGGTAGTGGTTGACACTTCTGTAGAAACAAAAAACGGGCATATTCAAAAAGTAGAATAAATATATGTCGTGTGATCAGACACAATCTGTCCAGGAAACCTTTATCGCTGGCACATGAAATAAAGATGGAAAATCATTTAAGGTAGATGATCAACACCAACCTTCCATGCAACCCAGGAAATCGACACGCAAACTACCACTCTCATCGTCGTCAATTGACACAACCTCCAGTCGAAGTTGATCAATATCAGTCACCGGACTCGGCAAGATCGCGGTCACAGGCTTTCCACCATTTAGAGTTGCCTCAACAATCTGGAAGATGAAAGAATGAACCATGTACCACCAGTCAATGAAATTTCACACTCAAGATCAAATTAGTTTATGTAAACACGTCAATGTAACCGAGTGTTTGATTCTTTCATTCTTTGTGGTATTTTTTAATGTGCATCTACTTAACCATTTTCAAATAGGGCCTACACTCGAAAACTTAAACAGAAGGAAAAAACAAGAAATACAATTTCAACTTACTAGGGTTCTACCAGATGAATCTAGCACATCCGTAAAAGTTGAAGTTGCTTCGTCCAGGACAGATAGGATAATTCGAGCCTTTTGGGGTTGATCGGTATTTCCCTGCAGTTTCAGGGCATGCACTTCAACCTTAGTATTGAACCTGACCACCAAATTGGGGTTGTTTTCGCGGTTGTCTTTAGGCTCTAACTGCAACGGGAATGTCCATGGTCTATCAGCGTTGATGTCAGTAGACTCATCCCCGGAAGCTGGAACGGTCGAGCGCTCACTCTCAAGTCCTTGTTCCCCGTCCATTGGCTCCATGCAGTATCCTAGAAAAAAATACAACGTGATCAAAATTGTCAGGATTTGAACTTGCCCGAGTATTTAAAACAGACAAGTAAAAACCAGATATTCTAGTGCAGTTCATGACATTCAGATCAATTTAGCTCATCCAACCAAACCACAACAAGCTCATCCAAAATAATGCGTACCTGCTGTAGTCGACGTGGATGTCTGTGTGGTTGTTGTCACGACTGTTGAGAGAGTGAAAAGGGTGAGGTCAGTGTACAAAGTGTGAAAACAATTCTGCTCACTGCCGTTGTTAGCAT
The DNA here is from genome assembly GCA_037893225.1 of Hippasteria phrygiana. Taxonomy (NCBI): domain Eukaryota; kingdom Metazoa; phylum Echinodermata; class Asteroidea; order Valvatida; family Goniasteridae; genus Hippasteria; species Hippasteria phrygiana. Next base: position 150,853 of record JAZGUH010000047.1, on the reverse strand, counting down.
TGCAAAATAACCTAGTCTTCTGATTTGATGATGGACTTCTTATAAGGCATTAACGGCAGCATTTACCTTTAGTTGTTGTTGCTGGAGTAGTTGTTGACACTTCTGGTGAAGACAAAAAGCACGAAATTTATTAAAGTGAAATAGATGGTCTGAATGGACAAAATTTGCCAAGTCAACATTCATAACTTGCAATTGAATCAAGTTGGAAACTCGATATATGGAAGCTTATCAAAACCTACCTTCCGTGCAACCAAGGAAATCAACACGCACACTCCCACTCTTATCTTTGTCGATGGACAAAACCTCTAGTCGAACTTGATCGATATCAGTCACGGGCATCGGCAATATTTCAGTCACAGGCCTTCGACCACTCAGAATGGCCTCCACAATCTGACCAATGAAAACAGCGAATAAGTTAAGCAAGCATCCTACGGATTGAATGAATTTTGGTAATAGATTCACCGTCAAATCAATAGCCGATTCACTCAGGTCTGTTTTATTAATTTAAATGAAGCAAGCGTTCGGCTATATTCAAATAAACACAAAGAAAGAATGAGCAACAAAACGTCAACTTACAAGTGGTTTGCCAGATGAATCAGTCACATCCGCAAAGCTCGACGTGGTTTCGTCCGGGACCGACAGGATGATTCGAACTTCTTGGGACTCATCCGTATTTCCCTGCAGCTTTAAGCCATGCAATTCAACCTTGGCGTTGAACTTGACCACCAATTTGGGGTTTTCCTCGCGGTTGTCTTTAGGTTTGGTCTGTAATGTGAATGTCCACGGTGTATCGGCGTTGATGTCGGTTGACTGACCCTCGGAAGATGGAACCGTTGATCGATCACTCTCAAGGCCCTGTTCTCCATCCATTGGTTCCATACAGTATCCTGAAAGAAAGTCCATCACGCCTGTTAGATTGATGCAACTTCTACCTGGTACGACAGCCTGTTGCAGCAAATTGAACAGCCAGATGAAATTCAAAGTTTAAAACGAGACAAAAAATACCCACCTGCTGTTGTCGATTTGGAGGTTTGTGTGGTGGTAGTCACAACTGTCGAAGGGAAAGACACAGAATAATACTTCAAAGCGTTTGTTAAATAGTCAAATGTTTGATACTGATTAGTATTTCCTTCATCTTGAAAGATTTTAGGATTGGCGACTGTTTAATCCAGGCACATAAACAAGAAAAGAAATCAATAAACATGGAAAAGGAAATGTGACTACCTTTAGTTGTCGTTGCAGCTGGAGTAGTTGCTGCAGGGAAAAATGGGGAACATTTAAATAAAATGAGAATTGCAGAAGGTTTTTGGCATAGAGCCTCATTTAGGAAATTCATGGGTGAGTTTACGTATGTTTCAAATGAGGTACTCACGAGGACGTCGTGGTGGTTTTGTGGTCGTCAATACGTCAGAACCTCCTGTAGGAACTGTTTGGACAAAAAACACACACTTGTGAATAAACTGAGTAAAGATCAAACCTAAAAGGTTGGGGACGGGTTATAGGTATGACTTATTCCATTTTAAAGCAAAGAAGTCAGTGAATATATTTGAAAAATCACATGGAAATGATATCTCGATACGGTCAGAATGTTTGCGTACCTTCCTTGCACCCAAGAATATCAACACGCAAACTACTCTCGTCGGTGTTGCTGGAAGATAACACCTCAAACCGAAGTCGTTCTACCCGTGGCAACGGAGTTTGCAGTTTTACAGTCTTAGGTCTTTCGCCACTGAGAGAGGCTTTGAAAACCTGTAATCATACAAAAAACAATTGTTTTTATTTTTGTCGGCCCAAATCGGTTTTTGTTTTACAGCGATATATTTACTTCCAGAACGAAAGTTTCTAATTTCATTTTGACACTAACAAAGAATGACATTCTACGCAATGTTTTCAAACACTTCTATTTTTCCTGCTTTTACCAGTGGCTTCTTTGATGAGTCCAAGACATCTGTAAATTCTTCAAATTCTTCCGAAAACGATAAGATGAAGGTAACATCTTCTGGTCCATCTGTGTTTCCCTGCAGCTTAAATCCACGCACTTCGACCTTGCTGTCAAACTGTACTGTTAGCTTTGGGTGGTTTGCACCAAGGTTGTCTTCTTGGTTTGGCTGCAACTCGAATGTCCAAGGTTGGAAACTGTCGATAACAGTAGAGCCGTCTTCAGAAGCCGGCTCCGTTGACCGTCCTTTTTCCAGACCGTCTTCGCCTCCTATTGATTCCATACAGTATCCTAAAATGAAATACAGCGGAGGTGAAAGCGTCAAATGTTTTATAGAGAGAATTCGGATATTCCAGTTAAATATATCAATTCCAACCCAATCCAACCCGATCCGATCCGATCCGATCCGATCCGATCCGATCCAATCCAATCCATACAGCAAATCAAATTGAAACTTGAATGCATACCTGCTGTGGTCGATGTGGATGTCTGTGTGGTTGTTGTCACAACTGTTTTAAAGGAGGAAAAAGTTATGGTCAGTTTCAAGCGAGGGACATATGGATTTGGCACCGAGCAGTTTAACTTTGGACGATCAATTTGTCTTCACATTTCATCAGTGCAAATAGTGTTGTTATACCAGTGAACAACATTTTGTATGTTTCATGTTTACCTTTTGTTGTTGCTGCTGGGGTAGTGGTTGACACTTCTGTAGAAACAAAAAACGGGCATATTCAAAAAGTAGAATAAATATATGTCGTGTGATCAGACACAATCTGTCCAGGAAACCTTTATCGCTGGCACATGAAATAAAGATGGAAAATCATTTAAGGTAGATGATCAACACCAACCTTCCATGCAACCCAGGAAATCGACACGCAAACTACCACTCTCATCGTCGTCAATTGACACAACCTCCAGTCGAAGTTGATCAATATCAGTCACCGGACTCGGCAAGATCGCGGTCACAGGCTTTCCACCATTTAGAGTTGCCTCAACAATCTGGAAGATGAAAGAATGAACCATGTACCACCAGTCAATGAAATTTCACACTCAAGATCAAATTAGTTTATGTAAACACGTCAATGTAACCGAGTGTTTGATTCTTTCATTCTTTGTGGTATTTTTTAATGTGCATCTACTTAACCATTTTCAAATAGGGCCTACACTCGAAAACTTAAACAGAAGGAAAAAACAAGAAATACAATTTCAACTTACTAGGGTTCTACCAGATGAATCTAGCACATCCGTAAAAGTTGAAGTTGCTTCGTCCAGGACAGATAGGATAATTCGAGCCTTTTGGGGTTGATCGGTATTTCCCTGCAGTTTCAGGGCATGCACTTCAACCTTAGTATTGAACCTGACCACCAAATTGGGGTTGTTTTCGCGGTTGTCTTTAGGCTCTAACTGCAACGGGAATGTCCATGGTCTATCAGCGTTGATGTCAGTAGACTCATCCCCGGAAGCTGGAACGGTCGAGCGCTCACTCTCAAGTCCTTGTTCCCCGTCCATTGGCTCCATGCAGTATCCTAGAAAAAAATACAACGTGATCAAAATTGTCAGGATTTGAACTTGCCCGAGTATTTAAAACAGACAAGTAAAAACCAGATATTCTAGTGCAGTTCATGACATTCAGATCAATTTAGCTCATCCAACCAAACCACGACAAGCTCATCCAAAATAATGCGTACCTGCTGTAGTCGACGTGGATGTCTGTGTGGTTGTTGTCACGACTGTTGAGAGAGTGAAAAGGGTGAGGTCAGTGTACAAAGTGTGAAAACAATTCTGCTCACTGCCGTTGTTAGCATTGCAAAATAACCTAGTCTTCTGATTTGATGATGGACTTCTTATAAGGCATTAACGGCAGCATTTACCTTTAGTTGTTGTTGCTGGAGTAGTTGTTGACACTTCTGGTGAAGACAAAAAGCACGAAATTTATTAAAGTGAAATAGATGGTCTGAATGGACAAAATTTGCCAAGTCAACATTCATAACTTGCAATTGAATCAAGTTGGAAACTCGATATATGGAAGCTTATCAAAACCTACCTTCCGTGCAACCAAGGAAATCAACACGCACACTCCCACTCTTATCTTTGTCGATGGACAAAACCTCTAGTCGAACTTGATCGATATCAGTCACGGGCATCGGCAATATTTCAGTCACAGGCCTTCGACCACTCAGAATGGCCTCCACAATCTGACCAATGAAAACAGCGAATAAGTTAAGCAAGCATCCTACGGATTGAATGAATTTTGGTAATAGATTCACCGTCAAATCAATAGCCGATTCACTCAGGTCTGTTTTATTAATTTAAATGAAGCAAGCGTTCGGCTATATTCAAATAAACACAAAGAAAGAATGAGCAACAAAACGTCAACTTACAAGTGGTTTGCCAGATGAATCAGTCACATCCGCAAAGCTCGACGTGGTTTCGTCCGGGACCGACAGGATGATTCGAACTTCTTGGGACTCATCCGTATTTCCCTGCAGCTTTAAGCCATGCAATTCAACCTTGGCGTTGAACTTGACCACCAATTTGGGGTTTTCCTCGCGGTTGTCTTTAGGTTTGGTCTGTAATGTGAATGTCCACGGTGTATCGGCGTTGATGTCGGTTGACTGACCCTCGGAAGATGGAACCGTTGATCGATCACTCTCAAGGCCCTGTTCTCCATCCATTGGTTCCATACAGTATCCTGAAAGAAAGTCCATCACGCCTGTTAGATTGATGCAACTTCTACCTGGTACGACAGCCTGTTGCAGCAAATTGAACAGCCAGATGAAATTCAAAGTTTAAAACGAGACAAAAAATACCCACCTGCTGTTGTCGATTTGGAGGTTTGTGTGGTGGTAGTCACAACTGTCGAAGGGAAAGACACAGAATAATACTTCAAAGCGTTTGTTAAATAGTCAAATGTTTGATACTGATTAGTATTTCCTTCATCTTGAAAGATTTTAGGATTGGCGACTGTTTAATCCAGGCACATAAACAAGAAAAGAAATCAATAAACATGGAAAAGGAAATGTGACTACCTTTAGTTGTCGTTGCAGCTGGAGTAGTTGCTGCAGGGAAAAATGGGGAACATTTAAATAAAATGAGAATTGCAGAAGGTTTTTGGCATAGAGCCTCATTTAGGAAATTCATGGGTGAGTTTACGTATGTTTCAAATGAGGTACTCACGAGGACGTCGTGGTGGTTTTGTGGTCGTCAATACGTCAGAACCTCCTGTAGGAACTGTTTGGACAAAAAACACACACTTGTGAATAAACTGAGTAAAGATCAAACCTAAAAGGTTGGGGACGGGTTATAGGTATGACTTATTCCATTTTAAAGCAAAGAAGTCAGTGAATATATTTGAAAAATCACATGGAAATGATATCTCGATACGGTCAGAATGTTTGCGTACCTTCCTTGCACCCAAGAATATCAACACGCAAACTACTCTCGTCGGTGTTGCTGGAAGATAACACCTCAAACCGAAGTCGTTCTACCCGTGGCAACGGAGTTTGCAGTTTTACAGTCTTAGGTCTTTCGCCACTGAGAGAGGCTTTGAAAACCTGTAATCATACAAAAAACAATTGTTTTTATTTTTGTCGGCCCAAATCGGTTTTTGTTTTACAGCGATATATTTACTTCCAGAACGAAAGTTTCTAATTTCATTTTGACACTAACAAAGAATGACATTCTACGCAATGTTTTCAAACACTTCTATTTTTCCTGCTTTTACCAGTGGCTTCTTTGATGAGTCCAAGACATCTGTAAATTCTTCAAATTCTTCCGAAAACGATAAGATGAAGGTAACATCTTCTGGTCCATCTGTGTTTCCCTGCAGCTTAAATCCACGCACTTCGACCTTGCTGTCAAACTGTACTGTTAGCTTTGGGTGGTTTGCACCAAGGTTGTCTTCTTGGTTTGGCTGCAACTCGAATGTCCAAGGTTGGAAACTGTCGATAACAGTAGAGCCGTCTTCAGAAGCCGGCTCCGTTGACCGTCCTTTTTCCAGACCGTCTTCGCCTCCTATTGATTCCATACAGTATCCTAAAATGAAATACAGCGGAGGTGAAAGCGTCAAATGTTTTATAGAGAGAATTCGGATATTCCAGTTAAATATATCAATTCCAACCCAATCCAACCCGATCCGATCCGATCCGATCCGATCCGATCCGATCCAATCCAATCCATACAGCAAATCAAATTGAAACTTGAATGCATACCTGCTGTGGTCGATGTGGATGTCTGTGTGGTTGTTGTCACAACTGTTTTAAAGGAGGAAAAAGTTATGGTCAGTTTCAAGCGAGGGACATATGGATTTGGCACCGAGCAGTTTAACTTTGGACGATCAATTTGTCTTCACATTTCATCAGTGCAAATAGTGTTGTTATACCAGTGAACAACATTTTGTATGTTTCATGTTTACCTTTTGTTGTTGCTGCTGGGGTAGTGGTTGACACTTCTGTAGAAACAAAAAACGGGCATATTCAAAAAGTAGAATAAATATATGTCGTGTGATCAGACACAATCTGTCCAGGAAACCTTTATCGCTGGCACATGAAATAAAGATGGAAAATCATTTAAGGTAGATGATCAACACCAACCTTCCATGCAACCCAGGAAATCGACACGCAAACTACCACTCTCATCGTCGTCAATTGACACAACCTCCAGTCGAAGTTGATCAATATCAGTCACCGGACTCGGCAAGATCGCGGTCACAGGCTTTCCACCATTTAGAGTTGCCTCAACAATCTGGAAGATGAAAGAATGAACCATGTACCACCAGTCAATGAAATTTCACACTCAAGATCAAATTAGTTTATGTAAACACGTCAATGTAACCGAGTGTTTGATTCTTTCATTCTTTGTGGTATTTTTTAATGTGCATCTACTTAACCATTTTCAAATAGGGCCTACACTCGAAAACTTAAACAGAAGGAAAAAACAAGAAATACAATTTCAACTTACTAGGGTTCTACCAGATGAATCTAGCACATCCGTAAAAGTTGAAGTTGCTTCGTCCAGGACAGATAGGATAATTCGAGCCTTTTGGGGTTGATCGGTATTTCCCTGCAGTTTCAGGGCATGCACTTCAACCTTAGTATTGAACCTGACCACCAAATTGGGGTTGTTTTCGCGGTTGTCTTTAGGCTCTAACTGCAACGGGAATGTCCATGGTCTATCAGCGTTGATGTCAGTAGACTCATCCCCGGAAGCTGGAACGGTCGAGCGCTCACTCTCAAGTCCTTGTTCCCCGTCCATTGGCTCCATGCAGTATCCTAGAAAAAAATACAACGTGATCAAAATTGTCAGGATTTGAACTTGCCCGAGTATTTAAAACAGACAAGTAAAAACCAGATATTCTAGTGCAGTTCATGACATTCAGATCAATTTAGCTCATCCAACCAAACCACGACAAGCTCATCCAAAATAATGCGTACCTGCTGTAGTCGACGTGGATGTCTGTGTGGTTGTTGTCACGACTGTTGAGAGAGTGAAAAGGGTGAGGTCAGTGTACAAAGTGTGAAAACAATTCTGCTCACTGCCGTTGTTAGCATTGCAAAATAACCTAGTCTTCTGATTTGATGATGGACTTCTTATAAGGCATTAACGGCAGCATTTACCTTTAGTTGTTGTTGCTGGAGTAGTTGTTGACACTTCTGGTGAAGACAAAAAGCACGAAATTTATTAAAGTGAAATAGATGGTCTGAATGGACAAAATTTGCCAAGTCAACATTCATAACTTGCAATTGAATCAAGTTGGAAACTCGATATATGGAAGCTTATCAAAACCTACCTTCCGTGCAACCAAGGAAATCAACACGCACACTCCCACTCTTATCTTTGTCGATGGACAAAACCTCTAGTCGAACTTGATCGATATCAGTCACGGGCATCGGCAATATTTCAGTCACAGGCCTTCGACCACTCAGAATGGCCTCCACAATCTGACCAATGAAAACAGCGAATAAGTTAAGCAAGCATCCTACGGATTGAATGAATTTTGGTAATAGATTCACCGTCAAATCAATAGCCGATTCACTCAGGTCTGTTTTATTAATTTAAATGAAGCAAGCGTTCGGCTATATTCAAATAAACACAAAGAAAGAATGAGCAACAAAACGTCAACTTACAAGTGGTTTGCCAGATGAATCAGTCACATCCGCAAAGCTCGACGTGGTTTCGTCCGGGACCGACAGGATGATTCGAACTTCTTGGGACTCATCCGTATTTCCCTGCAGCTTTAAGCCATGCAATTCAACCTTGGCGTTGAACTTGACCACCAATTTGGGGTTTTCCTCGCGGTTGTCTTCAGGTTTGGTCTGTAATGTGAATGTCCACGGTGTATCGGCGTTGATGTCGGTTGACTGACCCTCGGAAGATGGAACCGTTGATCGATCACTCTCAAGGCCCTGTTCTCCATCCATTGGTTCCATACAGTATCCTGAAAGAAAGTCCATCACGCCTGTTAGATTGATGCAACTTCTACCTGGTACGACAGCCTGTTGCAGCAAATTGAACAGCCAGATGAAATTCAAAGTTTAAAACGAGACAAAAAATACCCACCTGCTGTTGTCGATTTGGAGGTTTGTGTGGTGGTAGTCACAACTGTCGAAGGGAAAGACACAGAATAATACTTCAAAGCGTTTGTTAAATAGTCAAATGTTTGATACTGATTAGTATTTCCTTCATCTTGAAAGATTTTAGGATTGGCGACTGTTTAATCCAGGCACATAAACAAGAAAAGAAATCAATAAACATGGAAAAGGAAATGTGACTACCTTTAGTTGTCGTTGCAGCTGGAGTAGTTGCTGCAGGGAAAAATGGGGAACATTTAAATAAAATGAGAATTGCAGAAGGTTTTTGGCATAGAGCCTCATTTAGGAAATTCATGGGTGAGTTTACGTATGTTTCAAATGAGGTACTCACGAGGACGTCGTGGTGGTTTTGTGGTCGTCAATACGTCAGAACCTCCTGTAGGAACTGTTTGGACAAAAAACACACACTTGTGAATAAACTGAGTAAAGATCAAACCTAAAAGGTTGGGGACGGGTTATAGGTATGACTTATTCCATTTTAAAGCAAAGAAGTCAGTGAATATATTTGAAAAATCACATGGAAATGATATCTCGATACGGTCAGAATGTTTGCGTACCTTCCTTGCACCCAAGAATATCAACACGCAAACTACTCTCGTCGGTGTTGCTGGAAGATAACACCTCAAACCGAAGTCGTTCTACCCGTGGCAACGGAGTTTGCAGTTTTACAGTCTTAGGTCTTTCGCCACTGAGAGAGGCTTTGAAAACCTGTAATCATACAAAAAACAATTGTTTTTATTTTTGTCGGCCCAAATCGGTTTTTGTTTTACAGCGATATATTTACTTCCAGAACGAAAGTTTCTAATTTCATTTTGACACTAACAAAGAATGACATTCTACGCAATGTTTTCAAACACTTCTATTTTTCCTGCTTTTACCAGTGGCTTCTTTGATGAGTCCAAGACATCTGTAAATTCTTCAAATTCTTCCGAAAACGATAAGATGAAGGTAACATCTTCTGGTCCATCTGTGTTTCCCTGCAGCTTAAATCCACGCACTTCGACCTTGCTGTCAAACTGTACTGTTAGCTTTGGGTGGTTTGCACCAAGGTTGTCTTCTTGGTTTGGCTGCAACTCGAATGTCCAAGGTTGGAAACTGTCGATAACAGTAGAGCCGTCTTCAGAAGCCGGCTCCGTTGACCGTCCTTTTTCCAGACCGTCTTCGCCTCCTATTGATTCCATACAGTATCCTAAAATGAAATACAGCGGAGGTGAAAGCGTCAAATGTTTTATAGAGAGAATTCGGATATTCCAGTTAAATATATCAATTCCAACCCAATCCAACCCGATCCGATCCGATCCGATCCGATCCGATCCGATCCAATCCAATCCATACAGCAAATCAAATTGAAACTTGAATGCATACCTGCTGTGGTCGATGTGGATGTCTGTGTGGTTGTTGTCACAACTGTTTTAAAGGAGGAAAAAGTTATGGTCAGTTTCAAGCGAGGGACATATGGATTTGGCACCGAGCAGTTTAACTTTGGACGATCAATTTGTCTTCACATTTCATCAGTGCAAATAGTGTTGTTATACCAGTGAACAACATTTTGTATGTTTCATGTTTACCTTTTGTTGTTGCTGCTGGGGTAGTGGTTGACACTTCTGTAGAAACAAAAAACGGGCATATTCAAAAAGTAGAATAAATATATGTCGTGTGATCAGACACAATCTGTCCAGGAAACCTTTATCGCTGGCACATGAAATAAAGATGGAAAATCATTTAAGGTAGATGATCAACACCAACCTTCCATGCAACCCAGGAAATCGACACGCAAACTACCACTCTCATCGTCGTCAATTGACACAACCTCCAGTCGAAGTTGATCAATATCAGTCACCGGACTCGGCAAGATCGCGGTCACAGGCTTTCCACCATTTAGAGTTGCCTCAACAATCTGGAAGATGAAAGAATGAACCATGTACCACCAGTCAATGAAATTTCACACTCAAGATCAAATTAGTTTATGTAAACACGTCAATGTAACCGAGTGTTTGATTCTTTCATTCTTTGTGGTATTTTTTAATGTGCATCTACTTAACCATTTTCAAATAGGGCCTACACTCGAAAACTTAAACAGAAGGAAAAAACAAGAAATACAATTTCAACTTACTAGGGTTCTACCAGATGAATCTAGCACATCCGTAAAAGTTGAAGTTGCTTCGTCCAGGACAGATAGGATAATTCGAGCCTTTTGGGGTTGATCGGTATTTCCCTGCAGTTTCAGGGCATGCACTTCAACCTTAGTATTGAACCTGACCACCAAATTGGGGTTGTTTTCGCGGTTGTCTTTAGGCTCTAACTGCAACGGGAATGTCCATGGTCTATCAGCGTTGATGTCAGTAGACTCATCCCCGGAAGCTGGAACGGTCGAGCGCTCACTCTCAAGTCCTTGTTCCCCGTCCATTGGCTCCATGCAGTATCCTAGAAAAAAATACAACGTGATCAAAATTGTCAGGATTTGAACTTGCCCGAGTATTTAAAACAGACAAGTAAAAACCAGATATTCTAGTGCAGTTCATGACATTCAGATCAATTTAGCTCATCCAACCAAACCACGACAAGCTCATCCAAAATAATGCGTACCTGCTGTAGTCGACGTGGATGTCTGTGTGGTTGTTGTCACGACTGTTGAGAGAGTGAAAAGGGTGAGGTCAGTGTACAAAGTGTGAAAACAATTCTGCTCACTGCCGTTGTTAGCATTGCAAAATAACCTAGTCTTCTGATTTGATGATGGACTTCTTATAAGGCATTAACGGCAGCATTTACCTTTAGTTGTTGTTGCTGGAGTAGTTGTTGACACTTCTGGTGAAGACAAAAAGCACGAAATTTATTAAAGTGAAATAGATGGTCTGAATGGACAAAATTTGCCAAGTAAACATTCATAACTTGCAATTGAATCAAGTTGGAAACTCGATATATGGAAGCTTATCAAAACCTACCTTCCGTGCAACCAAGGAAATCAACACGCACACTCCCACTCTTATCTTTGTCGATGGACAAAACCTCTAGTCGAACTTGATCGATATCAGTCACGGGCATCGGCAATATTTCAGTCACAGGCCTTCGACCACTCAGAATGGCCTCCACAATCTGACCAATGAAAACAGCGAATAAGTTAAGCAAGCATCCTACGGATTGAATGAATTTTGGTAATAGATTCACCGTCAAATCAATAGCCGATTCACTCAGGTCTGTTTTATTAATTTAAATGAAGCAAGCGTTCGGCTATATTCAAATAAACACAAAGAAAGAATGAGCAACAAAACGTCAACTTACAAGTGGTTTGCCAGATGAATCAGTCACATCCGCAAAGCTCGACGTGGTTTCGTCCGGGACCGACAGGATGATTCGAACTTCTTGGGACTCATCCGTATTTCCCTGCAGCTTTAAGCCATGCAATTCAACCTTGGCGTTGAACTTGACCACCAATTTGGGGTTTTCCTCGCGGTTGTCTTTAGGTTTGGTCTGTAATGTGAATGTCCACGGTGTATCGGCGTTGATGTCGGTTGACTGACCCTCGGAAGATGGAACCGTTGATCGATCACTCTCAAGGCCCTGTTCTCCATCCATTGGTTCCATACAGTATCCTGAAAGAAAGTCCATCACGCCTGTTAGATTGATGCAACTTCTACCTGGTACGACAGCCTGTTGCAGCAAATTGAACAGCCAGATGAAATTCAAAGTTTAAAACGAGACAAAAAATACCCACCTGCTGTTGTCGATTTGGAGGTTTGTGTGGTGGTAGTCACAACTGTCGAAGGGAAAGACACAGAATAATACTTCAAAGCGTTTGTTAAATAGTCAAATGTTTGATACTGATTAGTATTTCCTTCATCTTGAAAGATTTTAGGATTGGCGACTGTTTAATCCAGGCACATAAACAAGAAAAGAAATCAATAAACATGGAAAAGGAAATGTGACTACCTTTAGTTGTCGTTGCAGCTGGAGTAGTTGCTGCAGGGAAAAATGGGGAACATTTAAATAAAATGAGAATTGCAGAAGGTTTTTGGCATAGAGCCTCATTTAGGAAATTCATGGGTGAGTTTACGTATGTTTCAAATGAGGTACTCACGAGGACGTCGTGGTGGTTTTGTGGTCGTCAATACGTCAGAACCTCCTGTAGGAACTGTTTGGACAAAAAACACACACTTGTGAATAAACTGAGTAAAGATCAAACCTAAAAGGTTGGGGACGGGTTATAGGTATGACTTATTCCATTTTAAAGCAAAGAAGTCAGTGAATATATTTGAAAAATCACATGGAAATGATATCTCGATACGGTCAGAATGTTTGCGTACCTTCCTTGCACCCAAGAATATCAACACGCAAACTACTCTCGTCGGTGTTGCTGGAAGATAACACCTCAAACCGAAGTCGTTCTACCCGTGGCAACGGAGTTTGCAGTTTTACAGTCTTAGGTCTTTCGCCACTGAGAGAGGCTTTGAAAACCTGTAATCATACAAAAAACAATTGTTTTTATTTTTGTCGGCCCAAATCGGTTTTTGTTTTACAGCGATATATTTACTTCCAGAACGAAAGTTTCTAATTTCATTTTGACACTAACAAAGAATGACATTCTACGCAATGTTTTCAAACACTTCTATTTTTCCTGCTTTTACCAGTGGCTTCTTTGATGAGTCCAAGACATCTGTAAATTCTTCAAATTCTTCCGAAAACGATAAGATGAAGGTAACATCTTCTGGTCCATCTGTGTTTCCCTGCAGCTTAAATCCACGCACTTCGACCTTGCTGTCAAACTGTACTGTTAGCTTTGGGTGGTTTGCACCAAGGTTGTCTTCTTGGTTTGGCTGCAACTCGAATGTCCAAGGTTGGAAACTGTCGATAACAGTAGAGCCGTCTTCAGAAGCCGGCTCCGTTGACCGTCCTTTTTCCAGACCGTCTTCGCCTCCTATTGATTCCATACAGTATCCTAAAATGAAATACAGCGGAGGTGAAAGCGTCAAATGTTTTATAGAGAGAATTCGGATATTCCAGTTAAATATATCAATTCCAACCCAATCCAACCCGATCCGATCCGATCCGATCCGATCCGATCCGATCCAATCCAATCCATACAGCAAATCAAATTGAAACTTGAATGCATACCTGCTGTGGTCGATGTGGATGTCTGTGTGGTTGTTGTCACAACTGTTTTAAAGGAGGAAAAAGTTATGGTCAGTTTCAAGCGAGGGACATATGGATTTGGCACCGAGCAGTTTAACTTTGGACGATCAATTTGTCTTCACATTTCATCAGTGCAAATAGTGTTGTTATACCAGTGAACAACATTTTGTATGTTTCATGTTTACCTTTTGTTGTTGCTGCTGGGGTAGTGGTTGACACTTCTGTAGAAACAAAAAACGGGCATATTCAAAAAGTAGAATAAATATATGTCGTGTGATCAGACACAATCTGTCCAGGAAACCTTTATCGCTGGCACATGAAATAAAGATGGAAAATCATTTAAGGTAGATGATCAACACCAACCTTCCATGCAACCCAGGAAATCGACACGCAAACTACCACTCTCATCGTCGTCAATTGACACAACCTCCAGTCGAAGTTGATCAATATCAGTCACCGGACTCGGCAAGATCGCGGTCACAGGCTTTCCACCATTTAGAGTTGCCTCAACAATCTGGAAGATGAAAGAATGAACCATGTACCACCAGTCAATGAAATTTCACACTCAAGATCAAATTAGTTTATGTAAACACGTCAATGTAACCGAGTGTTTGATTCTTTCATTCTTTGTGGTATTTTTTAATGTGCATCTACTTAACCATTTTCAAATAGGGCCTACACTCGAAAACTTAAACAGAAGGAAAAAACAAGAAATACAATTTCAACTTACTAGGGTTCTACCAGATGAATCTAGCACATCCGTAAAAGTTGAAGTTGCTTCGTCCAGGACAGATAGGATAATTCGAGCCTTTTGGGGTTGATCGGTATTTCCCTGCAGTTTCAGGGCATGCACTTCAACCTTAGTATTGAACCTGACCACCAAATTGGGGTTGTTTTCGCGGTTGTCTTTAGGCTCTAACTGCAACGGGAATGTCCATGGTCTATCAGCGTTGATGTCAGTAGACTCATCCCCGGAAGCTGGAACGGTCGAGCGCTCACTCTCAAGTCCTTGTTCCCCGTCCATTGGCTCCATGCAGTATCCTAGAAAAAAATACAACGTGATCAAAATTGTCAGGATTTGAACTTGCCCGAGTATTTAAAACAGACAAGTAAAAACCAGATATTCTAGTGCAGTTCATGACATTCAGATCAATTTAGCTCATCCAACCAAACCACGACAAGCTCATCCAAAATAATGCGTACCTGCTGTAGTCGACGTGGATGTCTGTGTGGTTGTTGTCACGACTGTTGAGAGAGTGAAAAGGGTGAGGTCAGTGTACAAAGTGTGAAAACAATTCTGCTCACTGCCGTTGTTAGCATTGCAAAATAACCTAGTCTTCTGATTTGATGATGGACTTCTTATAAGGCATTAACGGCAGCATTTACCTTTAGTTGTTGTTGCTGGAGTAGTTGTTGACACTTCTGGTGAAGACAAAAAGCACGAAATTTATTAAAGTGAAATAGATGGTCTGAATGGACAAAATTTGCCAAGTAAACATTCATAACTTGCAATTGAATCAAGTTGGAAACTCGATATATGGAAGCTTATCAAAACCTACCTTCCGTGCAACCAAGGAAATCAACACGCACACTCCCACTCTTATCTTTGTCGATGGACAAAACCTCTAGTCGAACTTGATCGATATCAGTCACGGGCATCGGCAATATTTCAGTCACAGGCCTTCGACCACTCAGAATGGCCTCCACAATCTGACCAATGAAAACAGCGAATAAGTTAAGCAAGCATCCTACGGATTGAATGAATTTTGGTAATAGATTCACCGTCAAATCAATAGCCGATTCACTCAGGTCTGTTTTATTAATTTAAATGAAGCAAGCGTTCGGCTATATTCAAATAAACACAAAGAAAGAATGAGCAACAAAACGTCAACTTACAAGTGGTTTGCCAGATGAATCAGTCACATCCGCAAAGCTCGACGTGGTTTCGTCCGGGACCGACAGGATGATTCGAACTTCTTGGGACTCATCCGTATTTCCCTGCAGCTTTAAGCCATGCAATTCAACCTTGGCGTTGAACTTGACCACCAATTTGGGGTTTTCCTCGCGGTTGTCTTTAGGTTTGGTCTGTAATGTGAATGTCCACGGTGTATCGGCGTTGATGTCGGTTGACTGGCCCTCGGAAGATGGAACCGTTGATCGATCACTCTCAAGGCCCTGTTCTCCATCCATTGGCTCCATACAGTATCCTGAAAGAAAGTCCATCACGCCTGTTAGATTGATGCAACTTCTACCTGGTACGACAGCCTGTTGCAGCAAATTGAACAGCCAGATGAAATTCAAAGTTTAAAACGAGACAAAAAATACCCACCTGCTGTTGTCGATTTGGAGGTTTGTGTGGTGGTAGTCACAACTGTCGAAGGGAAAGACACAGAATAATACTTCAAAGCGTTTGTTAAATAGTCAAATGTTTGATACTGATTAGTATTTCCTTCATCTTGAAAGATTTTAGGATTGGCGACTGTTTAATCCAGGCACATAAACAAGAAAAGAAATCAATAAACATGGAAAAGGAAATGTGACTACCTTTAGTTGTCGTTGCAGCTGGAGTAGTTGCTGCAGGGAAAAATGGGGAACATTTAAATAAAATGAGAATTGCAGAAGGTTTTTGGCATAGAGCCTCATTTAGGAAATTCATGGGTGAGTTTACGTATGTTTCAAATGAGGTACTCACGAGGACGTCGTGGTGGTTTTGTGGTCGTCAATACGTCAGAACCTCCTGTAGGAACTGTTTGGACAAAAAACATACACTTGTGAATAAACTGAGTAAAGATCAAACCTAAAAGGTTGGGGACGGGTTATAGGTATGACTTATTCCATTTTAAAGCAAAGAAGTCAGTGAATATATTTGAAAAATCACATGGAAATGATATCTCGATACGGTCAGAATGTTTGCGTACCTTCCTTGCACCCAAGAATATCAACACGCAAACTACTCTCGTCGGTGTTGCTGGAAGATAACACCTCAAACCGAAGTCGTTCTACCCGTGGCAACGGAGTTTGCAGTTTTACAGTCTTAGGTCTTTCGCCACTGAGAGAGGCTTTGAAAACCTGTAATCATACAAAAAACAATTGTTTTTATTTTTGTCGGCCCAAATCGGTTTTTGTTTTACAGCGATATATTTACTTCCAGAACGAAAGTTTCTAATTTCATTTTGACACTAACAAAGAATGACATTCTACGCAATGTTTTCAAACACTTCTATTTTTCCTGCTTTTACCAGTGGCTTCTTTGATGAGTCCAAGACATCTGTAAATTCTTCAAATTCTTCCGAAAACGATAAGATGAAGGTAACATCTTCTGGTCCATCTGTGTTTCCCTGCAGCTTAAATCCACGCACTTCGACCTTGCTGTCAAACTGTACTGTTAGCTTTGGGTGGTTTGCACCAAGGTTGTCTTCTTGGTTTGGCTGCAACTCGAATGTCCAAGGTTGGAAACTGTCGATAACAGTAGAGCCGTCTTCAGAAGCCGGCTCCGTTGACCGTCCTTTTTCCAGACCGTCTTCGCCTCCTATTGATTCCATACAGTATCCTAAAATGAAATACAGCGGAGGTGAAAGCGTCAAATGTTTTATAGAGAGAATTCGGATATTCCAGTTAAATATATCAATTCCAACCCAATCCAACCCGATCCGATCCGATCCGATCCGATCCGATCCGATCCGATCCAATCCAATCCATACAGCAAATCAAATTGAAACTTGAATGCATACCTGCTGTGGTCGATGTGGATGTCTGTGTGGTTGTTGTCACAACTGTTTTAAAGGAGGAAAAAGTTATGGTCAGTTTCAAGCGAGGGACATATGGATTTGGCACCGAGCAGTTTAACTTTGGACGATCAATTTGTCTTCACATTTCATCAGTGCAAATAGTGTTGTTATACCAGTGAACAACATTTTGTATGTTTCATGTTTACCTTTTGTTGTTGCTGCTGGGGTAGTGGTTGACACTTCTGTAGAAACAAAAAACGGGCATATTCAAAAAGTAGAATAAATATATGTCGTGTGATCAGACACAATCTGTCCAGGAAACCTTTATCGCTGGCACATGAAATAAAGATGGAAAATCATTTAAGGTAGATGATCAACACCAACCTTCCATGCAACCCAGGAAATCGACACGCAAACTACCACTCTCATCGTCGTCAATTGACACAACCTCCAGTCGAAGTTGATCAATATCAGTCACCGGACTCGGCAAGATCGCGGTCACAGGCTTTCCACCATTTAGAGTTGCCTCAACAATCTGGAAGATGAAAGAATGAACCATGTACCACCAGTCAATGAAATTTCACACTCAAGATCAAATTAGTTTATGTAAACACGTCAATGTAACCGAGTGTTTGATTCTTTCATTCTTTGTGGTATTTTTTAATGTGCATCTACTTAACCATTTTCAAATAGGGCCTACACTCGAAAACTTAAACAGAAGGAAAAAACAAGAAATACAATTTCAACTTACTAGGGTTCTACCAGATGAATCTAGCACATCCGTAAAAGTTGAAGTTGCTTCGTCCAGGACAGATAGGATAATTCGAGCCTTTTGGGGTTGATCGGTATTTCCCTGCAGTTTCAGGGCATGCACTTCAACCTTAGTATTGAACCTGACCACCAAATTGGGGTTGTTTTCGCGGTTGTCTTTAGGCTCTAACTGCAACGGGAATGTCCATGGTCTATCAGCGTTGATGTCAGTAGACTCATCCCCGGAAGCTGGAACGGTCGAGCGCTCACTCTCAAGTCCTTGTTCCCCGTCCATTGGCTCCATGCAGTATCCTAGAAAAAAATACAACGTGATCAAAATTGTCAGGATTTGAACTTGCCCGAGTATTTAAAACAGACAAGTAAAAACCAGATATTCTAGTGCAGTTCATGACATTCAGATCAATTTAGCTCATCCAACCAAACCACGACAAGCTCATCCAAAATAATGCGTACCTGCTGTAGTCGACGTGGATGTCTGTGTGGTTGTTGTCACGACTGTTGAGAGAGTGAAAAGGGTGAGGTCAGTGTACAAAGTGTGAAAACAATTCTGCTCACTGCCGTTGTTAGCATTGCAAAATAACCTAGTCTTCTGATTTGATGATGGACTTCTTATAAGGCATTAACGGCAGCATTTACCTTTAGTTGTTGTTGCTGGAGTAGTTGTTGACACTTCTGGTGAAGACAAAAAGCACGAAATTTATTAAAGTGAAATAGATGGTCTGAATGGACAAAATTTGCCAAGTAAACATTCATAACTTGCAATTGAATCAAGTTGGAAACTCGATATATGGAAGCTTATCAAAACCTACCTTCCGTGCAACCAAGGAAATCAACACGCACACTCCCACTCTTATCTTTGTCGATGGACAAAACCTCTAGTCGAACTTGATCGATATCAGTCACGGGCATCGGCAATATTTCAGTCACAGGCCTTCGACCACTCAGAATGGCCTCCACAATCTGACCAATGAAAACAGCGAATAAGTTAAGCAAGCATCCTACGGATTGAATGAATTTTGGTAATAGATTCACCGTCAAATCAATAGCCGATTCACTCAGGTCTGTTTTATTAATTTAAATGAAGCAAGCGTTCGGCTATATTCAAATAAACACAAAGAAAGAATGAGCAACAAAACGTCAACTTACAAGTGGTTTGCCAGATGAATCAGTCACATCCGCAAAGCTCGACGTGGTTTCGTCCGGGACCGACAGGATGATTCGAACTTCTTGGGACTCATCCGTATTTCCCTGCAGCTTTAAGCCATGCAATTCAACCTTGGCGTTGAACTTGACCACCAATTTGGGGTTTTCCTCGCGGTTGTCTTTAGGTTTGGTCTGTAATGTGAATGTCCACGGTGTATCGGCGTTGATGTCGGTTGACTGGCCCTCGGAAGATGGAACCGTTGATCGATCACTCTCAAGGCCCTGTTCTCCATCCATTGGCTCCATACAGTATCCTGAAAGAAAGTCCATCACGCCTGTTAGATTGATGCAACTTCTACCTGGTACGACAGCCTGTTGCAGCAAATTGAACAGCCAGATGAAATTCAAAGTTTAAAACGAGACAAAAAATACCCACCTGCTGTTGTCGATTTGGAGGTTTGTGTGGTGGTAGTCACAACTGTCGAAGGGAAAGACACAGAATAATACTTCAAAGCGTTTGTTAAATAGTCAAATGTTTGATACTGATTAGTATTTCCTTCATCTTGAAAGATTTTAGGATTGGCGACTGTTTAATCCAGGCACATAAACAAGAAAAGAAATCAATAAACATGGAAAAGGAAATGTGACTACCTTTAGTTGTCGTTGCAGCTGGAGTAGTTGCTGCAGGGAAAAATGGGGAACATTTAAATAAAATGAGAATTGCAGAAGGTTTTTGGCATAGAGCCTCATTTAGGAAATTCATGGGTGAGTTTACGTATGTTTCAAATGAGGTACTCACGAGGACGTCGTGGTGGTTTTGTGGTCGTCAATACGTCAGAACCTCCTGTAGGAACTGTTTGGACAAAAAACACACACTTGTGAATAAACTGAGTAAAGATCAAACCTAAAAGGTTGGGGACGGGTTATAGGTATGACTTATTCCATTTTAAAGCAAAGAAGTCAGTGAATATATTTGAAAAATCACATGGAAATGATATCTCGATACGGTCAGAATGTTTGCGTACCTTCCTTGCACCCAAGAATATCAACACGCAAACTACTCTCGTCGGTGTTGCTGGAAGATAACACCTCAAACCGAAGTCGTTCTACCCGTGGCAACGGAGTTTGCAGTTTTACAGTCTTAGGTCTTTCGCCACTGAGAGAGGCTTTGAAAACCTGTAATCATACAAAAAACAATTGTTTTTATTTTTGTCGGCCCAAATCGGTTTTTGTTTTACAGCGATATATTTACTTCCAGAACGAAAGTTTCTAATTTCATTTTGACACTAACAAAGAATGACATTCTACGCAATGTTTTCAAACACTTCTATTTTTCCTGCTTTTACCAGTGGCTTCTTTGATGAGTCCAAGACATCTGTAAATTCTTCAAATTCTTCCGAAAACGATAAGATGAAGGTAACATCTTCTGGTCCATCTGTGTTTCCCTGCAGCTTAAATCCACGCACTTCGACCTTGCTGTCAAACTGTACTGTTAGCTTTGGGTGGTTTGCACCAAGGTTGTCTTCTTGGTTTGGCTGCAACTCGAATGTCCAAGGTTGGAAACTGTCGATAACAGTAGAGCCGTCTTCAGAAGCCGGCTCCGTTGACCGTCCTTTTTCCAGACCGTCTTCGCCTCCTATTGATTCCATACAGTATCCTAAAATGAAATACAGCGGAGGTGAAAGCGTCAAATGTTTTATAGAGAGAATTCGGATATTCCAGTTAAATATATCAATTCCAACCCAATCCAACCCGATCCGATCCGATCCGATCCGATCCGATCCGATCCAATCCAATCCATACAGCAAATCAAATTGAAACTTGAATGCATACCTGCTGTGGTCGATGTGGATGTCTGTGTGGTTGTTGTCACAACTGTTTTAAAGGAGGAAAAAGTTATGGTCAGTTTCAAGCGAGGGACATATGGATTTGGCACCGAGCAGTTTAACTTTGGACGATCAATTTGTCTTCACATTTCATCAGTGCAAATAGTGTTGTTATACCAGTGAACAACATTTTGTATGTTTCATGTTTACCTTTTGTTGTTGCTGCTGGGGTAGTGGTTGACACTTCTGTAGAAACAAAAAACGGGCATATTCAAAAAGTAGAATAAATATATGTCGTGTGATCAGACACAATCTGTCCAGGAAACCTTTATCGCTGGCACATGAAATAAAGATGGAAAATCATTTAAGGTAGATGATCAACACCAACCTTCCATGCAACCCAGGAAATCGACACGCAAACTACCACTCTCATCGTCGTCAATTGACACAACCTCCAGTCGAAGTTGATCAATATCAGTCACCGGACTCGGCAAGATCGCGGTCACAGGCTTTCCACCATTTAGAGTTGCCTCAACAATCTGGAAGATGAAAGAATGAACCATGTACCACCAGTCAATGAAATTTCACACTCAAGATCAAATTAGTTTATGTAAACACGTCAATGTAACCGAGTGTTTGATTCTTTCATTCTTTGTGGTATTTTTTAATGTGCATCTACTTAACCATTTTCAAATAGGGCCTACACTCGAAAACTTAAACAGAAGGAAAAAACAAGAAATACAATTTCAACTTACTAGGGTTCTACCAGATGAATCTAGCACATCCGTAAAAGTTGAAGTTGCTTCGTCCAGGACAGATAGGATAATTCGAGCCTTTTGGGGTTGATCGGTATTTCCCTGCAGTTTCAGGGCATGCACTTCAACCTTAGTATTGAACCTGACCACCAAATTGGGGTTGTTTTCGCGGTTGTCTTTAGGCTCTAACTGCAACGGGAATGTCCATGGTCTATCAGCGTTGATGTCAGTAGACTCATCCCCGGAAGCTGGAACGGTCGAGCGCTCACTCTCAAGTCCTTGTTCCCCGTCCATTGGCTCCATGCAGTATCCTAGAAAAAAATACAACGTGATCAAAATTGTCAGGATTTGAACTTGCCCGAGTATTTAAAACAGACAAGTAAAAACCAGATATTCTAGTGCAGTTCATGACATTCAGATCAATTTAGCTCATCCAACCAAACCACGACAAGCTCATCCAAAATAATGCGTACCTGCTGTAGTCGACGTGGATGTCTGTGTGGTTGTTGTCACGACTGTTGAGAGAGTGAAAAGGGTGAGGTCAGTGTACAAAGTGTGAAAACAATTCTGCTCACTGCCGTTGTTAGCATTGCAAAATAACCTAGTCTTCTGATTTGATGATGGACTTCTTATAAGGCATTAACGGCAGCATTTACCTTTAGTTGTTGTTGCTGGAGTAGTTGTTGACACTTCTGGTGAAGACAAAAAGCACGAAATTTATTAAAGTGAAATAGATGGTCTGAATGGACAAAATTTGCCAAGTAAACATTCATAACTTGCAATTGAATCAAGTTGGAAACTCGATATATGGAAGCTTATCAAAACCTACCTTCCGTGCAACCAAGGAAATCAACACGCACACTCCCACTCTTATCTTTGTCGATGGACAAAACCTCTAGTCGAACTTGATCGATATCAGTCACGGGCATCGGCAATATTTCAGTCACAGGCCTTCGACCACTCAGAATGGCCTCCACAATCTGACCAATGAAAACAGCGAATAAGTTAAGCAAGCATCCTACGGATTGAATGAATTTTGGTAATAGATTCACCGTCAAATCAATAGCCGATTCACTCAGGTCTGTTTTATTAATTTAAATGAAGCAAGCGTTCGGCTATATTCAAATAAACACAAAGAAAGAATGAGCAACAAAACGTCAACTTACAAGTGGTTTGCCAGATGAATCAGTCACATCCGCAAAGCTCGACGTGGTTTCGTCCGGGACCGACAGGATGATTCGAACTTCTTGGGACTCATCCGTATTTCCCTGCAGCTTTAAGCCATGCAATTCAACCTTGGCGTTGAACTTGACCACCAATTTGGGGTTTTCCTCGCGGTTGTCTTTAGGTTTGGTCTGTAATGTGAATGTCCACGGTGTATCGGCGTTGATGTCGGTTGACTGGCCCTCGGAAGATGGAACCGTTGATCGATCACTCTCAAGGCCCTGTTCTCCATCCATTGGCTCCATACAGTATCCTGAAAGAAAGTCCATCACGCCTGTTAGATTGATGCAACTTCTACCTGGTACGACAGCCTGTTGCAGCAAATTGAACAGCCAGATGAAATTCAAAGTTTAAAACGAGACAAAAAATACCCACCTGCTGTTGTCGATTTGGAGGTTTGTGTGGTGGTAGTCACAACTGTCGAAGGGAAAGACACAGAATAATACTTCAAAGCGTTTGTTAAATAGTCAAATGTTTGATACTGATTAGTATTTCCTTCATCTTGAAAGATTTTAGGATTGGCGACTGTTTAATCCAGGCACATAAACAAGAAAAGAAATCAATAAACATGGAAAAGGAAATGTGACTACCTTTAGTTGTCGTTGCAGCTGGAGTAGTTGCTGCAGGGAAAAATGGGGAACATTTAAATAAAATGAGAATTGCAGAAGGTTTTTGGCATAGAGCCTCATTTAGGAAATTCATGGGTGAGTTTACGTATGTTTCAAATGAGGTACTCACGAGGACGTCGTGGTGGTTTTGTGGTCGTCAATACGTCAGAACCTCCTGTAGGAACTGTTTGGACAAAAAACACACACTTGTGAATAAACTGAGTAAAGATCAAACCTAAAAGGTTGGGGACGGGTTATAGGTATGACTTATTCCATTTTAAAGCAAAGAAGTCAGTGAATATATTTGAAAAATCACATGGAAATGATATCTCGATACGGTCAGAATGTTTGCGTACCTTCCTTGCACCCAAGAATATCAACACGCAAACTACTCTCGTCGGTGTTGCTGGAAGATAACACCTCAAACCGAAGTCGTTCTACCCGTGGCAACGGAGTTTGCAGTTTTACAGTCTTAGGTCTTTCGCCACTGAGAGAGGCTTTGAAAACCTGTAATCATACAAAAAACAATTGTTTTTATTTTTGTCGGCCCAAATCGGTTTTTGTTTTACAGCGATATATTTACTTCCAGAACGAAAGTTTCTAATTTCATTTTGACACTAACAAAGAATGACATTCTACGCAATGTTTTCAAACACTTCTATTTTTCCTGCTTTTACCAGTGGCTTCTTTGATGAGTCCAAGCCATCTGTAAATTCTTCAAATTCTTCCGAAAACGATAAGATGAAGGTAACATCTTCTGGTCCATCTGTGTTTCCCTGCAGCTTAAATCCACGCACTTCGACCTTGCTGTCAAACTGTACTGTTAGCTTTGGGTGGTTTGCACCAAGGTTGTCTTCTTGGTTTGGCTGCAACTCGAATGTCCAAGGTTGGAAACTGTCGATAACAGTAGAGCCGTCTTCAGAAGCCGGCTCCGTTGACCGTCCTTTTTCCAGACCGTCTTCGCCTCCTATTGATTCCATACAGTATCCTAAAATGAAATACAGCGGAGGTGAAAGCGTCAAATGTTTTATAGAGAGAATTCGGATATTCCAGTTAAATATATCAATTCCAACCCAATCCAACCCGATCCGATCCGATCCGATCCGATCCGATCCGATCCGATCCAATCCAATCCATACAGCAAATCAAATTGAAACTTGAATGCATACCTGCTGTGGTCGATGTGGATGTCTGTGTGGTTGTTGTCACAACTGTTTTAAAGGAGGAAAAAGTTATGGTCAGTTTCAAGCGAGGGACATATGGATTTGGCACCGAGCAGTTTAACTTTGGACGATCAATTTGTCTTCACATTTCATCAGTGCAAATAGTGTTGTTATACCAGTGAACAACATTTTGTATGTTTCATGTTTACCTTTTGTTGTTGCTGCTGGGGTAGTGGTTGACACTTCTGTAGAAACAAAAAACGGGCATATTCAAAAAGTAGAATAAATATATGTCGTGTGATCAGACACAATCTGTCCAGGAAACCTTTATCGCTGGCACATGAAATAAAGATGGAAAATCATTTAAGGTAGATGATCAACACCAACCTTCCATGCAACCCAGGAAATCGACACGCAAACTACCACTCTCATCGTCGTCAATTGACACAACCTCCAGTCGAAGTTGATCAATATCAGTCACCGGACTCGGCAAGATCGCGGTCACAGGCTTTCCACCATTTAGAGTTGCCTCAACAATCTGGAAGATGAAAGAATGAACCATGTACCACCAGTCAATGAAATTTCACACTCAAGATCAAATTAGTTTATGTAAACACGTCAATGTAACCGAGTGTTTGATTCTTTCATTCTTTGTGGTATTTTTTAATGTGCATCTACTTAACCATTTTCAAATAGGGCCTACACTCGAAAACTTAAACAGAAGGAAAAAACAAGAAATACAATTTCAACTTACTAGGGTTCTACCAGATGAATCTAGCACATCCGTAAAAGTTGAAGTTGCTTCGTCCAGGACAGATAGGATAATTCGAGCCTTTTGGGGTTGATCGGTATTTCCCTGCAGTTTCAGGGCATGCACTTCAACCTTAGTATTGAACCTGACCACCAAATTGGGGTTGTTTTCGCGGTTGTCTTTAGGCTCTAACTGCAACGGGAATGTCCATGGTCTATCAGCGTTGATGTCAGTAGACTCATCCCCGGAAGCTGGAACGGTCGAGCGCTCACTCTCAAGTCCTTGTTCCCCGTCCATTGGCTCCATGCAGTATCCTAGAAAAAAATACAACGTGATCAAAATTGTCAGGATTTGAACTTGCCCGAGTATTTAAAACAGACAAGTAAAAACCAGATATTCTAGTGCAGTTCATGACATTCAGATCAATTTAGCTCATCCAACCAAACCACGACAAGCTCATCCAAAATAATGCGTACCTGCTGTAGTCGACGTGGATGTCTGTGTGGTTGTTGTCACGACTGTTGAGAGAGTGAAAAGGGTGAGGTCAGTGTACAAAGTGTGAAAACAATTCTGCTCACTGCCGTTGTTAGCATTGCAAAATAACCTAGTCTTCTGATTTGATGATGGACTTCTTATAAGGCATTAACGGCAGCATTTACCTTTAGTTGTTGTTGCTGGAGTAGTTGTTGACACTTCTGGTGAAGACAAAAAGCACGAAATTTATTAAAGTGAAATAGATGGTCTGAATGGACAAAATTTGCCAAGTAAACATTCATAACTTGCAATTGAATCAAGTTGGAAACTCGATATATGGAAGCTTATCAAAACCTACCTTCCGTGCAACCAAGGAAATCAACACGCACACTCCCACTCTTATCTTTGTCGATGGACAAAACCTCTAGTCGAACTTGATCGATATCAGTCACGGGCATCGGCAATATTTCAGTCACAGGCCTTCGACCACTCAGAATGGCCTCCACAATCTGACCAATGAAAACAGCGAATAAGTTAAGCAAGCATCCTACGGATTGAATGAATTTTGGTAATAGATTCACCGTCAAATCAATAGCCGATTCACTCAGGTCTGTTTTATTAATTTAAATGAAGCAAGCGTTCGGCTATATTCAAATAAACACAAAGAAAGAATGAGCAACAAAACGTCAACTTACAAGTGGTTTGCCAGATGAATCAGTCACATCCGCAAAGCTCGACGTGGTTTCGTCCGGGACCGACAGGATGATTCGAACTTCTTGGGACTCATCCGTATTTCCCTGCAGCTTTAAGCCATGCAATTCAACCTTGGCGTTGAACTTGACCACCAATTTGGGGTTTTCCTCGCGGTTGTCTTTAGGTTTGGTCTGTAATGTGAATGTCCACGGTGTATCGGCGTTGATGTCGGTTGACTGGCCCTCGGAAGATGGAACCGTTGATCGATCACTCTCAAGGCCCTGTTCTCCATCCATTGGCTCCATACAGTATCCTGAAAGAAAGTCCATCACGCCTGTTAGATTGATGCAACTTCTACCTGGTACGACAGCCTGTTGCAGCAAATTGAACAGCCAGATGAAATTCAAAGTTTAAAACGAGACAAAAAATACCCACCTGCTGTTGTCGATTTGGAGGTTTGTGTGGTGGTAGTCACAACTGTCGAAGGGAAAGACACAGAATAATACTTCAAAGCGTTTGTTAAATAGTCAAATGTTTGATACTGATTAGTATTTCCTTCATCTTGAAAGATTTTAGGATTGGCGACTGTTTAATCCAGGCACATAAACAAGAAAAGAAATCAATAAACATGGAAAAGGAAATGTGACTACCTTTAGTTGTCGTTGCAGCTGGAGTAGTTGCTGCAGGGAAAAATGGGGAACATTTAAATAAAATGAGAATTGCAGAAGGTTTTTGGCATAGAGCCTCATTTAGGAAATTCATGGGTGAGTTTACGTATGTTTCAAATGAGGTACTCACGAGGACGTCGTGGTGGTTTTGTGGTCGTCAATACGTCAGAACCTCCTGTAGGAACTGTTTGGACAAAAAACACACACTTGTGAATAAACTGAGTAAAGATCAAACCTAAAAGGTTGGGGACGGGTTATAGGTATGACTTATTCCATTTTAAAGCAAAGAAGTCAGTGAATATATTTGAAAAATCACATGGAAATGATATCTCGATACGGTCAGAATGTTTGCGTACCTTCCTTGCACCCAAGAATATCAACACGCAAACTACTCTCGTCGGTGTTGCTGGAAGATAACACCTCAAACCGAAGTCGTTCTACCCGTGGCAACGGAGTTTGCAGTTTTACAGTCTTAGGTCTTTCGCCACTGAGAGAGGCTTTGAAAACCTGTAATCATACAAAAAACAATTGTTTTTATTTTTGTCGGCCCAAATCGGTTTTTGTTTTACAGCGATATATTTACTTCCAGAACGAAAGTTTCTAATTTCATTTTGACACTAACAAAGAATGACATTCTACGCAATGTTTTCAAACACTTCTATTTTTCCTGCTTTTACCAGTGGCTTCTTTGATGAGTCCAAGACATCTGTAAATTCTTCAAATTCTTCCGAAAACGATAAGATGAAGGTAACATCTTCTGGTCCATCTGTGTTTCCCTGCAGCTTAAATCCACGCACTTCGACCTTGCTGTCAAACTGTACTGTTAGCTTTGGGTGGTTTGCACCAAGGTTGTCTTCTTGGTTTGGCTGCAACTCGAATGTCCAAGGTTGGAAACTGTCGATAACAGTAGAGCCGTCTTCAGAAGCCGGCTCCGTTGACCGTCCTTTTTCCAGACCGTCTTCGCCTCCTATTGATTCCATACAGTATCCTAAAATGAAATACAGCGGAGGTGAAAGCGTCAAATGTTTTATAGAGAGAATTCGGATATTCCAGTTAAATATATCAATTCCAACCCAATCCAACCCGATCCGATCCGATCCGATCCGATCCGATCCGATCCAATCCAATCCATACAGCAAATCAAATTGAAACTTGAATGCATACCTGCTGTGGTCGATGTGGATGTCTGTGTGGTTGTTGTCACAACTGTTTTAAAGGAGGAAAAAGTTATGGTCAGTTTCAAGCGAGGGACATATGGATTTGGCACCGAGCAGTTTAACTTTGGACGATCAATTTGTCTTCACATTTCATCAGTGCAAATAGTGTTGTTATACCAGTGAACAACATTTTGTATGTTTCATGTTTACCTTTTGTTGTTGCTGCTGGGGTAGTGGTTGACACTTCTGTAGAAACAAAAAACGGGCATATTCAAAAAGTAGAATAAATATATGTCGTGTGATCAGACACAATCTGTCCAGGAAACCTTTATCGCTGGCACATGAAATAAAGATGGAAAATCATTTAAGGTAGATGATCAACACCAACCTTCCATGCAACCCAGGAAATCGACACGCAAACTACCACTCTCATCGTCGTCAATTGACACAACCTCCAGTCGAAGTTGATCAATATCAGTCACCGGACTCGGCAAGATCGCGGTCACAGGCTTTCCACCATTTAGAGTTGCCTCAACAATCTGGAAGATGAAAGAATGAACCATGTACCACCAGTCAATGAAATTTCACACTCAAGATCAAATTAGTTTATGTAAACACGTCAATGTAACCGAGTGTTTGATTCTTTCATTCTTTGTGGTATTTTTTAATGTGCATCTACTTAACCATTTTCAAATAGGGCCTACACTCGAAAACTTAAACAGAAGGAAAAAACAAGAAATACAATTTCAACTTACTAGGGTTCTACCAGATGAATCTAGCACATCCGTAAAAGTTGAAGTTGCTTCGTCCAGGACAGATAGGATAATTCGAGCCTTTTGGGGTTGATCGGTATTTCCCTGCAGTTTCAGGGCATGCACTTCAACCTTAGTATTGAACCTGACCACCAAATTGGGGTTGTTTTCGCGGTTGTCTTTAGGCTCTAACTGCAACGGGAATGTCCATGGTCTATCAGCGTTGATGTCAGTAGACTCATCCCCGGAAGCTGGAACGGTCGAGCGCTCACTCTCAAGTCCTTGTTCCCCGTCCATTGGCTCCATGCAGTATCCTAGAAAAAAATACAACGTGATCAAAATTGTCAGGATTTGAACTTGCCCGAGTATTTAAAACAGACAAGTAAAAACCAGATATTCTAGTGCAGTTCATGACATTCAGATCAATTTAGCTCATCCAACCAAACCACGACAAGCTCATCCAAAATAATGCGTACCTGCTGTAGTCGACGTGGATGTCTGTGTGGTTGTTGTCACGACTGTTGAGAGAGTGAAAAGGGTGAGGTCAGTGTACAAAGTGTGAAAACAATTCTGCTCACTGCCGTTGTTAGCATTGCAAAATAACCTAGTCTTCTGATTTGATGATGGACTTCTTATAAGGCATTAACGGCAGCATTTACCTTTAGTTGTTGTTGCTGGAGTAGTTGTTGACACTTCTGGTGAAGACAAAAAGCACGAAATTTATTAAAGTGAAATAGATGGTCTGAATGGACAAAATTTGCCAAGTAAACATTCATAACTTGCAATTGAATCAAGTTGGAAACTCGATATATGGAAGCTTATCAAAACCTACCTTCCGTGCAACCAAGGAAATCAACACGCACACTCCCACTCTTATCTTTGTCGATGGACAAAACCTCTAGTCGAACTTGATCGATATCAGTCACGGGCATCGGCAATATTTCAGTCACAGGCCTTCGACCACTCAGAATGGCCTCCACAATCTGACCAATGAAAACAGCGAATAAGTTAAGCAAGCATCCTACGGATTGAATGAATTTTGGTAATAGATTCACCGTCAAATCAATAGCCGATTCACTCAGGTCTGTTTTATTAATTTAAATGAAGCAAGCGTTCGGCTATATTCAAATAAACACAAAGAAAGAATGAGCAACAAAACGTCAACTTACAAGTGGTTTGCCAGATGAATCAGTCACATCCGCAAAGCTCGACGTGGTTTCGTCCGGGACCGACAGGATGATTCGAACTTCTTGGGACTCATCCGTATTTCCCTGCAGCTTTAAGCCATGCAATTCAACCTTGGCGTTGAACTTGACCACCAATTTGGGGTTTTCCTCGCGGTTGTCTTTAGGTTTGGTCTGTAATGTGAATGTCCACGGTGTATCGGCGTTGATGTCAGTTGACTGACCCTCGGAAGATGGAACCGTTGATCGATCACTCTCAAGGCCCTGTTCTCCATCCATTGGTTCCATACAGTATCCTGAAAGAAAGTCCATCACGCCTGTTAGATTGATGCAACTTCTACCTGGTACGACAGCCTGTTGCAGCAAATTGAACAGCCAGATGAAATTCAAAGTTTAAAACGAGACAAAAAATACCCACCTGCTGTTGTCGATTTGGAGGTTTGTGTGGTGGTAGTCACAACTGTCGAAGGGAAAGACACAGAATAATACTTCAAAGCGTTTGTTAAATAGTCAAATGTTTGATACTGATTAGTATTTCCTTCATCTTGAAAGATTTTAGGATTGGCGACTGTTTAATCCAGGCACATAAACAAGAAAAGAAATCAATAAACATGGAAAAGGAAATGTGACTACCTTTAGTTGTCGTTGCAGCTGGAGTAGTTGCTGCAGGGAAAAATGGGGAACATTTAAATAAAATGAGAATTGCAGAAGGTTTTTGGCATAGAGCCTCATTTAGGAAATTCATGGGTGAGTTTACGTATGTTTCAAATGAGGTACTCACGAGGACGTCGTGGTGGTTTTGTGGTCGTCAATACGTCAGAACCTCCTGTAGGAACTGTTTGGACAAAAAACACACACTTGTGAATAAACTGAGTAAAGATCAAACCTAAAAGGTTGGGGACGGGTTATAGGTATGACTTATTCCATTTTAAAGCAAAGAAGTCAGTGAATATATTTGAAAAATCACATGGAAATGATATCTCGATACGGTCAGAATGTTTGCGTACCTTCCTTGCACCCAAGAATATCAACACGCAAACTACTCTCGTCGGTGTTGCTGGAAGATAACACCTCAAACCGAAGTCGTTCTACCCGTGGCAACGGAGTTTGCAGTTTTACAGTCTTAGGTCTTTCGCCACTGAGAGAGGCTTTGAAAACCTGTAATCATACAAAAAACAATTGTTTTTATTTTTGTCGGCCCAAATCGGTTTTTGTTTTACAGCGATATATTTACTTCCAGAACGAAAGTTTCTAATTTCATTTTGACACTAACAAAGAATGACATTCTACGCAATGTTTTCAAACACTTCTATTTTTCCTGCTTTTACCAGTGGCTTCTTTGATGAGTCCAAGACATCTGTAAATTCTTCAAATTCTTCCGAAAACGATAAGATGAAGGTAACATCTTCTGGTCCATCTGTGTTTCCCTGCAGCTTAAATCCACGCACTTCGACCTTGCTGTCAAACTGTACTGTTAGCTTTGGGTGGTTTGCACCAAGGTTGTCTTCTTGGTTTGGCTGCAACTCGAATGTCCAAGGTTGGAAACTGTCGATAACAGTAGAGCCGTCTTCAGAAGCCGGCTCCGTTGACCGTCCTTTTTCCAGACCGTCTTCGCCTCCTATTGATTCCATACAGTATCCTAAAATGAAATACAGCGGAGGTGAAAGCGTCAAATGTTTTATAGAGAGAATTCGGATATTCCAGTTAAATATATCAATTCCAACCCAATCCAACCCGATCCGATCCGATCCGATCCGATCCGATCCGATCCAATCCAATCCATACAGCAAATCAAATTGAAACTTGAATGCATACCTGCTGTGGTCGATGTGGATGTCTGTGTGGTTGTTGTCACAACTGTTTTAAAGGAGGAAAAAGTTATGGTCAGTTTCAAGCGAGGGACATATGGATTTGGCACCGAGCAGTTTAACTTTGGACGATCAATTTGTCTTCACATTTCATCAGTGCAAATAGTGTTGTTATACCAGTGAACAACATTTTGTATGTTTCATGTTTACCTTTTGTTGTTGCTGCTGGGGTAGTGGTTGACACTTCTGTAGAAAAAAAAAACGGGCATATTCAAAAAGTAGAATAAATATATGTCGTGTGATCAGACACAATCTGTCCAGGAAACCTTTATCGCTGGCACATGAAATAAAGATGGAAAATCATTTAAGGTAGATGATCAACACCAACCTTCCATGCAACCCAGGAAATCGACACGCAAACTACCACTCTCATCGTCGTCAATTGACACAACCTCCAGTCGAAGTTGATCAATATCAGTCACCGGACTCGGCAAGATCGCGGTCACAGGCTTTCCACCATTTAGAGTTGCCTCAACAATCTGGAAGATGAAAGAATGAACCATGTACCACCAGTCAATGAAATTTCACACTCAAGATCAAATTAGTTTATGTAAACACGTCAATGTAACCGAGTGTTTGATTCTTTCATTCTTTGTGGTATTTTTTAATGTGCATCTACTTAACCATTTTCAAATAGGGCCTACACTCGAAAACTTAAACAGAAGGAAAAAACAAGAAATACAATTTCAACTTACTAGGGTTCTACCAGATGAATCTAGCACATCCGTAAAAGTTGAAGTTGCTTCGTCCAGGACAGATAGGATAATTCGAGCCTTTTGGGGTTGATCGGTATTTCCCTGCAGTTTCAGGGCATGCACTTCAACCTTAGTATTGAACCTGACCACCAAATTGGGGTTGTTTTCGCGGTTGTCTTTAGGCTCTAACTGCAACGGGAATGTCCATGGTCTATCAGCGTTGATGTCAGTAGACTCATCCCCGGAAGCTGGAACGGTCGAGCGCTCACTCTCAAGTCCTTGTTCCCCGTCCATTGGCTCCATGCAGTATCCTAGAAAAAAATACAACGTGATCAAAATTGTCAGGATTTGAACTTGCCCGAGTATTTAAAACAGACAAGTAAAAACCAGATATTCTAGTGCAGTTCATGACATTCAGATCAATTTAGCTCATCCAACCAAACCACGACAAGCTCATCCAAAATAATGCGTACCTGCTGTAGTCGACGTGGATGTCTGTGTGGTTGTTGTCACGACTGTTGAGAGAGTGAAAAGGGTGAGGTCAGTGTACAAAGTGTGAAAACAATTCTGCTCACTGCCGTTGTTAGCATTGCAAAATAACCTAGTCTTCTGATTTGATGATGGACTTCTTATAAGGCATTAACGGCAGCATTTACCTTTAGTTGTTGTTGCTGGAGTAGTTGTTGACACTTCTGGTGAAGACAAAAAGCACGAAATTTATTAAAGTGAAATAGATGGTCTGAATGGACAAAATTTGCCAAGTAAACATTCATAACTTGCAATTGAATCAAGTTGGAAACTCGATATATGGAAGCTTATCAAAACCTACCTTCCGTGCAACCAAGGAAATCAACACGCACACTCCCACTCTTATCTTTGTCGATGGACAAAACCTCTAGTCGAACTTGATCGATATCAGTCACGGGCATCGGCAATATTTCAGTCACAGGCCTTCGACCACTCAGAATGGCCTCCACAATCTGACCAATGAAAACAGCGAATAAGTTAAGCAAGCATCCTACGGATTGAATGAATTTTGGTAATAGATTCACCGTCAAATCAATAGCCGATTCACTCAGGTCTGTTTGATTAATTTAAATGAAGCAAGCGTTCGGCTATATTCAAATAAACACAAAGAAAGAATGAGCAACAAAACGTCAACTTACAAGTGGTTTGCCAGATGAATCAGTCACATCCGCAAAGCTCGACGTGGTTTCGTCCGGGACCGACAGGATGATTCGAACTTCTTGGGACTCATCCGTATTTCCCTGCAGCTTTAAGCCATGCAATTCAACCTTGGCGTTGAACTTGACCACCAATTTGGGGTTTTCCTCGCGGTTGTCTTTAGGTTTGGTCTGTAATGTGAATGTCCACGGTGTATCGGCGTTGATGTCGGTTGACTGGCCCTCGGAAGATGGAACCGTTGATCGATCACTCTCAAGGCCCTGTTCTCCATCCATTGGCTCCATACAGTATCCTGAAAGAAAGTCCATCACGCCTGTTAGATTGATGCAACTTCTACCTGGTACGACAGCCTGTTGCAGCAAATTGAACAGCCAGATGAAATTCAAAGTTTAAAACGAGACAAAAAATACCCACCTGCTGTTGTCGATTTGGAGGTTTGTGTGGTGGTAGTCACAACTGTCGAAGGGAAAGACACAGAATAATACTTCAAAGCGTTTGTTAAATAGTCAAATGTTTGATACTGATTAGTATTTCCTTCATCTTGAAAGATTTTAGGATTGGCGACTGTTTAATCCAGGCACATAAACAAAAAAAGAAATCAATAAACATGGAAAAGGAAATGTGACTACCTTTAGTTGTCGTTGCAGCTGGAGTAGTTGCTGCAGGGAAAAATGGGGAACATTTAAATAAAATGAGAATTGCAGAAGTTGTTTGGCATAGAGCCTCATTTAGGAAATTCATGGGTGAGTTTACGTATGTTTCAAATGAGGTACTCACGAGGACGTCGTGGTGGTTTTGTGGTCGTCAATACGTCAGAACCTCCTGTAGGAACTGTTTGGACAAAAAACACACACTTGTGAATAAACTGAGTAAAGATCAAACCTAAAAGGTTGGGGACGGGTTATAGGTATGACTTATTCCATTTTAAAGCAAAGAAGTCAGTGAATATATTTGAAAAATCACATGGAAATGATATCTCGATACGGTCAGAATGTTTGCGTACCTTCCTTGCACCCAAGAATATCAACACGCAAACTACTCTCGTCGGTGTTGCTGGAAGATAACACCTCAAACCGAAGTCGTTCTACCCGTGGCAACGGAGTTTGCAGTTTTACAGTCTTAGGTCTTTCGCCACTGAGAGAGGCTTTGAAAACCTGTAATCATACAAAAAACAATTCTTTTTATTTTTGTCGGCCCAAATCGGTTTTTGTTTTACAGCGACATATTTACTTCCAGAACGAAAGTTTCTAATTTCATTTTGACACTAACAAAGAATGACATTCTACGCAATGTTTTCAAACACTTCTATTTTTCCTGCTTTTACCAGTGGCTTCTTTGATGAGTCCAAGACATCTGTAAATTCTTCAAATTCTTCCGAAAACGATAAGATGAAGGTAACATCTTCTGGTCCATCTGTGTTTCCCTGCAGCTTAAATCCACGCACTTCGACCTTGCTGTCAAACTGTACTGTTAGCTTTGGGTGGTTTGCACCAAGGTTGTCTTCTTGGTTTGGCTGCAACTCGAATGTCCAAGGTTGGAAACTGTCGATAACAGTAGAGCCGTCTTCAGAAGCCGGCTCCGTTGACCGTCCTTTTTCCAGACCGTCTTCGCCTCCTATTGATTCCATACAGTATCCTAAAACGAAATACAGCGGAGGTGAAAGCGTCAAATGTTTTATAGAGAGAATTCGGATATTCCAGTTAAATATATCAATTCCAACCCAATCCAACCCGATCCGATCCGATCCGATCCGATCCGATCCGATCCAATCCAATCCATACAGCAAATCAAATTGAAACTTGAATGCATACCTGCTGTGGTCGATGTGGATGTCTGTGTGGTTGTTGTCACAACTGTTTTAAAGGAGGAAAAAGTTATGGTCAGTTTCAAGCGAGGGACATATGGATTTGGCACCGAGCAGTTTAACTTTGGACGATCAATTTGTCTTCACATTTCATCAGTGCAAATAGTGTTGTTATACCAGTGAACAACATTTTGTATGTTTCATGTTTACCTTTTGTTGTTGCTGCTGGGGTAGTGGTTGACACTTCTGTAGAAAAAAAAAACGGGCATATTCAAAAAGTAGAATAAATATATGTCGTGTGATCAGACACAATCTGTCCAGGAAACCTTTATCGCTGGCACATGAAATAAAGATGGAAAATCATTTAAGGTAGATGATCAACACCAACCTTCCATGCAACCCAGGAAATCGACACGCAAACTACCACTCTCATCGTCGTCAATTGACACAACCTCCAGTCGAAGTTGATCAATATCAGTCACCGGACTCGGCAAGATCGCGGTCACAGGCTTTCCACCATTTAGAGTTGCCTCAACAATCTGGAAGATGAAAGAATGAACCATGTACCACCAGTCAATGAAATTTCACACTCAAGATCAAATTAGTTTATGTAAACACGTCAATGTAACCGAGTGTTTGATTCTTTCATTCTTTGTGGTATTTTTTAATGTGCATCTACTTAACCATTTTCAAATAGGGCCTACACTCGAAAACTTAAACAGAAGGAAAAAACAAGAAATACAATTTCAACTTACTAGGGTTCTACCAGATGAATCTAGCACATCCGTAAAAGTTGAAGTTGCTTCGTCCAGGACAGATAGGATAATTCGAGCCTTTTGGGGTTGATCGGTATTTCCCTGCAGTTTCAGGGCATGCACTTCAACCTTAGTATTGAACCTGACCACCAAATTGGGGTTGTTTTCGCGGTTGTCTTTAGGCTCTAACTGCAACGGGAATGTCCATGGTCTATCAGCGTTGATGTCAGTAGACTCATCCCCGGAAGCTGGAACGGTCGAGCGCTCACTCTCAAGTCCTTGTTCCCCGTCCATTGGCTCCATGCAGTATCCTAGAAAAAAATACAACGTGATCAAAATTGTCAGGATTTGAACTTGCCCGAGTATTTAAAACAGACAAGTAAAAACCAGATATTCTAGTGCAGTTCATGACATTCAGATCAATTTAGCTCATCCAACCAAACCACGACAAGCTCATCCAAAATAATGCGTACCTGCTGTAGTCGACGTGGATGTCTGTGTGGTTGTTGTCACGACTGTTGAGAGAGTGAAAAGGGTGAGGTCAGTGTACAAAGTGTGAAAACAATTCTGCTCACTGCCGTTGTTAGCATTGCAAAATAACCTAGTCTTCTGATTTGATGATGGACTTCTTATAAGGCATTAACGGCAGCATTTACCTTTAGTTGTTGTTGCTGGAGTAGTTGTTGACACTTCTGGTGAAGACAAAAAGCACGAAATTTATTAAAGTGAAATAGATGGTCTGAATGGACAAAATTTGCCAAGTAAACATTCATAACTTGCAA
The DNA here is from genome assembly GCA_037893225.1 of Hippasteria phrygiana. Classification (NCBI taxonomy): domain Eukaryota; kingdom Metazoa; phylum Echinodermata; class Asteroidea; order Valvatida; family Goniasteridae; genus Hippasteria; species Hippasteria phrygiana. Next base: position 113,211 of record JAZGUH010000047.1, on the reverse strand, counting down.
TTGAATCAAGTTGGAAACTCGATATATGGAAGCTTATCAAAACCTACCTTCCGTGCAACCAAGGAAATCAACACGCACACTCCCACTCTTATCTTTGTCGATGGACAAAACCTCTAGTCGAACTTGATCGATATCAGTCACGGGCATCGGCAATATTTCAGTCACAGGCCTTCGACCACTCAGAATGGCCTCCACAATCTGACCAATGAAAACAGCGAATAAGTTAAGCAAGCATCCTACGGATTGAATGAATTTTGGTAATAGATTCACCGTCAAATCAATAGCCGATTCACTCAGGTCTATTTTATTAATTTAAATGAAGCAAGCGTTCGGCTATATTCAAATAAACACAAAGAAAGAATGAGCAACAGAACGTCAACTTACAAGTGGTTTGCCAGATGAATCAGTCACATCCGCAAAGCTCGACGTGGTTTCGTCCGGGACCGACAGGATGATTCGAACTTCTTGGGACTCATCCGTATTTCCCTGCAGCTTTAAGCCATGCAATTCAACCTTGGCGTTGAACTTGACCACCAATTTGGGGTTTTCCTCGCGGTTGTCTTTAGGTTTGGTCTGTAATGTGAATGTCCACGGTGTATCGGCGTTGATGTCGGTTGACTGGCCCTCGGAAGATGGAACCGTTGATCGATCACTCTCAAGGCCCTGTTCTCCATCCATTGGCTCCATACAGTATCCTGAAAGAAAGTCCATCACGCCTGTTAGATTGATGCAACTTCTACCTGGTACGACAGCCTGTTGCAGCAAATTGAACAGCCAGATGAAATTCAAAGTTTAAAACGAGACAAAAAATACCCACCTGCTGTTGTCGATTTGGAGGTTTGTGTGGTGGTAGTCACAACTGTCGAAGGGAAAGACACAGAATAATACTTCAAAGCGTTTGTTAAATAGTCAAATGTTTGATACTGATTAGTATTTCCTTCATCTTGAAAGATTTTAGGATTGGCGACTGTTTAATCCAGGCACATAAACAAGAAAAGAAATCAATAAACATGGAAAAGGAAATGTGACTACCTTTAGTTGTCGTTGCAGCTGGAGTAGTTGCTGCAGGGAAAAATGGGGAACATTTAAATAAAATGAGAATTGCAGAAGTTGTTTGGCATAGAGCCTCATTTAGGAAATTCATGGGTGAGTTTACGTATGTTTCAAATGAGGTACTCACGAGGACGTCGTGGTGGTTTTGTGGTCGTCAATACGTCAGAACCTCCTGTAGGAACTGTTTGGACAAAAAACACACACTTGTGAATAAACTGAGTAAAGATCAAACCTAAAAGGTTGGGGACGGGTTATAGGTATGACTTATTCCATTTTAAAGCAAAGAAGTCAGTGAATATATTTGAAAAATCACATGGAAATGATATCTCGATACGGTCAGAATGTTTGCGTACCTTCCTTGCACCCAAGAATATCAACACGCAAACTACTCTCGTCGGTGTTGCTGGAAGATAACACCTCAAACCGAAGTCGTTCTACCCGTGGCAACGGAGTTTGCAGTTTTACAGTCTTAGGTCTTTCGCCACTGAGAGAGGCTTTGAAAACCTGTAATCATACAAAAAACAATTGTTTTTATTTTTGTCGGCCCAAATCGGTTTTTGTTTTACAGCGATATATTTACTTCCAGAACGAAAGTTTCTAATTTCATTTTGACACTAACAAAGAATGACATTCTACGCAATGTTTTCAAACACTTCTATTTTTCCTGCTTTTACCAGTGGCTTCTTTGATGAGTCCAAGACATCTGTAAATTCTTCAAATTCTTCCGAAAACGATAAGATGAAGGTAACATCTTCTGGTCCATCTGTGTTTCCCTGCAGCTTAAATCCACGCACTTCGACCTTGCTGTCAAACTGTACTGTTAGCTTTGGGTGGTTTGCACCAAGGTTGTCTTCTGGGTTTGGCTGCAACTCGAATGTCCAAGGTTGGAAACTGTCGATAACACTAGTAGAGCCGTCTTCAGAAGCCGGCTCCGTTGACCGTCCTTTTTCCAGACCGTCTTCGCCTCCTATTGATTCCATACAGTATCCTAAAACGAAATACAGCGGAGGTGAAAGCGTCAAATGTTTTATAGAGAGAATTCGGATATTCCAGTTAAATATATCAATTCCAACCCAATCCAACCCGATCCGATCCGATCCGATCCGATCCGATCCGATCCAATCCAATCCATACAGCAAATCAAATTGAAACTTGAATGCATACCTGCTGTGGTCGATGTGGATGTCTGTGTGGTTGTTGTCACAACTGTTTTAAAGGAGGAAAAAGTTATGGTCAGTTTCAAGCGAGGGACATATGGATTTGGCACCGAGCAGTTTAACTTTGGACGATCAATTTGTCTTCACATTTCATCAGTGCAAATAGTGTTGTTATACCAGTGAACAACATTTTGTATGTTTCATGTTTACCTTTTGTTGTTGCTGCTGGGGTAGTGGTTGACACTTCTGTAGAAACAAAAAACGGGCATATTCAAAAAGTAGAATAAATATATGTCGTGTGATCAGACACAATCTGTCCAGGAAACCTTTATCGCTGGCACATGAAATAAAGATGGAAAATCATTTAAGGTAGATGATCAACACCAACCTTCCATGCAACCCAGGAAATCGACACGCAAACTACCACTCTCATCGTCGTCAATTGACACAACCTCCAGTCGAAGTTGATCAATATCAGTCACCGGACTCGGCAAGATCGCGGTCACAGGCTTTCCACCATTTAGAGTTGCCTCAACAATCTGGAAGATGAAAGAATGAACCATGTACCACCAGTCAATGAAATTTCACACTCAAGATCAAATTAGTTTATGTAAACACGTCAATGTAACCGAGTGTTTGATTCTTTCATTCTTTGTGGTATTTTTTAATGTGCATCTACTTAACCATTTTCAAATAGGGCCTACACTCGAAAACTTAAACAGAAGGAAAAAACAAGAAATACAATTTCAACTTACTAGGGTTCTACCAGATGAATCTAGCACATCCGTAAAAGTTGAAGTTGCTTCGTCCAGGACAGATAGGATAATTCGAGCCTTTTGGGGTTGATCGGTATTTCCCTGCAGTTTCAGGGCATGCACTTCAACCTTAGTATTGAACCTGACCACCAAATTGGGGTTGTTTTCGCGGTTGTCTTTAGGCTCTAACTGCAACGGGAATGTCCATGGTCTATCAGCGTTGATGTCAGTAGACTCATCCCCGGAAGCTGGAACGGTCGAGCGCTCACTCTCAAGTCCTTGTTCCCCGTCCATTGGCTCCATGCAGTATCCTAGAAAAAAATACAACGTGATCAAAATTGTCAGGATTTGAACTTGCCCGAGTATTTAAAACAGACAAGTAAAAACCAGATATTCTAGTGCAGTTCATGACATTCAGATCAATTTAGCTCATCCAACCAAACCACGACAAGCTCATCCAAAATAATGCGTACCTGCTGTAGTCGACGTGGATGTCTGTGTGGTTGTTGTCACGACTGTTGAGAGAGTGAAAAGGGTGAGGTCAGTGTACAAAGTGTGAAAACAATTCTGCTCACTGCCGTTGTTAGCATTGCAAAATAACCTAGTCTTCTGATTTGATGATGGACTTCTTATAAGGCATTAACGGCAGCATTTACCTTTAGTTGTTGTTGCTGGAGTAGTTGTTGACACTTCTGGTGAAGACAAAAAGCACGAAATTTATTAAAGTGAAATAGATGGTCTGAATGGACAAAATTTGCCAAGTAAACATTCATAACTTGCAATTGAATCAAGTTGGAAACTCGATATATGGAAGCTTATCAAAACCTACCTTCCGTGCAACCAAGGAAATCAACACGCACACTCCCACTCTTATCTTTGTCGATGGACAAAACCTCTAGTCGAACTTGATCGATATCAGTCACGGGCATCGGCAATATTTCAGTCACAGGCCTTCGACCACTCAGAATGGCCTCCACAATCTGACCAATGAAAACAGCGAATAAGTTAAGCAAGCATCCTACGGATTGAATGAATTTTGGTAATAGATTCACCGTCAAATCAATAGCCGATTCACTCAGGTCTGTTTTATTAATTTAAATGAAGCAAGCGTTCGGCTATATTCAAATAAACACAAAGAAAGAATGAGCAACAGAACGTCAACTTACAAGTGGTTTGCCAGATGAATCAGTCACATCCGCAAAGCTCGACGTGGTTTCGTCCGGGACCGACAGGATGATTCGAACTTCTTGGGACTCATCCGTATTTCCCTGCAGCTTTAAGCCATGCAATTCAACCTTGGCGTTGAACTTGACCACCAATTTGGGGTTTTCCTCGCGGTTGTCTTTAGGTTTGGTCTGTAATGTGAATGTCCACGGTGTATCGGCGTTGATGTCGGTTGACTGGCCCTCGGAAGATGGAACCGTTGATCGATCACTCTCAAGGCCCTGTTCTCCATCCATTGGCTCCATACAGTATCCTGAAAGAAAGTCCATCACGCCTGTTAGATTGATGCAACTTCTACCTGGTACGACAGCCTGTTGCAGCAAATTGAACAGCCAGATGAAATTCAAAGTTTAAAACGAGACAAAAAATACCCACCTGCTGTTGTCGATTTGGAGGTTTGTGTGGTGGTAGTCACAACTGTCGAAGGGAAAGACACAGAATAATACTTCAAAGCGTTTGTTAAATAGTCAAATGTTTGATACTGATTAGTATTTCCTTCATCTTGAAAGATTTTAGGATTGGCGACTGTTTAATCCAGGCACATAAACAAGAAAAGAAATCAATAAACATGGAAAAGGAAATGTGACTACCTTTAGTTGTCGTTGCAGCTGGAGTAGTTGCTGCAGGGAAAAATGGGGAACATTTAAATAAAATGAGAATTGCAGAAGTTTTTTGGCATAGAGCCTCATTTAGGAAATTCATGGGTGAGTTTACGTATGTTTCAAATGAGGTACTCACGAGGACGTCGTGGTGGTTTTGTGGTCGTCAATACGTCAGAACCTCCTGTAGGAACTGTTTGGACAAAAAACACACACTTGTGAATAAACTGAGTAAAGATCAAACCTAAAAGGTTGGGGACGGGTTATAGGTATGACTTATTCCATTTTAAAGCAAAGAAGTCAGTGAATATATTTGAAAAATCACATGGAAATGATATCTCGATACGGTCAGAATGTTTGCGTACCTTCCTTGCACCCAAGAATATCAACACGCAAACTACTCTCGTCGGTGTTGCTGGAAGATAACACCTCAAACCGAAGTCGTTCTACCCGTGGCAACGGAGTTTGCAGTTTTACAGTCTTAGGTCTTTCGCCACTGAGAGAGGCTTTGAAAACCTGTAATCATACAAAAAACAATTCTTTTTATTTTTGTCGGCCCAAATCGGTTTTTGTTTTACAGCGATATATTTACTTCCAGAACGAAAGTTTCTAATTTCATTTTGACACTAACAAAGAATGACATTCTACGCAATGTTTTCAAACACTTCTATTTTTCCTGCTTTTACCAGTGGCTTCTTTGATGAGTCCAAGACATCTGTAAATTCTTCAAATTCTTCCGAAAACGATAAGATGAAGGTAACATCTTCTGGTCCATCTGTGTTTCCCTGCAGCTTAAATCCACGCACTTCGACCTTGCTGTCAAACTGTACTGTTAGCTTTGGGTGGTTTGCACCAAGGTTGTCTTCTTGGTTTGGCTGCAACTCGAATGTCCAAGGTTGGAAACTGTCGATAACAGTAGAGCCGTCTTCAGAAGCCGGCTCCGTTGACCGTCCTTTTTCCAGACCGTCTTCGCCTCCTATTGATTCCATACAGTATCCTAAAACGAAATACAGCGGAGGTGAAAGCGTCAAATGTTTTATAGAGAGAATTCGGATATTCCAGTTAAATATATCAATTCCAACCCAATCCAACCCGATCCGATCCGATCCGATCCGATCCGATCCGATCCAATCCAATCCATACAGCAAATCAAATTGAAACTTGAATGCATACCTGCTGTGGTCGATGTGGATGTCTGTGTGGTTGTTGTCACAACTGTTTTAAAGGAGGAAAAAGTTATGGTCAGTTTCAAGCGAGGGACATATGGATTTGGCACCGAGCAGTTTAACTTTGGACGATCAATTTGTCTTCACATTTCATCAGTGCAAATAGTGTTGTTATACCAGTGAACAACATTTTGTATGTTTCATGTTTACCTTTTGTTGTTGCTGCTGGGGTAGTGGTTGACACTTCTGTAGAAACAAAAAACGGGCATATTCAAAAAGTAGAATAAATATATGTCGTGTGATCAGACACAATCTGTCCAGGAAACCTTTATCGCTGGCACATGAAATAAAGATGGAAAATCATTTAAGGTAGATGATCAACACCAACCTTCCATGCAACCCAGGAAATCGACACGCAAACTACCACTCTCATCGTCGTCAATTGACACAACCTCCAGTCGAAGTTGATCAATATCAGTCACCGGACTCGGCAAGATCGCGGTCACAGGCTTTCCACCATTTAGAGTTGCCTCAACAATCTGGAAGATGAAAGAATGAACCATGTACCACCAGTCAATGAAATTTCACACTCAAGATCAAATTAGTTTATGTAAACACGTCAATGTAACCGAGTGTTTGATTCTTTCATTCTTTGTGGTATTTTTTAATGTGCATCTACTTAACCATTTTCAAATAGGGCCTACACTCGAAAACTTAAACAGAAGGAAAAAACAAGAAATACAATTTCAACTTACTAGGGTTCTACCAGATGAATCTAGCACATCCGTAAAAGTTGAAGTTGCTTCGTCCAGGACAGATAGGATAATTCGAGCCTTTTGGGGTTGATCGGTATTTCCCTGCAGTTTCAGGGCATGCACTTCAACCTTAGTATTGAACCTGACCACCAAATTGGGGTTGTTTTCGCGGTTGTCTTTAGGCTCTAACTGCAACGGGAATGTCCATGGTCTATCAGCGTTGATGTCAGTAGACTCATCCCCGGAAGCTGGAACGGTCGAGCGCTCACTCTCAAGTCCTTGTTCCCCGTCCATTGGCTCCATGCAGTATCCTAGAAAAAAATACAACGTGATCAAAATTGTCAGGATTTGAACTTGCCCGAGTATTTAAAACAGACAAGTAAAAACCAGATATTCTAGTGCAGTTCATGACATTCAGATCAATTTAGCTCATCCAACCAAACCACGACAAGCTCATCCAAAATAATGCGTACCTGCTGTAGTCGACGTGGATGTCTGTGTGGTTGTTGTCACGACTGTTGAGAGAGTGAAAAGGGTGAGGTCAGTGTACAAAGTGTGAAAACAATTCTGCTCACTGCCGTTGTTAGCATTGCAAAATAACCTAGTCTTCTGATTTGATGATGGACTTCTTATAAGGCATTAACGGCAGCATTTACCTTTAGTTGTTGTTGCTGGAGTAGTTGTTGACACTTCTGGTGAAGACAAAAAGCACGAAATTTATTAAAGTGAAATAGATGGTCTGAATGGACAAAATTTGCCAAGTCAACATTCATAACTTGCAATTGAATCAAGTTGGAAACTCGATATATGGAAGCTTATCAAAACCTACCTTCCGTGCAACCAAGGAAATCAACACGCACACTCCCACTCTTATCTTTGTCGATGGACAAAACCTCTAGTCGAACTTGATCGATATCAGTCACGGGCATCGGCAATATTTCAGTCACAGGCCTTCGACCACTCAGAATGGCCTCCACAATCTGACCAATGAAAACAGCGAATAAGTTAAGCAAGCATCCTACGGATTGAATGAATTTTGGTAATAGATTCACCGTCAAATCAATAGCCGATTCACTCAGGTCTGTTTTATTAATTTAAATGAAGCAAGCGTTCGGCTATATTCAAATAAACACAAAGAAAGAATGAGCAACAAAACGTCAACTTACAAGTGGTTTGCCAGATGAATCAGTCACATCCGCAAAGCTCGACGTGGTTTCGTCCGGGACCGACAGGATGATTCGAACTTCTTGGGACTCATCCGTATTTCCCTGCAGCTTTAAGCCATGCAATTCAACCTTGGCGTTGAACTTGACCACCAATTTGGGGTTTTCCTCGCGGTTGTCTTTAGGTTTGGTCTGTAATGTGAATGTCCACGGTGTATCGGCGTTGATGTCGGTTGACTGGCCCTCGGAAGATGGAACCGTTGATCGATCACTCTCAAGGCCCTGTTCTCCATCCATTGGCTCCATACAGTATCCTGAAAGAAAGTCCATCACGCCTGTTAGATTGATGCAACTTCTACCTGGTACGACAGCCTGTTGCAGCAAATTGAACAGCCAGATGAAATTCAAAGTTTAAAACGAGACAAAAAATACCCACCTGCTGTTGTCGATTTGGAGGTTTGTGTGGTGGTAGTCACAACTGTCGAAGGGAAAGACACAGAATAATACTTCAAAGCGTTTGTTAAATAGTCAAATGTTTGATACTGATTAGTATTTCCTTCATCTTGAAAGATTTTAGGATTGGCGACTGTTTAATCCAGGCACATAAACAAGAAAAGAAATCAATAAACATGGAAAAGGAAATGTGACTACCTTTAGTTGTCGTTGCAGCTGGAGTAGTTGCTGCAGGGAAAAATGGGGAACATTTAAATAAAATGAGAATTGCAGAAGTTTTTTGGCATAGAGCCTCATTTAGGAAATTCATGGGTGAGTTTACGTATGTTTCAAATGAGGTACTCACGAGGACGTCGTGGTGGTTTTGTGGTCGTCAATACGTCAGAACCTCCTGTAGGAACTGTTTGGACAAAAAACACACACTTGTGAATAAACTGAGTAAAGATCAAACCTAAAAGGTTGGGGACGGGTTATAGGTATGACTTATTCCATTTTAAAGCAAAGAAGTCAGTGAATATATTTGAAAAATCACATGGAAATGATATCTCGATACGGTCAGAATGTTTGCGTACCTTCCTTGCACCCAAGAATATCAACACGCAAACTACTCTCGTCGGTGTTGCTGGAAGATAACACCTCAAACCGAAGTCGTTCTACCCGTGGCAACGGAGTTTGCAGTTTTACAGTCTTAGGTCTTTCGCCACTGAGAGAGGCTTTGAAAACCTGTAATCATACAAAAAACAATTGTTTTTATTTTTGTCGGCCCAAATCGGTTTTTGTTTTACAGCGATATATTTACTTCCAGAACGAAAGTTTCTAATTTCATTTTGACACTAACAAAGAATGACATTCTACGCAATGTTTTCAAACACTTCTATTTTTCCTGCTTTTACCAGTGGCTTCTTTGATGAGTCCAAGACATCTGTAAATTCTTCAAATTCTTCCGAAAACGATAAGATGAAGGTAACATCTTCTGGTCCATCTGTGTTTCCCTGCAGCTTAAATCCACGCACTTCGACCTTGCTGTCAAACTGTACTGTTAGCTTTGGGTGGTTTGCACCAAGGTTGTCTTCTTGGTTTGGCTGCAACTCGAATGTCCAAGGTTGGAAACTGTCGATAACAGTAGAGCCGTCTTCAGAAGCCGGCTCCGTTGACCGTCCTTTTTCCAGACCGTCTTCGCGTCCTATTGATTCCATACAGTATCCTAAAACGAAATACAGCGGAGGTGAAAGCGTCAAATGTTTTATAGAGAGAATTCGGATATTCCAGTTAAATATATCAATTCCAACCCAATCCAACCCGATCCGATCCGATCCGATCCGATCCGATCCGATCCAATCCAATCCATACAGCAAATCAAATTGAAACTTGAATGCATACCTGCTGTGGTCGATGTGGATGTCTGTGTGGTTGTTGTCACAACTGTTTTAAAGGAGGAAAAAGTTATGGTCAGTTTCAAGCGAGGGACATATGGATTTGGCACCGAGCAGTTTAACTTTGGACGATCAATTTGTCTTCACATTTCATCAGTGCAAATAGTGTTGTTATACCAGTGAACAACATTTTGTATGTTTCATGTTTACCTTTTGTTGTTGCTGCTGGGGTAGTGGTTGACACTTCTGTAGAAACAAAAAACGGGCATATTCAAAAAGTAGAATAAATATATGTCGTGTGATCAGACACAATCTGTCCAGGAAACCTTTATCGCTGGCACATGAAATAAAGATGGAAAATCATTTAAGGTAGATGATCAACACCAACCTTCCATGCAACCCAGGAAATCGACACGCAAACTACCACTCTCATCGTCGTCAATTGACACAACCTCCAGTCGAAGTTGATCAATATCAGTCACCGGACTCGGCAAGATCGCGGTCACAGGCTTTCCACCATTTAGAGTTGCCTCAACAATCTGGAAGATGAAAGAATGAACCATGTACCACCAGTCAATGAAATTTCACACTCAAGATCAAATTAGTTTATGTAAACACGTCAATGTAACCGAGTGTTTGATTCTTTCATTCTTTGTGGTATTTTTTAATGTGCATCTACTTAACCATTTTCAAATAGGGCCTACACTCGAAAACTTAAACAGAAGGAAAAAACAAGAAATACAATTTCAACTTACTAGGGTTCTACCAGATGAATCTAGCACATCCGTAAAAGTTGAAGTTGCTTCGTCCAGGACAGATAGGATAATTCGAGCCTTTTGGGGTTGATCGGTATTTCCCTGCAGTTTCAGGGCATGCACTTCAACCTTAGTATTGAACCTGACCACCAAATTGGGGTTGTTTTCGCGGTTGTCTTTAGGCTCTAACTGCAACGGGAATGTCCATGGTCTATCAGCGTTGATGTCAGTAGACTCATCCCCGGAAGCTGGAACGGTCGAGCGCTCACTCTCAAGTCCTTGTTCCCCGTCCATTGGCTCCATGCAGTATCCTAGAAAAAAATACAACGTGATCAAAATTGTCAGGATTTGAACTTGCCCGAGTATTTAAAACAGACAAGTAAAAACCAGATATTCTAGTGCAGTTCATGACATTCAGATCAATTTAGCTCATCCAACCAAACCACGACAAGCTCATCCAAAATAATGCGTACCTGCTGTAGTCGACGTGGATGTCTGTGTGGTTGTTGTCACGACTGTTGAGAGAGTGAAAAGGGTGAGGTCAGTGTACAAAGTGTGAAAACAATTCTGCTCACTGCCGTTGTTAGCATTGCAAAATAACCTAGTCTTCTGATTTGATGATGGACTTCTTATAAGGCATTAACGGCAGCATTTACCTTTAGTTGTTGTTGCTGGAGTAGTTGTTGACACTTCTGGTGAAGACAAAAAGCACGAAATTTATTAAAGTGAAATAGATGGTCTGAATGGACAAAATTTGCCAAGTCAACATTCATAACTTGCAATTGAATCAAGTTGGAAACTCGATATATGGAAGCTTATCAAAACCTACCTTCCGTGCAACCAAGGAAATCAACACGCACACTCCCACTCTTATCTTTGTCGATGGACAAAACCTCTAGTCGAACTTGATCGATATCAGTCACGGGCATCGGCAATATTTCAGTCACAGGCCTTCGACCACTCAGAATGGCCTCCACAATCTGACCAATGAAAACAGCGAATAAGTTAAGCAAGCATCCTACGGATTGAATGAATTTTGGTAATAGATTCACCGTCAAATCAATAGCCGATTCACTCAGGTCTGTTTTATTAATTTAAATGAAGCAAGCGTTCGGCTATATTCAAATAAACACAAAGAAAGAATGAGCAACAAAACGTCAACTTACAAGTGGTTTGCCAGATGAATCAGTCACATCCGCAAAGCTCGACGTGGTTTCGTCCGGGACCGACAGGATGATTCGAACTTCTTGGGACTCATCCGTATTTCCCTGCAGCTTTAAGCCATGCAATTCAACCTTGGCGTTGAACTTGACCACCAATTTGGGGTTTTCCTCGCGGTTGTCTTTAGGTTTGGTCTGTAATGTGAATGTCCACGGTGTATCGGCGTTGATGTCGGTTGACTGGCCCTCGGAAGATGGAACCGTTGATCGATCACTCTCAAGGCCCTGTTCTCCATCCATTGGCTCCATACAGTATCCTGAAAGAAAGTCCATCACGCCTGTTAGATTGATGCAACTTCTACCTGGTACGACAGCCTGTTGCAGCAAATTGAACAGCCAGATGAAATTCAAAGTTTAAAACGAGACAAAAAATACCCACCTGCTGTTGTCGATTTGGAGGTTTGTGTGGTGGTAGTCACAACTGTCGAAGGGAAAGACACAGAATAATACTTCAAAGCGTTTGTTAAATAGTCAAATGTTTGATACTGATTAGTATTTCCTTCATCTTGAAAGATTTTAGGATTGGCGACTGTTTAATCCAGGCACATAAACAAGAAAAGAAATCAATAAACATGGAAAAGGAAATGTGACTACCTTTAGTTGTCGTTGCAGCTGGAGTAGTTGCTGCAGGGAAAAATGGGGAACATTTAAATAAAATGAGAATTGCAGAAGTTTTTTGGCATAGAGCCTCATTTAGGAAATTCATGGGTGAGTTTACGTATGTTTCAAATGAGGTACTCACGAGGACGTCGTGGTGGTTTTGTGGTCGTCAATACGTCAGAACCTCCTGTAGGAACTGTTTGGACAAAAAACACACACTTGTGAATAAACTGAGTAAAGATCAAACCTAAAAGGTTGGGGACGGGTTATAGGTATGACTTATTCCATTTTAAAGCAAAGAAGTCAGTGAATATATTTGAAAAATCACATGGAAATGATATCTCGATACGGTCAGAATGTTTGCGTACCTTCCTTGCACCCAAGAATATCAACACGCAAACTACTCTCGTCGGTGTTGCTGGAAGATAACACCTCAAACCGAAGTCGTTCTACCCGTGGCAACGGAGTTTGCAGTTTTACAGTCTTAGGTCTTTCGCCACTGAGAGAGGCTTTGAAAACCTGTAATCATACAAAAAACAATTGTTTTTATTTTTGTCGGCCCAAATCGGTTTTTGTTTTACAGCGATATATTTACTTCCAGAACGAAAGTTTCTAATTTCATTTTGACACTAACAAAGAATGACATTCTACGCAATGTTTTCAAACACTTCTATTTTTCCTGCTTTTACCAGTGGCTTCTTTGATGAGTCCAAGACATCTGTAAATTCTTCAAATTCTTCCGAAAACGATAAGATGAAGGTAACATCTTCTGGTCCATCTGTGTTTCCCTGCAGCTTAAATCCACGCACTTCGACCTTGCTGTCAAACTGTACTGTTAGCTTTGGGTGGTTTGCACCAAGGTTGTCTTCTTGGTTTGGCTGCAACTCGAATGTCCAAGGTTGGAAACTGTCGATAACAGTAGAGCCGTCTTCAGAAGCCGGCTCCGTTGACCGTCCTTTTTCCAGACCGTCTTCGCCTCCTATTGATTCCATACAGTATCCTAAAACGAAATACAGCGGAGGTGAAAGCGTCAAATGTTTTATAGAGAGAATTCGGATATTCCAGTTAAATATATCAATTCCAACCCAATCCAACCCGATCCGATCCGATCCGATCCGATCCGATCCGATCCAATCCAATCCATACAGCAAATCAAATTGAAACTTGAATGCATACCTGCTGTGGTCGATGTGGATGTCTGTGTGGTTGTTGTCACAACTGTTTTAAAGGAGGAAAAAGTTATGGTCAGTTTCAAGCGAGGGACATATGGATTTGGCACCGAGCAGTTTAACTTTGGACGATCAATTTGTCTTCACATTTCATCAGTGCAAATAGTGTTGTTATACCAGTGAACAACATTTTGTATGTTTCATGTTTACCTTTTGTTGTTGCTGCTGGGGTAGTGGTTGACACTTCTGTAGAAACAAAAAACGGGCATATTCAAAAAGTAGAATAAATATATGTCGTGTGATCAGACACAATCTGTCCAGGAAACCTTTATCGCTGGCACATGAAATAAAGATGGAAAATCATTTAAGGTAGATGATCAACACCAACCTTCCATGCAACCCAGGAAATCGACACGCAAACTACCACTCTCATCGTCGTCAATTGACACAACCTCCAGTCGAAGTTGATCAATATCAGTCACCGGACTCGGCAAGATCGCGGTCACAGGCTTTCCACCATTTAGAGTTGCCTCAACAATCTGGAAGATGAAAGAATGAACCATGTACCACCAGTCAATGAAATTTCACACTCAAGATCAAATTAGTTTATGTAAACACGTCAATGTAACCGAGTGTTTGATTCTTTCATTCTTTGTGGTATTTTTTAATGTGCATCTACTTAACCATTTTCAAATAGGGCCTACACTCGAAAACTTAAACAGAAGGAAAAAACAAGAAATACAATTTCAACTTACTAGGGTTCTACCAGATGAATCTAGCACATCCGTAAAAGTTGAAGTTGCTTCGTCCAGGACAGATAGGATAATTCGAGCCTTTTGGGGTTGATCGGTATTTCCCTGCAGTTTCAGGGCATGCACTTCAACCTTAGTATTGAACCTGACCACCAAATTGGGGTTGTTTTCGCGGTTGTCTTTAGGCTCTAACTGCAACGGGAATGTCCATGGTCTATCAGCGTTGATGTCAGTAGACTCATCCCCGGAAGCTGGAACGGTCGAGCGCTCACTCTCAAGTCCTTGTTCCCCGTCCATTGGCTCCATGCAGTATCCTAGAAAAAAATACAACGTGATCAAAATTGTCAGGATTTGAACTTGCCCGAGTATTTAAAACAGACAAGTAAAAACCAGATATTCTAGTGCAGTTCATGACATTCAGATCAATTTAGCTCATCCAACCAAACCACGACAAGCTCATCCAAAATAATGCGTACCTGCTGTAGTCGACGTGGATGTCTGTGTGGTTGTTGTCACGACTGTTGAGAGAGTGAAAAGGGTGAGGTCAGTGTACAAAGTGTGAAAACAATTCTGCTCACTGCCGTTGTTAGCATTGCAAAATAACCTAGTCTTCTGATTTGATGATGGACTTCTTATAAGGCATTAACGGCAGCATTTACCTTTAGTTGTTGTTGCTGGAGTAGTTGTTGACACTTCTGGTGAAGACAAAAAGCACGAAATTTATTAAAGTGAAATAGATGGTCTGAATGGACAAAATTTGCCAAGTCAACATTCATAACTTGCAATTGAATCAAGTTGGAAACTCGATATATGGAAGCTTATCAAAACCTACCTTCCGTGCAACCAAGGAAATCAACACGCACACTCCCACTCTTATCTTTGTCGATGGACAAAACCTCTAGTCGAACTTGATCGATATCAGTCACGGGCATCGGCAATATTTCAGTCACAGGCCTTCGACCACTCAGAATGGCCTCCACAATCTGACCAATGAAAACAGCGAATAAGTTAAGCAAGCATCCTACGGATTGAATGAATTTTGGTAATAGATTCACCGTCAAATCAATAGCCGATTCACTCAGGTCTGTTTTATTAATTTAAATGAAGCAAGCGTTCGGCTATATTCAAATAAACACAAAGAAAGAATGAGCAACAAAACGTCAACTTACAAGTGGTTTGCCAGATGAATCAGTCACATCCGCAAAGCTCGACGTGGTTTCGTCCGGGACCGACAGGATGATTCGAACTTCTTGGGACTCATCCGTATTTCCCTGCAGCTTTAAGCCATGCAATTCAACCTTGGCGTTGAACTTGACCACCAATTTGGGGTTTTCCTCGCGGTTGTCTTTAGGTTTGGTCTGTAATGTGAATGTCCACGGTGTATCGGCGTTGATGTCGGTTGACTGGCCCTCGGAAGATGGAACCGTTGATCGATCACTCTCAAGGCCCTGTTCTCCATCCATTGGCTCCATACAGTATCCTGAAAGAAAGTCCATCACGCCTGTTAGATTGATGCAACTTCTACCTGGTACGACAGCCTGTTGCAGCAAATTGAACAGCCAGATGAAATTCAAAGTTTAAAACGAGACAAAAAATACCCACCTGCTGTTGTCGATTTGGAGGTTTGTGTGGTGGTAGTCACAACTGTCGAAGGAAAAGACACAGAATAATACTTCAAAGCGTTTGTTAAATAGTCAAATGTTTGATACTGATTAGTATTTCCTTCATCTTGAAAGATTTTAGGATTGGCGACTGTTTAATCCAGGCACATAAACAAGAAAATAAATCAATAAACATGGAAAAGGAAATGTGACTACCTTTAGTTGTCGTTGCAGCTGGAGTAGTTGCTGCAGGGAAAAATGGGGAACATTTAAATAAAATGAGAATTGCAGAAGTTTTTTGGCATAGAGCCTCATTTAGGAAATTCATGGGTGAGTTTACGTATGTTTCAAATGAGGTACTCACGAGGACGTCGTGGTGGTTTTGTGGTCGTCAATACGTCAGAACCTCCTGTAGGAACTGTTTGGACAAAAAACACACACTTGTGAATAAACTGAGTAAAGATCAAACCTAAAAGGTTGGGGACGGGTTATAGGTATGACTTATTCCATTTTAAAGCAAAGAAGTCAGTGAATATATTTGAAAAATCACATGGAAATGATATCTCGATACGGTCAGAATGTTTGCGTACCTTCCTTGCACCCAAGAATATCAACACGCAAACTACTCTCGTCGGTGTTGCTGGAAGATAACACCTCAAACCGAAGTCGTTCTACCCGTGGCAACGGAGTTTGCAGTTTTACAGTCTTAGGTCTTTCGCCACTGAGAGAGGCTTTGAAAACCTGTAATCATACAAAAAACAATTGTTTTTATTTTTGTCGGCCCAAATCGGTTTTTGTTTTACAGCGATATATTTACTTCCAGAACGAAAGTTTCTAATTTCATTTTGACACTAACAAAGAATGACATTCTACGCAATGTTTTCAAACACTTCTATTTTTCCTGCTTTTACCAGTGGCTTCTTTGATGAGTCCAAGACATCTGTAAATTCTTCAAATTCTTCCGAAAACGATAAGATGAAGGTAACATCTTCTGGTCCATCTGTGTTTCCCTGCAGCTTAAATCCACGCACTTCGACCTTGCTGTCAAACTGTACTGTTAGCTTTGGGTGGTTTGCACCAAGGTTGTCTTCTTGGTTTGGCTGCAACTCGAATGTCCAAGGTTGGAAACTGTCGATAACAGTAGAGCCGTCTTCAGAAGCCGGCTCCGTTGACCGTCCTTTTTCCAGACCGTCTTCGCCTCCTATTGATTCCATACAGTATCCTAAAACGAAATACAGCGGAGGTGAAAGCGTCAAATGTTTTATAGAGAGAATTCGGATATTCCAGTTAAATATATCAATTCCAACCCAATCCAACCCGATCCGATCCGATCCGATCCGATCCGATCCGATCCAATCCAATCCATACAGCAAATCAAATTGAAACTTGAATGCATACCTGCTGTGGTCGATGTGGATGTCTGTGTGGTTGTTGTCACAACTGTTTTAAAGGAGGAAAAAGTTATGGTCAGTTTCAAGCGAGGGACATATGGATTTGGCACCGAGCAGTTTAACTTTGGACGATCAATTTGTCTTCACATTTCATCAGTGCAAATAGTGTTGTTATACCAGTGAACAACATTTTGTATGTTTCATGTTTACCTTTTGTTGTTGCTGCTGGGGTAGTGGTTGACACTTCTGTAGAAACAAAAAACGGGCATATTCAAAAAGTAGAATAAATATATGTCGTGTGATCAGACACAATCTGTCCAGGAAACCTTTATCGCTGGCACATGAAATAAAGATGGAAAATCATTTAAGGTAGATGATCAACACCAACCTTCCATGCAACCCAGGAAATCGACACGCAAACTACCACTCTCATCGTCGTCAATTGACACAACCTCCAGTCGAAGTTGATCAATATCAGTCACCGGACTCGGCAAGATCGCGGTCACAGGCTTTCCACCATTTAGAGTTGCCTCAACAATCTGGAAGATGAAAGAATGAACCATGTACCACCAGTCAATGAAATTTCACACTCAAGATCAAATTAGTTTATGTAAACACGTCAATGTAACCGAGTGTTTGATTCTTTCATTCTTTGTGGTATTTTTTAATGTGCATCTACTTAACCATTTTCAAATAGGGCCTACACTCGAAAACTTAAACAGAAGGAAAAAACAAGAAATACAATTTCAACTTACTAGGGTTCTACCAGATGAATCTAGCACATCCGTAAAAGTTGAAGTTGCTTCGTCCAGGACAGATAGGATAATTCGAGCCTTTTGGGGTTGATCGGTATTTCCCTGCAGTTTCAGGGCATGCACTTCAACCTTAGTATTGAACCTGACCACCAAATTGGGGTTGTTTTCGCGGTTGTCTTTAGGCTCTAACTGCAACGGGAATGTCCATGGTCTATCAGCGTTGATGTCAGTAGACTCATCCCCGGAAGCTGGAACGGTCGAGCGCTCACTCTCAAGTCCTTGTTCCCCGTCCATTGGCTCCATGCAGTATCCTAGAAAAAAATACAACGTGATCAAAATTGTCAGGATTTGAACTTGCCCGAGTATTTAAAACAGACAAGTAAAAACCAGATATTCTAGTGCAGTTCATGACATTCAGATCAATTTAGCTCATCCAACCAAACCACGACAAGCTCATCCAAAATAATGCGTACCTGCTGTAGTCGACGTGGATGTCTGTGTGGTTGTTGTCACGACTGTTGAGAGAGTGAAAAGGGTGAGGTCAGTGTACAAAGTGTGAAAACAATTCTGCTCACTGCCGTTGTTAGCATTGCAAAATAACCTAGTCTTCTGATTTGATGATGGACTTCTTATAAGGCATTAACGGCAGCATTTACCTTTAGTTGTTGTTGCTGGAGTAGTTGTTGACACTTCTGGTGAAGACAAAAAGCACGAAATTTATTAAAGTGAAATAGATGGTCTGAATGGACAAAATTTGCCAAGTCAACATTCATAACTTGCAATTGAATCAAGTTGGAAACTCGATATATGGAAGCTTATCAAAACCTACCTTCCGTGCAACCAAGGAAATCAACACGCACACTCCCACTCTTATCTTTGTCGATGGACAAAACCTCTAGTCGAACTTGATCGATATCAGTCACGGGCATCGGCAATATTTCAGTCACAGGCCTTCGACCACTCAGAATGGCCTCCACAATCTGACCAATGAAAACAGCGAATAAGTTAAGCAAGCATCCTACGGATTGAATGAATTTTGGTAATAGATTCACCGTCAAATCAATAGCCGATTCACTCAGGTCTGTTTTATTAATTTAAATGAAGCAAGCGTTCGGCTATATTCAAATAAACACAAAGAAAGAATGAGCAACAAAACGTCAACTTACAAGTGGTTTGCCAGATGAATCAGTCACATCCGCAAAGCTCGACGTGGTTTCGTCCGGGACCGACAGGATGATTCGAACTTCTTGGGACTCATCCGTATTTCCCTGCAGCTTTAAGCCATGCAATTCAACCTTGGCGTTGAACTTGACCACCAATTTGGGGTTTTCCTCGCGGTTGTCTTTAGGTTTGGTCTGTAATGTGAATGTCCACGGTGTATCGGCGTTGATGTCGGTTGACTGGCCCTCGGAAGATGGAACCGTTGATCGATCACTCTCAAGGCCCTGTTCTCCATCCATTGGCTCCATACAGTATCCTGAAAGAAAGTCCATCACGCCTGTTAGATTGATGCAACTTCTACCTGGTACGACAGCCTGTTGCAGCAAATTGAACAGCCAGATGAAATTCAAAGTTTAAAACGAGACAAAAAATACCCACCTGCTGTTGTCGATTTGGAGGTTTGTGTGGTGGTAGTCACAACTGTCGAAGGAAAAGACACAGAATAATACTTCAAAGCGTTTGTTAAATAGTCAAATGTTTGATACTGATTAGTATTTCCTTCATCTTGAAAGATTTTAGGATTGGCGACTGTTTAATCCAGGCACATAAACAAGAAAATAAATCAATAAACATGGAAAAGGAAATGTGACTACCTTTAGTTGTCGTTGCAGCTGGAGTAGTTGCTGCAGGGAAAAATGGGGAACATTTAAATAAAATGAGAATTGCAGAAGTTTTTTGGCATAGAGCCTCATTTAGGAAATTCATGGGTGAGTTTACGTATGTTTCAAATGAGGTACTCACGAGGACGTCGTGGTGGTTTTGTGGTCGTCAATACGTCAGAACCTCCTGTAGGAACTGTTTGGACAAAAAACACACACTTGTGAATAAACTGAGTAAAGATCAAACCTAAAAGGTTGGGGACGGGTTATAGGTATGACTTATTCCATTTTAAAGCAAAGAAGTCAGTGAATATATTTGAAAAATCACATGGAAATGATATCTCGATACGGTCAGAATGTTTGCGTACCTTCCTTGCACCCAAGAATATCAACACGCAAACTACTCTCGTCGGTGTTGCTGGAAGATAACACCTCAAACCGAAGTCGTTCTACCCGTGGCAACGGAGTTTGCAGTTTTACAGTCTTAGGTCTTTCGCCACTGAGAGAGGCTTTGAAAACCTGTAATCATACAAAAAACAATTGTTTTTATTTTTGTCGGCCCAAATCGGTTTTTGTTTTACAGCGATATATTTACTTCCAGAACGAAAGTTTCTAATTTCATTTTGACACTAACAAAGAATGACATTCTACGCAATGTTTTCAAACACTTCTATTTTTCCTGCTTTTACCAGTGGCTTCTTTGATGAGTCCAAGACATCTGTAAATTCTTCAAATTCTTCCGAAAACGATAAGATGAAGGTAACATCTTCTGGTCCATCTGTGTTTCCCTGCAGCTTAAATCCACGCACTTCGACCTTGCTGTCAAACTGTACTGTTAGCTTTGGGTGGTTTGCACCAAGGTTGTCTTCTTGGTTTGGCTGCAACTCGAATGTCCAAGGTTGGAAACTGTCGATAACAGTAGAGCCGTCTTCAGAAGCCGGCTCCGTTGACCGTCCTTTTTCCAGACCGTCTTCGCCTCCTATTGATTCCATACAGTATCCTAAAACGAAATACAGCGGAGGTGAAAGCGTCAAATGTTTTATAGAGAGAATTCGGATATTCCAGTTAAATATATCAATTCCAACCCAATCCAACCCGATCCGATCCGATCCGATCCGATCCGATCCGATCCAATCCAATCCATACAGCAAATCAAATTGAAACTTGAATGCATACCTGCTGTGGTCGATGTGGATGTCTGTGTGGTTGTTGTCACAACTGTTTTAAAGGAGGAAAAAGTTATGGTCAGTTTCAAGCGAGGGACATATGGATTTGGCACCGAGCAGTTTAACTTTGGACGATCAATTTGTCTTCACATTTCATCAGTGCAAATAGTGTTGTTATACCAGTGAACAACATTTTGTATGTTTCATGTTTACCTTTTGTTGTTGCTGCTGGGGTAGTGGTTGACACTTCTGTAGAAACAAAAAACGGGCATATTCAAAAAGTAGAATAAATATATGTCGTGTGATCAGACACAATCTGTCCAGGAAACCTTTATCGCTGGCACATGAAATAAAGATGGAAAATCATTTAAGGTAGATGATCAACACCAACCTTCCATGCAACCCAGGAAATCGACACGCAAACTACCACTCTCATCGTCGTCAATTGACACAACCTCCAGTCGAAGTTGATCAATATCAGTCACCGGACTCGGCAAGATCGCGGTCACAGGCTTTCCACCATTTAGAGTTGCCTCAACAATCTGGAAGATGAAAGAATGAACCATGTACCACCAGTCAATGAAATTTCACACTCAAGATCAAATTAGTTTATGTAAACACGTCAATGTAACCGAGTGTTTGATTCTTTCATTCTTTGTGGTATTTTTTAATGTGCATCTACTTAACCATTTTCAAATAGGGCCTACACTCGAAAACTTAAACAGAAGGAAAAAACAAGAAATACAATTTCAACTTACTAGGGTTCTACCAGATGAATCTAGCACATCCGTAAAAGTTGAAGTTGCTTCGTCCAGGACAGATAGGATAATTCGAGCCTTTTGGGGTTGATCGGTATTTCCCTGCAGTTTCAGGGCATGCACTTCAACCTTAGTATTGAACCTGACCACCAAATTGGGGTTGTTTTCGCGGTTGTCTTTAGGCTCTAACTGCAACGGGAATGTCCATGGTCTATCAGCGTTGATGTCAGTAGACTCATCCCCGGAAGCTGGAACGGTCGAGCGCTCACTCTCAAGTCCTTGTTCCCCGTCCATTGGCTCCATGCAGTATCCTAGAAAAAAATACAACGTGATCAAAATTGTCAGGATTTGAACTTGCCCGAGTATTTAAAACAGACAAGTAAAAACCAGATATTCTAGTGCAGTTCATGACATTCAGATCAATTTAGCTCATCCAACCAAACCACGACAAGCTCATCCAAAATAATGCGTACCTGCTGTAGTCGACGTGGATGTCTGTGTGGTTGTTGTCACGACTGTTGAGAGAGTGAAAAGGGTGAGGTCAGTGTACAAAGTGTGAAAACAATTCTGCTCACTGCCGTTGTTAGCATTGCAAAATAACCTAGTCTTCTGATTTGATGATGGACTTCTTATAAGGCATTAACGGCAGCATTTACCTTTAGTTGTTGTTGCTGGAGTAGTTGTTGACACTTCTGGTGAAGACAAAAAGCACGAAATTTATTAAAGTGAAATAGATGGTCTGAATGGACAAAATTTGCCAAGTCAACATTCATAACTTGCAATTGAATCAAGTTGGAAACTCGATATATGGAAGCTTATCAAAACCTACCTTCCGTGCAACCAAGGAAATCAACACGCACACTCCCACTCTTATCTTTGTCGATGGACAAAACCTCTAGTCGAACTTGATCGATATCAGTCACGGGCATCGGCAATATTTCAGTCACAGGCCTTCGACCACTCAGAATGGCCTCCACAATCTGACCAATGAAAACAGCGAATAAGTTAAGCAAGCATCCTACGGATTGAATGAATTTTGGTAATAGATTCACCGTCAAATCAATAGCCGATTCACTCAGGTCTGTTTTATTAATTTAAATGAAGCAAGCGTTCGGCTATATTCAAATAAACACAAAGAAAGAATGAGCAACAAAACGTCAACTTACAAGTGGTTTGCCAGATGAATCAGTCACATCCGCAAAGCTCGACGTGGTTTCGTCCGGGACCGACAGGATGATTCGAACTTCTTGGGACTCATCCGTATTTCCCTGCAGCTTTAAGCCATGCAATTCAACCTTGGCGTTGAACTTGACCACCAATTTGGGGTTTTCCTCGCGGTTGTCTTTAGGTTTGGTCTGTAATGTGAATGTCCACGGTGTATCGGCGTTGATGTCGGTTGACTGGCCCTCGGAAGATGGAACCGTTGATCGATCACTCTCAAGGCCCTGTTCTCCATCCATTGGCTCCATACAGTATCCTGAAAGAAAGTCCATCACGCCTGTTAGATTGATGCAACTTCTACCTGGTACGACAGCCTGTTGCAGCAAATTGAACAGCCAGATGAAATTCAAAGTTTAAAACGAGACAAAAAATACCCACCTGCTGTTGTCGATTTGGAGGTTTGTGTGGTGGTAGTCACAACTGTCGAAGGAAAAGACACAGAATAATACTTCAAAGCGTTTGTTAAATAGTCAAATGTTTGATACTGATTAGTATTTCCTTCATCTTGAAAGATTTTAGGATTGGCGACTGTTTAATCCAGGCACATAAACAAGAAAAGAAATCAATAAACATGGAAAAGGAAATGTGACTACCTTTAGTTGTCGTTGCAGCTGGAGTAGTTGCTGCAGGGAAAAATGGGGAACATTTAAATAAAATGAGAATTGCAGAAGTTTTTTGGCATAGAGCCTCATTTAGGAAATTCATGGGTGAGTTTACGTATGTTTCAAATGAGGTACTCACGAGGACGTCGTGGTGGTTTTGTGGTCGTCAATACGTCAGAACCTCCTGTAGGAACTGTTTGGACAAAAAACACACACTTGTGAATAAACTGAGTAAAGATCAAACCTAAAAGGTTGGGGACGGGTTATAGGTATGACTTATTCCATTTTAAAGCAAAGAAGTCAGTGAATATATTTGAAAAATCACATGGAAATGATATCTCGATACGGTCAGAATGTTTGCGTACCTTCCTTGCACCCAAGAATATCAACACGCAAACTACTCTCGTCGGTGTTGCTGGAAGATAACACCTCAAACCGAAGTCGTTCTACCCGTGGCAACGGAGTTTGCAGTTTTACAGTCTTAGGTCTTTCGCCACTGAGAGAGGCTTTGAAAACCTGTAATCATACAAAAAACAATTGTTTTTATTTTTGTCGGCCCAAATCGGTTTTTGTTTTACAGCGATATATTTACTTCCAGAACGAAAGTTTCTAATTTCATTTTGACACTAACAAAGAATGACATTCTACGCAATGTTTTCAAACACTTCTATTTTTCCTGCTTTTACCAGTGGCTTCTTTGATGAGTCCAAGACATCTGTAAATTCTTCAAATTCTTCCGAAAACGATAAGATGAAGGTAACATCTTCTGGTCCATCTGTGTTTCCCTGCAGCTTAAATCCACGCACTTCGACCTTGCTGTCAAACTGTACTGTTAGCTTTGGGTGGTTTGCACCAAGGTTGTCTTCTTGGTTTGGCTGCAACTCGAATGTCCAAGGTTGGAAACTGTCGATAACAGTAGAGCCGTCTTCAGAAGCCGGCTCCGTTGACCGTCCTTTTTCCAGACCGTCTTCGCCTCCTATTGATTCCATACAGTATCCTAAAACGAAATACAGCGGAGGTGAAAGCGTCAAATGTTTTATAGAGAGAATTCGGATATTCCAGTTAAATATATCAATTCCAACCCAATCCAACCCGATCCGATCCGATCCGATCCGATCCGATCCGATCCAATCCAATCCATACAGCAAATCAAATTGAAACTTGAATGCATACCTGCTGTGGTCGATGTGGATGTCTGTGTGGTTGTTGTCACAACTGTTTTAAAGGAGGAAAAAGTTATGGTCAGTTTCAAGCGAGGGACATATGGATTTGGCACCGAGCAGTTTAACTTTGGACGATCAATTTGTCTTCACATTTCATCAGTGCAAATAGTGTTGTTATACCAGTGAACAACATTTTGTATGTTTCATGTTTACCTTTTGTTGTTGCTGCTGGGGTAGTGGTTGACACTTCTGTAGAAACAAAAAACGGGCATATTCAAAAAGTAGAATAAATATATGTCGTGTGATCAGACACAATCTGTCCAGGAAACCTTTATCGCTGGCACATGAAATAAAGATGGAAAATCATTTAAGGTAGATGATCAACACCAACCTTCCATGCAACCCAGGAAATCGACACGCAAACTACCACTCTCATCGTCGTCAATTGACACAACCTCCAGTCGAAGTTGATCAATATCAGTCACCGGACTCGGCAAGATCGCGGTCACAGGCTTTCCACCATTTAGAGTTGCCTCAACAATCTGGAAGATGAAAGAATGAACCATGTACCACCAGTCAATGAAATTTCACACTCAAGATCAAATTAGTTTATGTAAACACGTCAATGTAACCGAGTGTTTGATTCTTTCATTCTTTGTGGTATTTTTTAATGTGCATCTACTTAACCATTTTCAAATAGGGCCTACACTCGAAAACTTAAACAGAAGGAAAAAACAAGAAATACAATTTCAACTTACTAGGGTTCTACCAGATGAATCTAGCACATCCGTAAAAGTTGAAGTTGCTTCGTCCAGGACAGATAGGATAATTCGAGCCTTTTGGGGTTGATCGGTATTTCCCTGCAGTTTCAGGGCATGCACTTCAACCTTAGTATTGAACCTGACCACCAAATTGGGGTTGTTTTCGCGGTTGTCTTTAGGCTCTAACTGCAACGGGAATGTCCATGGTCTATCAGCGTTGATGTCAGTAGACTCATCCCCGGAAGCTGGAACGGTCGAGCGCTCACTCTCAAGTCCTTGTTCCCCGTCCATTGGCTCCATGCAGTATCCTAGAAAAAAATACAACGTGATCAAAATTGTCAGGATTTGAACTTGCCCGAGTATTTAAAACAGACAAGTAAAAACCAGATATTCTAGTGCAGTTCATGACATTCAGATCAATTTAGCTCATCCAACCAAACCACGACAAGCTCATCCAAAATAATGCGTACCTGCTGTAGTCGACGTGGATGTCTGTGTGGTTGTTGTCACGACTGTTGAGAGAGTGAAAAGGGTGAGGTCAGTGTACAAAGTGTGAAAACAATTCTGCTCACTGCCGTTGTTAGCATTGCAAAATAACCTAGTCTTCTGATTTGATGATGGACTTCTTATAAGGCATTAACGGCAGCATTTACCTTTAGTTGTTGTTGCTGGAGTAGTTGTTGACACTTCTGGTGAAGACAAAAAGCACGAAATTTATTAAAGTGAAATAGATGGTCTGAATGGACAAAATTTGCCAAGTCAACATTCATAACTTGCAATTGAATCAAGTTGGAAACTCGATATATGGAAGCTTATCAAAACCTACCTTCCGTGCAACCAAGGAAATCAACACGCACACTCCCACTCTTATCTTTGTCGATGGACAAAACCTCTAGTCGAACTTGATCGATATCAGTCACGGGCATCGGCAATATTTCAGTCACAGGCCTTCGACCACTCAGAATGGCCTCCACAATCTGACCAATGAAAACAGCGAATAAGTTAAGCAAGCATCCTACGGATTGAATGAATTTTGGTAATAGATTCACCGTCAAATCAATAGCCGATTCACTCAGGTCTGTTTTATTAATTTAAATGAAGCAAGCGTTCGGCTATATTCAAATAAACACAAAGAAAGAATGAGCAACAAAACGTCAACTTACAAGTGGTTTGCCAGATGAATCAGTCACATCCGCAAAGCTCGACGTGGTTTCGTCCGGGACCGACAGGATGATTCGAACTTCTTGGGACTCATCCGTATTTCCCTGCAGCTTTAAGCCATGCAATTCAACCTTGGCGTTGAACTTGACCACCAATTTGGGGTTTTCCTCGCGGTTGTCTTTAGGTTTGGTCTGTAATGTGAATGTCCACGGTGTATCGGCGTTGATGTCGGTTGACTGGCCCTCGGAAGATGGAACCGTTGATCGATCACTCTCAAGGCCCTGTTCTCCATCCATTGGCTCCATACAGTATCCTGAAAGAAAGTCCATCACGCCTGTTAGATTGATGCAACTTCTACCTGGTACGACAGCCTGTTGCAGCAAATTGAACAGCCAGATGAAATTCAAAGTTTAAAACGAGACAAAAAATACCCACCTGCTGTTGTCGATTTGGAGGTTTGTGTGGTGGTAGTCACAACTGTCGAAGGAAAAGACACAGAATAATACTTCAAAGCGTTTGTTAAATAGTCAAATGTTTGATACTGATTAGTATTTCCTTCATCTTGAAAGATTTTAGGATTGGCGACTGTTTAATCCAGGCACATAAACAAGAAAAGAAATCAATAAACATGGAAAAGGAAATGTGACTACCTTTAGTTGTCGTTGCAGCTGGAGTAGTTGCTGCAGGGAAAAATGGGGAACATTTAAATAAAATGAGAATTGCAGAAGTTTTTTGGCATAGAGCCTCATTTAGGAAATTCATGGGTGAGTTTACGTATGTTTCAAATGAGGTACTCACGAGGACGTCGTGGTGGTTTTGTGGTCGTCAATACGTCAGAACCTCCTGTAGGAACTGTTTGGACAAAAAACACACACTTGTGAATAAACTGAGTAAAGATCAAACCTAAAAGGTTGGGGACGGGTTATAGGTATGACTTATTCCATTTTAAAGCAAAGAAGTCAGTGAATATATTTGAAAAATCACATGGAAATGATATCTCGATACGGTCAGAATGTTTGCGTACCTTCCTTGCACCCAAGAATATCAACACGCAAACTACTCTCGTCGGTGTTGCTGGAAGATAACACCTCAAACCGAAGTCGTTCTACCCGTGGCAACGGAGTTTGCAGTTTTACAGTCTTAGGTCTTTCGCCACTGAGAGAGGCTTTGAAAACCTGTAATCATACAAAAAACAATTGTTTTTATTTTTGTCGGCCCAAATCGGTTTTTGTTTTACAGCGATATATTTACTTCCAGAACGAAAGTTTCTAATTTCATTTTGACACTAACAAAGAATGACATTCTACGCAATGTTTTCAAACACTTCTATTTTTCCTGCTTTTACCAGTGACTTCTTTGATGAGTCCAAGACATCTGTAAATTCTTCAAATTCTTCCGAAAACGATAAGATGAAGGTAACATCTTCTGGTCCATCTGTGTTTCCCTGCAGCTTAAATCCACGCACTTCGACCTTACTGTCAAACTGTACTGTTAGCTTTGGGTGGTTTGCACCAAGGTTGTCTTCTGGGTTTGGCTGCAACTCGAATGTCCAAGGTTGGAAACTGTCGATAACAGTAGAGCCGTCTTCAGAAGCCGGCTCCGTTGACCGTCCTTTTTCCAGACCGTCTTCGCCTCCTATTGATTCCATACAGTATCCTAAAACGAAATACAGCGGAGGTGAAAGCGTCAAATGTTTTATAGAGAGAATTCGGATATTCCAGTTAAATATATCAATTCCAACCCAATCCAACCCGATCCGATCCGATCCGATCCGATCCGATCCAATCCAATCCATACAGCAAATCAAATTGAAACTTGAATGCATACCTGCTGTGGTCGATGTGGATGTCTGTGTGGTTGTTGTCACAACTGTTTTAAAGGAGGAAAAAGTTATGGTCAGTTTCAAGCGAGGGACATATGGATTTGGCACCGAGCAGTTTAACTTTGGACGATCAATTTGTCTTCACATTTCATCAGTGCAAATAGTGTTGTTATACCAGTGAACAACATTTTGTATGTTTCATGTTTACCTTTTGTTGTTGCTGCTGGGGTAGTGGTTGACACTTCTGTAGAAACAAAAAACGGGCATATTCAAAAAGTAGAATAAATATATGTCGTGTGATCAGACACAATCTGTCCAGGAAACCTTTATCGCTGGCACATGAAATAAAGATGGAAAATCATTTAAGGTAGATGATCAACACCAACCTTCCATGCAACCCAGGAAATCGACACGCAAACTACCACTCTCATCGTCGTCAATTGACACAACCTCCAGTCGAAGTTGATCAATATCAGTCACCGGACTCGGCAAGATCGCGGTCACAGGCTTTCCACCATTTAGAGTTGCCTCAACAATCTGGAAGATGAAAGAATGAACCATGTACCACCAGTCAATGAAATTTCACACTCAAGATCAAATTAGTTTATGTAAACACGTCAATGTAACCGAGTGTTTGATTCTTTCATTCTTTGTGGTATTTTTTAATGTGCATCTACTTAACCATTTTCAAATAGGGCCTACACTCGAAAACTTAAACAGAAGGAAAAAACAAGAAATACAATTTCAACTTACTAGGGTTCTACCAGATGAATCTAGCACATCCGTAAAAGTTGAAGTTGCTTCGTCCAGGACAGATAGGATAATTCGAGCCTTTTGGGGTTGATCGGTATTTCCCTGCAGTTTCAGGGCATGCACTTCAACCTTAGTATTGAACCTGACCACCAAATTGGGGTTGTTTTCGCGGTTGTCTTTAGGCTCTAACTGCAACGGGAATGTCCATGGTCTATCAGCGTTGATGTCAGTAGACTCATCCCCGGAAGCTGGAATGGTCGAGCGCTCACTCTCAAGTCCTTGTTCCCCGTCCATTGGCTCCATGCAGTATCCTAGAAAAAAATACAACGTGATCAAAATTGTCAGGATTTGAACTTGCCCGAGTATTTAAAACAGACAAGTAAAAACCAGATATTCTAGTGCAGTTCATGACATTCAGATCAATTTAGCTCATCCAACCAAACCACGACAAGCTCATCCAAAATAATGCGTACCTGCTGTAGTCGACGTGGATGTCTGTGTGGTTGTTGTCACGACTGTTGAGAGAGTGAAAAGGGTGAGGTCAGTGTACAAAGTGTGAAAACAATTCTGCTCACTGCCGTTGTTAGCATTGCAAAATAACCTAGTCTTCTGATTTGATGATGGACTTCTTATAAGGCATTAACGGCAGCATTTACCTTTAGTTGTTGTTGCTGGAGTAGTTGTTGACACTTCTGGTGAAGACAAAAAGCACGAAATTTATTAAAGTGAAATAGATGGTCTGAATGGACAAAATTTGCCAAGTAAACATTCATAACTTGCAATTGAATCAAGTTGGAAACTCGATATATGGAAGCTTATCAAAACCTACCTTCCGTGCAACCAAGGAAATCAACACGCACACTCCCACTCTTATCTTTGTCGATGGACAAAACCTCTAGTCGAACTTGATCGATATCAGTCACGGGCATCGGCAATATTTCAGTCACAGGCCTTCGACCACTCAGAATGGCCTCCACAATCTGACCAATGAAAACAGCGAATAAGTTAAGCAAGCATCCTACGGATTGAATGAATTTTGGTAATAGATTCACCGTCAAATCAATAGCCGATTCACTCAGGTCTGTTTTATTAATTTAAATGAAGCAAGCGTTCGGCTATATTCAAATAAACACAAAGAAAGAATGAGCAACAAAACGTCAACTTACAAGTGGTTTGCCAGATGAATCAGTCACATCCGCAAAGCTCGACGTGGTTTCGTCCGGGACCGACAGGATGATTCGAACTTCTTGGGACTCATCCGTATTTCCCTGCAGCTTTAAGCCATGCAATTCAACCTTGGCGTTGAACTTGACCACCAATTTGGGGTTTTCCTCGCGGTTGTCTTTAGGTTTGGTCTGTAATGTGAATGTCCACGGTGTATCGGCGTTGATGTCGGTTGACTGGCCCTCGGAAGATGGAACCGTTGATCGATCACTCTCAAGGCCCTGTTCTCCATCCATTGGCTCCATACAGTATCCTGAAAGAAAGTCCATCACGCCTGTTAGATTGATGCAACTTCTACCTGGTACGACAGCCTGTTGCAGCAAATTGAACAGCCAGATGAAATTCAAAGTTTAAAACGAGACAAAAAATACCCACCTGCTGTTGTCGATTTGGAGGTTTGTGTGGTGGTAGTCACAACTGTCGAAGGGAAAGACACAGAATAATACTTCAAAGCGTTTGTTAAATAGTCAAATGTTTGATACTGATTAGTATTTCCTTCATCTTGAAAGATTTTAGAATTGGCGACTGTTTAATCCAGGCACATAAACAAGAAAAGAAATCAATAAACATGGAAAAGGAAATGTGACTACCTTTAGTTGTCGTTGCAGCTGGAGTAGTTGCTGCAGGGAAAAATGGGGAACATTTAAATAAAATGAGAATTGCAGAAGTTTTTTGGCATAGAGCCTCATTTAGGAAATTCATGGGTGAGTTTACGTATGTTTCAAATGAGGTACTCACGAGGACGTCGTGGTGGTTTTGTGGTCGTCAATACGTCAGAACCTCCTGTAGGAACTGTTTGGACAAAAAACACACACTTGTGAATAAACTGAGTAAAGATCAAACCTAAAAGGTTGGGGACGGGTTATAGGTATGACTTATTCCATTTTAAAGCAAAGAAGTCAGTGAATATATTTGAAAAATCACATGGAAATGATATCTCGATACGGTCAGAATGTTTGCGTACCTTCCTTGCACCCAAGAATATCAACACGCAAACTACTCTCGTCGGTGTTGCTGGAAGATAACACCTCAAACCGAAGTCGTTCTACCCGTGGCAACGGAGTTTGCAGTTTTACAGTCTTAGGTCTTTCGCCACTGAGAGAGGCTTTGAAAACCTGTAATCATACAAAAAACAATTGTTTTTATTTTTGTCGGCCCAAATCGGTTTTTGTTTTACAGCGATATATTTACTTCCAGAACGAAAGTTTCTAATTTCATTTTGACACTAACAAAGAATGACATTCTACGCAATGTTTTCAAACACTTCTATTTTTCCTGCTTTTACCAGTGGCTTCTTTGATGAGTCCAAGACATCTGTAAATTCTTCAAATTCTTCCGAAAACGATAAGATGAAGGTAACATCTTCTGGTCCATCTGTGTTTCCCTGCAGCTTAAATCCACGCACTTCGACCTTGCTGTCAAACTGTACTGTTAGCTTTGGGTGGTTTGCACCAAGGTTGTCTTCTGGGTTTGGCTGCAACTCGAATGTCCAAGGTTGGAAACTGTCGATAACAGTAGAGCCGTCTTCAGAAGCCGGCTCCGTTGACCGTCCTTTTTCCAGACCGTCTTCGCCTCCTATTGATTCCATACAGTATCCTAAAACGAAATACAGCGGAGGTGAAAGCGTCAAATGTTTTATAAAGAGAATTCGGATATTCCAGTTAAATATATCAATTCCAACCCAATCCAACCCGATCCGATCCGATCCGATCCGATCCGATCCGATCCAATCCAATCCATACAGCAGATCAAATTGAAACTTGAATGCATACCTGCTGTGGTCGATGTGGATGTCTGTGTGGTTGTTGTCACAACTGTTTTAAAGGAGGAAAAAGTTATGGTCAGTTTCAAGCGAGGGACATGGATTTGGCACCGAGCAGTTTAACTTTGGACGATCAATTTGTCTTCACATTTCATCAATGCAAATAGTGTTGTTATACCAGTGAACAACATTTTGTATGTTTCATGTTTACCTTTTGTTGTTGCTGCTGGGGTAGTGGTTGACACTTCTGTAGAAACAAAAAACGGGCATATTCAAAAAGTAGAATAAATATATGTCGTGTGATCAGACACAATCTGTCCAGGAAACCTTTATCGCTGGCACATGAAATAAAGATGGAAAATCATCTAAGGTAGATAATCAACACCAACCTTCCATGCAACCCAGGAAATCGACACGCAAACTACCACTCTCATCGTCGTCAATTGACACAACCTCCAGTCGAAGTTGATCAATATCAGTCACCGGACTCGGCAAGATCGCGGTCACAGGCTTTCCACCATTTAGAGTTGCCTCAACAATCTGGAAGATGAAAGAATGAACCATGTATCACCAGTCAATGAAATTTCACACTCAAGATCAAATTAGTTTATGTAAACACGTCAATGTAACCGAGTGTTTGATTCTTTCATTCTTTGTGGTATTTTTTAATGTGCATCTACTTAACCATTTTCAAATAGGGCCTACACTCGAAAACTTAAACAGAAGGAAAAAACAAGAAATACAATTTCAACTTACTAGGGTTCTACCAGATGAATCTAGCACATCCGTAAAAGTTGAAGTTGCTTCGTCCAGGACAGATAGGATAATTCGAGCCTTTTGGGGTTGATCGGTATTTCCCTGCAGTTTCAGGGCATGCACTTCAACCTTAGTATTGAACCTGACCACCAAATTGGGGTTGTTTTCGCGGTTGTCTTTAGGCTCTAACTGCAACGGGAATGTCCATGGTCTATCAGCGTTGATGTCAGTAGACTCATCCCCGGAAGCTGGAATGGTCGAGCGCTCACTCTCAAGTCCTTGTTCCCCGTCCATTGGCTCCATGCAGTATCCTAGAAAAAAATACAACGTGATCAAAATTGTCAGGATTTGAACTTGCCCGAGTATTTAAAACAGACAAGTAAAAACCAGATATTCTAGTGCAGTTCATGACATTCAGATCAATTTAGCTCATCCAACCAAACCACGACAAGCTCATCCAAAATAATGCGTACCTGCTGTAGTCGACGTGGATGTCTGTGTGGTTGTTGTCACGACTGTTGAGAGAGTGAAAAGGGTGAGGTCAGTGTACAAAGTGTGAAAACAATTCTGCTCACTGCCGTTGTTAGCATTGCAAAATAACCTAGTCTTCTGATTTGATGATGGACTTCTTATAAGGCATTAACGGCAGCATTTACCTTTAGTTGTTGTTGCTGGAGTAGTTCTTGACACTTCTGGTGAAGACAAAAAGCACGAAATTTATTAAAGTGAAATAGATGGTCTGAATGGACAAAATTTGCCAAGTAAACATTCATAACTTGCAATTGAATCAAGTTGGAAACTCGATATATGGAAGCTTATCAAAACCTACCTTCCGTGCAACCAAGGAAATCAACACGCACACTCCCACTCTTATCTTTGTCGATGGACAAAACCTCTAGTCGAACTTGATCGATATCAGTCACGGGCATCGGCAATATTTCAGTCACAGGCCTTCGACCACTCAGAATGGCCTCCACAATCTGACCAATGAAAACAGCGAATAAGTTAAGCAAGCATCCTACGGATTGAATGAATTTTGGTAATAGATTCACCGTCAAATCAATAGCCGATTCACTCAGGTCTGTTTTATTAATTTAAATGAAGCAAGCGTTCGGCTATATTCAAATAAACACAAAGAAAGAATGAGCAACAAAACGTCAACTTACAAGTGGTTTGCCAGATGAATCAGTCACATCCGCAAAGCTCGACGTGGTTTCGTCCGGGACCGACAGGATGATTCGAACTTCTTGGGACTCATCCGTATTTCCCTGCAGCTTTAAGCCATGCAATTCAACCTTGGCGTTGAACTTGACCACCAATTTGGGGTTTTCCTCGCGGTTGTCTTTAGGTTTGGTCTGTAATGTGAATGTCCACGGTGTATCGGCGTTGATGTCGGTTGACTGGCCCTCGGAAGATGGAACCGTTGATCGATCACTCTCAAGGCCCTGTTCTCCATCCATTGGCTCCATACAGTATCCTGAAAGAAAGTCCATCACGCCTGTTAGATTGATGCAACTTCTACCTGGTACGACAGCCTGTTGCAGCAAATTGAACAGCCAGATGAAATTCAAAGTTTAAAACGAGACAAAAAATACCCACCTGCTGTTGTCGATTTGGAGGTTTGTGTGGTGGTAGTCACAACTGTCGAAGGGAAAGACACAGAATAATACTTCAAAGCGTTTGTTAAATAGTCAAATGTTTGATACTGATTAGTATTTCCTTCATCTTGAAAGATTTTAGGATTGGCGACTGTTTAATCCAGGCACATAAACAAGAAAAGAAATCAATAAACATGGAAAAGGAAATGTGACTACCTTTAGTTGTCGTTGCAGCTGGAGTAGTTGCTGCAGGGAAAAATGGGGAACATTTAAATAAAATGAGAATTGCAGAAGTTTTTTGGCATAGAGCCTCATTTAGGAAATTCATGGGTGAGTTTACGTATGTTTCAAATGAGGTACTCACGAGGACGTCGTGGTGGTTTTGTGGTCGTCAATACGTCAGAACCTCCTGTAGGAACTGTTTGGACAAAAAACACACACTTGTGAATAAACTGAGTAAAGATCAAACCTAAAAGGTTGGGGACGGGTTATAGGTATGACTTATTCCATTTTAAAGCAAAGAAGTCAGTGAATATATTTGAAAAATCACATGGAAATGATATCTCGATACGGTCAGAATGTTTGCGTACCTTCCTTGCACCCAAGAATATCAACACGCAAACTACTCTCGTCGGTGTTGCTGGAAGATAACACCTCAAACCGAAGTCGTTCTACCCGTGGCAACGGAGTTTGCAGTTTTACAGTCTTAGGTCTTTCGCCACTGAGAGAGGCTTTGAAAACCTGTAATCATACAAAAAACAATTCTTTTTATTTTTGTCGGCCCAAATCGGTTTTTGTTTTACAGCGATATATTTACTTCCAGAACGAAAGTTTCTAATTTCATTTTGACACTAACAAAGAATGACATTCTACGCAATGTTTTCAAACACTTCTATTTTTCCTGCTTTTACCAGTGGCTTCTTTGATGAGTCCAAGACATCTGTAAATTCTTCAAATTCTTCCGAAAACGATAAGATGAAGGTAACATCTTCTGGTCCATCTGTGTTTCCCTGCAGCTTAAATCCACGCACTTCGACCTTGCTGTCAAACTGTACTGTTAGCTTTGGGTGGTTTGCACCAAGGTTGTCTTCTGGGTTTGGCTGCAACTCGAATGTCCAAGGTTGGAAACTGTCGATAACAGTAGAGCCGTCTTCAGAAGCCGGCTCCGTTGACCGTCCTTTTTCCAGACCGTCTTCGCCTCCTATTGATTCCATACAGTATCCTAAAACGAAATACAGCGGAGGTGAAAGCGTCAAATGTTTTATAGAGAGAATTCGGATATTCCAGTTAAATATATCAATTCCAACCCAATCCAACCCGATCCGATCCGATCCGATCCGATCCGATCCAATCCAATCCATACAGCAAATCAAATTGAAACTTGAATGCATACCTGCTGTAGTCGATGTGGATGTCTGTGTGGTTGTTGTCACAACTGTTTTAAAGGAGGAAAAAGTTATGGTCAGTTTCAAGCGAGGGACATATGGATTTGGCACCGAGCAGTTTAACTTTGGACGATCAATTTGTCTTCACATTTCATCAATGCAAATAGTGTTGTTATACCAGTGAACAACATTTTGTATGTTTCATGTTTACCTTTTGTTGTTGCTGCTGGGGTAGTGGTTGACACTTCTGTAGAAACAAAAAACGGGCATATTCAAAAAGTAGAATAAATATATGTCGTGTGATCAGACACAATCTGTCCAGGAAACCTTTATCGCTGGCACATGAAATAAAGATGGAAAATCATCTAAGGTAGATAATCAACACCAACCTTCCATGCAACCCAGGAAATCGACACGCAAACTACCACTCTCATCGTCGTCAATTGACACAACCTCCAGTCGAAGTTGATCAATATCAGTCACCGGACTCGGCAAGATCGCGGTCACAGGCTTTCCACCATTTAGAGTTGCCTCAACAATCTGGAAGATGAAAGAATGAACCATGTATCACCAGTCAATGAAATTTCACACTCAAGATCAAATTAGTTTATGTAAACACGTCAATGTAACCGAGTGTTTGATTCTTTCATTCTTTGTGGTATTTTTTAATGTGCATCTACTTAACCATTTTCAAATAGGGCCTACACTCGAAAACTTAAACAGAAGGAAAAAACAAGAAATACAATTTCAACTTACTAGGGTTCTACCAGATGAATCTAGCACATCCGTAAAAGTTGAAGTTGCTTCGTCCAGGACAGATAGGATAATTCGAGCCTTTTGGGGTTGATCGGTATTTCCCTGCAGTTTCAGGGCATGCACTTCAACCTTAGTATTGAACCTGACCACCAAATTGGGGTTGTTTTCGCGGTTGTCTTTAGGCTCTAACTGCAACGGGAATGTCCATGGTCTATCAGCGTTGATGTCAGTAGACTCATCCCCGGAAGCTGGAATGGTCGAGCGCTCACTCTCAAGTCCTTGTTCCCCGTCCATTGGCTCCATGCAGTATCCTAGAAAAAAATACAACGTGATCAAAATTGTCAGGATTTGAACTTGCCCGAGTATTTAAAACAGACAAGTAAAAACCAGATATTCTAGTGCAGTTCATGACATTCAGATCAATTTAGCTCATCCAACCAAACCACGACAAGCTCATCCAAAATAATGCGTACCTGCTGTAGTCGACGTGGATGTCTG
This sequence comes from Hippasteria phrygiana, assembly GCA_037893225.1. Taxonomy (NCBI): domain Eukaryota; kingdom Metazoa; phylum Echinodermata; class Asteroidea; order Valvatida; family Goniasteridae; genus Hippasteria; species Hippasteria phrygiana. The sequence goes on along the minus strand of JAZGUH010000047.1, from coordinate 76,064 downwards.
TGTGGTTGTTGTCACGACTGTTGAGAGAGTGAAAAGGGTGAGGTCAGTGTACAAAGTGTGAAAACAATTCTGCTCACTGCCGTTGTTAGCATTGCAAAATAACCTAGTCTTCTGATTTGATGATGGACTTCTTATAAGGCATTAACGGCAGCATTTACCTTTAGTTGTTGTTGCTGGAGTAGTTGTTGACACTTCTGGTGAAGACAAAAAGCACGAAATTTATTAAAGTGAAATAGATGGTCTGAATGGACAAAATTTGCCAAGTAAACATTCATAACTTGCAATTGAATCAAGTTGGAAACTCGATATATGGAAGCTTATCAAAACCTACCTTCCGTGCAACCAAGGAAATCAACACGCACACTCCCACTCTTATCTTTGTCGATGGACAAAACCTCTAGTCGAACTTGATCGATATCAGTCACGGGCATCGGCAATATTTCAGTCACAGGCCTTCGACCACTCAGAATGGCCTCCACAATCTGACCAATGAAAACAGCGAATAAGTTAAGCAAGCATCCTACGGATTGAATGAATGTTGGTAATAGATTCACCGTCAAATCAATAGCCGATTCACTCAGGTCTGTTTTATTAATTTAAATGAAGCAAGCGTTCGGCTATATTCAAATAAACACAAAGAAAGAATGAGCAACAAAACGTCAACTTACAAGTGGTTTGCCAGATGAATCAGTCACATCCGCAAAGCTCGACGTGGTTTCGTCCGGGACCGACAGGATGATTCGAACTTCTTGGGACTCATCCGTATTTCCCTGCAGCTTTAAGCCATGCAATTCAACCTTGGCGTTGAACTTGACCACCAATTTGGGGTTTTCCTCGCGGTTGTCTTTAGGTTTGGTCTGTAATGTGAATGTCCACGGTGTATCGGCGTTGATGTCGGTTGACTGGCCCTCGGAAGATGGAACCGTTGATCGATCACTCTCAAGGCCCTGTTCTCCATCCATTGGCTCCATACAGTATCCTGAAAGAAAGTCCATCACGCCTGTTAGATTGATGCAACTTCTACCTGGTACGACAGCCTGTTGCAGCAAATTGAACAGCCAGATGAAATTCAAAGTTTAAAACGAGACAAAAAATACCCACCTGCTGTTGTCGATTTGGAGGTTTGTGTGGTGGTAGTCACAACTGTCGAAGGGAAAGACACAGAATAATACTTCAAAGCGTTTGTTAAATAGTCAAATGTTTGATACTGATTAGTATTTCCTTCATCTTGAAAGATTTTAGGATTGGCGACTGTTTAATCCAGGCACATAAACAAGAAAAGAAATCAATAAACATGGAAAAGGAAATGTGACTACCTTTAGTTGTCGTTGCAGCTGGAGTAGTTGCTGCAGGGAAAAATGGGGAACATTTAAATAAAATGAGAATTGCAGAAGTTTTTTGGCATAGAGCCTCATTTAGGAAATTCATGGGTGAGTTTACGTATGTTTCAAATGAGGTACTCACGAGGACGTCGTGGTGGTTTTGTGGTCGTCAATACGTCAGAACCTCCTGTAGGAACTGTTTGGACAAAAAACACACACTTGTGAATAAACTGAGTAAAGATCAAACCTAAAAGGTTGGGGACGGGTTATAGGTATGACTTATTCCATTTTAAAGCAAAGAAGTCAGTGAATATATTTGAAAAATCACATGGAAATGATATCTCGATACGGTCAGAATGTTTGCGTACCTTCCTTGCACCCAAGAATATCAACACGCAAACTACTCTCGTCGGTGTTGCTGGAAGATAACACCTCAAACCGAAGTCGTTCTACCCGTGGCAACGGAGTTTGCAGTTTTACAGTCTTAGGTCTTTCGCCACTGAGAGAGGCTTTGAAAACCTGTAATCATACAAAAAACAATTCTTTTTATTTTTGTCGGCCCAAATCGGTTTTTGTTTTACAGCGATATATTTACTTCCAGAACGAAAGTTTCTAATTTCATTTTGACACTAACAAAGAATGACATTCTACGCAATGTTTTCAAACACTTCTATTTTTCCTGCTTTTACCAGTGGCTTCTTTGATGAGTCCAAGACATCTGTAAATTCTTCAAATTCTTCCGAAAACGATAAGATGAAGGTAACATCTTCTGGTCCATCTGTGTTTCCCTGCAGCTTAAATCCACGCACTTCGACCTTGCTGTCAAACTGTACTGTTAGCTTTGGGTGGTTTGCACCAAGGTTGTCTTCTGGGTTTGGCTGCAACTCGAATGTCCAAGGTTGGAAACTGTCGATAACAGTAGAGCCGTCTTCAGAAGCCGGCTCCGTTGACCGTCCTTTTTCCAGACCGTCTTCGCCTCCTATTGATTCCATACAGTATCCTAAAACGAAATACAGCGGAGGTGAAAGCGTCAAATGTTTTATAGAGAGAATTCGGATATTCCAGTTAAATATATCAATTCCAACCCAATCCAACCCGATCCGATCCGATCCGATCCGATCCGATCCAATCCAATCCAATCAGCAAATCAAATTGAAACTTGAATGCATACCTGCTGTGGTCGATGTGGATGTCTGTGTGGTTGTTGTCACAACTGTTTTAAAGGAGGAAAAAGTTATGGTCAGTTTCAAGCGAGGGACATATGGATTTGGCACCGAGCAGTTTAACTTTGGACGATCAATTTGTCTTCACATTTCATCAATGCAAATAGTGTTGTTATACCAGTGAACAACATTTTGTATGTTTCATGTTTACCTTTTGTTGTTGCTGCTGGGGTAGTGGTTGACACTTCTGTAGAAACAAAAAACGGGCATATTCAAAAAGTAGAATAAATATATGTCGTGTGATCAGACACAATCTGTCCAGGAAACCTTTATCGCTGGCACATGAAATAAAGATGGAAAATCATCTAAGGTAGATAATCAACACCAACCTTCCATGCAACCCAGGAAATCGACACGCAAACTACCACTCTCATCGTCGTCAATTGACACAACCTCCAGTCGAAGTTGATCAATATCAGTCACCGGACTCGGCAAGATCGCGGTCACAGGCTTTCCACCATTTAGAGTTGCCTCAACAATCTGGAAGATGAAAGAATGAACCATGTATCACCAGTCAATGAAATTTCACACTCAAGATCAAATTAGTTTATGTAAACACGTCAATGTAACCGAGTGTTTGATTCTTTCATTCTTTGTGGTATTTTTTAATGTGCATCTACTTAACCATTTTCAAATAGGGCCTACACTCGAAAACTTAAACAGAAGGAAAAAACAAGAAATACAATTTCAACTTACTAGGGTTCTACCAGATGAATCTAGCACATCCGTAAAAGTTGAAGTTGCTTCGTCCAGGACAGATAGGATAATTCGAGCCTTTTGGGGTTGATCGGTATTTCCCTGCAGTTTCAGGGCATGCACTTCAACCTTAGTATTGAACCTGACCACCAAATTGGGGTTGTTTTCGCGGTTGTCTTTAGGCTCTAACTGCAACGGGAATGTCCATGGTCTATCAGCGTTGATGTCAGTAGACTCATCCCCGGAAGCTGGAATGGTCGAGCGCTCACTCTCAAGTCCTTGTTCCCCGTCCATTGGCTCCATGCAGTATCCTAGAAAAAAATACAACGTGATCAAAATTGTCAGGATTTGAACTTGCCCGAGTATTTAAAACAGACAAGTAAAAACCAGATATTCTAGTGCAGTTCATGACATTCAGATCAATTTAGCTCATCCAACCAAACCACGACAAGCTCATCCAAAATAATGCGTACCTGCTGTAGTCGACGTGGATGTCTGTGTGGTTGTTGTCACGACTGTTGAGAGAGTGAAAAGGGTGAGGTCAGTGTACAAAGTGTGAAAACAATTCTGCTCACTGCCGTTGTTAGCATTGCAAAATAACCTAGTCTTCTGATTTGATGATGGACTTCTTATAAGGCATTAACGGCAGCATTTACCTTTAGTTGTTGTTGCTGGAGTAGTTGTTGACACTTCTGGTGAAGACAAAAAGCACGAAATTTATTAAAGTGAAATAGATGGTCTGAATGGACAAAATTTGCCAAGTAAACATTCATAACTTGCTATTGAATCAAGTTGGAAACTCGATATATGGAAGCTTATCAAAACCTACCTTCCGTGCAACCAAGGAAATCAACACGCACACTCCCACTCTTATCTTTGTCGATGGACAAAACCTCTAGTCGAACTTGATCGATATCAGTCACGGGCATCGGCAATATTTCAGTCACAGGCCTTCGACCACTCAGAATGGCCTCCACAATCTGACCAATGAAAACAGCGAATAAGTTAAGCAAGCATCCTACGGATTGAATGAATTTTGGTAATAGATTCACCGTCAAATCAATAGCCGATTCACTCAGGTCTGTTTTATTAATTTAAATGAAGCAAGCGTTCGGCTATATTCAAATAAACACAAAGAAAGAATGAGCAACAAAACGTCAACTTACAAGTGGTTTGCCAGATGAATCAGTCACATCCGCAAAGCTCGACGAGGTTTCGTCCGGGACCGACAGGATGATTCGAACTTCTTGGGACTCATCCGTATTTCCCTGCAGCTTTAAGCCATGCAATTCAACCTTGGCGTTGAACTTGACCACCAATTTGGGGTTTTCCTCGCGGTTGTCTTTAGGTTTGGTCTGTAATGTGAATGTCCACGGTGTATCGGCGTTGATGTCGGTTGACTGGCCCTCGGAAGATGGAACCGTTGATCGATCACTCTCAAGGCCCTGTTCTCCATCCATTGGCTCCATACAGTATCCTGAAAGAAAGTCCATCACGCCTGTTAGATTGATGCAACTTCTACCTGGTACGACAGCCTGTTGCAGCAAATTGAACAGCCAGATGAAATTCAAAGTTTAAAACGAGACAAAAAATACCCACCTGCTGTTGTCGATTTGGAGGTTTGTGTGGTGGTAGTCACAACTGTCGAAGGGAAAGACACAGAATAATACTTCAAAGCGTTTGTTAAATAGTCAAATGTTTGATACTGATTAGTATTTCCTTCATCTTGAAAGATTTTAGGATTGGCGACTGTTTAATCCAGGCACATAAACAAGAAAAGAAATCAATAAACATGGAAAAGGAAATGTGACTACCTTTAGTTGTCGTTGCAGCTGGAGTAGTTGCTGCAGGGAAAAATGGGGAACATTTAAATAAAATGAGAATTGCAGAAGTTGTTTGGCATAGAGCCTCATTTAGGAAATTCATGGGTGAGTTTACGTATGTTTCAAATGAGGTACTCACGAGGACGTCGTGGTGGTTTTGTGGTCGTCAATACGTCAGAACCTCCTGTAGGAACTGTTTGGACAAAAAACACACACTTGTGAATAAACTGAGTAAAGATCAAACCTAAAAGGTTGGGGACGGGTTATAGGTATGACTTATTCCATTTTAAAGCAAAGAAGTCAGTGAATATATTTGAAAAATCACATGGAAATGATATCTCGATACGGTCAGAATGTTTGCGTACCTTCCTTGCACCCAAGAATATCAACACGCAAACTACTCTCGTCGGTGTTGCTGGAAGATAACACCTCAAACCGAAGTCGTTCTACCCGTGGCAACGGAGTTTGCAGTTTTACAGTCTTAGGTCTTTCGCCACTGAGAGAGGCTTTGAAAACCTGTAATCATACAAAAAACAATTCTTTTTATTTTTGTCGGCCCAAATCGGTTTTTGTTTTACAGCGATATATTTACTTCCAGAACGAAAGTTTCTAATTTCATTTTGACACTAACAAAGAATGACATTCTACGCAATGTTTTCAAACACTTCTATTTTTCCTGCTTTTACCAGTGGCTTCTTTGATGAGTCCAAGACATCTGTAAATTCTTCAAATTCTTCCGAAAACGATAAGATGAAGGTAACATCTTCTGGTCCATCTGTGTTTCCCTGCAGCTTAAATCCACGCACTTCGACCTTGCTGTCAAACTGTACTGTTAGCTTTGGGTGGTTTGCACCAAGGTTGTCTTCTGGGTTTGGCTGCAACTCGAATGTCCAAGGTTGGAAACTGTCGATAACAGTAGAGCCGTCTTCAGAAGCCGGCTCCGTTGACCGTCCTTTTTCCAGACCGTCTTCGCCTCCTATTGATTCCATACAGTATCCTAAAACGAAATACAGCGGAGGTGAAAGCGTCAAATGTTTTATAGAGAGAATTCGGATATTCCAGTTAAATATATCAATTCCAACCCAATCCAACCCGATCCGATCCGATCCGATCCGATCCGATCCAATCCAATCCATACAGCAAATCAAATTGAAACTTGAATGCATACCTGCTGTGGTCGATGTGGATGTCTGTGTGGTTGTTGTCACAACTGTTTTAAAGGAGGAAAAAGTTATGGTCAGTTTCAAGCGAGGGACATATGGATTTGGCACCGAGCAGTTTAACTTTGGACGATCAATTTGTCTTCACATTTCATCAGTGCAAATAGTGTTGTTATACCAGTGAACAACATTTTGTATGTTTCATGTTTACCTTTTGTTGTTGCTGCTGGGGTAGTGGTTGACACTTCTGTAGAAACAAAAAACGGGCATATTCAAAAAGTAGAATAAATATATGTCGTGTGATCAGACACAATCTGTCCAGGAAACCTTTATCGCTGGCACATGAAATAAAGATGGAAAATCATCTAAGGTAGATAATCAACACCAACCTTCCATGCAACCCAGGAAATCGACACGCAAACTACCACTCTCATCGTCGTCAATTGACACAACCTCCAGTCGAAGTTGATCAATATCAGTCACCGGACTCGGCAAGATCGCGGTCACAGGCTTTCCACCATTTAGAGTTGCCTCAACAATCTGGAAGATGAAAGAATGAACCATGTATCACCAGTCAATGAAATTTCACACTCAAGATCAAATTAGTTTATGTAAACACGTCAATGTAACCGAGTGTTTGATTCTTTCATTCTTTGTGGTATTTTTTAATGTGCATCTACTTAACCATTTTCAAATAGGACCTACACTCGAAAACTTAAACAGAAGGAAAAAACAAGAAATACAATTTCAACTTACTAGGGTTCTACCAGATGAATCTAGCACATCCGTAAAAGTTGAAGTTGCTTCGTCCAGGACAGATAGGATAATTCGAGCCTTTTGGGGTTGATCGGTATTTCCCTGCAGTTTCAGGGCATGCACTTCAACCTTAGTATTGAACCTGACCACCAAATTGGGGTTGTTTTCGCGGTTGTCTTTAGGCTCTAACTGCAACGGGAATGTCCATGGTCTATCAGCGTTGATGTCAGTAGACTCATCCCCGGAAGCTGGAACGGTCGAGCGCTCACTCTCAAGTCCTTGTTCCCCGTCCATTGGCTCCATGCAGTATCCTAGAAAAAAATACAACGTGATCAAAATTGTCAGGATTTGAACTTGCCCGAGTATTTAAAACAGACAAGTAAAAACCAGATATTCTAGTGCAGTTCATGACATTCAGATCAATTTAGCTCATCCAACCAAACCACGACAAGCTCATCCAAAATAATGCGTACCTGCTGTAGTCGACGTGGATGTCTGTGTGGTTGTTGTCACGACTGTTGAGAGAGTGAAAAGGGTGAGGTCAGTGTACAAAGTGTGAAAACAATTCTGCTCACTGCCGTTGTTAGCATTGCAAAATAACCTAGTCTTCTGATTTGATGATGGACTTCTTATAAGGCATTAACGGCAGCATTTACCTTTAGTTGTTGTTGCTGGAGTAGTTGTTGACACTTCTGGTGAAGACAAAAAGCACGAAATTTATTAAAGTGAAATAGATGGTCTGAATGGACAAAATTTGCCAAGTAAACATTCATAACTTGCAATTGAATCAAGTTGGAAACTCGATATATGGAAGCTTATCAAAACCTACCTTCCGTGCAACCAAGGAAATCAACACGCACACTCCCACTCTTATCTTTGTCGATGGACAAAACCTCTAGTCGAACTTGATCGATATCAGTCACGGGCATCGGCAATATTTCAGTCACAGGCCTTCGACCACTCAGAATGGCCTCCACAATCTGACCAATGAAAACAGCGAATAAGTTAAGCAAGCATCCTACGGATTGAATGAATTTTGGTAATAGATTCACCGTCAAATCAATAGCCGATTCACTCAGGTCTGTTTTATTAATTTAAATGAAGCAAGCGTTCGGCTATATTCAAATAAACACAAAGAAAGAATGAGCAACAAAACGTCAACTTACAAGTGGTTTGCCAGATGAATCAGTCACATCCGCAAAGCTCGACGAGGTTTCGTCCGGGACCGACAGGATGATTCGAACTTCTTGGGACTCATCCGTATTTCCCTGCAGCTTTAAGCCATGCAATTCAACCTTGGCGTTGAACTTGACCACCAATTTGGGGTTTTCCTCGCGGTTGTCTTTAGGTTTGGTCTGTAATGTGAATGTCCACGGTGTATCGGCGTTGATGTCGGTTGACTGGCCCTCGGAAGATGGAACCGTTGATCGATCACTCTCAAGGCCCTGTTCTCCATCCATTGGCTCCATACAGTATCCTGAAAGAAAGTCCATCACGCCTGTTAGATTGATGCAACTTCTACCTGGTACGACAGCCTGTTGCAGCAAATTGAACAGCCAGATGAAATTCAAAGTTTAAAACGAGACAAAAAATACCCACCTGCTGTTGTCGATTTGGAGGTTTGTGTGGTGGTAGTCACAACTGTCGAAGGGAAAGACACAGAATAATACTTCAAAGCGTTTGTTAAATAGTCAAATGTTTGATACTGATTAGTATTTCCTTCATCTTGAAAGATTTTAGGATTGGCGACTGTTTAATCCAGGCACATAAACAAGAAAAGAAATCAATAAACATGGAAAAGGAAATGTGACTACCTTTAGTTGTCGTTGCAGCTGGAGTAGTTGCTGCAGGGAAAAATGGGGAACATTTAAATAAAATGAGAATTGCAGAAGTTGTTTGGCATAGAGCCTCATTTAGGAAATTCATGGGTGAGTTTACGTATGTTTCAAATGAGGTACTCACGAGGACGTCGTGGTGGTTTTGTGGTCGTCAATACGTCAGAACCTCCTGTAGGAACTGTTTGGACAAAAAACACACACTTGTGAATAAACTGAGTAAAGATCAAACCTAAAAGGTTGGGGACGGGTTATAGGTATGACTTATTCCATTTTAAAGCAAAGAAGTCAGTGAATATATTTGAAAAATCACATGGAAATGATATCTCGATACGGTCAGAATGTTTGCGTACCTTCCTTGCACCCAAGAATATCAACACGCAAACTACTCTCGTCGGTGTTGCTGGAAGATAACACCTCAAACCGAAGTCGTTCTACCCGTGGCAACGGAGTTTGCAGTTTTACAGTCTTAGGTCTTTCGCCACTGAGAGAGGCTTTGAAAACCTGTAATCATACAAAAAACAATTCTTTTTATTTTTGTCGGCCCAAATCGGTTTTTGTTTTACAGCGATATATTTACTTCCAGAACGAAAGTTTCTAATTTCATTTTGACACTAACAAAGAATGACATTCTACGCAATGTTTTCAAACACTTCTATTTTTCCTGCTTTTACCAGTGGCTTCTTTGATGAGTCCAAGACATCTGTAAATTCTTCAAATTCTTCCGAAAACGATAAGATGAAGGTAACATCTTCTGGTCCATCTGTGTTTCCCTGCAGCTTAAATCCACGCACTTCGACCTTGCTGTCAAACTGTACTGTTAGCTTTGGGTGGTTTGCACCAAGGTTGTCTTCTGGGTTTGGCTGCAACTCGAATGTCCAAGGTTGGAAACTGTCGATAACAGTAGAGCCGTCTTCAGAAGCCGGCTCCGTTGACCGTCCTTTTTCCAGACCGTCTTCGCCTCCTATTGATTCCATACAGTATCCTAAAACGAAATACAGCGGAGGTGAAAGCGTCAAATGTTTTATAGAGAGAATTCGGATATTCCAGTTAAATATATCAATTCCAACCCAATCCAACCCGATCCGATCCGATCCGATCCGATCCGATCCAATCCAATCCATACAGCAAATCAAATTGAAACTTGAATGCATACCTGCTGTGGTCGATGTGGATGTCTGTGTGGTTGTTGTCACAACTGTTTTAAAGGAGGAAAAAGTTATGGTCAGTTTCAAGCGAGGGACATATGGATTTGGCACCGAGCAGTTTAACTTTGGACGATCAATTTGTCTTCACATTTCATCAGTGCAAATAGTGTTGTTATACCAGTGAACAACATTTTGTATGTTTCATGTTTACCTTTTGTTGTTGCTGCTGGGGTAGTGGTTGACACTTCTGTAGAAACAAAAAACGGGCATATTCAAAAAGTAGAATAAATATATGTCGTGTGATCAGACACAATCTGTCCAGGAAACCTTTATCGCTGGCACATGAAATAAAGATGGAAAATCATCTAAGGTAGATAATCAACACCAACCTTCCATGCAACCCAGGAAATCGACACGCAAACTACCACTCTCATCGTCGTCAATTGACACAACCTCCAGTCGAAGTTGATCAATATCAGTCACCGGACTCGGCAAGATCGCGGTCACAGGCTTTCCACCATTTAGAGTTGCCTCAACAATCTGGAAGATGAAAGAATGAACCATGTATCACCAGTCAATGAAATTTCACACTCAAGATCAAATTAGTTTATGTAAACACGTCAATGTAACCGAGTGTTTGATTCTTTCATTCTTTGTGGTATTTTTTAATGTGCATCTACTTAACCATTTTCAAATAGGGCCTACACTCGAAAACTTAAACAGAAGGAAAAAACAAGAAATACAATTTCAACTTACTAGGGTTCTACCAGATGAATCTAGCACATCCGTAAAAGTTGAAGTTGCTTCGTCCAGGACAGATAGGATAATTCGAGCCTTTTGGGGTTGATCGGTATTTCCCTGCAGTTTCAGGGCATGCACTTCAACCTTAGTATTGAACCTGACCACCAAATTGGGGTTGTTTTCGCGGTTGTCTTTAGGCTCTAACTGCAACGGGAATGTCCATGGTCTATCAGCGTTGATGTCAGTAGACTCATCCCCGGAAGCTGGAACGGTCGAGCGCTCACTCTCAAGTCCTTGTTCCCCGTCCATTGGCTCCATGCAGTATCCTAGAAAAAAATACAACGTGATCAAAATTGTCAGGATTTGAACTTGCCCGAGTATTTAAAACAGACAAGTAAAAACCAGATATTCTAGTGCAGTTCATGACATTCAGATCAATTTAGCTCATCCAACCAAACCACGACAAGCTCATTCAAAATAATGCGTACCTGCTGTAGTCGACGTGGATGTCTGTGTGGTTGTTGTCACGACTGTTGAGAGAGTGAAAAGGGTGAGGTCAGTGTACAAAGTGTGAAAACAATTCTGCTCACTGCCGTTGTTAGCATTGCAAAATAACCTAGTCTTCTGATTTGATGATGGACTTCTTATAAGGCATTAACGGCAGCATTTACCTTTAGTTGTTGTTGCTGGAGTAGTTGTTGACACTTCTGGTGAAGACAAAAAGCACGAAATTTATTAAAGTGAAATAGATGGTCTGAATGGACAAAATTTGCCAAGTAAACATTCATAACTTGCAATTGAATCAAGTTGGAAACTCGATATATGGAAGCTTATCAAAACCTACCTTCTGTGCAACCAAGGAAATCAACACGCACACTCCCACTCTTATCTTTGTCGATGGACAAAACCTCTAGTCGAACTTGATCGATATCAGTCACGGGCATCGGCAATATTTCAGTCACAGGCCTTCGACCACTCAGAATGGCCTCCACAATCTGACCAATGAAAACAGCGAATAAGTTAAGCAAGCATCCTACGGATTGAATGAATTTTGGTAATAGATTCACCGTCAAATCAATAGCCGATTCACTCAGGTCTGTTTTATTAATTTAAATGAAGCAAGCGTTCGGCTATATTCAAATAAACACAAAGAAAGAATGAGCAACAAAACGTCAACTTACAAGTGGTTTGCCAGATGAATCAGTCACATCCGCAAAGCTCGACGTGGTTTCGTCCGGGACCGACAGGATGATTCGAACTTCTTGGGACTCATCCGTATTTCCCTGCAGCTTTAAGCCATGCAATTCAACCTTGGCGTTGAACTTGACCACCAATTTGGGGTTTTCCTCGCGGTTGTCTTTAGGTTTGGTCTGTAATGTGAATGTCCACGGTGTATCGGCGTTGATGTCGGTTGACTGGCCCTCGGAAGATGGAACCGTTGATCGATCACTCTCAAGGCCCTGTTCTCCATCCATTGGCTCCATACAGTATCCTGAAAGAAAGTCCATCACGCCTGTTAGATTGATGCAACTTCTACCTGGTACGACAGCCTGTTGCAGCAAATTGAACAGCCAGATGAAATTCAAAGTTTAAAACGAGACAAAAAATACCCACCTGCTGTTGTCGATTTGGAGGTTTGTGTGGTGGTAGTCACAACTGTCGAAGGGAAAGACACAGAATAATACTTCAAAGCGTTTGTTAAATAGTCAAATGTTTGATACTGATTAGTATTTCCTTCATCTTGAAAGATTTTAGGATTGGCGACTGTTTAATCCAGGCACATAAACAAGAAAAGAAATCAATAAACATGGAAAAGGAAATGTGACTACCTTTAGTTGTCGTTGCAGCTGGAGTAGTTGCTGCAGGGAAAAATGGGGAACATTTAAATAAAATGAGAATTGCAGAAGTTGTTTGGCATAGAGCCTCATTTAGGAAATTCATGGGTGAGTTTACGTATGTTTCAAATGAGGTACTCACGAGGACGTCGTGGTGGTTTTGTGGTCGTCAATACGTCAGAACCTCCTGTAGGAACTGTTTGGACAAAAAACACACACTTGTGAATAAACTGAGTAAAGATCAAACCTAAAAGGTTGGGGACGGGTTATAGGTATGACTTATTCCATTTTAAAGCAAAGAAGTCAGTGAATATATTTGAAAAATCACATGGAAATGATATCTCGATACGGTCAGAATGTTTGCGTACCTTCCTTGCACCCAAGAATATCAACACGCAAACTACTCTCGTCGGTGTTGCTGGAAGATAACACCTCAAACCGAAGTCGTTCTACCCGTGGCAACGGAGTTTGCAGTTTTACAGTCTTAGGTCTTTCGCCACTGAGAGAGGCTTTGAAAACCTGTAATCATACAAAAAACAATTCTTTTTATTTTTGTCGGCCCAAATCGGTTTTTGTTTTACAGCGATATATTTACTTCCAGAACGAAAGTTTCTAATTTCATTTTGACACTAACAAAGAATGACATTCTACGCAATGTTTTCAAACACTTCTATTTTTCCTGCTTTTACCAGTGGCTTCTTTGATGAGTCCAAGACATCTGTAAATTCTTCAAATTCTTCCGAAAACGATAAGATGAAGGTAACATCTTCTGGTCCATCTGTGTTTCCCTGCAGCTTAAATCCACGCACTTCGACCTTGCTGTCAAACTGTACTGTTAGCTTTGGGTGGTTTGCACCAAGGTTGTCTTCTGGGTTTGGCTGCAACTCGAATGTCCAAGGTTGGAAACTGTCGATAACAGTAGAGCCGTCTTCAGAAGCCGGCTCCGTTGACCGTCCTTTTTCCAGACCGTCTTCGCCTCCTATTGATTCCATACAGTATCCTAAAACGAAATACAGCGGAGGTTAAAGCGTCAAATGTTTTATAGAGAGAATTCGGATATTCCAGTTAAATATATCAATTCCAACCCAATCCAACCCGATCCGATCCGATCCGATCCGATCCGATCCAATCCAATCCATACAGCAAATCAAATTGAAACTTGAATGCATACCTGCTGTGGTCGATGTGGATGTCTGTGTGGTTGTTGTCACAACTGTTTTAAAGGAGGAAAAAGTTATGGTCAGTTTCAAGCGAGGGACATATGGATTTGGCACCGAGCAGTTTAACTTTGGACGATCAATTTGTCTTCACATTTCATCAGTGCAAATAGTGTTGTTATACCAGTGAACAACATTTTGTATGTTTCATGTTTACCTTTTGTTGTTGCTGCTGGGGTAGTGGTTGACACTTCTGTAGAAACAAAAAACGGGCATATTCAAAAAGTAGAATAAATATATGTCGTGTGATCAGACACAATCTGTCCAGGAAACCTTTATCGCTGGCACATGAAATAAAGATGGAAAATCATCTAAGGTAGATAATCAACACCAACCTTCCATGCAACCCAGGAAATCGACACGCAAACTACCACTCTCATCGTCGTCAATTGACACAACCTCCAGTCGAAGTTGATCAATATCAGTCACCGGACTCGGCAAGATCGCGGTCACAGGCTTTCCACCATTTAGAGTTGCCTCAACAATCTGGAAGATGAAAGAATGAACCATGTATCACCAGTCAATGAAATTTCACACTCAAGATCAAATTAGTTTATGTAAACACGTCAATGTAACCGAGTGTTTGATTCTTTCATTCTTTGTGGTATTTTTTAATGTGCATCTACTTAACCATTTTCAAATAGGGCCTACACTCGAAAACTTAAACAGAAGGAAAAAACAAGAAATACAATTTCAACTTACTAGGGTTCTACCAGATGAATCTAGCACATCCGTAAAAGTTGAAGTTGCTTCGTCCAGGACAGATAGGATAATTCGAGCCTTTTGGGGTTGATCGGTATTTCCCTGCAGTTTCAGGGCATGCACTTCAACCTTAGTATTGAACCTGACCACCAAATTGGGGTTGTTTTCGCGGTTGTCTTTAGGCTCTAACTGCAACGGGAATGTCCATGGTCTATCAGCGTTGATGTCAGTAGACTCATCCCCGGAAGCTGGAACGGTCGAGCGCTCACTCTCAAGTCCTTGTTCCCCGTCCATTGGCTCCATGCAGTATCCTAGAAAAAAATACAACGTGATCAAAATTGTCAGGATTTGAACTTGCCCGAGTATTTAAAACAGACAAGTAAAAACCAGATATTCTAGTGCAGTTCATGACATTCAGATCAATTTAGCTCATCCAACCAAACCACGACAAGCTCATTCAAAATAATGCGTACCTGCTGTAGTCGACGTGGATGTCTGTGTGGTTGTTGTCACGACTGTTGAGAGAGTGAAAAGGGTGAGGTCAGTGTACAAAGTGTGAAAACAATTCTGCTCACTGCCGTTGTTAGCATTGCAAAATAACCTAGTCTTCTGATTTGATGATGGACTTCTTATAAGGCATTAACGGCAGCATTTACCTTTAGTTGTTGTTGCTGGAGTAGTTGTTGACACTTCTGGTGAAGACAAAAAGCACGAAATTTATTAAAGTGAAATAGATGGTCTGAATGGACAAAATTTGCCAAGTAAACATTCATAACTTGCAATTGAATCAAGTTGGAAACTCGATATATGGAAGCTTATCAAAACCTACCTTCCGTGCAACCAAGGAAATCAACACGCACACTCCCACTCTTATCTTTGTCGATGGACAAAACCTCTAGTCGAACTTGATCGATATCAGTCACGGGCATCGGCAATATTTCAGTCACAGGCCTTCGACCACTCAGAATGGCCTCCACAATCTGACCAATGAAAACAGCGAATAAGTTAAGCAAGCATCCTACGGATTGAATGAATTTTGGTAATAGATTCACCGTCAAATCAATAGCCGATTCACTCAGGTCTGTTTTATTAATTTAAATGAAGCAAGCGTTCAGCTATATTCAAATAAACACAAAGAAAGAATGAGCAACAAAACGTCAACTTACAAGTGGTTTGCCAGATGAATCAGTCACATCCGCAAAGCTCGACGTGGTTTCGTCCGGGACCGACAGGATGATTCGAACTTCTTGGGACTCATCCGTATTTCCCTGCAGCTTTAAGCCATGCAATTCAACCTTGGCGTTGAACTTGACCACCAATTTGGGGTTTTCCTCGCGGTTGTCTTTAGGTTTGGTCTGTAATGTGAATGTCCACGGTGTATCGGCGTTGATGTCGGTTGACTGACCCTCGGAAGATGGAACCGTTGATCGATCACTCTCAAGGCCCTGTTCTCCATCCATTGGTTCCATACAGTATCCTGAAAGAAAGTCCATCACGCCTGTTAGATTGATGCAACTTCTACCTGGTACGACAGCCTGTTGCAGCAAATTGAACAGCCAGATGAAATTCAAAGTTTAAAACGAGACAAAAAATACCCACCTGCTGTTGTCGATTTGGAGGTTTGTGTGGTGGTAGTCACAACTGTCGAAGGGAAAGACACAGAATAATACTTCAAAGCGTTTGTTAAATAGTCAAATGTTTGATACTGATTAGTATTTCCTTCATCTTGAAAGATTTTAGGATTGGCGACTGTTTAATCCAGGCACATAAACAAGAAAAGAAATCAATAAACATGGAAAAGGAAATGTGACTACCTTTAGTTGTCGTTGCAGCTGGAGTAGTTGCTGCAGGGAAAAATGGGGAACATTTAAATAAAATGAGAATTGCAGAAGTTGTTTGGCATAGAGCCTCATTTAGGAAATTCATGGGTGAGTTTACGTATGTTTCAAATGAGGTACTCACGAGGACGTCGTGGTGGTTTTGTGGTCGTCAATACGTCAGAACCTCCTGTAGGAACTGTTTGGACAAAAAACACACACTTGTGAATAAACTGAGTCAAGATCAAACCTAAAAGGTTGGGGACGGGTTATAGGTATGACTTATTCCATTTTAAAGCAAAGAAGTCAGTGAATATATTTGAAAAATCACATGGAAATGATATCTCGATACGGTCAGAATGTTTGCGTACCTTCCTTGCACCCAAGAATATCAACACGCAAACTACTCTCGTCGGTGTTGCTGGAAGATAACACCTCAAACCGAAGTCGTTCTACCCGTGGCAACGGAGTTTGCAGTTTTACAGTCTTAGGTCTTTCGCCACTGAGAGAGGCTTTGAAAACCTGTAATCATACAAAAAACAATTGTTTTTATTTTTGTCGGCCCAAATCGGTTTTTGTTTTACAGCGATATATTTACTTCCAGAACGAAAGTTTCTAATTTCATTTTGACACTAACAAAGAATGACATTCTACGCAATGTTTTCAAACACTTCTATTTTTCCTGCTTTTACCAGTGGCTTCTTTGATGAGTCCAAGACATGTGTAAATTCTTCAAATTCTTCCGAAAACGATAAGATGAAGGTAACATCTTCTGGTCCATCTGTGTTTCCCTGCAGCTTAAATCCACGCACTTCGACCTTGCTGTCAAACTGTACTGTTAGCTTTGGGTGGTTTGCACCAAGGTTGTCTTCTGGGTTTGGCTGCAACTCGAATGTCCAAGGTTGGAAACTGTCGATAACAGTAGAGCCGTCTTCAGAAGCCGGCTCCGTTGACCGTCCTTTTTCCAGACCGTCTTCGCCTCCTATTGATTCCATACAGTATCCTAAAACGAAATACAGCAGAGGTGAAAGCCTCAAATGTTTTATAGAGAGAATCCAATCCAATCCAATCCAATCCAATCCAATCCAATCCAATCCAATCCAATCCAATCCAATCCAATCCATACAGCAAATCAAATTGAAACTTGAATGCATACCTGCTGTGGTCGATGTGGATGTCCTTGTGGTTGTTGTCACAACTGTTTTAGAGGAGGAAAAAGTTATGGTCAGTTTCAAGCGAGGGACATATGGATTTGGTACCGAGCCGTTTAACTTTGCACAATCAATTTGTCTTCATCACATTTGATTAGTGCAAATAATGTTTTTATACGAGTCATGTTGGACAACACTGGCATATGAAATAAATCTGGAGAATCATCTAAGGTAGATGATCAACTCCACCCTTCTATGCAACCCAGGAAATCGACACGCAAACTATCACTCAATTGACACAACCTCCAGTCGAAGTTGATCAATATTGGTATCGATTAGTATTTGAATAGATCTCCTAATACGATTCATGTAGGATGGAACAAAACTCCATGAACCTTACATGATCGAGATAAAACACAAGCGGCATTAAAGGTACACATTGCTTTGGGTTTTGCGATTTGGGCTATAAAATTGAAATGGATATGGTTGGGAAGCTTTTTTTAAAGTAGAATATAAAGATTCACATAACTATCCCTTCAAATTGCGTGGTTTTTGTTTAATTTCGTGACAAATAACGGTCCGCCATTTTGTAGAACCAAATTGTTGACTCCACAAAATGGCGGACTGTGTTCACCAGTCGTATTTCCAGTCGCATCTGGTTGAAGTACGTTCTGTTGATCCATTTTGATGTACTGTGGCACGGCGCGCAGCACTGGCGATATGTGTCGAGAGGTAGAGAATTGTACCTGGCGATCATCTGATAGGTTCACAAGGCCACTGGCTGCGGCGCCAGCCTAAAGACTCTTACAGCGTATTTTGCGCAATATTTAGACGGTGGTATTTAGTGCTGGAAATAAGTCTATGTATCGCGGGTCAGATGTCAGGGGTAAGCGGCCAATTTTTTTGTTTTGTAATCACTACTCACTAATTACAACACATTATACGTGTTTTTTTGCATGAACAACTCTTATAAAAGATAAGGAACATTTCCAAACAGCAAAATTTCATGACATTTGAAGGCAATGTGTCCCTTTAAGTCTAGGTTGAAAGGGAAATGTGATTACCTTTAGTTGTCGTTGCAGCTGGAGTAATTGTCGTCATTGCTGCATCGAAAAATATAGAACAAATCTTGTAAATGAGAAGTTCATTTTTCCCAGGGAGAAAATTTGTGAGTCAAGAAATTCGCGGATGACTGATGAGTTTGAAACGAGGACTTACGGGGACGTCGTGTCGGTCTTGTTGTCGTCAATACGTCAGAACCACCTGAAGGAACTGTTTGGAGAAAAACAACCACACGTGTGACTAAACTGAGTAAAACGCCCGTATGGGCTCTCACTTTATAAAAACATCCTACACGTTCCTGTGTGAAGAAGTGTAAAGGACTATGTAGGATCCTATAGAATGTGTATTGGCCAGTTAGACAGTCATGATACCTATAGACTAATCCAACGAGCAAAATTAGAAGCCATCTTTGGGTACCCGATCGGGCGGTACTGCGCTCGCGCACGCGTCATACGCGTTCTTACTTTTGAGGCGCGTGTTTAGTTTGGCAATCCTATTGGTCAAAGGCGCAATGAGTGCGCCCGTATGACGAGCGCGCGTGTATGGTAACGTTCGATTGGGTACCCAAAGATGGCTTCTAATTTTGCTCCTCGGATTAGTCTATAGAGACCTGGCTTTCCTATATGAACTTCACATGATTCCTTTGGGATCATTTGTAAGGTGATGGCTTTCGTTTTACAACAAACACGTCTGAGAATATATTTGAAAATCGCATATATATATATCTCTCTCTCTCAGAAAGAGTCTGTGAAATCTTCAGACCTTTCTCGCTACCCTCTCTTGTTACTAGAAGACAACATAGTGAATATAAAGCGTTTTATATACCTTTGTCAACGGAGTTTGAAGTTTTACAAATAAAAGTCCTTATGCCTTGTCATTGGGTGGGTGAAATTAATGCTTTGGATGGCACTTTTCACAGGATTTTGTATATTCTTTGAGTTTCTACAAGAATTTACCTGTAGTTGTTTCTGCTGGAGTAGTGGTTGGCACATTTGTGGAGAGAAAAAGAAAAACAAAATTACAAGCGGAACCGCAGTTGTGATTAGACAAAAACCATACCTTATGAATGTAAGGCAGATATCAATATCGATACCGCTGTCTGTGTCGTTATCACACTGTTAAAAATGTCTCTGTTATTTCACAACAAATCCTATGTTACAAGGGTTATGTGTATGTACAGAGATGATCTGCAGACTGTTCTGTATATTTAGAGTACGAATCGTATTTTTACAATGACATTGTACATTCACAGAGGTATTTTGTGTACTGACAAAATATTCTGTGCTATCACAGGTTATTAATTTTCTGCGCATCTACAGAGCGCGGTTTCTAGTGTTACAAACTTTGTACAGTGTAATTAATGTACAATCATACATACTACATTTTCCTTGATTACTACAAAGTGTACTACAAAGCGCCTTTTGGTTTTGTATTCATTCGGTCGAGCCATTATGAAGTCATGGTTCCCCTTCAACCGTTTCGATTTTTGGAACATAAACGGGGATGTAATATGACATTATTTAATAATGTTTGGATAAAAAGAATTTTGTACATGAATCGCTTGACAAATTACCTATTATGATCACGAAAGTGTGTTTTTGGACTAAAACACAGCAATTTAACACGATTTTTGCCACACAAATTTCCTCAATTGTGATTGGTCAGCTGCCGCAGAATGAGATTCATGTAGGATAACAGAAGATTCTATGTGAATGAACAAGTCAACAAAGGAGCATTGTATAATTACAGAACTTCTTTGTACATGTACAGTTTACAATTGCGCAGTTGTTGATAAACAAGGAAAATGTTTGTAACAGAGTTTCTATGTAGTTATACAGAAATAATCTCTGTAAATCGTTGTACCACAACGTAATGAACAAGATTTTGTGTGTTATTACCTGCAATAAAACTGGTCTTTTTCTGTATTCAAGAATGAGGAATTTCAGAAAGGAGACATTATATCCAGAGAGAAATTGTGCCCATACACCAAGTGAAGTAACTAACTTAAAAAAGAGAGGTGTGGTTTCTTTGAAAAACCAGAGGGATAAACTCCACAGTATTCTCTGGCCGTCATGGAAAATGGGACGGGAAAAGAATCCAGTGGGGATGAGTGAAGTGTGAAACGCGATGCAACAAGCTTTGGGGTAGGATCCTTAACTTTAGTAAAGTGGGAAAATTGATCCCAGTGCGGAATCAGAGTTATGGGAGAGAGGACCATGGGCTTAGCCCAACTCTTCTACAACCAAATTAATAATTCACATGTGTACACTACTTCATAAAGATAAGTGACAAGCAGAAGCACCAGCCGTATGGCAACGGTACTCCATATTAGGAGACGTATAGTTGGAACACAAGTACATGATAGCACCAGGAGGTAAATACTTTCGAGTTCGATAACCTACTCGCATGGAGGCACTTTTGCAATCCTTGAGATACAATTCCCCAAAGTAAGATTGATTTGATAGTTAAAGACAAAAACCTTAGAGTATTTAGGCTCACCTGGTGTGGGTGTGGGGATGTTCCGTATTTGACCTGAAACAGATAATTCGCAAAATCCTCAAATTAAAAAAGTCCTTTCGAAGTTGCCGTCTAACTTTGTTGGCACAAATTGTCATCCAAATGGCCTTCTGTTTTTCTGAGATCGATTCCCCGCATCATCATTATTCAAAACTAACAGACAAAACAGCAACACGTTGTGAAAACATGAACAACGTCGGGGTGATTAGGTTTTAAAACGAGCATCTTTGCTGCCACCAAGGAAGACATCATTTGCTCGTTACTGCTTGAGCCAGTGGCGTATAAAGCGGTGGCGAGGGGGTAACTTTTCCCCTGGCCGCATTTGAGGCTCAACTCTTTATGAACACATACATAATAATAACAAAAATTAAAGATGGATAAAAGTGTGACAAATCCCCCCTAAGTGGTCATATTTCGCCACACCGAGTACACTACATCATGAACCGAGGGACCTATACCGAGGGCAGGCCATTTGCCGGTCCCGAGACTGGGGGTTTCAAACCCTAGTGTTGAACTCTTGGCATATGCGCAAAATTGTGAACACATGCAGGACCACAAAGTGCTTATGCGTAATACAAGTTGCATTTACCGTATTAAAGTGGAACATTCAGTGATATGTACTTTTCAGGCAAATTATTGTATACGTTTGCCTGCGTTGTAGTGACTCATTTTGGGAGTTTTTTAGGGGGGTAATTTCTGAGCGGAGGTCGTCACCGAGCGTTCGAACCCCCGAACCCCTCAAGCGTACACTGTTAGAAAGTTGGGCAAACAGATTACCCAACGTTGGTACAATAGTCAACATGTTCAACCTTTGGGTATTTTTTTCAGGTAATTTACCAACTGTTGTATAACCACAGCTGTGCACAAACCAATTGTGGGTTAAAGTGGGGTTAAACAACAGCTGTGGTTATACAACAGTTGGTAAATTACGTGAAAAATTACCCAAAGGTTGAACAAGTTGACTATTGTACCAACAGTGTACGGGCCAGGAGTGTGTCTCTACCCTTTTTTAAATTAATACAACACAACACAACTACTAAATAATATTACACAACGGTACATGTGAACCACCTATTACATCATTTTCAAATTTAGACCCATTAATACCAATTCCCAATAGGCACGAACTTACATGCACAGCACTCAGTGTCATCATCTTCATTCAGAACTAACAATTCGGTGAGCTAAAATGGACGGAAATGTAGAGAGAAAAAAATGTAGTTTAAAACGCTAATAATAGTTTTCCTACACACTTCCAACTAATGTATTCCAGACTTAGTACCATGTTTTCTCTACAATTAAGCTAACCGGTAAAAACACAAGTTTTGATAACTTTAAGAAATTATAAAATCATTATTTTTGACTTTTCTTAAAACCCCTTGCGTGTGGATGACGCCATAGGGCGCAAAAAGACGGTGTCACCAGGCCGGATGACGCCACTGGCCGACGTTTGTGCAGTTTCAATCCATAGTTGGATTATTGTGTATATCATGCTTGACTGCACAAACACATTGTAGCGGTTTGATTTGGCTACCAGAACCGCTGCAACACCCCGACGTCTCCCGTAAAATACCGTGCCCAAGGGGTTAACAATATTCGAAAGAAAATAACAACCATTTCAACATTTAATATAATTTACACCAAATGTGAAAACATGCGAATGATAGACGGACGATAATTTGTACTGGATTTTTTTTTTATTTGACTGAAGTGAGTACCTGGTTAGTTCTGGTACAGAAATCGCGCTATGGCTGCATTTATCAAAGTTACAATAATATACAGAGAGGTAAAGTGCATGTTTGAAAATACGCCTCACATACACATTTCGAACGCACCCAGATAAAAGTAGGGAAATACTCCAAATTCATTGCGATCATCTACAGAAAAGCCAATAGTAAATAGTCCAAGAACCAGGGGTCATTTATTGAAATGGTCAATGTTCTTAACAACGATATGTATAAGCCTTATTTCTCGTCATTAGGGGTGACGTCAATCATTAACTCCATGGTCCACCACCTCGGAACCTTACACCCAATTATGGATACCACAATGTGTATCCTCCCCCCCCCCCCCCCCCCCCCACCCAAAAAAAAAAAACACGAGATACATGGTCAATTCCGGTTAACAAATAATCCCTGGCTCTTGGACTACAAGATATTTCCAAAATATATATTCAGGGTATTGAACAAATCTAAATTCCGTTTTAAAAAAAGAGAAAAGCGATATCTTACAAGATCACACTTGCGATTGCACTCCTTGAAGCAGGTCATGCGTCCAGCCACACATTTGCAGACCTCACATGCTCTGTCGCCACTCCAAGTTTGACCAGACTAAAGCAAAAATATTCCATTGGTTTAACCTGTACCAATGCAAGCGTCTCAAACGTTTAAGAAGGGGGTACCGGTACCGGTATATGGATACAATAACATGACCTAACAGGAAATGATAATATAAAACGACAGTACTATAGTACTGCTAAAAGCGCATTACGTTATTGCAAGTGACTTACAATAGCTAACGGTAGAGGAAAACGAGAACTTCATTTTAAGTTACTCTTTTGTGGAGTTTCATCTCATATACGAAGGTGCGGTTCAAAGAAAACATAGAATATGGTGCAAAATGCTTCTTTCTCCCTTCAGCTTCTGTAAAAGATGAACTGCCAATGCTCTTTAACAAAGTCAATTTTTTTATTCTCAATATTTTTTTCAAATTTATCTTTCAATTTAACGAAACAGGTACTTTTCAGATTTTGAGCATCTACAACCCTCCACTGTAAAAAAAATCCCGTAAATCTTACGGTTAAAAGAATGGCAGATGTGCTGCCACCATTTTGCCTCAAAAAATACGGTCTAAGATAAAAATAAGGGGCAACTTCATTTAAAAAAAAAAACGGAAAATTAGTACTTGAGGTTAATAGGTTGCCATTAATTAATTGCAAATTAACAGAAATAAATAAGTTGGAACCAGACTAAACAGAAGTAACTTATACATTACCATGGCAAAGTGTACAAAATACCTACTAAACAACACAAACTGAATAATGTCGATCTTTATCTTTGTATTCAGCCTTATCCAGCCATTATACAGTCATGGTTTCCCATAAACAATTTCAATAGGCCTATTTGAGTACGAAAGGAGATGTAATACAATTCCTCACCTATGTTTTAAAACAATCTATTGTGGAATTGTTTGAATAAAACTTATTATGGTCGAGAAAGTGTTTTAGGACAAAACAGTGCAATTTAACATGACTTTTTGTGAACGCAAATCTCCTCAGTTCTGATTGGTCGTGCAATTCGGTCGATTCACAACTCAGTGCGGCGCCAGCGGCAAGCCGGGAAAGGCCAATTTCCCACTTTCGGGGTCGACATCGCGTCCAGCGCGCATGTATGGTGGATAGTACAGCAGTATGGATTTCGCGCGAATGCTAGTGGATGAGTTAAAGCAATTTTTGACTAGGCCCCCTAATCGCGGAATACATTGTGCGGAAAAGAAGAGAGAGGAGTTGATAGATTTAGCGGAGAAGGGGTGTAAGAAGTACGGTCGATGCATTGGCGATACCCACTTCCAGTTTTGCGAAGTTGACTTTTCCCCATGATGCACTGCGTAATTTGGTCTCTCCCCGGTTGCCGCTGGCGGCGCACTGAGTTGTGAATCCAGAGCTCCACTTTCACGGGTTTGCCGTAAAATGTAGCGCGCAGTAAATTACGGTCACCCACAGTAAATATGCTTTTCACCATAAAAAATTTGGAATTTTTTACACTGTACGTTCGCTGTCTCTTTTAAAAGCGAATAACTATTGTTAAGGTAGAAAAATATCAACTTAAAAAATATTATGTATTTTTCGAGGTGAAACTCGAAAGAGCACGGACAGTTTATCTTTGAAAGTACTGAAATAATTTTCAAAAATGTCCATAGAATAGACACATACACGTTGTTGACCAGTAAAACGACTACATAAAGTAAAAGTAAAAATATAAGTAAAAACATATTGTGTGACTTTTCTTGTTTGGGAAGCTCACCGAGTAGGTTATTCCTTTGTACATGCAGTCGCAGTGAAGCTCGTCTGACAAATCCTTGCAGTTGTAATCTCCGTCGCAGAATTTAGTGTCCGGGATGCAAACGTCCTGATCTGCACAACACGAGAAGCCTGGTGCACATGTGCAAGTTGGGGGAGGCTTGTGTGAACAGGGCTTCTTCGTGACGGTTATAGCTATTTCAAAAACAAAATTTACGTTTCACATAATTTATCTGGAAACTTCATATGTTTAGTCTTCAACGTTTTTTCTCCTATACTAAGGGTGTAATGAACATAGGATAGGTTAAACAAATTATGAACATTAAAACATTTGGGGTATTAAAAGAATGATATAAAGGTGACACATGTACTTCACAATAGTGACGCACATTGACCTGGTGGCGCAGGGGGGGGGGGGGGGGGGGGGACGTGGAGCCATTTAAAGGTGTATTGTACTATTACTCTGAAATATGCCACATGCATGTCACCGCCGCGAATTCGTTCGACTAAAAAAATTACAACGGAGGGGGGGGGGGGGGGTGGGGGGGAGCGGGTGGGGGGGGGGGGGGGGGGGGGGTGGGGGGGGGGGGCTCAAACCCCTCGTGTCTCCCAGGTGCGCCAATGCATGATAAAGAATTTACATCATTTTCATTTTTCTGCCTGTCCAAACAGCGTATACAACTGTGTACGTGAGTGTGCACTTTAAAAGATATAGATCATCGATCAATCACCAAAGTTGGTTCTTGTTTAAATGATTGAGTTACGTCTTCCTTTTAATCTATGAAGTTGCTTGCAAAATATGCGGAGAAACACATTGTTGTGTGTGTTGCTTTCTGCCGTGCGTTTAAAAGTGTAAATCGACGCAAAAACAATCTTAAACATTACTTATCCGTTTTGTATAGCAAAATATCGTTATCAACAGTATAGAAGAATCTAATTTAAAAACATGGCAGCTGCTACACTCACCTGTTTCTGTGCAGTTTGTTCCGGAACATTCCAAATGACCACCATTACACATACTACGGTTCAAAGAAATCATTATAAACCGTTATACTGACGTTTTCGAGCATAGGGAGACCGGTTACCGTTTTTCTTTGGGTATGGGGCGACCGACCGCCTTAGGGCGACCGATTAACGGTCGCCTTAAAGGATAAGCAATAGGAAAAGTTTGGGTTAGGTTACATTTTTTTACATGCAGAAACGCCATAGACCGGTCGCCCTAATGCGGGAAGGGGCGTGTTATATATAACGGTTTATATATAAATATTTATATTTATATATTAATATGGGTCATAATTTTTTTAACTAATCGATATGACCTAAATAGCAACGCAAATTATCATTATCTTAACAGAATGCAGAGCTTACATGTTATATGGTATCAGAATTGCTAATCTAACAAAAATGGACCAGGAACGGGCGATTATGCATCACTGAACATGTTGCAATTAATAAACAAGAGCTTTCTGTATTGTGCACGCCAGCAGCCATCCGGGGTCCAACTCGGACAATACAAAACTTTCTAGGTGAACTTTCTCAAAAAATTCATTTTGAGATTTATTATCGTTAATTTGAGTTTCCCGGTTTCCTTTTGTCATGACTGATGAACTGATTACGCCGAGGTGGAGTTGATAATGTATTGCGTAAGTATCAACTTAAGCCTAGGTCACACTGTCTCGATTTTGACGACGATAGCCCACGATTTACAAAATCCGGGTGATTCGTGGACATACTCGTAGCAGCATCTTGGTGAACCCTGATGAATCTTGATGAGTCGTGATGAATCTTGGCTACGGTTTCCCTATGGTTTAGCTGCGATTCCACTACGATATATGACGATAACACCACGACTAGTCCCGATTGACCACGACTACGCGACTATTGATGCCGATGTCTCTACGATTTGTCGAGAATGCGCTACGATTCGCCACGATTGGCCTATGTTAGCGCTACGATGGCGCTACGACTGTTCACAAATCTTCCCGATGTCACATGATGATCGGCATAAAACGGGCAGCGCTGCTGCTGGACAAGTCATTCTACACGTTGCCATCGATGACTAGCCAGATCCAGATTTTGGGCTCATATATATCGGAAATTCGCCTGGAATCGTAGTGAAGCGTGACAAATTTTGGTAAGTCGTAGGTCCATCGTCATAAATCGTTGGTAATCTTAGCGCAATCGTCTGTAATCGGCTGTAATCGTAGAGTAGTCCTGACTAGTTCTGACGCTATCGTACTAGGACAGTAATACACCCTAATAGACCGTAGCAGGTCGTGATGAATCGGCTTCAAAATCGTACAGACATCGTCGATATACATACAGAGGTCGTCGATATTCGTAGTGTCATCGTAGACGGACCGTGAGTATACGTAGAAGGGTGCGATCGGGGCACTTTTCTCCCGATTCACCCTGATTAAAACTGCTACGACTAATCGGGGGCTATGGTCGCAAAAATCGTGAAAGTGTGCCCTAGGCTTTAGCTACCCAACCTAATAGTATTGGGGCAATTCACAATACAGTGTGCCACCCAGCGGTTGCACCTGACAGGCCATTTTCAAACTTCGTGGTCTACAAATTACCCATGTCCCCTTGTTGATAATCAAAGAAAAGCCTATCAGCAAGCAGCAACAACTTTAAAACTACTTAAAAGCTCGCGCGTACCCTTGTACAAGTTTTGTATACTTCGCGCAAAATGAGACATCATTTGTTTAAACGGACGCATCAACCTTATCAAATGCGCAGTACTTAAAATTGCCTCTTCGTGACAATATCTTGGTGGCGCACTGTATAGGTGAATCTGAGGTCACAAACCCAAGATAAAAAGCTTGTTGTTCTTACCACTGCATGCAATCCTCAACAACCAGTGCCCCGTGCTTTATCTGCACTCGGCCGTTATCGATGTAGCAGGGGCACAACTTTCTCTCAATGCACTTGTCGTGGAACAGAACCTGTCCCTCGGGGCAGTGGCAGCCCTCCACACAGTGGGTCTCACAGCCGAAGTCCTCGTGGGCGTGTAAAGGGTAGCAGTGGTCCGGGCAGACTTTCCCACAAGCCTGATAACGTCTTCCGTTCTCACACTGCAAAGCTGAAAATAGGAAGCGTAAAATTGCTTACACCGTGGAAGAGGTAATTACGAGGTGCGATCAAGAAGTCCGAGACTGCGCCTATAACAAGCAAAAACCATACGTGATTTAAATCTGGCCGCCATCTCCTTTAAAGTAAGTCCCCTTGTGCAGCGATACACTGCTCCCAGCGCTCCTGCCACGCTTGGAACGCTCTCTGGAAATCCCGTTCCGTAAGCGCGTCAAGCACCATCTTCGATTCTCGCTGGATCTCATCCACAGTGTCAAAACGGCGACCCTTCAGCTTGAACTTCATTTTGGGGAACAGAAAGAAGTCGCAGAGAGCCAAATCCGGCGAGTAGGGGGTGGGGGCGACGATTGTGTTGTTGCGGGCGAGAATCTCGCTCGTTTTTAACGCGTTGTGAGCGGGCGCGTTGTCATGTTGGAGCACCCAATTGCCAGCTCGCCACAGTTCAGGCCGTTTGCGCCGAATGTTCTCCCTCAGACGCCTCAGAACGGCGCAGTAGAACTCAGCGTTGACAGTCTGACCATGGGGGAGGTATTCACGGTGCACAACCCCACGAATGTCAAAGAAAACTATGAGCATGCTCTTAGTTGCGCTCCTGACCTGACGCGCCTTCTTCGGTCTTGGAGACTGCGGGATCTTCCACTGCGAAGACTGCTGTTTGGTATCTGGATCCGTAGACCCAACTCTCGCCACCGCTGATGATCCTCGACATGAAGTTTTGGTCATCCCGGGCCTGTTGACGCAGATCCTCGCAGACTTCGACACGGTGCTGCTTCTGCTCAAGTACCAGTGGTCACAAAAATGCGTGTAACACAGGTGCTGATGTTGATCAAGCGATGTAACTTGGAATACTTACTCACGAAAGTTATTGCTTACACCTGTTATTCACATGCTGCGCTCCATTCGTTCGCAACAGGAACAGTCTCGGAACTTTTTGATTGCACCTCGTATTTAGTTATTGTCGTAATTCCTAGCATCAGGCACGAACTGAAGATGTGAAAAATTCCGTGTATTATTACGTTTGTTCTTACATTAGTCTCCTTACGGGCTACCGAGAAGAAAGGGTAACAATGGGGACAATGTACCCCACGAGGGAGTCTTTAGAAATCGAGGTACACAACAAAGTTAACGGAAGTACAAGGAAGCCATTTTAATGGCTCTGCTATTTACATTCCAATCTTAGCAAAGGCCCAGAGCTTTTTTCACTGAGTGTCTCTCCCAATGTTCCCCTTTAAACCAGAGACAATAACATGGCATGTTTTCTAGTGAGCAGGAGGTCGTGGGTTCAAGGCCCACCCGAGTAAGCCTGTGATTTTTTTCACACAGGCTCTTGGAAAGCACTGAGCATCCAGTGCGCCATACACCACAGCGGGCAAGGGAAAATAGCTGTCTCTTAATTTACAGCATCCCCAACGTAAAGTCTACCTTCTCGCTGACTACGCGGTACCCGCTGCTAAATTTTATTCGAACCGACCAGACCACCACGGCGCGCTCGGTGGTCAAGTCCATGGTTGAGACGTCTGCACCAGTGAGTAGGTGGTCACGAGTTCGAGTCCCACCCGAGTAAGCCTGTGATTTTTTTACACAGGCTCTCCGAAAGCACGAGTACACAGTTCATCATACACTACGTCGGGAAAGGGCAACAAGTTGTCTTCTAATACATCATCCCGACGTAAGTTTCCCCCTTCTCGCTAATTATCTTTCCTAGTGCTTCTCTTAAGTTTCCCAGGATACTACACAAACAACAAAAATTATCTTCATTATGTAGGAACGTAGGAAAATGACAATTAATAAAACATGACGTTGCACCTACCACAGTAGCCATCCGATCGCCACGCCACGGCAACGTTGTTTTCGTTGCAGGCAAAGGCGTATGCACTGATGGCGTTGCACATGCATTCGCAGTCAGAGCCCCTATCACAGGCGCACGTATCGAAGACACATGCTTGGAAGTAAGGTTCCGGATCAACCTAGTAGTTGAGTTGGCACAAAACAAATTTCATTAGTGGCAAAAACAATAGACAAGCTTCATCTTTGTTCATAAATCGTTCCATTTGCAGGGGCTGACCCGGGTTTTGATTAAAAGGGGTGGGTCAGACGTGACCGGATGCCGACTGTACCTGCGCGTTCCATAGGCATACACCCGCTGGCAGGGGGACATGTTTCGCTAAATTGTTATACTATACGCTTTTGTCTCCATTGCCGAGGTTGGCATTTTACTGATACTTTATTTGTTTGTTTTAGCTTTTTGCGGTCGGAGAGGAGAAGACACCGATTTGTTCTGCCGTTCATTTTAGAACGCCTTTACTCCCTTCTGAGCCGTAACACGTGACATGTATTACATAGATGCAAAAAAAGGGATAAGATGGTTTAATCTCACAGCAAACGAAACGGTACACGAATTTGTTTTCGTAGTCCAGAATTGCCAGAGTGTTTCTGTGTACTTGGATATGTGAGCTGCAAGAAAGGTTCTCGGACTCCATACCACAATAGACCCAAGACGTGATGACGTCACGCTTTGTTTACATGTGCGCTTTCCTATGGGAGCCAGGTCAGGGCACCAGACAACGTAGGGACATATGAAAGCGCACATGTAAACAAAGCGTGACGTCATTACGTCTCGGGTCTATTAGTACAAGAAAAAGAAATGTAAATGGAGCAGAGGATTCGAACCAAGGACTCGTACTCCAAAGCCTTACGCTCTACCAATATAGCCACAACAGCAGGTCAACGAAATCGGTTTACTGCAACCTTATACAGTTTTCTAAAGACGTCACTTTATCTAGCGCCCTCGTGCGATGCTTATTTAAGTTAACTTAATAATGAATATGCATGACGGCAATTGTGGTCTACAAAAATGACAAACGGTACAGAGGGAAATGATGCGTGGGTGGCTTTTCTGATACATTGTGACCTTGCAAAAATCAGGTCATGGTTCATGATCAGAACAGTTTTCAAAAAATTAACCTACGTAAATGACTTACGAGATTATGACACGACGCAAACACTGACTTCTTAATAATGCCGCACGCAGTTTCCGCCCATGGTCGACGGTGGGGTGCGGCATCACAGGGTTGCAGTAGCTCATTAGGCTCGGCGCAGTTCTGCACGGATCGCCAACTGTGGCCGAACAAGTGCGGCATGGCCTCAATCTGGCGATTCCGGGTTTTGAAGTCGTCGTTTGCGTCCCCGTTAAAGTCGCCGCAGAGACCGCAGACTTGTCCGGCGAATATGGGGTCTAAGGTGACGTGAACGCTGGTTCCGTAGTTCCACTGCAAGGTGATACCTGGACGTGTGCAACATTACATGAAAGTGTTTATGGCCACAAGAAATAAATATAGACTATTTTCTTGGGGAAATGAGGAACAAATTGTCCCTTTAGGCCTAAGTGTCCATCAATAGAAATTGTACATCAATAGAAATTGTGTGCGCATGAGGTAACTAATGTGGTACGTGAGGTTGTTGAAATAATTCAAGTTAGTAAATTTTCTCTTGTCCACTGAAGTGCCTCAATTACCAGATTTTAATTATTTTTGCGCATAGAATCGGACAATTGTTTGGAGAGTAGGCCTATGTTCTGAGAAAAGGAAAATTGACCCGACTTACTCATCTGCTTCTGAAATTTGAAGCCCGTGTGTGAACGACGAGATCGAATGTGCTGTTTTGAAAATGCTTCATAATTATGTTCCAAGCTTCGCATGGCGAATTATTAGAGGTCGCCAGACTGGGGTTTTATTTTTATGCCAATCTGGGTTTTTTCTCCGAACCGATCCAAGAGTACCCGGAATGTTTTGTTTGCAAACTGTCTGTAAAAATCAGGGGGTATTTGGGATACACCTGCAATCGTTGGACCACGTAAGATTCGCATTGGCAGAGCTTTATAGAGGACATACCGTCAGGTGTCTTTATGACGAGATACAGCCCAGCTTCCTCGACCTTGAATCGAGCATGCATGTCAATCTCTGGATTCCTAGAGACACTGTAAGCGCTTCCCCGCACGAGGTGGATGGTAGTGTCGTACAACGTGAACTTGATAGATTTGGTGCATGTCACGCCACCCTCACCACAGGGAATGTTTTCAATGAGAACACGGAAAGATCCCTCGGAGCCGCCGCAGAAATCCTCGACCAAAGTGTACTCACAGTCACCTGTTTGTTCATCATTCCGTAAAATGTTAGTATTTTAAATTAGTTGTCTTCACGAACGACTGACACAGTCACATATAAATTGAAAATTCAAAGTTTAGACAGTCTTCTTATTTTATGAAAATTATTTGATTATGGCATTATTTTTTTCTGAAACTCTTTTTTGTGAATGACGAGCTTACCTTGGAATTTATACCTCCTCATGTCGAACGATACGAAGTGTGAATCTCCATACGAGCTACATGTAGCTGTATTTGGATTAAAGAATTAGAGGCAAATCATTTTTATTATCATTATAAGCTGCTTCATGTATCACCACAGTGGTACAGACAAATTGTAATTAGTAAGTAGCCTAACAAGTGCATAAATTGAGCGGCAAGCCGACAGAATTACATAAACAGTGGATGTAGATTTGACTGTGAAATTCGTTGTACTGATTTGGTACTGTTCACACATGTCTGAAGGCTGGTCTTCATATAGGCATACTCACATGGACAAGTGTCATCATCACAGATCCACCTGTGGTCGATGTTGCACATACTGAAAATATGACATTGGAAAAACAATGCATAAAATCATAAAGGTTTTAGCTGCACAATCAATTTTATTGCACAACATAAAACATGAAGATATAGGTATTACACATTGTTCTGGTGAAATACATCAGATGAACCTAACTAGAAGACGGAAATTTCTCAACGATAAATATTTTAATACCCATTTTTAAACTTGATCTTTTTGTTCGTCAAACAATCCACAAGGGAAACTGACTAGGTAAATTTGAATACATTTTCAAAGGTTCGAATCCCGGTGTGATCCCTGGCTATACGGCATTCTGGGTTCATGACTTCTGACTAGCGCCCACCCAACAAAGATACTGACAATGTTGGGAGACCGCCAACATAGGGCGAGATAGCTCAGTTGGTAGAGCGCCGGTACGGTAACCCAGAGGTCGCAGGTTCGAATCCCGCTCTTGCCAGTTTCTTTGTTCACTTTGAAATTGATATTTTTGTGTGTACTTTAATGAACAAGATTATTCAACAATCCACATTATTTTTGTCCGGACATTAAAACCAGGGCCGGATCCAGGGGGAGGGTTGGGGGTGGAACCCCCCCCCCCCCCCCCCCACCTCCCACCCCACCCCTTGTTGCCAATTTTCTTTTCTTGTAAGAGCCTACGCCTAAAGTTGCAAACCAGAAAAGCAAAACCCTGTAAAGGTCTTAAAACAAAGAGGTTAAATGGTGCCACCAACATTGAGAAGTGTCCATCCCCTCCCCCTGTAAAATTGTACCATTGTACCAATTGTACCTGCAAACAATCCTGGAGCCGCCCCTGAAAATAACGAGGGATCAGAGTCAGCCACACGACAGCTCATCGCTCCAGCTGCTCATTATATCATTTGATAGCCACTGGAACGAATGAGCTGCCGTAGCGCCGTGTCCTGATCCTTCTTTGTAACAAACGATTACTCCTGGAGTTAATCTGGAATTCAGCGTGTTGTGGATGATGACAGTCGGAAAGAACTGTCTCTATTTTATTGTACATAAGGCACTTATATAATGCTTTGGGGGACTCTTGTTTTAGACCAATAGCTTTACTTGCATGTTTTACTATTCTGTCCAACTTAATCCGATCCTGGGCCCTCATGTTCCCATAAACACAGATAAGGCAAAATGTGAGAATACTCTGTACAATATAGACTGGTTAAACATTTGTAAAATCGTGTTGTCGACTTGAAAAGACTTCAGTTTACGTAGGAAAAAAGAGGCGTTGTTGCAGCTTGTTATATTTTGATTTGGCACATACGTCAAATTTCAGTTGGTCATCAAATTCAGTTCCCAAGTATTTATATACAGACACCATTTCAACACATTCACCTTTAATGATAAAGTGGTGTAATTGGTGATTTCCTTTTCCTTAAACTAATCACCATCTCTTTGGTTTTGTTCATAATGATCTGAAGGTAATTTTCATCCCACCACTGAATAAAACGTAAGTTACGGCCCATTATGTCCGCATGGACCATTATGTCCGCGCGCTTTTTCAGGCCCATTGTGTCCGCCTAATATGTCCGCAGGCCCATTGTGTCCGCCCATTGTGTCCGCAGGTCAATTATGTCTGCTCCATTGTGTCCGCATGGCCCATTATGTCCGCCCCATTGTGTCCGCAGGCCTATTATGTCCGCCCCATTGTGTCCGCAGGCCTATTATGTCCGCCCCATTGTGTCCGCAGGCCCATTATGTCCGCCCCATTGTGTCCACAAAAAAAGTGCGGACATAATGGACCATGCGGACATAATGGGCCGTAACAAATGTGCTACCTCATCAGTGAAACAATCTAGAGATTCTTGTTTACCATCTAGAAAGCCAACAATAGCAGACTTACCACTCAATACAGACTCAACACAGACTTACCACTCGTGACAATCCATCGAAACCTTTTCGTACACCTTGTAGCTTCGGCCATTGTAATCGCAGGAACACTCTTCGACGTTGATGCAAGTTCCCTTGTGGAGTACCTTGCCCTCCGGGCAGCCACATCCAGGTGTGCAGATGGTTTTCACGCACGGCAGGTAAGCATTTTGACAGTTCCTTTCGCACTCTTGGCACATGAGCCACTCCATTCCTTCAGCGCAGCTTTCAGACGCTAACATGCAATGGTAAAATGGGGTCGCAGTGCTTATGATTGATAACAGACATAGGCAACGAAAGTGTGGGGCTTTCGGGATGAATCCCCCACCTAAGGATAATGATCCGTTTTACGCTGAGCACATGTGTTGCCTGTACCCCTAGTTCACAAAGATCCGCCCTCGAGTGACTGTGTGAGGGTGACTGTTGTTTCTTGAGTAGGCCACCCTCCACCAAATGTTTAGAAGTTTACTCGATCCGCCTATGGCAGAGTAATTTATGTTGAATTGAGCTTTTGTGAACAGTTTCTTTTATTATTGCAGGATCAAACCATTTTAACTAAATCCATACTTTCCATCCAGGCCCTATTACATTCAATTATGGCCGTCCCTGTACTACTGTATTCTAATTTGATTTCAAAAGTTAACAATTTACTTACCTGTACAATCCCTCTCAGTACAGGTATAAGTTCCGGCAGAACAGTAACTATATTGGATGAATTATAAGCATGAATTGGAATATTTCAGGCGTTTTATATTGCAATGGGTTATAAGACTAAACTACATTTATTATAAATATAAACTATCAATGGCAGTGTGTAAGCCGAATTAGAAACTGTTTAAAAACTGACGTAATATTATGAAAACAAAGTCGTAAATATATAAATATTATATTATTTCTACAAAA
Source organism: Hippasteria phrygiana (assembly GCA_037893225.1). Taxonomy (NCBI): domain Eukaryota; kingdom Metazoa; phylum Echinodermata; class Asteroidea; order Valvatida; family Goniasteridae; genus Hippasteria; species Hippasteria phrygiana. Next base: position 40,488 of record JAZGUH010000047.1, on the reverse strand, counting down.
AACAAACACAATATTCAAAAGGAAATTGCAAAGGACATACAGTACAATTTAACTAACAGAAATTACGTGGGGTTACAATTGAGCTTCTGGCAATTTCTGTCATTACTTACCACAAAATCCAAAACAACTACCATTTGCTTTCTAACGAACATTTCAAAACAAAATAGGTGTCCCGTTCATCTGTATTAGTCTTTTTTTATACTTTGTTCAAAATTTGCGGTGTGACGTACCATTCATTGCATCCCCTTTTCCATGACTGTCTAGATTCGTACACCACACCGTCTACCTCACAGGAGCAATCTTCAACAAGGACGCACTGACCAGACCCGACGTCACGAACCTATTTTCCGTCACGGTGACAAAAAGAGCATTCATAAGATCACCAGCTGTTCTCAGTAACTCAAGTAAACAATTTCACTGTCCTCAAGAATAGACTGAAATAACTGTTTCATGAAGAAGATACGCACCTTATTCTGATTTGCTGACAATCAAATTCTACGTCAAAATGCATCGATCTAAAACTGGAAAGTTGCATTCTTGTGACATAGTGGCTGGATATCAAATTCAAATTGACAACAACCCAGACGACACCAACAAGGCGTTGCTACTCACCCTGCCCTTCGGGCACTGGCAGCCTTCCACACATTCTTCATGGCAGGGAAGATTTGTCGCCAGGTCTCCACAACCCAAGTCACAATTGGATCCGCACATTTCATAGACCTCTCCAGTGGGGCACACAATGGCTGTGAAAATGTCAAAGACAAATTACGTCATTACAAATATACAAGTCAGTTTCTCTCTATGTTTTACTAGTCCACGAAAGATTCCACTGAAACGTCCCTAATTAAAGTCCCGATCACTAATTAGATGCTCCCTTACCTAAGAGAAAAATACTGGCACAGATAATATTAAAATGTCAGATTGATTAAGTCAGTTGTTCATACTCTTTTCTTAAATCATACAAAATATGTTGTTGGAAAGGAAGGAGGAGGCCTCTTTTCACATCTATTTTAACAACCTGACACACAATATTATCCAAGATACCCCACCATTTGGTTCAAGATGTTTTTCCTGACATTGAATCGTCGAGATCGATTCAAATCATTCAAATCATTACTTACGACAAGTGTGTGCGCTTCGCCAGAGAAGGATTAACCCAGCTGCCGCACACTCACGGGCGTAGGTAGCAAAGGCAAGGCACTGACACCGGTTGTCGCTAGCGTGGCATCCACAAACAGCTTCTCGGCACTGCTCCTCGTACTTATCGACTGGGATGAGTTTGTTGCACTCGTCGAACGGTGGCTGTCGCAGCTTCTTGCAGATGCCGTCGGCGAGGGGCACCCGCTGGGAGTGTAGGTCGCAGGGCCGGAGCGTTACGTCCTCTTCCACGTCGGGGCAGTGGCGACCGATCTTCCACGAGTTGCCGAAGACGTTGATCTGGGCCTTGGCGTCCAGGCCGGACTGAGCGACGAAGTCGTCAATCTGTTTGTTGTTGTAAGTTCCACAGAGGCCCCGAACCTGTTACGACAATGGGTACATTTCAAATCCTTGCGGTGTGCTAACTGCTCAGTGTAGTGAATTTGACGAATTTGAGCAGTTGGAATAATATTAAGATTTCCATTATTCTGGACTTGCAGTGGAAGACATACTTAACATGCCAGGTTATTTGATGATGACAATAAATTTGATCACAAATGGTAATATTTCATCAACTTCGCAAGAGAACTGGTCAACAGAATCAAGGCCTGCAAACACACCCAAGTGTGTAAACACCTTCAGCACTTTAAGCCAATAAGTAATACCTTTGTTTGCCATTTTGGATCTAGTGTGACATATAGCTGGCTGTCTCTCCCAAGCAGTATGTCAATGCCATGTTCGACAACTGTCAAACGCGTGAAGATTGACGAGACCTGCCGGGCCACTACGATGGAACCATCTGGTGTACTTGAATGGAAAGGCAGTGTATGGGACGTCTGGCTTGTCTGCGGTTTCGATACTTTTATAGATGCTTGTCCACTCAGTCTGTTCATTAAAAAACAAGAGTTTTTAATGTGTAGTCCTTTTTCTTGATACGCCCGTTTCTAAAATACACCCTCTTTTTGACATAAACTATGCCATTTATTGACGACGCTTAAGAATAAAACGTCGATGAGAAGACATGAAGAAATATTCAAATGTTTTGATACTAATAATAATAATAACAATACCTCCAAATGGGACATTTGGGAGACATTCCCATAGACTTGTGCACAACGTTTTTTCCGACTTTGATGTGACCTTATCCCAAATATTACCTGTTGAAACCCCACGAAAGTTGGTATATTTATGTTTTGGACCATTCTCTATCGATATAACTCAGTTCCGACAGTAAAATTCTCAATATTTAAGGGGGCTGGGTACTTAGGGAGACATGGAAATGTCTCCCTAAGTACCCATGTCTCCCTAAGTAATGATTATGAACTACTAAATGTCTCCCTAATATCCTATTTAGGCTAATAATTGTTTTTACTGAATTGCCTAATGGGGCGACACATGATGGTACAAAAGAGTGGGTTCGGGTGACCGTGGTGAATAGGGCGATACATATTGTCGCCCTATTCAAAAGTCGCCCCTTTGGAGTGTTTTTTGGTAGGGTGCGTGGGGAAATGCTCTAGATGGGCGCCACTGATGTCGCCCCATTGGGGTTATCTTGGGTAGTGTGGCCCGTTTGCGGCATGCGTAGTAATTCTAATAATTATAATAATTCATTCTAATAACTTAAATAATAACAATAATTATAATAATAATAATAATAATTTTTAGAAATCTCCTGGATGCAGCAAATGGGCGACTTTGCCCGAAATAACCTTATTGGGGCGACACGAGTGTCGCCCATTTAGAGCACTTTCCCCACGCACCTTACTAAAAAACACTCCAAAGGGGCGACTTTTACAATAGGGCGACAGTTATGTGTCGCCCTATTCGACCAGGTCACCCTAACCCACTCTTTTCCAGGATTATGTGTCGCCCTATCCGGCAATTGAGGAAAATTCAGGCAGTCATTACACATAATAAAATACAACACAAACACATAAAAAGCCAAGTACACCTACAAAACATATGAAGAAAAAATATTAAAAAGGACTGCTACAAATATTACACAAAAAGAAAGAAGGAGAAAAGAGACATCAACAACAAGAAAGTGACAAGACGGAACACAGACAGTGAAGGGCTGCCAAGGAGTAGACTAAAAAAAGTGAAGTTAAACATTGTCGCCAAAAGGCGTGTCTCTCCACCCTTTACAACATAAAACACAAACACATACTCTAAAAACTGTGTTTAGCAATTATACACAATCTTGCTATCAGTTTGTAAACATTTTCAAAGTGAACAAAGAAACTGGCAGGAGCGGGATTCGAACCTGCGACCTTCGGAGTACCGTACCGGCGCTCTAAACATTACGTGTCCAATTGACCTATCGCGGTCGAATCGCGGCAACGCAGCTTGTGACTTATTGTCCAATCACATCAATTATAATTCTGAGACAAACAAAAATTACCACACAAAATTCCCATAAGTTTGTCTAAAGGGCCTGTCACACCAAGCCGATTTGGCTCGCCGGAGCTATACCGGAGCAACAATTTGGCGATTGTCGGGGATCGGTACTAGTACGGCAGCGCAACGGTATCACATCGCTAAGAACGGTAGTACATCGTCAGGACATCGTCAGAAAATTTAGCAACGGCAGGCGACGATAGACATTTTTGAACATGCTCAAAAATTTATAACGTTGCGCTGCCGGAGCGAGCAACGGGACTACAACGGCAGTACAACGGCAGAACTCCGGTATGGCCTCGTTAATGTCGGTAGGGCACCGGTAGCGGCCCGTAATGGATCGGCGGCTCTCTGGTGGCCTCAATGTGTACCGTACTAGTACCGATGTGATACCGTAGTACTACCGAATACCACCGAAGTAGTACCGATGCGCCGCCGATGTGATACCGGAGCTCCACCGTCACACCGTACTTCGGTATCACATCGATAGCACAACGGCAGCGCAACGGTATCACTCCGCTATAGCTCCGGTCAACAGTGGCACATCGGTAGAACAACGGCGGCGCATCGGTATAACATCGGCGGCGCATCGGTAACACTAAGGTGACAGAAAAGTGGTATTCGGTAGCACATCGGCTCTTATATCGGTAGGACAACGGTAGAACAACGGTATCACAACGGGAACGCCGGTACTACATCGGTATTGCTACGGCCAATTTTGATTTTTCAAGTGCTTTCTCGCCGGAGCTCCGCCGATTTTCTCGCCGTTGTTAATTCTGTGCTCCGGTTTAATCCCGGCGAGGTACATCGGTAGTGTGTGACAGGCCCTTAAGGGGCGTGGTTAACTCGTAAACGGCGATTGGTCAATTCCTAAACATCAATGTTCAATGGCTAAACACCATCCGTCAATACGCTAAACATGTTTAGTTTGTACACGTGTTTACAAACTGATAGCAAGAAAGTGTTTAGAAAAGTGTTTCATTGCTAAACACTGTGTTTACAGTGCAGACAAGGCATAATGCACAACACACAACACATGGGAGGGAAGGGTCAATAGGAAGAGATTAAAGTAAGTAGGGATTAAAGTAGGCTAAAGATTAAGAAAGGGTGTAATAGGAGTGGATGGGACAGAAAAGGAGGAAACGATGGGTAACGAGAACAAAACCAAATAAGCGAAAGGGGAAGAAAATGGGGTGAGGGGAAGGAAGTGAAGTGGGGGGTAGGAACACTAAGCAAGAAACACAGATAAGAAAAGGATGGAATAGACATAAGTGAACACCGTCAGAAAAAAAAGTCAAAACAAATTTAAAATGTTCAACTGTAAGAGAAAAGAAAAGAAATTAAGAGAAAAGAAATTAAATGATTTAACGCCGACAGTCGTGCTGACATGGTTTACATGTTGTCTAGTGTCTAAAATAAGACGAGTTAAATCTTCATTTAGATGACATGACAAAATGCTGTTCTTATCCGGATGAAGAACTAATTTCTCAGCACAACATAGTTATGACACTCCAAAAAAATAAAAATCATCCAACTCCATGTGCAACTGGTGAATAATGGTAAATAATGCATTTGAGATGATTAAAATAAGCCAGTTTCATAATTTGTGTCATCGTAAATGCCTAAAATACCAGATTTTAGTTGAAAATGTTTTTCAGTGTGAGTCCTACACCATTTTTGACACCCTGTCAATCTTTCCTGGCAGCGTTGAAATTTTCTTCGATCCTGCACCCTACTTAGGTTACCTCCGTGCCACTTCCATACCCATGCCGCTATCAATCCACCAGAATTATTTTGTATTAGCCCCAAAGGAGCCGTTTTTCTGTCTCGAAGAAGGGGACAGGAAGTTCCCCAGAACTCAGACAAGTGGGGATGTATTTTATGGATTTAAACATATGAAGACACTAAAGAAGACACTCCAACAAATATGAAGACACTCCAACAAAAACGACGTGCAGTTATTTTACATACGGTAGCACACGCCGTTCGATATTTTGCGGATTCATGGTTTCTATGTAGGCCCTACATAGTCATTGCAGAAGTAACATCAGGTTTCATCCCGCTTTGGGAGAACGTTCACTCTTTAGAAAAAAAACTGGTTGAAAATTGGACTGGAAATTAAGAAAATAGTCAAACTTGAACTCGGCTGACTACAACTTTAGTCTAGTTGGTGCACATTAACTGTTTTTTACTCAAGTCTGCATGACTACAGTTTTTAGGGTGTTGCGTAGCGTGAGAATGACATTTTTAATGCAAGTTTGCCCCGATAAGGCTAAAAGCTACGGTGAGGTACGGAGCTGAACCCCAGGTCCGATTTTGTATAAACCTGGTGTTAATGTACCTAAAGATATTACCCATAAAGATCATAGAGGTTCATCCCAAGAAAATTGCACTGTGCCGCAAAAAACAACATTACCCAGATTGTTTAAAGCAGGCTGCCAAAACTTTCAGCAGCTGTATTTTGGCGATTCAGCCCCTCCAACCCCTTCCCTCAAAAAGCAAATCCCATTTTCTAACTCTCAGCATGGCTCTCCAAGGGTAAAGGGAGAGGATGAGTCCAGTCCCAACATTACTCACTCAAAGATCGATCGATCGGGCGTGACTACATTGACAACCATCGAACAAGAGCGCAGGCTTGCCGAGCAGTCCTCAAACTCAACGAATATGCTGAAATTGGGATCCGTCAGCTCGGCCAGGAGATATTCACAGGAACTGCTGGCCGGGAACAGATAGTTTGAACCGTCAAACGTCCTGAAGTGGTGACCTCCTGATGCACTACAAGTGGCGTTGCACTCATTGGTGGTGCAGTCCCACCTTCCTCCGAGACAAGTGCTAAATTGGGCAGCAAAAAAACGTTCGTCTTAAAATTGCTATGATTGGAAAGATCATTCAAAAGTAGAATATAATAATGTATAGACCTATCTCTTAAAATGCGCCATTCCAGGGTTGTTCTGAAAAGTCGAACCGTTGGAATTCAGAGTGCTGTCCTTTGCGGTTTGGTACAGACTGCACTATGTGCGGTGCCAGTCTGAATATCCGGATGTCAATGATTCGTTTGTGTGTTTTTTTCTTATTTCTCCGTAAATATTACACACCATTTTATAATTTTTACATTCAGACCTTAGAAATAGATTAGACAACTTACCAAAGAGATGCCATTTTGTGGGATTTCAGAGCAATGTCTGTATTTAATAGGCCTGCGCGACGTGGATGTTCGTGCAATGGGGAGGGGGTGATTTACCAAAACAGTGACCGCCGTTTTCATCAGTCACTTTCTACTGGACATGTCTGCCATATTTGGCGACAAATTGGGACAGTATTGCAGCTTATTTTGCAACCACCAATTTTAAATTTTCACTGAAAAAGTAGTTACATAGTAAACTTATTATTGGTTTGTTTGACGATATTTTTAAAACAACGATAAATTAAAACCTTTGTGGTTGGTTTGATGATATAAAAAATAAAACTGACAGTTCATAAGGACATGTTCTAGACGTTTTTACAGAATGCAAACATTCTCAGCAGCTACCTTTTTGTAATCAAGCCCCTCCCTCTCCTCCTTTCCTAAAAGCAACACATAAGTTATTTTTGGCCAATCACAAGTTTAAGCAAATACGGACACGCTACTGGTGGGATATAAAACAATGTCAGAAAGAACAAAAAGTCGAAAACCCACGCCAACACGTGGTCGATTTGCCCAAACGGGAAATTAGCATTTGGCCTATATATGAACGGAACTTTCTTGGCGGAGGAATCAAAGCCATTCTTTGGGAGGGAGGAAATTTTTAAACACTCAGTAGGAACTGGACTTTCTTTTATAAAACAAATTTCAACAATTCGTTAACTCCATTCCTTTTCTTAAAAAGGGGCGGGGGGGGGGGGGGGGGCTACATTGTCCCCAAACCTCCAACACATCTGCAAACAAGTAAACCTTCAAAGTTTGATATTGAGACATGTGTCATTTCCGAGATATGCCTCCACACATTGATTTCCCCTTCAAAAAGTCAAAATCTCCTCGAAAAAAAATATGCTAGCAACCAAAGTACTCTGTTAAAAAATATCAACACTACTTCTGGTTACTGAGGTAAGAACAGATATATACATTTTTCGTCGTATAGACACAGGATTGGCAACAATCTCCAAAAATATAACACATTATTAAACTACTATGCTAGTAAAAAAAATCCAAAGAGGCTTAAATCTGACAGAGACCCAGGCTAATTATGCAAACACTTTGTTTCTCGATCCCAGCTGCCAGCCTATCAAACGATGCCACCCTATTACATCAATTGCAGTGTCAGGGGCGGATCCAGAAGGGGGGGGGGGGGGGGGGGTTAGGGCGTCGAACCACCTCTCCCTTTGCTTGTAAGGGCTTACGCCTAAAGTACTGTAGACAACCAGAAAAGAAAAGCAAAACCCGGTATAGAGGTCTTATTTTGCGTGTACGACAGGAACAAAACAAAGAGGTTAAATGGCGCCACCAACGTTGAGAAGGTGTGCCCCCCCCCCCCCCCCCCCCCCCACAAATTTGTTCGCAGGCGAAACATTTTGGGAGTCAATTTTTGGGGCAAATGTACGAACAAAATTCAGAACTCCCATCCCCCGCAAACAACCCGCCCCTGAGTGTATCCATTGCCTTTTCAGAGTTCCAACACAGGGCCTGCCGAAAACTGTATTTTTCCCCCCAAAGCCATAGGCCAGTCCATGGGAAATTAACGATCCTACCAGCTGTTTCCGATGACGCATTCTGTAACCTTCCGGTTTTTAATCCCCATTATCAATTTAACGCCTGGTTTCACTTTGAACCTATTCAGATCCTTACGTGTTCACAGCATTCATTTGACCTCGGCCGTGAGCCAATAGATTTGTTTGTTTGTTTGTTTGTATGTTTGTTTGAGTTTGCTTGCTGCTATTGCAAAGTATCTTGACAGCTAAACAATAACGCACAGTGGTCCTCATCGATAATTCTCAGTTTGGAAATAAATCGACGCCATATTATTGATCCGGCAGCGTTTTCACACAGTAAGAATACTGGGGCACGATCTCTCTGTCTGGAATTTTTTGGAGAACATTTGCCCCTACCGTACTGAGAAATATTTGCTTTTAACTGGACTGCAGGTTATGAAATAAATATTGTGAAAGGTGCGGGTGGTGGAATTTTTTCGTGGATTCCCCGGAACGTTACACCCTGTAAACAAAATGGGTGCGGTAGGGTGGGGGGTGGGGAGGTACTCTTACTCGACGTTGGTGATGCCATCTAACCTCCTGGGTTTGTTCTTACCCGTACACGGAAATAAGGACATACAGTGTTTCTGGTTTTGTTGTTTGTATGCGTACAAGCAAAGCAAAACAAATACAAAACAAAACACACCCAAAATATATTGGCAAAGACCACCCCTCGATTTGTTTTCCTTTCACGGGTAAAGCAAAGGCCTAACCTCCACTGCAGAAATTTCTGGATCCGCCCCTTATAACGTTTTCCTCAAAACAGAACCAAAGGTACTACCTACATACTGACGGGAAATACTAAGAACTAATAAGATATTGTTCTGTCCCGTTCATAACTTGTCCATATTGTCATAAAAAAGAAACAGAACATCCTACCAAAGTTTACAACCAGCTGTGATGGTGTTACCAGCGGGGATTAGTTCCGTTCCCCTTGGGCATGGGCACTCCTCTCTCGGTACACATCTCGTTCCGTCCCAGAAGGTTCCTAATTAAGAAGAAAAAAATGAAGCTGTATTTTACATACAGGTCACAGTCTCGGGATACGCATAAAATAGGTCCACTTCATGATAACGATCCCCTCCCCTTCACCAGGCTGTCTATGGACCTGGCACAAGAATACATAAAATATTAAACAAATGATGGTCCTAACAGAACCTTTCTCAAAGTACTATAGAAAACACTTTAAGACAGAGTCAGTACAGAAGTAGAAAATTGTATCATTAGCATTGTTTTCATTTAAAATATGTAGTACATGTGCCACAATAAATAGATGGGGTGGTTCAACGCAGGGCATGGGGTAGAGTAGCCGCTTCGCCCCCATCACCCACCCACATAGTGGGCATACTCTTATATTATTTGTCAACAAAATTCACCAGAGAATCTGTATAACTTCTGCCGAAAATTGAAAGGGTTCTTAAAATTAATACAAAACCGTTTTACACGAAGGCTCTATAGAAAATCAGTCACCGCTCTTTGTCTATCCCCGGCTCTACAACCGCGCATGCATCTGGGTCTTGAAATCAGCGGCGGCGATTTCTCGTCAAGGTTGGGGGACGTAGGAAAAAGCACACAACCAACAATAATTGTTAAGCATTTTGTACCCGGTGGGCGGTGGCTCTTAAATGTGTGCTGATCTTTGTGTATTCTGGTGCATTCTGGTGCATGTAAAAGCCATGGTGCATGTAAATGACCCATAACAAGTCTATGACAATGGGGGAATTTTTTTGGGAAACTGCCATAGCCATCCCCTCCCCAATAAATATTGGGGAATACGTGTGCCCCCCCCCCCCCCCCCCAATGCTTGAAATGAGATGACTTCATTGTGTGGTGTGCATTTCTATAACAGATCGAGTCTTACCAGCTGGGCAATGACAGCCATCTACACAGTATTGTTCGCACTCTTCCTGGAAGTCCAAATTTTCACAGGTCCGAGGACAGGGGGATCCGCACTCTGTGTACACCATTCCGTTATCGCATTTGACGGCTGTTCAGGCATGGAGGAATAGAAAAACAAAGTTCAAAAATAGAATTCACACGCTCTAAAAGAATTAAATTAAAACATTACTTTTAGAAAAAATCTCAACAAAGACACCAAGGGTTTTGCGACAACCCCCCCCCCCCCCCTAAAAAAAAATAGAAGTAATACAACTGACTAAGCACACAAAAACTACCCAACAAACAAGCAAACAAACAAACCCCCTCTGGCTCCAAAACCTACAAAATCCACTGTCTTAATTTGCATATTTAAAAGTTTCCCATGGTTTTTTTTCTGTGTCCGGATGAAAGGGCCAAAGCAGAATCAGATACTCACGACACAAATCATCTCGCCGCCAGCTGACAAGAACTCCTCCTGCAGTGCAATCACGTGAATATTTCGTCAGGGTGTCGCACGTTATGGCTTTCCTTCCTTCTTCGAAACAGGACCCTGGTGCTTCATCGACCGTGTGGAGGCACTGACACATGGTGAAGAGGCATATCAGGTAGTACCTTTCCGACTTCACTTCATCAGGGCAGGCCCTGAATGCGCCTTCCAAATCATTAACCACTTCTCTACAAATGATGACAGCCGTGTCTGTAAGGATTGCTTCCAGTCCGGAGCAGGTGTCTGTAGCTGACATAGACTGGTCGACGGAGATGCCAAACCCTCTGGCGTCCACTTCCGAGACATCGTCGTCACCAGCGTCTGAGTTGAAGTTGCCGCACATGCCAGTCATGTCCCCTTTAAAGAGGTCTGACACCCGGAGTTCGATGCTTCCACTACTGTCCACTCGGACCGTCACGTCTGGTAAAAAAGGAAAAACCGTAGGCCCCTAAGCTGACTGATACAAAGTGGCAGAATTGCAACCCTCAATTCATGCATGAAATAGATGTATTTTTGTGAATATACTTGTATTTGTGTAAGTATTCTTGTATTTGTATTAATCCGCCTCACAGATGTACTTTTGGCTTGTGCATTTCACTTTACCCAACTTTATATGTATGCAGGGCCCCAATGGAAACCAATTTTTAAACTGTTTGGTCACACCCTGGGCAAAGAAATGTAATAAATAATTGCTTCCTCGTGCACTTTAAAAACGATTGGTGGAAAACAACCAATATATTGGTAAGTTTGGTAGATGTATCCAACCAGTTCACTGGTTTATCACCTATATTCCAATAATTGGTTGTTTAATTAGTGTATTGTTCATTTCACCCACTCTGTTTTTAGAGTGTAGGCCTACATGGATTATGGCATCATATTTGTTAATGCTTTGTCATCATTTACACACATAGCAGCAATGGTATCCTCCATCAAACCCCATTATCAGTTCCCAATCGCCCAAACCGCTGCCTTTTCAAAGGGAAAAAAAATCTGTAGGAGAATTCCGGGGACTGTTTTGCCCTTAAGTCTGGACACGCCAGTGTGTGCAATTTCTGCAACAGGGTTCAAGGGCGGAGGGGGGGGGGGGGGGGGGGGGGCAAGGGGCCACCCGCCCTCGAAACAAATTTAAACCCCAAATAATGGTTTTACAATGATTACTTTTTAATAAATATTCAACAATTCAAGAATCTCCCCCCCCCCCCAAAAAAAAAGAAATATATATATATATATACATATATAAACATTGCTTTCCAGTGACAGGGTTACAAATCTGTGCTAACCGTTTCCTTGAAATCCTTTAAAGACCGTGTGGACTCCGATTTTGGTGACAGTTCCGAATTCGGTGACAAGCGGGAGGTCCGTAATGTCCTGGTTCTCATATCGAACGCCGTGGTCAGGGAGTAGCTCCACTGTAATTTCGCGACCACTAGGTCTAAAATGCAAAATCAAACCGAAATATTGCTTTTAACGTTTTGATAAACAGTTGCTGAATCAAGAGCAACGTGCATGCACTGAGACCCAAGCAAAGCTTTTCATCATCAAAAGATAAAAACTATTAATGTACATTATAATTTTAATCACGTTTACGTACAGTATAGTGCTAAAGAACAAGCACGCTGAGGTTTTGGAAACTTTGCAAGTTCATATAGGGCCTATATCCTGAGAGTTTGGTTCGTTCTGGATTGAAACAATTTAGGAGCTATGGTTAGTTGTTCTATTCACCATGCGATGGACCTATAGTCATTAATTCAATCAGAATTCTGGACTTACATAATGATACAGTTTAGATACAGAAAGTTCGACCATTTAATGACAAGGGTGAAATGCGGTGTTGCTCTCTGGTAGGTATGAACGTGTGGACGTGGCCAATTTCATGGACATGTTAAAAAAACAAATCTGCCATAGAAGAGAAACGTTTTTGTTTACCAACAACAGGTCACTACCCCTTACTTAAAGATGGATTGATATTGCTTGTGATTGGTTTTCAGCTGATTTTGGCGGAGCAGGAAAAAAGCTAAGCGATATTAAGCAGCTCCACAAAAATGGCCATGGTCTGAAGCAGAGGCGTAACTATACGAGATCGAGAGGAGCCGGATTCACGCACCGCTCACCCAACCGAGGCGCATGCCAGTATACCCAATAGCTTTCCCTTGTTGCCCCTCCCCGTAGTGCATCCAAAGGGAACTCGATCGAGGGCTTCAGCCCCAATTTTCTATTCATTTTTGTATGGATCGATACCTTTCATCCGAGGTTAAGGCCAAGCTATCGAAACTCACACCAGCAAGGTCGGGAAGAGCCACCACCCTCGGTCGCTTTTCATCTTCGGGGGGGGGGGGGGGGGTGGAGAGTCCCCGACAAATTTCAGAGGGGCCACTATTCCCTCAAAAATGTTGTGGCTGCCGTTTGAAGTAAAACAATACAGTCAGTGGCATTTCAAGGTTTTCCCAAGTGCCAAGTCCTTGGTGAAACCAGTTTTATGCGGAAACACGCGCCCTATGGCGCAATTTTACGCTGGGTAAATACACTGATCGACACGTGCCCATGATCAACACTGGGTCAAACCATGGTCAAACGTACCCTTATAGACACCAGCTATAATTGTCCGAGTCTCCCTTTGTAAGAAAAGGGCAAGATAGACGATAGAGCTCGGAGGAATAACAATTTCATACAGTCACGCATTGCTATATGACGCTCATAATAGTGGAACTGGTTTCAACTTGTATGCACTTACCGATATGAGATGGTAACTTTGTTGTAGACGTTGCACTGCTCTTTGTCACACGGGTAACCTGCATCTACTTTAACGCTGAAGGCCCCGATACCGCAGTCGTCACACGAGGCAAGATTGAACGAACCAGATGTAGGGAATAAGTAGAAGAAGCCGTCGAATGTCGTAAAGGCGCCTCCGCAGCACAGCGTGCACTTGTGATCCCTGTCGACCACGGGTCCTAATGGAAACAGGAATAGATTACCGCAACATAAAGCCACAAAGGTGTCAGGAACAGAAAATAAGTCGGGATGGGGGAGGGTAATCAAACTAAATTCTTCGAAGACATGCTATCGTGCAATGATAGGGGCAGTATGTTAAGTCTATAGTATGTTCAGGAAGTGTTTAGCCAATTTTAAATCCTGCACCCGCAACATCGACAAATGGCGTACCTCTTTCGCACAATGACCCGCTGTAGCCTGGGTGGCACTGACACTCATTGGGAGCGATGCAGGCTCCATCGACACACTCTGGATTGCAGATTGCTGCAGAAAGGTTTGTAATGTAACGTAACGTAAATACCGGGAAAAATATACTAAAGATGCTAAACATGGGCTTAGAAGTAATGTAAAAAGGCTCTATCGTCACAAATAAAAGGACCTTTCTTGTGAAAAAAATATCCGTATCCCTGCGAGTATGAGATAATATTTCATGGCCAGGCCATGATATGTGTTTATTTTCGTATTAATAGTGGATGTGAAGGCTCTGGGAAGTCTTGTCTGTATTTTTGTCTTGATGTATTTCTCTTTTTTAATGTGAGGGCCCCAAATGATCAGCTGTTGCTGGATTGGTTACCCTCATTAAATATGGTTTTAAATAAATACAAAAAATATGTGAAAGACACTTTGCTAACTGTTATGAATCTGAATAGCATAAACAAAATGTTATTTCAAATCCAAATGACGTGGTTCAAATCCAAATTGCATGGGTCGATTTATACACATAAATAGAACATTTACTTATTAGATCGATGTTGTCAGGCTAAACATGTGGTCAACACATGTTCATTATGAGCAGCAGCGGCGATTTCTCGTCAAGGTTGGGGGGACGGAGGAAAAAGCGCACAGCCAACAATAATTGTTAAGCATTTTTTACTCGGTGTCTATTGTGTATCCTGGGAAATTTTTGAAAATGTGTGCTGATCTTTGTGTATTCTGGTGCATTCTGGTAGGCCTACATGTAAAAGCCAATGGCACATAATATATGACCATTGATCGTTGGGAAATTATTGGGGGGGGGGGGCACTACCATAGCCGTCCCCTCCCCAAAAAATATTTAGGGGGACATGTCCCCCGTCCCCCCCCCCCCCCCCCAGGATCGTCGCCCATGAATATGAGTAAGTCACAGAAAATTACCTGTTTCGCACGACATCCCCCGATATCCATCATCGCACTCGCATCGGTCTGGGGAAACGCAGTCTCCATACAAGCACCCCTGTTCGCAAATGGCTGATGCAAAACGATACATTCAATTATTCATTCTGGAGTATAAACAACTTTTAAGTTAAGAAGAATTGTGTTAGTTTTAGAAAACTAATAAAAATCTTCTTAACTGTCTTTTAGTCTTGTAACCAGTGTCACGGGCGTTCTATTTCCTAATTCAAAGATTACAGTTACAAAGAATGTCAAAATTAATGGTTTGATTTCCCTACACTTACACGACAAAGCGCGGAAATAATCCTCATAGTAGTTCCCTTGAGTATTGTCCAATACCCAAGGGAACCTTCAATACGTATTGATCCTTCAATTTGTCTGTAGTATGACACTGTCAATAAATGTATTCAACAACCGCTTTCAAATTATCAACTTTCGTATAGCACCGCCGCTGTTATTACTGAAAATCAAAAATGTCATCCATACCATTAGTCATCACTAAACAAACGATGTAATAAAATAGCAAATGCCCTTTGATGGTTTTGGATTTTTAAAAGTTGGATTCCAAACAATATTCAAATTTTAGATTATAGTGAAGGTTTGAGGTAACACCATGTGGAATTGAATCTGTTTCGACTTTAATTCCTCGCCGTACAAAACTTCGAAACTTACTTGACATATTAAATACTGCTCTGAATTACCTTTGCCGCATGTTGGCCCAGTGTAACCCGGAAAGCATTGGCATTTGTCAGGAGAAATGCATTCTCCATCCTCGCATTGTGGATCACATGCAGCTGTGGTGTATTTAGACAGAAAAAAAGAGCCGATACCAAACAAATGCAAAATTAAAATTTAAAATAATAGTCAGTCAGGCCCGGCCTGCCTTGCAGATGTGCTGTTCAATGTTATTGTTAAAAGGACCACACAACAGGAGTTTTATGACATCAAGACATGTGGGACGGTGTTCTTTTTTTTTATATCACTATTGCAGGTCCTTTGTAGAAGTTTGATGGATTAATTGTAAATATTTGCTTTATGTTATGCCATTGTGATTTAAAGGTAGTATACACGATTTGTTTTTGCTGTAATTTTCAGAAATAAATGGATTCGGGTTTGTATTGTATAGTGTGCTTGCAAATACTGTAACACTGACCCGTTTGAAGTTTTGTGTGCATATATGCTGGGAAAACAGAGAGAGAGAGAGAGAGAGAGAGAGAGAGAGAACAAAATTATAGATGTCAGGGAATTATCAGGTTGGGGAACTTGACTATTTCCAACGATTGTCGGCCGACAATCGTTGGAAAACTATATACACAACAGGTGCCATTATTTCACAGGATGCTTGAGACTGCTATTTACTTACAGTCTAGTACGCTATTTCGTAGTAATTCAGTAATTTTGTTTTGTTATGTTTGCAAATGATGTATACTACCTTTAAGGTGCAAAGTATTACGTTATAAGAGGCACAACAGTTGTGTCTCCATAGAGATGTTTGCCTGGAGTCAACGCAATAAAAACCATCAGAGACTTATTTCAAACATCCATGCGAAACATCTTTAACCGCCAATGTTCACTATGTTCAAGAATGCCTCCAACTCTTTACTCACGTGTTTCACATGTGGGTCCTGTGTAACCGGGAGAGCAGTGGCAAATATCAGGTGGAAAGATACAATGTCCGTTTACGCACTCCGGGTAACATATTGCTGTATGGAGGTAGAAATAATAACACAACAAGCTTGCAAAAGATATTTCATGTCAGGCTTTATTCAGTGCAATATTTAAGTGACATCTTGAGATCGAGTCTATTTTCGTCATATGAGATTAAATTGTTGATAATCCTGGGTGTTCCTCAGGCGCGGATAGGGGGATTTTAGGGCTCGAACCCCCCCCCCCCCCCCCGCTCGTTGCCAAATTTTTACTATTTAAATTTTTTCTTTTTTTTTGCTTGTAAGGGCCTATACGCCTAGGAACGATATCAAACCAGAAAAGAAAAGTGAAACCCCGTAAAGGTCTTATTTTGCGTGTACGGCTAAGAACAAAACAAAGAGGTTAAATGGCGCCACCAACGTTGAGAAACGTTTTGGACAAATGTAAGGAAAACAAATTCAACCCCCCCCCCCCCCCCCCCCCCCCGCAAACAATCCTGGATCCGCCCCTGTTTCTTTCGATTTCAGACAATCGATTAAATGATTAATGTTTTATAGAAAACATTCAGTCTGTCTTCCTATAGGTGGAGTGTATTCAGCAGAATGCAACGTACCACAGACTGACCACTCCGGGCTTCCAATATTTAAAGGTATTTCATTTAAATTTATACAAGATTCGGCTTCTAGAATATATACCTTGATGTTTGTACGGGCCATTGTAAAATTATATGAATTTTGTTTTCTTTTGCATATTATTGCATGAAATAATTAGATTATGGTAGTAAATGTACTGGAAACAAAATTTGAACAAGGGTCGTCTACGATCTATTGGACTCAACCACTGGCGAAAGAAAGAAAAGAACACCAGATGAGTGAAAGTAGTGAACCAAGTCAGTTGGCATGCCACAATCTTGAATGCACTGACGGAGTTCTGAAAATAACTTACGAATGTTACAGTTATCTCCCGACCACCCTTCGCAGCAGTCCCGGACCACCCGAAGCCGGGTCTGGTGTCTAGGACGCGTACGCTCCACCGTTTGTGGCCTGCAAAGAAGAAAAAACACTGAATAAAACGAAATCAATAGACACATTTCACAAAATGTGACACGACACATCTTAAAGATGAAACATGGGAACATAGATTTTGCATGAACTGGACTCCATGCAGACTAAACAGGGCTAACGGTATCGGGCAAATTGGAAAGCTATTACCAAGTATCTCGGCGTCACAACATCCCAGCAAACCATTTAACGTTTTCGGCACGTTTTCTGAACGTTTTCTTATGTTTTGCGGACGTTTCCAAAACACGTTTTTTTTAATAAAGTTTGTGGACAATTTTGGACGATTTAAAAACGTAATTTTGTGACGTTCTAAGAACGTTCCAAGAACTTTCCCAGAACATAAAAACGCATTAAAAACTTACATACACTAACTAAATGTCCATTTACTGGAATTAAGCTACGTTGCCAGAAGGTAAGTACAAATTTACAGAAACGAATAGAGTGGAAACCAGACTAAATAAAAGTAACCCATGTGGGACCCTTTTGGGCAGGTCTGGGCTAGCCCCCATCAGCCAAAACTGTATGGGGCCCATAGAGGCAACCCAATTGGGTTGCCACTCAGTGGCCCATCAAAGGCCCAACAAGGCCCGACTTGGGCTTTCTGGGTGGGTTTATGCAATTATACGATATATTAAGCTACGAATGTATACAAATACGATAACCTACTACACACTACATTGTCGTGAGTTACCTTTATATTCAACTTTTCCTGCCATGATAAAGTGATGGTTTTCCATGAACAATTACAATATTTAAATACAAAAAGGAGATTTAATACAATTTGTCACCTATGTTTGCAAAAAAAACATATTTCTATGTAAAATTGTTTGAATAATTACACATTTTATGGTCAAGAAAGTGTGATTTTTGACTAAACAACAAAATTTAACATGACTTTTGTGAACACAAATTTCCTCAGTTCTGATTAAATGTTACACAAGAACGTTTAATGTTGGTACATTTTGCAACGTCCAAAAAACGTTACGCGAACGTTCAGGAAATAAGTACTTAAGACCTCCGAGTTATACGTAAACTGAAACGTTTAGCCTAAGACACGTTTTCAAAACGTTTTTGAAGACAAAGACGTAAGTAACATATACAGAACCTAACCAAAACGTTTTTTAAACGTTTTGTGTTAGTTTCAAAGTGTTTTAAACGTTCGGGGAAATACGTTTTTAAAACGTCACTAGAAGACCGTTTCATGTAGGTACATTTTCTAACGTCCGCAAAACGTTGTTAGAACGTCCTGAAAAAACTTCTGAATTGTACGTAATCTGCAACGTTTTATACGCGTTTTAAAAACGTCCTTTTAAGACGAAGACGTAAGTGACCTAGTAGAACCTAACCAAAACGTTTTTTTGAACGTTGTGTGTTTGCTGGGATGGTAACCTGACCCACTGTCGAACAAGAGAAGGTGCGCTTTACCGAACTTAACATTAAGTCTAATTCAGTTATCTCGATGACAGCATTTTTGTTCGAAACATTATTGACCTTAACGTTTGACCTGCTGCCCAAATTCAATAGGGTACTTTGGGCAGAATACCTGACAATCCATCAAGTCTGCCTTAAGTTATTGTGATGACAACATGTCTTTGTCATTGTTAAGCCATGTTGAACATCATCCCTTGAAATGTATGCCAAACTTAATTCAGAAGGCTTCCTCGGGGACCCACTAAAAATAAGATCCCAGTCAAGTTCATACAATATATCAAATCTAGCTAGAACTATAGTTATCACGAAGACATCATTTCTTTTATTTTAGCCATATTGACCATGACCTACAACAATATTTTACAAACTTCCGTCCACTTCAGGACCCAATTTCATGGAATCTGTTGTCATATGAATATCCGACTCCTATGAATATCCGACTCCATGCGCTCTTGTGATGAACACAATAATTGTTGGCAATGGCAATAACCTTTAATCTCATCCCTAGCCTAACCCTAACCCTATCACAAACCCTAATCCCAATCCTAACCGTATTCCTCACCCTAATCCGCACCCTCACCCCAACCCTGTGTTTCTCATTGTTTCGGGGTACGGGGGCCTATTGAGTTGGATTTTCAGGGAGTCTGATATTCCCGCAACACCGTAGTAAAGGTCGGTTCATACTTCACGCGAATACGAATGCGAAGCGAATTTATGACTTCAACGCCAAATATTCGATCTGCGAATTCGCAAAAGTTGAACATATTTTAACTTTGCGAATCTTCGCTCTTTCATGACATCAAATTCGCTTCGCATTCGTATTCGCGTGAAGTATGAACCGGCCTTACCGCTGGTTATGAAATGTACGCATGCCTACAAGTCAAAATATACGTGTATATGTTAACCGTTACTGCAGGGCATAATTTTCTGCTATAGCGGCGATTCCTCGATTACGTTAAGTAGGGGTCATAAAGTGGGCTCAGGACAAGGAGAAAACACACTTACTTCGGAAGCAGAATTTGCTTAGAATCAGAGACACTTCAACATGCAGAAATCTCCAATGACGCGCAAGCTTAGCACAACCCCGACGTGAAATACGCTAATGGGTGGACAAATTGTCATTCCCGGTGAATTAACGTCTTTTTTTCGGTAGATAAATAACGTGATTAGCAGTTTACAGTTTCGTGGAAACTAAAATTAGTCATTGTCATTCTGTTTTGGGGGGGTTTTTTGTTTTTGTTTTTGTTGTTGCAGAGCTGGAACAGTTATTGCCTTTTATTTATATTGCATACACATCGGAGAAAGGAGAGAAAGAGATTGTCATACTTACACCTGGACTTGGCACCTGCCAGAGTCGTTGTCCCGACTGAGCAGGCGGATATTCTCGCCTTGGCTTAGACGGTCATTGTAACTCTGCAGCGTAATGTCCAGGGTTTGCCATTCCTTGGCAAGGTACTTTTCCTGCACGACGACGTCAACGGCTTTTTCCCGGCTGCAAAAGTGACTTTCGGCAGCCTGGCATCTGTAGAGAAAAAAACCCAAAAGAATATTTACATTAATAAATCTGGCTTTATTTTTCCTTGTGTTTGAATTAAGCGCCTACTGTGGGGTAATTGTAGACGAAAAACGCCGATGTTCACATAAAATTCGGGCAGTAATGAACAAGGTTTTTTCTGGGCCAGACGCTGTTGATCGCAGATTAAAAAACATACACAATTTGCTTTGTCAATTATTATTAAATTATTTTTAAAAAAATTAAAAAATTGGGGGGCGGAATACTTCTCCGTACCGAGTTGAAGGTAATATACAACATTTGCAAACATAAAAACTACTGAATTATTATGAAACACATTACTTGATTGAAATTAAGCATCCTGTGAAATCAATCATGACACCTGTGCTGTAGTTTTCAAGAAAAGTGGAATTTTTGTATTAATTCCCAGCGATAGTTGGCCGACCATCGTTGGAAATAGTCTAGTTCCCCGACCTGATAATCCCATGACGTATATAAATTGCTGTTTTGTCTGAAGTAGGGTCAGGGAACCAGACTAAAAGAACATCCCTTTTTTCTTTGTTTTCCAGCATCTATGCACACAAGTCAGTGTTCTAGTAGGTTCTATTTGCTATAAAATACTAACTCCCAAATCCATTTATTTCTGAAAGTTACAGCAAAAGCAAATGTGTATACAACCTTTAATGAACAATGATAGACTTAAATGTTACTTTTCGACATTTCAACAGGTATACGTGGACACATTTCGGATACCCAGCACGATATGGGGCATAGGGGTACCCCCCCCCCTTTTTTTGTCCCTATACCCTATACACACTCCAGACTATTGTTACCAACACAGCCGAGCAGAAAAGACCACTCGAGCAGAAAAAGCAGCCGACTGCTTGCTGAATGGTTGTATTTTAAAACAAAGATTTCACCCTCAAGGATTGCAGGGGCAGACCGAGCCTTTCATTTGAGGGGTTGTACCCGCCAGCGGTATACCCACTGGTAACAAGGATGTAGTTTAGCATTGCTCAACACAACTTTGCTCAGCAGCCCAAGGGGGGGGGGGGGGGGGGGGGGGTTGCAACCCCCACAACCCCCTCTAGATCCACTCCTGGATTGATTGAAAGGGAAAAAGTTGTGCGTAAAGTTTGTTTCAGGAAAATTACTCTTTCATAGTGTAAAAATAAAAATCATGACTACTAAAATAGCAAAATTATGGCCGTTTTCTCTTCTGGCCCACTTTTTCAAACAGGAAAGTTGTTTGTGACATTAACAAAATATATTCACTCCTTACACATAATAGGGAAACTTCGGATACAGCTTTCTCAAAATAGTGTAATGGTGACACGTGAATTTGATAGCACCATTAAAAGATCCGAACGGGTTCTTTCTTTTGGTATAAAGATCATATAGACAGCGAAGAACAGAAGCACTATATTTTGTTGAAACATGGGGAATATAATTTGTGTTGTTTGGATGCTCTGGTGTGTAGTTTCCCTGTCGAGTAAACTCGACATTGGTAAGCAACAGGGTTGATGTGGCTTGTCGAGTAAACTCGACACTAGTAAGGAAAGAATTAAAATTAATTAAAAACCATTACGACAAATACAAAAGTAAAAACCCCATCTCAGGTTTTCAGGAGTAGAAAGTTTAGGCCAAGTAAACAAATAATGTTTAGCATGCGGTTTTCTTAAAGGAAGGAGGAGAGGCTTTGTATTTTCAAGATGGCCGCTATTCTTTTAAAATTTCCAACAGCCGTAGGTTTTCAACTGTTCAAAGACACAAAACTGAAAGATACATGTTGGACAAGAGAATTGAACATGTTTAGGTCTACAGTTTTATTTTTTATTCTGTCTCGCAATTATTTGATTTTCCAATGGATCGGTACATTTTGGGGATTTTTTCTCCCATTTTCCACTGGTAATTTTTTTTTTTTAATCAAGGCGGCCCCCAAAGCTGCCGCTCTAAATGGGGTCGCTAGATTTGTAGACAAAACGGAGTGATAACTTCATGAACACCCTGTTTGGGTGCTTCGTTAATATTTCATCTGTAGCCTAAAATAATGATGTGCCTGATTGCCCTATATGCAGAGAAAAATCCCCTGCTCTCTTTCCGTTGTTTTAGGCATGCGTGATTTGAAAGTGCCCCCCCCCCCCTCCCCATCCTGACTTGAACTAACTAACAGTGAACGTGCATGTGAACGTGGTTAGTATTTTTCTCAAAAGCAACATTTATCGGAACTTACATCGTAGGCCGTGGGCAGAAATGAGTCAGTAGGAGCAAGACCAAGAAGTATTGCGGTGGCACAATAGCCATCACAACTGGTCCCCGTTTTGTTTCTTCTTGTAATCCTTAGTTTCTTGGGTTGGCGTCTTAGAGGAACTCCACAAGTGAGAAAACACTCGTTGATTCGCACAATACGATGATGTATAATGCTTTCGAGACGCCTACCAGCTTCAAGAAACTAGTGGCCAATGAGGAATAGGAGCAAAACTGCTGGCTATACCACATGCCAAAGCACATGTGCTTCTCGGCTATTGGTTGCTACAGTGGTCCTGATACGGATACAAGTCACCCATTGGTTGTAAAAAAAAAAATGCTGACAAAGCAGAGTAAATTTTTGTTGCTCACGTGCCAGGAATGGATTATTTCTTTACCAGATGTTTTCCCCCCCCCGACAGTGATTTGTAAAGAAATTCCATCGGAAATCAATCAGGCGAGCGCCCTGTTTATACAAAGCCTTGATGAACACAATACCCTTTTGTTGATTGCAAAATTTGCCCTGGCCTAGCACGTGCCGCGCGCTCCCGGACCATGGAATTTCAATGCCGTCTTTCCAAACTGTCTTTCTATTTCGAAACAATCAGATAAAAAGAGCAGTTTACCCATGCTGCAGAGGTGACTGATTTGCAATCGTTAGAGAAACTTGGATACTAATGTCTGTCTTGTGACCTATAAATAACGTCGTGATATATCACTCATTGCGCACCATTTGGGACTTTGGTGTGCCACTTAAACAGTTTTTTCCTTACAAGATTTTATATTCAAACTGAAGTGGGCATTCTGCTATTTTAAGTGGGACTAACAGCAGGCCTTTAAAAATACATTTGTATTCTTTGGAACATTGTTTTCGGGATGGAATTCAGTTTAGACATAGTGGTATACCAAATAATCTATCAAGAAGAAGATGAAGATGTTTACGATGGTGTGAATAAATGACTTCCTTTCCCATGGGAGAGTAACATCTGTTTGCATTACACAATTCTGTTTATGTGAAGTACGAGGACATAATTATTGTTTTCTAAGTTAATCCTCCCAAACTAAAACAACAACACAACAGACACAGTCGATAAAATATCAGACAAGGTTGTGCATAGGTTCCCTTTTAAATGTATCCGCTAATTAGAAAGCACAACTAGGTCAGTGAAGGTGATGATGCAGGTGCAGTTCCCAACCAAAGCATGGTCTCTATACAGGGTGTCCCAAAAAAAATGTCCAGGCCAAAACCAGGCAACCTCAGAATCTAAATTTCGACAGATCCTGATGCGGGAACTTCTTACATGAAAAATAGTGTTTATTTCATCAAAATCAGTTTGGGACACTCTGTATAACAAGGAGTTCAAATTCGTCTCTTCGTGAAAACTCAGAAACGAAAAAAACGGCCGTTTTGCCCCACAGCACCTTTAAGGTATGACTATTAGTCATTTACGAGGACGGGTAAAAGTTCAAGAAGCTGTGAACGGATATACATGTAATATATTTCGAAGTACTGTAATTGATTCAGTCAAGTTTGATTGACGTTTTTCATTTGCAAGTCAACTAGTCGAAAGAGTAAAGGCATTTGTTTTCTTATTCGTTAACGATCAACCTCGATTTGTGTTTGGGTAGGTCAAAATAAATGTATTGTCTTAGTATATCTGTTTCGTTTGTTCCCGTTCTCGTTGTCATTGCTATCGCTGAAAAGTCAATGTGATTAAACATTGGGCAATGAGTAAATGCATGCGTAAGAATTCATTTAAATGATGGGAGAAACCTGTTGATTCTATTTGCAGCCGACTTGAATTAATGTCTTAAGCGAAAGCCATCCTTATTTCATAAATTAAAAAATTCCTGTGATTCAGCCAATTGGAATGTTCAGTACATCTCTAGGCTTCAAAACCAACGAAATGTTTTAAATATAGTTGTTAAACGATAACGTAGGCCTAATGTTCTGCAATATTACATCAGCTCCAGCCCCAACGCCGATCAGAGCAACAATTAAGGACTTACCGTATATTTAAGACAAATTAGGAGCTTGCGTTGAATCTACTTTGCATAAGAATTTTTTATCAAAATTTTTTGCTCGATTTAGATGTTTTTCACACAATTTTATTATAGAAATACGAAGATTGTGAGGTATTAAATAGATTAAATGATTTTTCCTAACTGATGTCCACAGATTGAATCTGAGGTTCAGTTTTTACTTAATTATCAATTATACTTATGTGTTGCTAAATTTGTTATTTTGTATTAATAAAGTTAAACGAAAATTAGAATGTCGGATGTAATGTGTGTTAACCTTAATTCTCCGGCCAATCGAAGTGTAAAGGTATACAGTTTCTCGACGTTAAGGGGTGTGCTCAATAGGGTGGGCTCTTTGACTTTTGCAGAAATAATATACACAGTTTTAACACAATGAATGCATGAATTATAGATTGAATTGCCCATATAGTAAGAATCACATGACGTCATTGGTCTCATCTCTTCTCTTTTGAATATCACAGCTTGTGGTTTTCCATAGAAAAAGCCCATAAGTAACGAAACTTCTTTGTGCTTACAGCGACCCAATCCGTCAACCGACTACCGACGTACGATGCAAATGCTACGCAGGTAATGGTACAGGTAATGACACACAGCATTGTTACAAGATATCGCAGCAAATGAAATATGCATGGCCGTGCACGACTAATTAGACTTTGTACCAAAAATAGTATAAAATGACACGCTGCCATTCAAAAACGTTTGAGTTTGGTCACAGTGACAAGTCAATTAATTATCCCCAAACCTTTTCTCGCTGCTTCAGCTGTCTGTAAAGAGTAACAGGAAATATAACACTCTTTTAAGTTTGTGACGTATTGTCGAGGGAGCGCAAAATACATTAGTTAAAACAAACATATGGGAAGAAGAAACAAGAAGCAATACCCAAATAAGCCGAAGCGGGTTCAGATTTTTTTTAGGGGGAGAGATAAGGTCCGACATTTTTTTGTTGTGGGGGGGGGGGGGGGGGTATCCGTAAGGTCGGGCATGGAAATGGGATCTGTCTGAGATACGCGTTAACGTGTAAAATGGAACAGAGGAGGAAGGGTTTTGACCCACAAACCCCCTGGATCTGCCCCTTAAACTGAAAATATATTTGTCGGTAGTGTCGTGTGTGCAAACAAGTTCGGGATCACGTCCGTACCCCAGGTCCAGGGTTAGTGCGGGGGTGCTCACGCACCCCCCGCCCCCCCCCCCCCCCCCCCCCCACACACACCCACACACAAAAAGGTCCACACAGTCGTACTTCCCTACTACGTCCGAGGACGAAGCTTTGTGTTTCCTTTTGTTCCCTTGATATAGCCAAACCCCATAGACTAAGCACGTATCCTTACGTTCGAGGACCGATTTCAACAAAAGACTCTACGTTCGAGGACTGAAAGGATTCTTTGTGTCTCCTTTCTTCTCTTGTCCTCGGAGATATATTGCGTGCACGTACACTTTTTTTGATACGTTGACATGATATGCGTCCTGTTTGTAAGTCCATGTATGCGCAAAGGCTATTGATAGCGCCACCATTGAAAAACTATCTACCCTTGAAATCAGTGGCGTATCCAGCGGGGGCCGGGGGGGGGGGGGGGGGGGGAAGCTTGCGTCATAAAAAACAAAAGGAAATAGTGTTTTTGCGACGGTTTTCAGACGGTTCAGACGTGTTTGCCCTCCCTGGCACAAAAAGTGTATACTAATTTGCTTTATTTATTTATTTTAATTTAAAAACATATGATTATCTGTTTTATGTATTCCAGCAAGCGGTAATTGGAATTGAAGGCCTTCGGGTCACAGTTATTTAGTTAACTTTTTTAATTCCTGGCATATATCACTGGCTTTGTCCTTGTATATTGTGATTGTCTAATTTTTATATTTTTTAATGTATGTTCAGCGAATTTTTAATTATATTACAGTGCATATTCATTATTTATATTGTAATGTTTTTAAAGTTTGCTTGTATTCTGTATCATTGTTGTTCTTGTTTTATGCCGAATAAATAATAATAATAATAATAATAATAAGCTAGATACGCTACTGCTTGACATGGAAGCAAACAGTTCATGCCTAATTGCAAGAATAATAAATGCGGTGAGAATAATCAATGCGTGCAATTGCGTGCAATATTTGAGGGCTACTATTGTAGGAAAGTTGTATGTAGGCCTAATGGGAAAAAATCCATTAAATCCATAAAGATCCATTTTATAACTAATGAAATAACATTAGGCCCACACCCTGGATCCATGCAGAGAGCTGTTTTGCACGTCTCCCTTCAAATTATCTGCCTATGTCAGCATTTCAAAATTGTTAGTCGATATTCAGATCAATATAAACAATATATGCCATCTGAACGTGATTGAACCAGCGATCGATATAGGTATTACTGACGCATGCCGTTGTACTATGAATATCCGACTCCATGAATATCCGACTTTTCACTTATGATGCATTACAACACTTGTGCTTTTATATGAACACATTTTTGTTTGCAATGGCATCAACTTTAAACCTCTTGTCACCGGGTGGCTCCGGGGCACCAGGCCGGGTTATGCAGCCAGGCGAAACGGAAACAAGAGGCTTGTGCAGCCAAGCATAACGTACACAATACCCCAATAATGGTTGAAAATGCAAACATTGGCGTGTATAGACGTCAACCCGCCAGGTGGCAATTTCAATCTGCACGTATTTGATTGTGTCCACCGGTGGCAAGGGGTTAACCTCATCCCAACCGTCAACCTATAAACCGTACCCTAAATCCTAACCCCGACCCTAACCCCATTTTGACCTTAATCCTCACCCTTACTCTATGTTTCTCATTGTTTTGGTGTGCGGAGCCTCATGAGCATGCGCAGTATAACGAACAAGTCGGATTTTCAGCAAGTCTGATATTCATGCGACATCATATGGAAATTGGAGTGATTGCATGACCCGGGGAAAATTCTAGAACTTACAAATAATCCAGGCATCTCCAAACATAAGAGGCCCTAGGTTTTGTGTCCGTGGTCGATTGTCCATTGCAAGCAAATAGGTGTGGACGCCACATGTTAGATTTTGGCATGTCCTCAAAATATGTTGCTGTAATGTTCATATACAATTTCACTTTACTAATGCCGCTGTCACAATATTTTTACTTGGTTCAGAATAGCCCGAATAACGAGGGGAGGCAAATGCTTTCTGCATGCTCCTAGCATGCTCCTCGAATGCTTTCCGAATGCTTTCCGAACGGCTCGTTTGGTTTAATATCACACCGAATTCAAATGGAACGCTTTCCGATTCCTTTCCGAACGCTCTCCGAATAGGTCGGACGCTTCTCGAATAGCCAGTTTCCTTTCCGTTTGCTTTCCGAACGCTTAATCATCGTCAAAACCATGGGTGTATATCAGGAAACGGCAGACTTTTGGAATGGATTCGTTCTGTTCTAGGTAGGTTCCATCTGGGTTCGAGCTGCGTTCGTTATGTTTGAGCTCTGTTCGAGGTACGTTCGTGATGTTCGGATCACTCGTTAAGGAATCGGAAAGCGTGCGACAAGCGTTCGGCCAATTCGAGCTACGTTCTACCTGTGTTCGGGCTGCGTGCGAGCTGGAGGTGGCACAGTTCGATATGGGACCCTGTATTCGATATCAATTCTCGGTAAATACTGAAACCATTCGCGATGTTCGAGCTATTTTCGGGCTGTTCGGAAACAATACTGAACCCACCTTCCTCCTCGAATGCTCCTAGTATGTCTAGAACGCTTTCTGAACCCTTTCCGAACAGGCCGTTTCTTCTTAGAATACAGCTCGAACGCTTCCCGAACGGGGCAATTTGTCTCATTCGGGAGGTCAAAAAAACATTATTTTCAACCTGCGCAAAATAATTCTCGGCCTCGCCGAATGTCATTCCGAATGAGCACGAACTGGCCAAACGTTCCTAGAACATGACGAACGCTCCTCGAACCCACCTGGAACCAAAAACGAATGTCAAGAATTGTATTCGAGAAACGTTCGGAGGCTCATTCTTTTTGGTGTGACAGCGGCTTTACAATTGATAAAGCAAAACGTGGCAAAACAAAATTGGCATCGACGTGTCAGGCGAGCAATGAAAGCAGCTTGTCATTAGAAACGTATTTGACTAAATATCAGGAACCAATCGCCCCACTATTGATTAAACAAAATGACATTTCAAACTTCCCTCAGCAGCCTTTCGATAAGGCGAGCTTGGGAGGTCTCGGGAGTCAACAATGACGACACATGTACTTTTATTAAGTGAAAAAGAGGAAAAGCCTCAAATACATGAGCCTAACTTTGCGAGTAACCATCAGTTGTGTATTGGGGGAATAACCTTCCTCGCTGTCCTTTGAAATGTTGACATTGTTGAAGAGAATATTTTGTTGTAAGTAAACAATTTTTGTTCCCTTTTTCAGGCGCAACAAAATATAGAGGGAAATTTTTAGAAATAGATTCTGCTCACCTTTAAGCCCTCTACTGGCTCTCAACTCGTGATCTACCCTGCGCCTTTGAGACCGAGAACGAGACCTCGAGATTTTGTCCGTGAATTTGATAACATAGTTTTAAAAAAACCAAAAAATACCAAGAGTTATGAAATGTCCAAAAAGACATTGTTGAAATAACAAACAATATTGTGGTAAAATTCGCGGTCTGGAGTTTTTCCAGCTTTTAAATCAGTGAACTTTGATTGAATTGTCGTAGGCAAACTCAAAACAGCGCTGACGATACGAACACACTTGTTAATACTGCTGTAAAATAGGTGGTCTCACACTCAAGACTAGCAAAATGTCGAGCCAGAGACCTAATGGCGCAAAGAAAGAGACAGAAACAAGCAAACAAATTGTTTTTATACAGGGTGTCCCAAAAATAATTCCAGGCCAAACCAGGCAACCTCAGAATCTAGATTTCGACAGATCCTGATGCGGGAACTTCTTACATGAAAAATAGTCTTTATTTCATCAAAATCAGTCAAGCCAATCAGAAGTTATGTCATTTTTTTGTGCAGCAAGGTCAGCCGCCAACTCCATGTGATCCAGAGCGGAGGATGCTGTATAATTCCAGATAGTTCACTGCTGTGCGACGACGATTTATCTGTAGTGATGAGGCAAAGTTTCCTCTGAACGGGTGCATCAACAAACAGAACACTAGAGCCTATGCAGGAAAAGACCATCCACCCAGGGAGTTTACTTCAGACTCAAGAAACGATCAGAGAGATCCCCTTCTGGAATACCGCATCCTCCGCTCTGGATCACCTGGAGCTAAGCCATGCCTGGTCAGGACTTTGTAGGGATGGAATTTTACCTCTGCCATTCGTAAAAAGGACGACTTTAGAATGTGTAGTTGGTTACGCACGGATGATTGTCTTGGGTCGTCTTCCATGTTCGTGTATGTGTCCATGTATAGGCCTACTTATTGTAGTGGAGAACTTCTTTTGATTGCCCTAATGCCAAGATGGTTGGATAACAGTTCACAACTGAGCAGCGAGTCTTTATTGTCAAAACCTTCCATGAAACTCAGAATGTTGCCAAAACGATCGAAAGTTTCCAGCAGAGATTTCCTAACTGTTGGACGAACAGTCAAGTGAAATGTGGCAAAGTATGAAAATCATGGCACCAGTTTGAATCGGAATAAGGAGAACAGTGGCAGGCCAAGGACACGGAGAGACATTACGGCCCTGTAAAGTTACCGGTACTTACATTCAAGTAAGGCATTTCATAATAATTTGGTAGTTTTGTTTTTATGTTTGCAAATGTTGTATATTATACCTTTAAATCACCAATATGGACATGACGTTCAGTACCTCGTATCCGAGCATCAATGCTATATTGATACAGCGCAATTACAGCACACACAATTTAGCATCGTTTATTGTTAACTATAGTTATAGTCTAAACATTGTTTCTAAAAAGTGTTTAAATGCTTAACGTGTTATCCCGGTACACGTCACAAAGCTAAACGTTAAATCTAAACATGTCGTGGGCTAAACGTGTCAAAAAAGTGAGTACAAGAAATGTGTTGAAAAGCTAAACGCCATTTTTACAGTGTAGGTGGAACATGGCCAGCTTCAATTTGTTATACCTCAAATGCGATAGGCATACACGTTGCGCTTCCTACTGTAACGGGAAGTTGAACGAAAAGGGAATTTATAGGGCGCGAGCCCACCACACGTCTGTATCTTCAGCCAGGTGACTTTACACTAAATGAACTGCGCTGATCACAAGATACAGTCGCCTACCGACTATATTATAACCGTGTCGAGAACTGGATGCGTTCGCGTCTGCCTGCCGGTGTTGCAATCAACGTCTGACACAGCGCACTACTAGTGGGAGCTATGTTTCTTTGAAATCAATCGTTAAGGGCTGGTCACACTGGCCACAATAACGATGACGAAAACGAAAACGATGCAAATAAACGCTTTTTATTAATGAGTTGAACGTGCGCGTATTACACGCGCGACAATTCCACCAATCATTGGCGTTCATTCTCACCGTTTTCGTTATCGTCGTCGTTATCGTGGCCAGTGTGACCGGCCCTTTAAAGGTGCGTCAGATCGGAACAGATAAGATCAGAAATCGCCAAAGAGCACTGCGGAATACAGACTTTACCATTTTAAGAGGCGAGTTGTACCAGCAAAAGTGCCCGTCTGATTTTTGAATACGGGGCTTACAGTCAGCCATGACGTCCAACACAACATTTGCCCACGATTTCCAACGAGCCCTGCGGGCAACGTACATCAGCGTCGACTTCGTGCTAACACTGCTGGGGAACATTCTGACAATTGTCGTCACGCGAAAGGTGGAAGACTTCTCCGATAGCACAAAGATACTCATTAGCTCTTTAGCACTGGCCGACTTGGGCGTGGCGTTCGTGGCGGCCACGTCTTTAACTGCCGAGATATCCGACCAGTGGATCTTCCCGATGTTGATATGCGTAGCGTCTTTCATGTGCTTCTACATTTCCACTGCCGTTTCCGTGTACATGCTTATCCTCATGACTTTCGATCGTCTCGTGGCTGTTGTGCGACCGCTCCGCTATTCTCTGATTTCGACGAAAAGACGGAGCATTTTTGCAGTTGCCTGTGTATGGCTGGCGTGCATTTTGGCTGCCATCGTAACCACATTGACCAACGAAATAACATACAACGACAGCTCAGCATGTTGCGTGACTAAAGACAGGGACATTCCGCAAAGCATCGTAGCTGTGGTAACATTTTACTTCGTACCCCTGGTACTCGTTCTCTTGATGAACATCAAACTTCTGTCAGTTGCTCGCCAGCACGCCAAACGGTTCCGGAATCAGGTTGCTGGTTTGCCATCGGTGTCCCGTGCCAATGAACAACCACGTCACCCCCCTCGCTTCGCCATCAGGGGCAAAGCTGTCGGCGTGGTAACTTTGGTCACTTTTGCCTTCGTCTTGAGCTGGTCACTGTTTTACGTGAAGCTCATAATCGTTTCAGCCTCTCCCGATATATCCTTTCCGGAGTGGGTCGAATTCACCGCCAACTGGCTGGCAATGACCAACAGCTGGTGGAATGTCATTATCTACTCGGTCATGAACCGAAGTTTCCGGGGAAAATTGAAGCTCGTTCTGCAACGCCTGTGCCCCTGGTTACCTGCTCGGATCAGGCACGCCAATCCGATGTAAAAACGTTGAACTGCTGTACAAACCAAGTTTTCCTCTTTTCGAGGGATCCTGGCAGTGACCAATTTGCTGAAGCCTGTGAAACATATTGATTCTAAATGTTGGTGATGGATTTGCAGTCTGCTAAGTACTTTTACGGTATCTTTTACAGTAAACGTGTATTTAATGCAGGCCTATATTTACATTTTATTTTGTGAGTGTAAAGTGAAAAATACATATATCTTTAAACTTAAACGGATGATCCATAGAGTTATCTCGAACGCGCGTTTATTAACTGCACTGAAAAATTTGAATGTACCCAACTTTTATCTTAGAAAATCAAACCCAGTAAGCTATCCATTCCATAAAACCATTTTACAAATCACAAACACCTCCTTTTTAGCGCCATACAGCTGTTAAAGATACTGACCGTGCTCTTCAACAAAATCGATTTGTATGTTTTGTTGTAAGGAAAAAATGTGCATTTTCTATTTTGGGCGTTTGCAACGCTACGAAAAGGGTTCTTGTCTTGGTTGTTTATGCGCCTGTTTCTTCTGCGGGATATGCTGCAAATATTTCGGTATTTTAAAAGTAATTATCCTATAACTAAACGTTGGTGTACTTTTTTAGTTCGACGTCTCATACAAAATGAATAACTCCGAATTGCAAGAAAAGTAGAAATTAAACAATAATTTTTCGGGGTGTGGCTAAAAACGAGCACGGACGGTACATCTTTATAATCTAAAAAAATAGACACTGTGGGAACTTGGGGTATTACGGGTCCATGGAGTAACTGGTCCAATATCTAAGTTTTCAGGGGATTTCTGGCATACTGCCTTCTGTATACCAAAGTGAACTGTTTTGACCTTTGACATATGATCTACCACTTCAGTTCCTATAGACGAATCCGATCTTCTTTGGAAATGGTCGGACATAGGTGGCCATTGCTTAACATACCATCTTTTTGTCAACCCCGAGCTCGGTGACTAAATATAATCAATATTTACAGCCATACAAAGCTTAGCTTACTTATGGCCCCATCATGGCCGCATTCCTCCTGCCTATAAAATCTTGGTCGGATTCGTCTAAAAACCTCATATAGCCTATACCTAGGGCCTATACCTATAAAAATGGGATAGAGCAGGGCTGATACATCAACCCTTTAGTTGAACAAAAAAGTACTGATTCAAAATCAAAGTTCCTCTGCAGACATTGATGCAGTTGTCATACAGGGGCTGCCCCTTTCTGATGTATGTAATTCTTCATTGCAAAGATTTTCCATGTCGTAAAGATATATGAAAAAGGAAGAAAAATACTTGCATTAAAGGTTTTATATACCCATATATAATGCTACTGCACAACGGCGGCGGAACAGGGGCGGGGGAGGGAGGATGGGGGATGAGGGAGGACGGGGATGGGGGAATTGGCCCTCCCCCACTTTTGGCAGTTCTGCATAAAGAAAAACATAGAAAAGGGAAGCAGCCGGCCGGTACCGGCACTGCCCCCCCCCCCCCCCCCCACACTTTCAAAAGTGTTCCGGCGCTGTTGCTACTGCATTTATTGTATGCCTGTCTAAACTGAACATTCAGTTCCATATATTGGTTTCCCCTCTCACCCAGTTAGCCGTAAATAGGATTACAATTTAACAGCATGCATTGGATACAAGAGAATCTTTTCCGCTTTGCAACCAGACAGCCAAACGATTCCCTGCCGTCTAATTAAAAAATAAGTAGCAGAACCTGAAAATACACGTTCCCTCTGGCCCTGAAAGAATTATGTACTCGATGGCGTCAAGCTTCGTCTGACAATTTCCATTTTGAACAATGTTCCCCTTTTTCGATCATAAAAAGAATCTTCCAGGGTGCATTTAAAAAAATTAAACCCATTGTCACTAAGATAGCGGATGCACGGACGATGAAATTGGAGCATCGGTTAGATTGAATATGCCGTTGCAGTGAGTAATTATAATTACTCACTGCAACGGCATATTCAATCTAACCTACAATTACCCACATTGCTTACAAGTTACAATGAACATGGTTGTATCAGTGACGAAACTAAAGGTAGCCTATTTTGTGTTTCTGTCTGTATAGTTCCTGTTATCGTTTTATACATGTGGCTAGAGACTGGTTTATCGTCAGTTCTATTTTCACCATTGCGCGTTCTCATGCACAACGATAATAGGGGTATATAGCTATAATTATGTTAATTGTTAATATTAAAGCTGACTTGTATACACTTTCCAAGAACACGTGTTCTTTTTAACGTTATACTGTTCTGTTTTAATCTCTCGTATCGCATATCACTTCCACTAGCTGTAGCTATAGTAGAGAAGACGAAGAAATGCTCAGTTTTAGAGGTGGGAGATAAACGCTAGAATAATATTCTGCAGAAAACACAAGGAATCGGGTAGAGACTAAAAACAAAAATCCACATGTCGGCCCCGGGGTGGGATTCCAACCCGGATCACAGCGGGTCACCGGGTCAAAGCGAAGGAACGTATTGCTTAATGTATAAGCCAACCTGACTCCCTGTTCGGCCAGTCTTTGAATACGCTTCAGTGGTGAGGTCGTCTCGACCCAAGAAAGCTTTTTAGTAAAAGTCTTTTAGAAAAGGTGCAGGACGATGCGTTTGTCCCTGTGGATTTAATTTCACTCCAGCAAGGGAAGTAGAAAACCGACATGATCCAAACGTACAAATACGTTTATGAACAATACAAGATCGACTCTTGTCAAGGTTTATCCCCCCCCCCCCCCCTTCCCCACAAAATGTTACAAGGTCGCTCTAAAAAAGTTTTCCATAACCTGGGTAAGGACCGAGACATCATTATGTTTTTCGGACACCGTAGTTGATCAGTGGAATAACCTCTAGGCCAATGGACCATGTAATGACGTCACATCGTGTTTACTTCGTTTGCTAAGTGGGGAAAAAATGTACTTTGTACGTGGATGCTTATGCATGCCCTGATACAACAGCGCGCTTTTGCGTCCCCACCTGCTGGATGCACGAATCCAAGGAGGTATAAACACGCTTCAATGCTTCGTATGTCCATTTAGGCCTACATGCATACGCGACAGTTTCCCAAATGTGTGTACACACAAATACACACAAATCAATAAAAAGTGAGGTGCATTGACTCGTGTAGGTCTACTTTAGAAAAACGCGCGACAATGTCGAACGATAATTTCTGCCCCCTCTGTGGCTAATTTCAAGACGGAAACGAGAACCCTGCACTAAGGCAAAATATTAAATATTCCAATGAACCTATACTGGAAATTAACATTTTTACGGTTACCTGAACCATTACGCAAAGACCGCGGAAGAAACTCGTAGGCTATGGCTCTTTCAAATTCGTGAAGTTCGTTTATATGCTATATAGGATTAGCCTGCGCTTACAATTTGCAATGAAGGTTTTTTTTCCGCCAGTTGTCGTGTTTATCAGAGAATGCACTGACAGAAGGGACCCGATTATACGCCTGAGCTGAAACCAATTAGCTGCAGCGTCAGAAATTTCAAGGGGTAGCACGGGCGGATCCAGGGGGGGAGGGGGGGGGGGGGTCTAGACCCCCTTTTTATTTGTTTTCTATTTTTCTTTTATTAATAAAAAAAAAAAAATTATTAACATTTTTTTTTTGGGGGGGGGGGGTTAGACCTGACCTAAACTCGGGAATTGGTGGGGGAGGGGGGGGGGGGACCTTGTCCCCCACACGAACACATACTAAATTAAAGTGGGGGGATATCATATCGTTTGTTCCCCCTCCCCGCCCCCCACATCAGAATAGTTGATTCAATTACTTCAAACTCGAAAATGATGTTTAATAATGATGATCTTTTGTTCCAAAAAGAATTGGTTAAAGTTTTCAGAAATTGCCTCAGATCGCACCGCAGAGCATCTAGAATCCAATTTTTTTCCGAACTCCACGCTGTAAAGGCTTCGCGCTCGCATTAGTTTTGAGGCACAGTATGTCCCCCCACCCCCCCCCCCCCCCCCCCCCACTTTTAAAGTTGGACGCCCCTTTGGAAAAATCCTGGATCCGCCTATGGGTAGGCCTACGTTTTTGTTTTGCTAACAGACTGCAAGCAGTTATACCTCGTGGCTAACTCCAGACTTGAAATCAAGTCGGTATAAACTGTCGTCTTTGTCCGCAGGCGCAACCGCAATGAACCAGCGCTGAGTCATTATGTTTCTGATACCCATGCAAGGCGTTCAACGTTCATGAAATGTTGCTGTTTGGAAGTGTTCCTTATCTTTTATAAGAGTTGTTCATGCAAAAAAAACACGTATGTGTTGTAATTAGTGAGTAGTGATTACAAAACAAAAAATGTGCCGCTTACCCCTGACATCTGACCCGCGAAACATAGACTTATTTCCATAGACTTATTTCTTGATTCTTAGCCAATAAGAGTGCTCCGTCCAAATTCGGTAGCAGGCATGGTTTCTTGTGCACACGAAAGTTGCAGATTGTTCAAGTCGGTAATTGGCAGTCGGCGCACGCCCGCGTATATCTTGGGGCCGAGGTTGCCCAGAACGTTCCCATATGTTATTATACCGCGCGCTACACGTACGTAACGCGGGAAATGCGGTGTATACGCGGCAGCGCAGGCGGACTAAAGCCGACCAATTACCGACCAATTACCGACTTGATTTCAAGTCTAGGCTAACTCAAGTAACAAGATGTTCAAAAAGCGCGGTGCGACATAAATTCTTCATTTGCGTAGGGCCCTATAGCTTATGCGCCTATCAATTCGCGCCAACGTGAATTCACATAAAATTATTAGTACACAATTTCGAAAAGTGCAGCACGGGAGGTGATAGCAAATTAAAGCCCGTGCCAAAAAGTGCTATTTAAGAGTCACCAAGAGAGGGAAAGAAAAGGAATGATATCGAGAGATGTGCCTTCCTACTTTATGTGAAAATGAAATGGGAATTGTCCGTGAGCAGAATGATCAATGATAAATAATTGGAACTATAGGTGGGTTTGGGAATCGACTGCTAATGCATTTGCTTTCTCGTTAATTATAATTAACGAGAAAGCAAATGCATTAGCAGTCGATTGAGCCAGGACAACTTCGGTGAGCCAGGACAACTTCGCAACTACGTTCAATCACTGTCAAAAGGTAGTAAACTCTAAATTCTAAATCAGGCCATTCTATTCCAGAGCACGCGTATACAAATCAATGGACACCGTATAACCCCATCCCTTCCAATGTTGCGGCAAATTATGACCGCACTGTCTGCAGTACAGCCTAAACGGTTCCAGCGCATTATGACGGTTGCATTCACTGCTAATGCGTATGTGAATGTTTCACGTCTGCAGAAGTTATATCTTCGATATAATGAACAAAATATACAATGTACACCGACTTTACATACACATCAACAAACTAAACAACACTCAGGAAACTGGTTTCAAGCTGAGACAAGATTTGGACAAGGATCCTGTCTTTCACGCGAACACGGATTGCTACAATATGGGGCGCATGCATCGTTCCATTAATCTCTGGACTTTCAAAATACAGTGCAGGCGCGGATCCGGGGAGGGGGGGGGGGGGGGGGTCGAACAACTCCCCCCCCCCCACCCCCCCCCGCAACAAATCCTGGGTCCCGCCCCTGGGCAGTGTCCGTTAGATCAGATTTTACAGAAACGGACCTCTGTCTATTAAAATCATGATTATACGGTAGTTCAGTGAATAAAACAACTGAATGAGGCATCCGCCACAGAGGAATATAGGCCTAGGTCTAGACCTATACAAAATGAAGGAGTTTGGATTCAATCACCCCCTGGCTGATTTTAATTGCCTTAGTTGGTGACCTGCAGTACTATTCACAATTTCAGGATCTCTGCTCTACCTAGACCAGGCTCGAATAACCAGCAGAAAACCCGTGGAAACACATCGACTTCAATTATAAGCTTGCCCGAGCGGGCAGTTGTCGTAGGCAACAGCACCTGTTCTTTGTTGACAATATCACAAAAAGACGCAATGGTAACTAACGCATAAGACATTTTGACTGTGGAGTGTGTCACATCAGGACACTCTATCCTCCGTTTCCCTGCGAGCCATCTACATCGGGGTTGACACCGTCCTAAACCCTCTTCGGCAACATACTGACAATTGTGGTCACACGGAATGTAGAGGATTGTCTCAGACAGTGCTTATCACCTCTCTGGCGCTGGCTGATTTGGGCGTGGCACTGGTCGCTGCCACGGCTTTTAGGCCTACCTGTGTCAGGGGGTAAAGCAGTTGGGGTCATTTCTTTGGTGACTTTTGGCGTTCTCAGTGTAGCTGGTCGGTGTACAATGCATTTTGTAACATTTCACTTTACCCCACCTCCCGTATTCAGCTGTGGTGGCACATCCCCCAATTGCTTAAAGGTGAACATGATTAGGATTTATATTGCATTATTCCTGCTTAAAACAATAAGTATTTTCTTTGGAAAATGTTTGTCCAAGCTACTCCGCCCCCTGATCGAGTGGGACCCTCATTAACATAAGTGTGTGAAGTAGATCGAGGCCACATTACAGATTCATCACGCGTATGCGCTATGCATTGAGTAGTGTGTGTGAACGTGTGTGTGCATAACGGCGAAAATTCTTCGTCCAAAATCTAAGCAATAATAGAGTGGTTTTTTCGGCCATGCCGACAAGGATGTGGGCTGCTGGGTGCAGCAAAACAACAAAGGATGGAGTGAGCCTTCATGTATTTCCAACTGATGCGAAATACCCGGAGAATTTGGGACGGCGGAAAGTGTAGGTGACAAGAGCGAAGTGGGCCGGCCCCAGCAGCTTTTCAGCGTTAATGTAGCGACCACTTTGAGCCGTCGTGCCCGGGGGGGTAAGTCCTATGGAATAGCCGCTCGTGCAACGCGCGGCGACGAGCGTCTATAATATGTGAGCAGATCTGGCGATTAATTATGCAAGACAACCGCCTCTTGACCTCTAGATTTTGACCAATCAGCCTGCTCGTTTTTTGGACCTTCGGGAAACCGTTTGATCAAGGCGCGCACCCGGATATGCATATCTTTGAGAAATGTAAACATTTCTGCACGCGCACAGAATCATGTTGCAGTTGTACTGTGCGTAGTAATTTACTGCGTACCGCGTGCGCGTGCTGGGGGAGCACGCGACACGCGCGGCGGGCATTTGAATTATTTTATAACTGCCATCGCAACGCTACATTACGCGCCGTGATGAATTACAGAGAAACTGGGTCAGTTGACACCTACCAACCAATCAGTACCTTCGTCCACATTTCTGATCGAAATTACGTCACAAGTTTGCAAAGTCCACTCCGATTGGCTGGCGCGCGGGGTCGCATAAATTAGCATGTCCGCATATATCAGACGTTGATATGCAATGCAATGCATGCAACGTCTGATCCTCAGTCTACCCGGGGCGGGGGGGGGGGGGGGGGGGGGGGGGGGGGGGGGGACCCTCAGTACAAATGGCCACACGGGGGACGTGCCTGGCAAACATGGGTCGCATTTTTCGACAGTCCGGTATATCATTGACCCCTTCTTTTCCCCCCGTTTGGTGGCAGTGGCGGATCTACGGGGGGGGGGGGGGGGGGGTTTGGGTGGTTTAAACCCCCCCCCCACCCCCCTTGGGCTGAAAAAAAAAAGAAAAAAAAAAAAAACCAGTGTCGGGTGTCCAAAAATCGGCACGCTGGGGTGTGTAGGCCAATCACCTCAGGTAACCCCCCCCCCTTGGGTAAAACCTAGATCCGCCCCTGGGTGGTAATACTTATCGGTTGTACTTCTATCCTCTGTATTGACATGGGCTTTTATCACATATTGGTATATCAATGGGTCGTCAATTTTCCAGATTGAGTGGTAGTAATAACGTTAAAGATCGCCCGAGAGAGATCATTATTCCCGACAGCAAAATATTAAAACGTGGGCGTGTGATTGAAACGTCTGCGTTTGTGTGCATAATATGCTCATACCGCGTTATGTACCAGTTAGCTCGATCGTACACCGTATTTGTATTCGATCGCGCGCGATGTTCGAGTGTGCACAATAACCTTCCGACCAACCTCGTTACCATGGGTACGATTTTGCCTTCCGACCTCTGACGACCACGACCTGCCGATTTGTACTTATAGGGGTGGCTGTATTTTGCTGTAAGGACGAGTTGTATGGTATTTGTTGATGGGTCAATATTCTAGGGTTTGTATATCAATGGGTGGTATTTCATG